>CM065599.1:26610345-27210345 GCA_033119425.1 Bufotes viridis
GTCATAGCCTATTCATATGCCAGGGAACAAAACTGCACGGAATAACTAACGCGTTGCTGATTTTGAAGCAGGTTCATGGTTTCCACCGATTCTGTCAGTGGCCGATTAGCCCCAGTGAAAAACAATTGGGTTAACTACGGGTGGATCCGCTGGCACATCGGTGGCAGAAATTCACATTCCAGCTTTAGATTTCTGCCGAGGATTGTTTGAAAATAAAAATAAAAAATACATGTTAAATTTGCCTATGGCATCAAACCCATGTGAACACAGCCTTACAATGCTACAGCTAGCAAATGCAAAACAGGAGAAAATTTTTTGCAAAAACCAAAACATCTAGACACACTAGAATAGAATGATATAAAGCTCTGGCAGGTGAGAATACCATCGCGTGCTACACAATTGTGACCGTCAAAAGGAAGTGGAAAAGCATGAACCCTCCTAAAATTACAAATACCTGCTTTTTCTTCACGATAGGAACAAATGAAGGGAAGAAAGGAAGAAATGCTCAATACTAGCCAGGCTTGATATTCTGGACACACACACGACATTGTCATCTGCACATACTGTCATTTATTTCTTATACTTCACGTAAGCAATTATATATTATAAAGCTACATTACCATTAATTGGTCACATAAAATGATAACTATAACATGATATGGTATCAGCGCTGAACGCCAAGTCCACGATGAAAGAAGCACCATCATATATCACTTGACAACCTACGCACGAGTCTGAAAGGAATGGCCGGCTGCGTCTATGGAGTGTTTCAACATGACCAAACTGCCAAATATTCTCTGCTTAGAAATATAAAATAGAGTCATTTAAATAATTATGACTACACTACTAGGGCATTGCATTATCTCACTCATTCTATATAATAATGCAAAGATCACCAGTCAAACATCTAATGTCTCCATCTTCTGCAGGAACCATGCTGCAGGCGACATCATGATAAGGCCTTATACCCATAGATTTGAATGCGTTTATTTACACATCACTGTGGGTCAGTGGGAAACCCATGGAGACATGCGCTACTTTGGTGCAAAACATACACGCCCATTGAAGTCTATAGTCAGTGAAAACCACTGACACCACACAGATAGCATCCGTGATCTGTCAGTGATTGTCAAGGACCATTGGTAGGAGATGCTCCGGAAATTAATTTTCAGCCTAGTAGTGCATATGATCACATGGAGCAAACACGGATCCTTCAAGGACATCTTCACAGATGAACCTCTGACCATCCTGTTACAGATGTCATCATGGACACGGATGTGTGAATAAAGACTAAGGGCTCATTCAGGCGACCATATGAATGGGTCCGCATCTGCTCTGCAATTTTGCGGAACGGTTGCGGACCCATTCATTTCAATGGGGCTGCAAAAAATGCGGACAGCACACCGTGTACTGTCTGCATCTGTAGTTCCGTTCCGCGGCCCGGCAAAAAAAATAGAGTATGTCCTATTCTTGTCCGCAATTGCGGACAAAAATAGGCATTTTCTATAATAGTGCCGGTATCCATTTTTGCAGAACACTATGGCTGTCTGAATGAGCCCTAATTCTGCAACGATGTCCTGCAGGGATACAATGCACGTTATAACAGCAGTGTAAAAGGGGTGACGACTCTTACCTATAAAGGGACATTTACTGATGGATCACAGTAATCTGACAATACAAAAATATATAGAATAACCTAGCAGGCATTTTTAGGTATGCACTTGTCACAAACTTCTATACAAAGTTATATAAGCAAAATAACATTTGTTACCAACATGGAGCTGTGCCTACCGTGAGAGCGTGCAAACGTCACTTCTAGAAGTAAAATACACAAAGCTGCTTTTAGTTCGCGTCAGGAAATTCCAGTTAAATTACTCTTTAAAAAAGTCTCAACAAAAGAAAAAAAAATCTAGTATTGTACAAAATAATCCAAACTTTGAGCTCTAAGGCAACAAAAAAAAAAAAAGCCCTTGTGTAAATATACAATCATCTGTATAAAGCACGTGTAAACCCTAAAGCACATATAGCCCCCAAAAAAACCATTGCATTCAGGCCTTCAATGAAAAATAGCACTCCTGCTCCAGAGAAACTACAAGCAGGAGGCAGATACTTGCAGCTGTACATTTTGTGCTGGCCTCTTCCTGCACGCCATGTAGCCGTACCCTTTTGCGGTTCACATATAGCAGATTCGCAAAACACAGATACCGGCTGTGTGCATGCCGCCATTTCTTTCTTTCTTTTTTTTTTTTTTTTTACTCCTGTAAAAACGTCCTGTCCTTGTCTGTAAACCGGGCAAGAATAGGACGTGGGGCCGTGGAACGGACATAAGAACGCAGACAACACATGGTCCGCAATGAAATAAATGGGTCCACATCCAATTCACAAAAAATGCAGATCTGATGCGAACTAAACATACAGTCGTGTGCATGAAGCCTAAGGTCAGAAGAATCCCACGTGCCGTTTTTGTGGGAATTTTTGAGGCATTCGTTTTTGTTTTTTTGTCATACACAAGCGAGAGGATAAGGATAAGCCTGTCCTGCATACTTTTACTAATCTAATGTCTTTGGCTGAAAACACTGCCTCAAAAAACGTTTTTTTTTTTTGGAAACTGACAAAACTTTTGAAGCGGTTTTTGATGTAGTATTGTGGGCCAAATCTAAAAGTGGATTCAAAAGGAAGGGGGAAGACAAGGAAGGACTTATACTTCTGCTTCCTGCTGGATCCACTTCTGGACCTGGCTCGAAAACTGCACTGGAATATTTCCCAAAAATATTATGTGTGAAATCTCCACGGTGAAGATTCCTCCATTTATAGAGCGCCGATTGAGGCCAAGTGTCCCTGTCATAGTCACCTATCCATGTGGACGTGAAAAATAGCAATTGACTGGCCGGGAAACCAGAACCCCTATTACATCTACATATTAAAATGTAACTTTTATTTCCTACAACAGAAAGTGACATTTCTATGCAGGGACTGATGAAGACAGGATGGTGTATAATGATATCACTTCTCTCATAGTATCTGATGGTCATACCACCCAACGGTGAGTGTAACTGATGCAGCCACACTGACATCATCTATATCAGTAGTGTGAACTGTATATATCAACATATGCTGGGATACTTTTAAATGGTCACTAACTTTTCGCACAACTTTGCATGAATCGATGGTACAAGCGACCATTAAAAAAAAAAAATCTTTGTTATATGTCTTATACAGAAATGTCTAGTTTTTCATTTTACCAACTGTTTACCCCTTTACCAATTGCTTTTCGCTTTGAAATTTGCTTTACATCTGTCCAGGACGGGAGAAGCTCACAGAAGGATCATATTACATATGTCAATAGGAGAAGTATATGGAGAGGGGAGGGGGGAGGAGTCAGCAGGAGCTTAGAGACAGGCACAGCAAAAGAGACTGCTGTAGTTAAATGTTAAGTTTATATATCAGATAAAATGCTTTATTCACAGTCATACAGGTTAGTACCTCTCTGTAATGTCTTCCATG
This sequence comes from Bufotes viridis, assembly GCA_033119425.1. Taxonomy (NCBI): domain Eukaryota; kingdom Metazoa; phylum Chordata; class Amphibia; order Anura; family Bufonidae; genus Bufotes; species Bufotes viridis. The sequence goes on from CM065599.1 coordinate 26,613,850, forward strand.
ATCCTGGGGCTGCTTCTGAGCGAGTAAAAGAAGGTTAGGAAGCAGATTCTCCTGTACTTTCTGTGTGCAGTGGATGGGAGTTGGTCTGCAAACTAGAGATACTGCATGTATAGGGGAAAACTGCTGAAAAAATGCCAGATACAAGTCAGAGTGGCCAGAAATACTGTTATTCCTAATGTACCAACACTGTGCTATTGATTAATGCAAAGTTTGTTAAAAGGTTAGGTACGTTTTAAGTATTTAAAGTCACCCCTAACAATTTATTATACCGTACCAGCAATTCACTATCAATAGCCCTAAATCCCCTGAGGTTGTCATGCTAAAAGCAAGACATGTCGTAGAAGGGTGAGGATGGGTGCTACAATAGATCCAGTTTTAATAATATCAGTTTTAGTAACTTAATTTTCAAACTCATACTGATATGCATCATCCTGACCTCATTAGTCTCTGCAGAGCAATCCCAACTTTAAATTTCACTTTCTGAGTCCACCGCACTCTTTTTCACATTGCATTATAAAATAAAAATGACACGTTAATATGCAGAGTGGAATATGGGTTCTAGTTGCCCTTTAGGGCCAATTATTGTGAATGACGTCACTTTAAAACGGATCTGATGACATCATTGAATAGGGGAGGAGATACATAGTTTTCCATGATCTAATTTAGCATTTTCATGCAGTCATGGCTCATAGTATTCTAGCAGGGAGTCCGTCAAGCTGTTCTGGCGGGCGAACAGCTTGTCGGATCCGTCCTGCCGCAATTTCACGTGTTCCCCAGGACTGCCGCTCTGTCCCTATTGACTATAAAAGGGGTGGGGGCGGAGTTCCGACAGCAGCGCACGGCGAGAGGCCTCCGGACTGAAAGTACGACATGCAGTACTTTTAGTCCAGCTGCCTCTCGCCGTGCGCTGCCGCAGGAACTCCGCCCTTATAATAGTCAATGGGGACGGAGCGGCCCGGAGGCACACATGACCTAGCGGCAGGACGGATCTGACAGGCTGTTCACTCGCCGGAACAGCCTGACAGACTCCCCTGCCGCTAATGTAAAGGTACCCTAACCCTGCGAGCCCTGCTTCCTGCACCTACATAAAGGGAGGGCTTTATATAGGGAGAACTGTCAATCACTGTATGGAGCCTCAGATAGGAGACCTGACAGATACACATTGACTTCTTCAGCCATAAACCATACCTTCAATGTTGGTCACTTACCACCTGTAAACCTGAATGCAATGCCAATGGCTGGGCATTTGCCCATTATGCCAATCATGGAGGATTCTGGTGCATGTTGGTGACATTCATATTGCATTTACAACACATGGGAAATAGGAGAACTGAACAAAGATGAAGCAATTTTAAGTATAAATTTAGTATTAGTACAGTATGTATATTTATTTCTATGGACATATGGTCTAGATAGAAGTAAAGAAAAAAAAAATCTGTACATTTTAAAACGTCGAGACTATGTTTTAAAAGTGTGTTAAACCTAAATACCCTGCATTCTTTCTATGCACTCTGGATGACACGAGATGCAGGATTATATAGACCTCCTATCCTAGCGAAGAGGCTCTTCATTCAGAGTTCTGGACAGGCTTCCTCTGAGATGGCGGCACGAGGTGAGGAGGTAGCTCATTGGGCAACTCAAAGCCTTCCAGCTTAATCTTAATGAGATGCTTTGCCAAAGCAAATTCTTCTTCATCTAGCATGCCATCCATATCATAATCTGCTAGCTTCCAGATTTTCCCCAAAACACTATTTGGCAGCTTCGAGTTCACCATCTCTTTCTTAGCGTTGACTCCAGAAATCTTGCCGTTGACCGGAGACATTGTATAAAACAGCTCATCGTAAATCGGTTTATCCTTGGCCACCACCCATTCTTCTTCGCCGGCGCCTTCTCCGGCTCCTTCTCCGTAACCTTGGCCAAAGGGACCTTCCATGGTGCCTTCAAATGCTCCACCGTGGACCATTTGTGTTGGCATGCTGTTTTCTTCCTCTCGAATCATACTCATAAGAGGAGCGATTTTATTGGCCAACATATTGTCTACACTGTCTATTAGTTTAGGCTTCAGAGCATGGAATTTGGAAAAGTCGTACATCTCCAGTTGTTGCTGAGGGTAAAAAATAAATAAAAAGACAAATATTCAATCGGATGATAAATTTACAATATAATCATCTACTTTACTCTTGGATGCCCAGAATACAAATGAGACACCCACGACGTATAAAAGCACTGAAGTCAATGAGCAAAAACATACTACAGCAGGTATGTGTCAGGGGCAAGAAGGCAGTAGAGTATAAAGCAGTGTTCACATGGCATCATTTTCAGGATGAAAATCTATGGAGATGATATCAGCCTGTGAAACTCAGGTGCTTTTTTGGTGCATTTCTTTTTTTCAGCAGCATTTTCAACTCCATGCCTATAGCAAACAAGTGTATTTGGGGTGTACTTTGGAAAACTCACCTTCTAAAATGCTTCAAAGAAGCAACACGCAACAGTAGTGTAAATACAGTATATGGCTTAGTGTGAACTTTGCTGAATATTTGCCAATGGAAACCATGGCAAACTGTTTTTGAAGCATATTATGGAGCGTTTTATGCACCAAAATGCGCTGTAGATTTTCTCTTAGGGTGAATTTACGTGCAGCAGATTTGTTGCAGAAACTTCTGTGATTGTCTCGTTCATCTGAATGGAGCTTGCAGAAATACATGATGTCCTTGCTGCAGAACAGGCCTCATTCAGGTGAAAGGTAAAGATTTTAAAACACAAATTTCTGCAACAAAATCTGCCCCTTGTAAATTCACCCTTGAGTCGGAGAAATCTGTACCTGCATTTTCTTGACCTCAGGAAAGTCCCCGGGTGAAATCTGATGTTCTCTCTGGATCTGCAAGAAGATTTCAGGCAACTTGCCTATTAGCTCCTTCTTCTTGGCCTCTTTCCCAAACATGGCAGGCATCTCTTTCTTTAGGTGACTTATTATGTAGGCATGTACCTGCAGGATGCAAAAAAATAATGATGAGGTTAATAAGCAGGACCATAAAAATAAAAGTATAAAAAAGGTCCATTACCTTCTACTATCTAAAAATCAGACCTACTTGCATGCTGTTCATGTAGCCACTAGATGGCGCACTGTCTCTAAGAAACAAAAATAACTTATGTTTTGTATCTATATACGGGAATACAGCACGTTTAGTCCAACGCCACAAAAAACCCATTCAGATAATTAATTTGATTTTCTCAATACGGGGGGAACTGGGTGTGAGAAGGTAATGGATGGACTGCACCCTTTAGGCCAGCCAGGGTCACAAGTGACTGAAAACGCAGCGGAAAATTCTGCTGTGGTTTTTATTGTCTTTCCGTAGCAAAAAAAATGCACGTATTGCATGCGTTTGTTGCTGCGGAAAAGCCAATTTCACTTGAGAAGGGTGAAATCCTAAATAAAGATCTGCTGTGGGATTGAAAAAACACAATAGTGCAGCTTTTTTTTTTTGCAACGCAGCATGTCAGAGGAGAATACCGAAATTCTCATCCACTTTGCTGGTACTGTACAACACCGTGGATCTGCCGCATGAAAATCCACAACGGCAAATCAGCAGTTAAATCAGTCACGTGTGGTTAAGGTACTTTTGCAAGGGCAGTTTTATGCAGTTTTTGAAGCCAATGCCAGGAGTGCATTATGAAGCGAGGGGGACATATAAAGAAAATATTGTACTTCTCATTGCTATAAATCAATTCTCAGTTTTGGCTTAAAATCTGCAGGAGAAAAAGTGTCCTGAGTAAGGTCAACGTTCCAAGGTAACAAGAGCCAGGCTCATGCTGAGGGCAGCTCTGCACAGGACGTATTCTTTTATATGTACCATGAGTCTACGTCCAACATAACAAGTCTACAAGAGCTGCATGTACAGTAAAAGGATTACACCAATATGACAAAGGCTTTAAAAAAAAAGAAAAAGAAATTCACACAATACAATTAACATTTGCCAATTATTAATACTGCCCAATATATGGTAAGTTTTACATTTAGGTGAAAATCCTTCCTGCATACAGAAATACCTCTTTAAGGAATTTTGTATCAGCAAATAAAACATTATTCTTTGAATGGCGACATTTACACAATTTTCATATATACCTTCTGAATCAATTGCCCTACGGTTATAATCCCTTAAAAAGCATCTGTCAGCATGATCAACCCTGTTAAACCAGGCGCCTGGTAGGGTTGATCATGGTGACTAAAATGATACCTTTGTGAAGTATGTAGGTAGAATCACTGCAGGAATATCTACATTTTTTGTAATATGCAAATGAGCTGGTTTGAGCACCAAAGGGCCGGCTGCAGCCCTTGGAGCACTATTTTTGCAACAACCCCCTGCTCTGGGCACTCCGCCTCCCTTGAATGTCTATATATATATTACTGGTTGAGCACACATACGTATGAAAGACATGGTAGAGGTAGCTATCGGACATTTGGACGTCAGCGATCTTATTTGTATGCCCAACTTTAGTCTAAAGGAGAGGAGGAAAAAAAAAGTAGAGGAGATAACTGAATTCAGTGGGGCGACAGGAGCTTCCCCCATTGTAGTCTGTAGGCCAGGTGATTGATTATTATGTATTCTGTATGTGATTTGTCTGTTTTACCTTATATTTAATCACACTTAGTAAATATTTTTATCACTTAGCCTGCTTAATCTTATTTATTCTCAAATCTGGACGGCAATTCATGTTAAAATAATCCTATAAACCTATAATATTTTTATTCTGAAGCCAGAGTTGGACTTCATTTCTGCTGTATACAGATGGCGGTGACACTTTTTGTTCAGTTGGATGTCCCTTCTCGATCTGTGGCCTTGGTTGCCATCCAGCAAAACTTTAATTTGACTGTAAAAGCAATTCTGTAGCAGTGTGTGGAAATCTCCATTACTTGGTAGGAGTTGTCCTTGTGTCTGATATAAAATGCACCGGTAATTCATCATCTCCCCATTGACCATGCCAAGCTAAATTTTAAAAAAGAAAAAAATTGAATTGAATAAAAACATAACAGTCATGTAAAGTGCTTTTGTTTCGACCCAGACTTGTATTTCCTTGTTTCTCCTTTCAGCCAAAAAGGAACAATGGGGATCATAGTGGAACTTTCCTTCTCAGTTCCCACCCGGATATAAGCAGCACACGCTGTACTCATGTACTAGAGCGTCAGAGATACATTAATGACGGTGCTTAAAGGGGCCTTCCGGTAAAAATATTTTTTACCAAGGACTGTGACTTCAGGGGTAACATGTTGCCTGTGGCCACATCACCACTGAAGTCGATCATTGGCGGGAGTGGTCCATGTGACTATGCCCATCGCCAGTCGGATGTAAACAGCGGAGGGACCGGAAGATAAAGATAGCGGAGGCAGAGCGGTGGACCAGGTAATTCTGAATCTTCCGTTGGGCACTTATAATTATAATTATTACCGGAAAGCCCCTTTAAGGCTGGGAACACACCTAGGCATTTCTGAATCGCGCGTATGACGCGCGTTTTATGCGCATTTTTTGATGCGCGTTTTGTTAAATTACAAACGCGCGTCATACGCGCGATTGAGTGACTCTCCCCTATGGCATCATTGTCCATAGGCGCGTTAAAACGCCCCAAAGAAGCTCATGTACTTGTTTGGGCGTTGGCCGTTTTACAGCGTGTTCAAACGCGCTGTAAAACGCCCAAATGTGAACCATGCCCATAGGGAAGCATGGCTTTTCACGTTTGAACGCGCTGTAAAGCGCTTAGGTGTGTACCTAGGGTAAATGAACAACTATATTCTAAAAAGCAGATCTACATGTTTATTGCGGGGAAATTAAAGAGGTTGTCTGGCCCAGGAGCCAACAACCCCAATGTGCCTAACCTGTGCCCGCTACTGGTCCTCGCAAGATCATGACGTGGCTTGGTCCTGTGACCGCCGCTGTGGCCAATCACAGGCTCAATGGTCACATCTGCTTCAGTGCTTCACTGCTGTAGATGATTGGCCGCAGCAGTCACCAATGACCAATTCACTTCCTGGTCCTGCAGGGACCACAGACGGGCGAGTGTCCAGGCAGAATGAGGGTCACCCCCTATGGATGTCAAAAATGTCTATTAAGGTAATCATCTGGAAGGACCTTTGTTTTAGGAGGTGCAGACAAGAAAATGAAAAACGAATTTCTACCATTACAGAATGAAGTATGAAGTGTAAATACTAAAAATGTCCAATTTTTTAAAATATTCTAAAACATTTTTTATGGCAACACTGCAGCCCCTTTTACTAAAATGAAAGCACAAGGAATAACTGTAAATGAGGATTATTTTTCAGTACTTCGGGGGTTACGTTGTTCCTGGTAGTGCGGATTCTGCAGGTCGGTTATTAGCACTACAGTCCGGTATCTCACACCAGTGTGCTATGGTAACTAAATCCATACATCCCACAGGCCTCATGCACATGACCATATTCTGCACCAGTGCCCAATCCACATTTTTTGTGTGGATCACACACAGACCCATTCATTTCTATGGGTTAGCAAAAAAATAAATAAAAAAAATGGTGTATTTTTGTCACCGATTCTGTTGCTGAAATTCTGCTGATTTGATGCAGATTTCTCTCTTCGAATTGCAAAGGGTGAAATCCACAATGAATGTCTAGAATACCAAAAATTTACATGCTGCAGATTAAAAATCTGCACCACAGGTCAGTTTCTGCTGTGGGTTTTTTCTGCCACACGTGGATGAGCATTGCTAAAAACTCATATTGCTGGTACTGTACAACGCTGCAGAAAATCCTTGAAGGCAAATCCACAGCATTACCATCACGTACGGACATGGCCTAAAGGGGTTTTCCAAGTTAATTTTAAATGGGCTGGAGGGATGTTGTAAAAATATTAATAAAAAAAAAACCTTAACCTTCCCATCACCCTCAGATCCAGTGCAGCCACTCAGTCCACCCTCCTGAGCTGCAGCGGTGATGCCCTGTATACTGCTGCAGCCAAATCACTGGCTTCAGCAATGTATGGCACGAAATCGCTGGAGCCGGCGATTGGCTGCTGCAGTATACAAGTATACATGTCACCAATGCGCCAAAAAACTATACGGCACTGCTGGAGTCCGGCAGAGGGTACCAGGCAACCGCACTGGATAGAAGAGGGCTGGGAAGGGGAGTTAAAGGTTTTTTGTTGTTTTTTTATTTTATTTTAAAAATGTCCCTGCACTTGGCCCATTAAAAAAAAAAAAATAACTTTGAAAACCCCTTTAAATGAAATCTAAAAGCCTTTACACAGGCCATACAGCTGCCTGCATATAGCCCCCCCTGCCAAACAGATGAAGAATGTGTATGGCTTACCCGTCTAATTTATCTGTCCAGCAGATGGTACCAAAGTCAGCAGCAAGTACACTAACTTTCGGAAGTATAATTATTTAAACTAACGTCTCTGATAGATAGATAAAATATATTAAATATATATATATATATATATATATATATATATATATATATAAATATAAATATAAATATCTCTATAGTGGTTTCACATCCTCAAAACAGATGAAAAACCCCTGAGAAAGCTACTGCGAAACACGTGTGGGGTGTCCCCGTGGGACGCCCACTTGGTCTGCACTTATAATGTGCGCTTGGTATAGAGGAATTTTTTGGGGCCAACTATTTGGACCTTGATATCTATTTATAAGTGTTTGGGCAGTAACCTGTGGGCACAGTCCTGCTCTCATCTACTCTGTTCACACTTTATTTGCACACCTTTGAGAATTGCATTAGTTGATGTGTCTCCCGGTTATTATATGTTCTTAAAGTATTACATTTAATGAAGATGAACCTAGATATTTTTTAGCAGCGTGCTAATCATTTTTTTTTCGGTGAATACAGGTGTAAAACTTCAATTTACGTCAACGGGATAAACTGGCGTACACCTGCACAGACTACGAGTAGGAAAGGGTGTATTCACATCTACGGTAGCAGATCTGGCAGTCCGTCCCGGCAGAGACTGCATTTCGCCAGATCCCCATTGAACTGTAATGAGATCCAGCGGTGAATCCGGCCGCTCTCCGGCATTAATGGCGGGTTTCGGCTGGACAAAAACCATTGCATGCAACCGTTTTTATTCCGGCTGACAGACGGCATTTGTGCCAGATCAGCTTGCCGCAGATGTTAGTATACATCTGACATTGACCAAGCACCGTGTGAATAGAGCCTTACTGTACCGCTTCATACTTAATTTTTCTCATATTTATCTCGTTTTCAGTATCAGATAAGGAGCTTCTAGAACCATTACTGTCACCAGTGGGCAATAACTAGTTAAACCTTTCTAAAAAATGTTCCTTTGCGAATGTAACGTGTTCCTATAAAATAACAAGAGGCGCTGTGAAAGGCATCCTTGATAGGGGCACATATTTCACCGCGTTCCTCGCATAGTGTTTCTCCAGCACCATGGAGACATGGAAACAGCGGCCGTCATAATCAGCAGCACTTACCTTATCTCCATTTTAGAGGCCACCTTAGAGTGAGCGGTGAGTAACCCACCTAATGAATCTGGGCCTGTTCTATTCAGATGTGTGGCGTTCACAAGAAGTCATTCACATGTATCTTAGCAGACGCATAGCATCATGGACGGATCCGTTCAGATAACACAACCGTCTGCATCTGTTCAGAACGTGATCCGTTTGTATTATCTTTACCATAGCCAAGGCGGATCTGTCTAGAACACCAATGAAAGTCAATGGGGGAGGAATCAGTTTTCTATTGTGCCAGAATGCGTCAGTGAAAACGGATCCATTTGGCTCAGCATCATCAGATAGACACCAAAACACTGCCAGCAGCGTTCTGTTGTCCGTTTTCAAAGCGGAATGGAGACTGAACTGATGCATGGATCCTTTTCCATTCAGAATGCAAACTGATCAGTTTCGGACCGCTTCTGAGAGCCCTGACTGGATCTCACAAACGGAAAGCCAAAACGCGAGTGTGAAAGAAGCCTTGCAGCGGTAGCTTACCCTGACCACTTTCTATCAGCCCCAATGTGTTAACTGATCATGAATACCCTGATCTCATCTGTACGTTTGTGAAACATTGTAAAATCGGATTTATACAAAATCTAATAATCTAGAACCTTGTGAGTCCAAGTGAAGTACTTCATGGGGTTGTAGATTTACTGTTCTGTGAGGGTAGTATTTTTAGCTGACTGGGTAGGTAACAATATGTTCTAGTACACGCTCCACCACAGCCGGAAAAGATACCTTTGCACTTCCCTTGTGAATTATGCAACTCCATCACATGAGGATTTCTAGCTCCACATGGAAGTTTAAGGGCGTCACCAGTCTCTTTCCTTCTCAGAGATTTATTAAGTACACAAGCCAGACAGGTTATCCAGGTTTTCAAGACCAGTCAAATGCCAAGCTTTACAACAGGAAAAGGATTGCCTTCCTTACTTAGAAAAGCCAAGACACACACATTGATTGGAGAGCAGCCAAGGGTAGGAGTAACAGACCAAGACATGGTTGTAGGGTTATGTCACCCTCATTACACTCCTGGGAACGGATCTGTATCATACATCCTGATTATATACCAATGATGTATAATACTGCCGTCAAAAGTCAAAATGAGACACACAGTTAAGTCCTCCGCATCTGGAGGTGTTCCTATTCACAAACTATATATATTTTTTAACAATGGTTTCCCCATTTTTGTTCAGGACCAGCCTCTTTTACACCAGTGTTATTGGTTTCCGTTGTCCTGATCTGTTATAGGAGCAGAACAATGAAAAAAACAGCACATAACTGAGCCAAACAGATCCCATTGACTTTAATGGGATCCGTTTGGTTTCCGTCCGGAAGTCCACATGCAGGACTTTTCGTCTTGCTGTTTTTGACGGAATATGTGATGGAGGTCCCGAATGGAGCCTCTGATGCCGATGGGAATAAGCTCTAATTGGGATCTCTGGTGAATTTTGTGGCCTCTTCCTAAGGGCTCATGCACCACACGACCGTACGTATTTTGTGGTCCGCAAAAAATAAGGATGACATGTGCATTCTGTATTTTGCAGAACAGAACAGCTGGCCCCTAATAGAACAATCCTATCCTTGTCCGTAATGCGGACAAGGGATCATGCACACGACCATATGTATTTTGCAGTCTGCAAAAAACAAATCCGCAAAATGACGTCCATGTGCATTCCATATTTTGCGGAACGGAAGAGAAGTGAATAGGGTTCAGTGGCAATAGCAAGCACATCCGCTATACAATGTACGGTGCTGTGCTCCGAGAGGGGTGCCAGGAGTACGGTGGCTTCCTGAAACAGCTGATCAGCGGGGGTGCCAGGACTCAGACCTCTGCCGATCTGATAAATATGACCCACTCTGAGGATAGGTCATCATTACCCATTACTCCACAGCGCAATATCTTTGAAGATGGATGATAATGAGATAGTTTAGGCAAAATGTTCACATCTCTTTGTTTTTGGATGTTAGTTTTAGGTACAAAGGTCTGCAAGTGACCAGCAGTTTTCCCATGAAGATACCGTATGATGCGTTAAAAACAAAGGGATAAAATTTACTACAATTGCAGAATTTCAAAAAATATGTAAAATGCTAACAACTCCATGTTACTTAGGAAGGTGCCCTGTAAAGATATATAAGGGATATATATATATACACATAGAATATATGCTTATCTTACCTTTGCCAGGCGAGCTCTTTTAATGAGGTCATTCAGTTTGCGGAGTGCAGCGTTTTTTGGAAGGCTCTGAATGTCTCGGAATAGATCTTGAGCTTCCATTTCAAACAGTTTACGGTTCTCGGTGTTCTGCAAAGGCTTAGCCCAGAATGAGCCTATGTAGACTCGTACCACCTCCGGAGTGTTAATCACCTTTCCCAAGGACCACATCAGGGCGCCATAGACTCTCATCAGCTGTTGGGTATCCACCTGGTCGGCTTTGTTAAGCACCACTCGGATTTTGTCATCCTGACCTCGAAAAGCTTTGATGGCCTCCGAAAACTCATCGGAGATGTCCAGTTTGTGAGCATCAAAAAGGAGAATAATCCGGTCAACGCGTTCTGCAAACCACTGCAAGACCTGGCAGAAGTCATAACCTGCAAAAGAGAAAAAAAAAATAGACCAAAATAACTAAAGTGTAAAAAGCAAACACACAACAAAAATGACCAACAAGATGTAAAAGTTCAAGAAAAATTTCAAGTTGAAATTTTATCTGAAACTGGTAAAAAGTGAAAGTCTCAAATGCCTGTAACATAAGAATGGAGGCTTCACTAAACCAGTAGATGCAAGTTCTCCTTACTGGTTTCTTCACCCAAAAGGCTAAGCCTCTAACAAACTACAATTAACTCCTATGGTTCTAAGGCTACTGTAACACTTGCGTTGTTGTTTTCCGATATTGATCTCAATACCGGAAAAAAAAAAACGTTTCCATTTTGGTCCTCATGCATTCCGAATGGAAAGAGATACGTTCAGGATGCATCAGGACGTCTTCCGTTCTGGCGGTCATAAAAAAGGGGGGGAAAACGAATCCGGCACTGAAAACAATGTAAGTTAATGGTGACGGATCCGTTTTTTTCCGTTTTGATTTTATACAACCACATCCTAACGGAACGGATGCACCTTGATGTGCAAAATCAAAATAGATCTGTTTAATTCTGGTATTGAGATCCTCCTGGGGTAGAAATTTCTGCGTCACTCGTCTACACAGGTTTTGCAGAAATCCATGCATATGCTGAACAAATAATCCCATTCAGACTTATTGGACTTTCAGTTGCAAACATTTTCACATGAAATCTGCCATGTGTGAATATACCCCCTAATGAACCCATCAATGTGTCTACACTGCTGGATGTACAACACTGAAGGGGAAAAATCATATAAAGGCAGGAAGATGCTTCTGTTTCAGTCTAAAGTGAATTTTGCTGTCACTGGAATTTTCTATACACATGAGAAAGCCGGAGAAGTGATAGAACAGCCTGGATGTACTAAAATCAGTTCCAACCAAGGAAATATGCCCCACGTCACAATATTTCCAAGTGATAAAAGACTGTAATGGCCATAGAAGAATACAGGACAGAGTTGAGGTGTCTAAAGTCCTGCCGACAGTAAAGTCATGGTAATTATTAATCATTACTGTTCCCAGCATCCACAATATTCCCTATAGGACCATAGTGGGAATGAGATCCATTACTGACATCTGCATTATATAACAGGGGTACATAACCCGAGTCCTGGCACCCGCATACAGCCCATGAGGCCATGCTAAGAGGCCTACAAACATCAGGACATGGACATCATTCAAAAAGACCTGGCTGTCAAATCAGGAGCAGGAACTGGAATGGTGCACTGTGCGTCTCGCACTTATAGGATGGCCGGCTCAGTGCGTCTCGCACTTATAGGGTGGCCGGCTCAGTGCGTCTCGCACTTATAGGGTGGACGGCTCAGTGCGTCTCGCACTTATAGGGTGGACGGCTCAGTGCGTCTCGCACTTATAGGGTGGACGGCTCAGTGCGTCTCGCACTTATAGGGTGGACGGCTCAGTGCGTCTCGCACTTATAGGGTGGACGGCTCAGTGCGTCTCGCACTTATAGGGTGGACGGCTCAGTGCGTCTCGCACTTATAGGGTGGACGGCTCAGTGCGTCTCGCACTTATAGGGTGGACGCCTCAGTGTGGCTGGTACTTATAGGGTGGACGCCTCAGTGCGTCTCGCACTTATAGGGTGGGCGCCTCAGTGCGTCTCGCACTTATAGGGTGGACGCCTCAGTGCGTCTCGCACTTATAGGGTGGGCGCCTCAGTGCGTCTCGCACTTATAGGGTGGACGCCTCAGTGCGTCTCGCACTTATAGGGTGGACGCCTCAGTGCGTCTCGCACTTATAGGGTGGACGCCTCAGTGCGTCTCGCACTTATAGGGTGGACGCCTCAGTGCATCCCGCACTTATAGGGTGGACGCCTCAGTGCGTCTCGCACTTATAGGGTGGACGCCTCAGTGCGTCTCGCACTTATAGGGTGGACGCCTCAGTGTGGCTGGTACTTCTAGGGTGGCTGGCTCAGTGTGGCTGGTACTTCTAGGGTGGCTGGCTCAGTGTGGCTGGTACTTCTAGGGTGGCTGGCTCAGTGTGGCTGGCTCAGTGTGTCTGGCACTAATGGAGGTTCAGCAGTGTGTGGCTGGTACTTCTAGGGTGGCCAGCTCAGTGTGGCTGGCTCTGTGTTGCTGGCACTTATAGGGAGGCTGGCTCAGTGTGGCTGGTACTTATAGGGTGGCTGGCTCAGTGTGGCTGGTACTTATAGGGTGGCTGGCTTAGTGTGGCTAGCTCAGTGTGGCTGGTACTTATAGGGTGGCCGGCTCGGTGTGGCTAGCTCAGTGTGTCTCGCACTTATAGGGTGGCCGGCTCGGTGTGGCTGGCTCAGTGTGTCTGGCACTAATGGAGGTTCAGCAGTGTGTGGGTGGCACTTACAGGGTGGCCAGGTCAGTGTGGCTGGCTCTGTGTTGCTGGCACTTATAGGGAGGCTGGCACAGTGTGGCTGGCACTAAGGGGACCAAAGTAGGGATATAAGGGTTATACTTTAAGCAAATTAAAGGAGTTATCCAGCGGTTGCTGTTATGCCCAATATAGAACGGTGGGGGCAGTGAATAGCTGTTATACTTTTTTGGTGCTTACTGACCCCTTGTGACATGCACTCCCCCTCAGAGTGTTAGATTTACCCAGAGCGCCCTTGGGAGTGGTACAATGTGACTCTTGGACCAGAAAAGGCTGTGCGCCCCATTTATATACAGTATGTGACACACAGTCTAAGAATGGAAACCTCCATTATACACGCAGTAACCTGGTCACAGCACTTACATTTGTCAGTGACATGATAATCCATGGAAAAAAATATTTACATGGAGCTTTTTATAACTTCAGTTAAAATAAGAAAGAAAAAAAGTTGGGATGGTTTCTGCAGAAATAAATAAAATGTCGCTGTACTTTGCATAAACTTCCTTTTCCTCTGGTCTCACAGAAAGTAAAAACTCCCTTATCTCTGCAGAACAGGCTCGTCAGGGAAAATACTGCACATCGCTCTTTTCTTGCACTTTCAAATAGGAAATATGACTCCCCCCTCCCTAAAAAAAATACTGCCACCTCTTTGTCTGCAGAACCGTTTCTAGAAGTCTAGTCCTCAGGACCGTCCCGTAAACCCCAAATGTGGTCCAGTTAATACCATACTATTTAGTATACCTTGCTTGCCATTCATTCATCTGACGGGTATCTGAAGAGTGCCGCACATACACATGCATGCTCGGCCATATGGTTTGATTGGGGATAGGGGAATAAATCCACTGACAGACACCTCTGGCAGTGGTTTATCTCTTCTAAGAACAAAGGATTGTGCATATCAGAACCAACATGCCCGATCGTTTACTAACTTAAACACTTATGGACGCCGTATAATGGCGAATAACTTATCCCTGATGGGTGGAGGTCCAACCACTGGGGCCTTCACTGATCATGAGAATGGGTGCCTGGGCTCCCCCATTTGAATGCGGTCACGCATGAGCACTGCCGCTCCATTCAGCCCTAACGGGCCCCCAGTAACAGCTGACTGATTGCACTCGGCCATCTCTGGCAGTCCCATACAGCTGAATGGTGCGGCGGACAGACATGTATATCTACCGCTCCATTCTAACAGGAAGCACAGGCCCCTTTCTCATGATCGGCTGAGGCCCCACTGGTTGGTCCCCCACTGAACAGACATTTATACCCAATCCTGTGGATAAGGTATAAGTTGTCTTAATTGGACAACCCCTTCAAAGTTTTTTTTTTTTTTTCCAGGATTATGGCCATTTTTTAATGTGCCTATGTATGATGGGGAATCTAATAAAAATGATCATACTCACCTGCTCTCTGCCACTCCCTTCTGTCATCCTGGCTCTATTCCTGATCTTCCAGTTCATTTACTTTCGGTCAGGGTTCGGATGGGGTCACGTTCGCTGCTGCAGCCAATGACATACCTCAGCGGCGATGTGGCAAGTCAATACTGGGTCAAGGGCAGCTCGCGTAAGGTCACCTCTGAGGCCAGTCATTCGTTGCAGAGACACAATGGACCCTATCAGTGCCTGGCTGGAAATAAACAAGCCAGGGACCAGAAGTTCCCCAAACGGAGCAGGGGGGGCCGGTGAGTGATTTTTTTCATTAGGTACCCCATGCTACATTAAAAGTTCCCATAAGGGCTCATGCACACGACTGGTTTTTGGTCAGCGCCCAATCTGCAATTTTTGTGGTTCGCACGTGGACCCATTCATTTCTACGGGTCTGTAAAAGATGCAGACGCGCACAAATGTCACCGGTCTGCTGCCCACATCCGTGCAGCCGTTCCGCAAATTATAGAACATGTCCTATTTTTGCCCGTTTTGCGGAATGAACACAGCCAGTATCTGTATTTTGCGGACCACAAAATGGATACAGTCATGTGCAGGAGGCCTAATTCTGAAAAACCCCTTTAAGGCCACTTTCTTAATGTGGCTGTGTATGGGGGTCATGTACCTTGTGGCAAATATCAGATCAGACACTGAATGGTCTTGTCAATCAAACTGCAGAGGGTACGGTAGAGCCTCTAGGTGTAATGGCAACGTCCTGTTGGGCTCATTTGCATATATTAAAACATCCACTTAGGCCACGTTCGCACCAGCGCTATTTATTTCTGCGGTTCTGCTCTGTTAGATGAGCAGAGCAACAATAATAACAGAAGTGCTGGATCGGGCAAATAAGGATGGGTTTTTGTGATACGTTAAACGTACACAAAAACCGTATACATTAACAGATGCTTTAGACAGATGCCTTACTGTGACATCCGTCACTATGGAGTTCCATTGTAAAAAAAAAAAATAATACATTTTTTGTAGAACTCAGCAGGATGGGAAAGCGTAGTGTACCACGTTTTTCCATCTTGCAAAGTTCAGCAAAAACAAAAAAACATGTCGGCCTGACTGACAGGAAAGAAGCTGAGCAGACTCCGCTGACTATGATGGGATCCGTTCAGAATCTTTTTACCAGACAAAAAAGTGCTGCATATAAGGCTTTTTTGTGTGGTCTTTCGACAGAATCTGCAACAGAGCCTCCATCACGTGAGCAAGTGCAGGCCTACGTATTATGTATTTGAATTACCGCAACTTTCGTACTCCTCCTTGGGTAAAGATACTCAGCAAAAATGGTCAGAGGAGTATTTTTACTCTTCTGGAAAAAACGTAGTGCGACCTCTGCTTACACCTAGAGGCTCTGCTCCCCCTAATTGACAGGGCCACGCAGGTGTGATGACAATTACACGGCCTGGCCCTGTCAAAGTGCAGAGGGAGCAGCAGTTTCAGAGAGCAGAGCCTCTAGGTGTAACGGCAACGCCCTCGTTGCTCTTAGAGGCTCGTTTGCATATAATAAAACATCATATTTCTCAGCAATGCGGGCACATATGAACATGGGACCAACACAGATGCCTTCAGCTGCCAAGTGCACATGTAACAGGTCAGTCGGTGTCATAGGGACAGATCTGCTGACAGATGCCCTATAAATCCACCTATTCTCCTGCAGAGCTGTCCACTACAGATTAGATCAAGGTTGATAAATTTTAGTAGAAAAGGAAAAAAATTTAGACTTCTTATGACGACAATGTTTTTTCCTGCAAGTAGCATGAAAATAAAATTAACTCCAGCTGTAATAAACCATTTCCTGACACCAAAGCCTTAATGGAATAATTTTCCACCAACTTAGGAAAAGGGAAATCCTGCGGAGTACAAAACACTGGCATCTTCAGAAGGGAATGAGGTGGGTTTAGAATCACTTAAAGGTGCTTTCAAGGACTTTAGGATAGGTCATCATTTTTGTCACTGGTCTAACTCCGGGTCCCCCTGCCCAGCTGTCTGCAGGAGCTGCTCTGTGCCTGGTTCTGGTGCACTACAGCTGATCGAGGTCGGTGCCGAGAGTAGGACCTCTGCTCGATATTGATGAGCTATCATTAGGAGTTCCCGAAAACATCTTTAAAGAAGTTTGAAGTCTGAAGTTACCAGCGATATTAGAGCTAGCCAGGGTCAAAGCGAGAAAAGGATTTTTGTAAAAAAAAAAAAAAAACTCTGCAGAGCAAAATGTCACAATTCATTAACAGAGAAGAGTCTCCTTGATTGAACCATAACAGAGAAGAGTCTAATATAAAATCAGTTACTAAAGACCATCACCCCCAAGTTTTTAGCGATAGATCACAAATATTTTAGGGTGCATTCACATCACCGTTTAGCTTTCTTTTCTTCTGATCCCTCAGAAGAAGAGAGAGAGAAAAAACAGGAGCCTGTTGCATCAGTTATGCATAGGATTGCATAGGGTCCGTTTTTTTGTTGCATCAGTTGTCGTCTGTTTGGACCATTTCTGTCTGAGATCCGTCTTTTACAGGGGAACAAAATGCATGCAGTACTTTTGTTTCCATCTAAAAAAAATACAGATCTCAGACGAAAATGGCTCAAACGGGCGACAACTGATGCAACTGGATCCTGTAAAACACGATCAGAAGGCTCGTTCACATTACCGTTTGTCTTTTCCGTTCTCCGGCTCCGATAAGGAGCAGGAGAACGGAAAGGACGGATGCTGTACATAACAGACACCTAACTGACACCAACGGAGCCTAAAGACCCCATACACTTTAATGGGGTCCGTTTGGTGTCCGCTCAGAACATGATTTTTGAGCGGACATGAAAGTCCTGCATGCCGGAGAACGGAAAAGACAAAAAGGTGATGTGAACGAGCCCTTGTGCAATCCTATGCATAAGGCCCCATTCAGACGTCTGTAGTGTGTTGCGGATCCGCAACACACCATGCCTGCACTCCCCATAGAGATGCCTTTTCTTGTCCGCAGGTTGCAGACAAGAATAGGACATGCTTTATCTTTTGTGGAGCCGCGGACGGATGTTTCGGGGCCGAAACCCGGAAGTTCGGGGCTGCGGCTCCGCAAACGCGGAAGCGGAGAGCACATAGTGTGCTCTCCGCATCACGTCCGGCCCCATTCACAATGAATGGGTCCGCATCCCTTCCGCAGAGTTGCGGAATGGATCTGGACAAAATTGCGGACGTGTGAATGGGGCCTAAAACTGATGCAACAGGATCCGTTTTGTTACAGGATCCTGTTTTTTTGTCTCTTTCTTCAGACAGATCAGAAGAATGGAAAGCTAAACGGTGATGTGAACGCACCTTAAAACTCATTTATACAAAAAAAAAAATGTATCAAAATTGCATAAGGAACACCATTTAGAGGTCTATACATCACATTTTTGTCACCCTGGTTTGTTGGTTATGTGTATTTTATGAACTCATTCTCAACCAAAAGTAAATTAAATGTCAAGCAACAACGTATTCTTCTAAACTGCAACAGACAGAGGACAAAAAGACCATACAATGTAAAAGATGAGACATTTGAAGCATATCTACAGGATGTGGTCTTGCCAATGGTGAGTTTGGGAGGTGAACCTTGACCAAGGTGACTGGGAAGGGAGGAAGATGTGGGGGCACGGCCAAAGTTATGACGCGCATGGCAATTTCATCATGGTTTCTGCACGAATCTCAGCTAAAACCACAACAAAGTTGCTTTGTGCAATAAATGACCTGCAGAAGGGTCTGCACATGATCACACCATCTCTGCCGGTTGTCAAGCCACAGGGGTAAGGGTACTTTCACACTTGCGTTGGTGCGGATCCATTTGTTTATTTGCAGAGACGGATCCGCACCTATAATGCAAACGTTTGTCTCCGTTCGGAACGGATCCGTTTGCATTAGGTTTAAAGAAAAATAATAAAGTCCAAAACGGATCCGTTTCGAATTACATTGAAAGTCAATGGGGAACGGATCAGTTTTCAAATGCACCATATTGTGTCATTGAAAATGGATCCGTCCCCATTGACTTACATTGTAAAAAAAAAACGGATCCATTAGGCTCTTCAGACGGACACCAAAATGCTGCATGCTGCGTTTTGGTGTCCGCCTCCAAAACGGAATAGAGACGGAACGGAGCCTAACGGATGCATTCTGAACGGATCCTTATCCATTCAGAATGCATTGGGGCTTAACTGATCCGTTTTGGACCGTTTGTGAGAGCCCTGAAACGGATCTCACAAACGGAATCCAAAACGCTAGTGTGAAAGTACCCTAAGCAGCAAGGAGGCAGACCGATGAGCTGGTAAGAAGTATAATGTATGTTTATGGGGTCTTTTCTGAGGTCTTAGTTTAGAGGGACTTAGATCTCAATTGATTTAGGGGTCTTCTTGGGTCTGTATTTAAAGAAGCACTCCTACAAAAATGTTTATTCTCTGACCCTGGTCCATCATGTTAACTGTAGTAAATGTAATCTTCTTACCAGAGACTACTTGGGAGTTATAAACTCCTTCCTGATCCTCAGCTGTGTCATGTGACCAAAACTGATCTCAGAGTCAGTTACTTCTCTATTCATTCCTATGAGAGACTCAATGTCAGAGAAGAAACTGAATTCCTGCCCTGTGTCAGTTGGAGTGTTGGTCACATGACACGGCTGAGAATCAGAAGGGAGGTTATAACGAGTAAGACTGTTGTATTATGGCCCAGCGGTTCCATAAAATTTGGAATGCACACGGCTTTTTTGGCATTTTATTTTTTTCGCATGGTATCGAATGGTATCGAGTATCGCAATACTTATGGTATCGATACCGAATCAAAATTTTGGTATCGAAACAACTCTACTACAGACTACATCATGTACCTTTCAAATGGGCTATAGAATAAAGATTTTTGTGGGAGTGCTCAATTAAGGCCCGCACGGGTCAGTATTTATTTAGGGGGTTTTGGTCTGAATTTACTTAGAGGGTCTAGTTTGGGGGTCTGATCAGGAGTCTGAAGGTGTTTAGATTTGTTTTTGGGGTACAAATTTACTGTATTTAGGGAACTTGAGACTTTATTTACAGACTATTTAAGAACTGATATAGTTTAAGGGTCGGGGGTCTGTATTTGTTTAGGTGGGTTATGTTCCAGGGTCTGTATTCTATGGTCTAAATTTATTTGTGTTGCTATGGCTGCTGGAGATGGCTGCAGAAACAAAAGACCAGTGATGCTGGCAGCCCATATCTGCCGCTGACCCACTTTCATGAGAGAACACCTAGGGGAGGACGCCTGAGCTTTAGGTTATCAAGCTAGTAAGTCACCTGTGAAGGTGTATTGTTCTGTTTGTCTGCCTGTGGGCCAGCTGCCAACCAAACTGGGACTATTCCAAGAGGTAACAGCCTGGTGGCTCCCTGCAATGAAGTCCAGATCCCTGTATAAGGGTTAAAGGGTGAACACCAGGGCACTGCCAAGATAATGCCCTTAGGTCTAGCCCAAAATCAAACCGGTTGGTTAGCGCAATGGTTCCACACCCATTTCTCGTAACAGGACCAAAGTTGTCTCACTAGAAAACCGTGCAGTTGCCATGACGGTGTGGGCCAGACAGAGAAGAAAAGATAACAGACCAACTACAGAAACGTCACCTTTAATTATTAATGTGATATTTGAAAAGAGAGTAATAAGCCAACATCAAGGTCAGGTCAGAATGTGCTCTCCTGTATATACATAAAGATAACCAACCTCTACTAATACGCTGCTTCTCTCCAGAGAGGATACCAGGGGAGTCTATGATACTGATGCTCTTGAGGACTTGATTGGGCAGTTGTGAGCACATAAACCTGAAACAAAAACATACACTATTCAGTCATAGAGATAAGATACACAAGCATATTTAACAACATTCTGAATAAATTGTGAATGATGTATATTGGGGTTCCTAGTATCAAATGGTACGGATGAGAAAGCACTTCTGATGGTTTGGAACAAACTGCACATAAAATAATAGAAAACTCTATACTCACCACTCGATTCTCCGCTACCGCTTAGGTCAGTGTTTACAGAATGTAGCGGTAACAGCCATATATGGCACATGTTCACTGCAGCCAATCACTAACCTAAGTATACTGCTGGGGAAAGAGATTGGCTGCAACAGTAACATGCCGTATACAGCTACTTCATTGCTGTAGCCTGTATACACAGACCAGAGTGGCTGTGATGAATATATGAAGGAACTACAAGGAAGGTGAGGGGCGGAGTGAAGAAGGAAAGGTGAGGGGCGGAGTGAAGAAGGAAAGGGGAGGGCGGAGTGAAGAAGAAAAAGGGGAGGGGCGGAGTGAAGAAGGAAAGGTGAGGGCCGGAGTGAAGAAGGAAAGGTGAGGGCCGGAGTGAAGAAGAAAAGGGGAGGGCCGGAGTGAAGAAGAAAAAGGGGAGGGCCGGAGTGAAGAAGAAAAGCGGGGGGCAGGAGTGAAGAAGAAAAAGGGAGGGCCGGAGTGAAGAAGAAAAGCGGAGGACCGGAGTGAAGAAGGAAAGGTGAGGGGCGGAGTGAAGAAGGAAAGGTGAGGGGCGGAGTGAAGAAGGAAAGGTGAGGGTCGGAGTGAAGAAGAAAAGGGGAGGGGCGGAGTGAAGAAGGAAAGGTGAGGGTCGGAGTGAAGAAGAAAAGGGGAGGGCCGGAGTGAAGAAGGAAAGGGGAGGGCCGGAGTGAAGAAGGAAAGGTGAGGGCCGGAGTGAAGAAGGAAAAGGGGAGGGCCTTTAGTGAGGAAGGAAGGGGGAAAAGGAAAGGTAAGAAAGCAAGGAAGGAAAAAAAAACTAAAAAAGTAAGAATTTCAGGCCTATAGTGGAGTATGACTAACATTTATCAGTGGAGCTGCTGAAAGGAAGCCCCTGAACTGTCTGTCCCGTGATTACCATCATTAGGCTGCTAATAATTTGATCAGTGATTTCAGTCAGCTATTGTGAGCAAAAACCAGAAGTGGAGCCTATACACAAATAAGGTATAATGGAAAGATTTGTTCCTTTTCTGTATTTTTGACCCGCACCTGTTTTTGGCTTACAAATACTGATGAAAATCACTGATAAAAAACTGACCAAACACTGACCATGTAAAAGTGGCCTTACTCTGCATTTTTTTTTTTTTTTTTTTTATTATTATTTCAATATAAGAAGTAAACAAGTTAGTTCAACAAATTTGCAATTAATATCTTCCCCATTCCTCCCAACCACCCCCCCCCCCCCTCAACCCACCCTCCATTCCTGCAGGGAAAAGGGAAAGGAGAAAAAAAAAAAAAAAAAAGAAAACTTCTCCTCAACCTTCCCAGTCTCTCCAAACATTGGCCCATTTCATATAGGACCCTCTTTGTCTATACATAATTCTCTCATAGATTTTCACCTTATCCACCAGACATAACCAGTTCTTGCAATCTGGAGCAGAAGGGAAAACCATTCTCTGGCTACAAGAAGCCTAGCCAAAAACAGCACTTTAGTCAGCAGACGGCCCTTCATAAGCTGGCAGTTAACCTCTGATAGATCCCCTAAAACCCATACCTTGGGAGATAGAGGAATATCTATATTGAGTCTCCGAGTCAAAGTTATTTGTACCGCTCTCCAGTATTTACTCACTATCGGGCAGTCCCAGAACAGATGCATATGATCTGCCCCGGGATCCCCACAGCGAGGGCAGTCAGATGCGGCTCTAAGTCCCCTCTTATGGAGCCATAAAGGTGTCACATATATTTTGTGTATTATATTAAACTGTACAACAGTGTGATTAAAGTTATGTGAAACCTGACTAAAATTTTACTCTGCATTTTTACGTGGGCTTCAGGTATGCAGAAATCACTAGCAGTACCAATTATAAATGAACTGGATCCTAGATAGGCAGCTACGCATGTACAGAGCCAAAAGGCACAGCCCTACAGCAATCATTACGTAACATGAATCACATGTAAAAACTGCACCGCTGTAATCTCATTAGCACAGCAGGCTCATTTGGCCTGAATTTATTAGATTTTAAAGACTACAAGCAAATGCAACAGGGCAGGCCTGGATTTTGTTTGATTCCTAGGAGTCGCCATGAATCAGATGTAATTACAGCATCTCCTCATAAAGAGTCATTTTCTGAAATGAGCCTTTAAAGATATTTTGGCAGACATTATTGTGATGCAGTCCCGAACCACCTCTATTTCTAGACCTTAATGTCCCCATCTCGTTACAGCGGCACTGCGTGATATAGATTTTCTCTTCGTATATCTTCCACCAGATATTAATGGATGCAGGAAAAGGACATTACAGCCAACTAAGAGACAAGCTCAGGCACAAAAACAACTAAGGCCTCTTGCACACAAACGTTTTTTTTTTCCCCTTTTTTTGTTCCGCATACGGAACCATTCATTTCAATGGATCCGCAAAAAAAACAGAAGGTACTCTGTATACCTTCCGTCTCCGTATTTCCGTTCAAAGATAGACCATGTCCTATTATTGTCCGCATAACAGACATGGATAGTACTGTTCTATCAGGGGCCAGCTGTTCCGTTCTGCAAAGAAAAACTGAAAAAGCCATACAGTCATGTGCTAGAGGCCTAAGTGTGACCTGATGCTGGTTTCAAAAGGAGGAGGGTTCTGCATCATTAGTCTCCCGCAGTTACAAAACTACAACTCTCAGCATGCCCTCACAGGCGCTGTAAGTCCATATGTGTTTCCAAAGAGTATATGCATGGGTACAGCAAGAGCACTTTTGTTTAAGGGGATATGAATGCAGGTCCCAGACATTCCTTGGCATTCCCAGACAACCTCAGCAGCATTTAAGGGGTTGTCCACCTTCTGGGGGAGGGGGGCTCTGCTGGGTCCCAGCTTCTTCACTCCCTGGTATTGGCTGCCTCACTCGGGTAAATATCCACTTAGACGCCACTGCAGTCAATTATTGACCTTGCTCCCTTTTGCGTCATGTCAACTGGTCACCTGGCGCAAGGAGTGCAGGTCACTGCTGCGGCCAGAGATTGGCTGCAGTGGCCTCAAAACGGAAGCTTACATCTTGGGAGCGCAGCGGAGCAGGCGAGGCCGGGAGAGAAGCAGCCAGTGCCGGGAAGCAGGTAAGTATACGGCCTCATGCACACGGCCGTTGTTGTGGTCTGCGTCCGAGCCACGGCTCGGGTGCGAACCCATTCACTTCAATGGGGCCGCAAAAGATGCGGACAGCACTCCGTGTGCTGTCCGCATCCGTTGCTCCGTTCCGTGCCCCTGCAAAAAAAATAGAGCATGTCCTATTCTTGTCCTTTTGCGGACAAGAATAGGCATTTCTATAATGGGCCACGTTCCGCTTCCGTGTTTTGCGGATCCGCGGTTTGCGGACCGCAAAACACCAACGGTCGTGTGCATGAGGCCTACTTCTCTTTGCAGGTCTGCCCAGGGGAGGGATTCTCCAAAACTTCTCTACAGTTGCACAATTCCTTTAACCATCAATGGCTTCCTGGCAAAAACCTAATTGTGAAAATGGGTCTCCTGAATGTGAGGAAGCTACACCCTACAAATGAGTAACCAAGCAGTGTTTTAGCCCTCGGAGCATGCATTTCCTAGAATACAGGAACATATCAATATCACCACAGAAAAAGGAAAGACATAAGTCACAAAGGTGGTTCCTTTCTAAGGTCAGAAGGAGGTGAACCCACTTACAGGCTCTGGGGAAGGAATGTGCAAATACTTGTTCTCGGCCTGATAGTCTTAGAACGTAGACCTCGTAAACTTCCAGCACCCTATCGTCCTCCATGTGCAATTCATTTTAAAACGTAACCAATATCCAACTATGCCCCAAATGAAAAATTCCCAAACGGACTATCCAAAAGAGGCATACATAGAAATCATAGGGTCCCACAGCAAACAAAAAAAAACGTCAACCTGACCAAGTATACGAGAAGCAAGCTCAAGGTCTCAATGCAAGCCCTCTGCAAAGCTCTGTTTTCCTTGTAAACAATTGGTTTTGGGCAAAGGTACCTGAATGAGATTACCCAAGCCAACCCTCATTAAAGAGTATATGTCACCAGTATCAACCCTATTAAAACAACCATACCGCCCAGCTGGGTTGATCCAATCATTAAAACTATCTAGTTAATATCGATGGGAGCATTTGCAAGAGAAAAAAATAAAAGCCTTGTCTTCTTAATGTAAATGAGAACTTCAGAAGACTGAGGGTTTGTTTTTGCTTGAGAAGATTTTGGTCGTTATTGTGCGTCCATAACACCCAAAGCAATAGATTGCAGATAGGCAAATAGCATTACACAGCAAGCTGCACTATTTCCGTAACTCTAGAGTAAAAAGGCTGAGATGGGACAAACCCTTTAATATTCCATACAATTTATTGGCAAGATGGAAGAAATGAACGGAGTGGAATATAAAAAAATATATATATATATATTATTATTATTAATAATAATAATAATGATTCTGCCACCAATTTCTGGGTTTCATACTGATCACCTATCCACAGAATAGGTGATAAATGTAGAAGGTCTGACTGCTGGGACCCCCATCATTCAGAAGAACGGGGGAGACTCTGGGAGTGTTCAGTGCGGTGCAGCGGTGGTGCTCATGTGTGATCGCAGCTCCATCCACTTCTATGGGTCTACGATAGATGGCCAAGCACTGTACGCAGCAGTCCCGAAAATGGTGGAGGGAGGGTGGTCACGCTTGTGGATTACACCTCCATTCACACAGGGGACTTTGTGACCCCAATCCTCATGATTGGTGGGGCTCCCATCAGTCTATCCTGTGGATAGGTGATAAAAACGTTGTTCACTGGCCCGACCCCAAAATTATGATATATATGATATTGTCCTTCTACAAACACATTGGAAGAGGCTGCACCTCAAATAAGGGATAGAGAATCAGACGCCACAAGTATAAAGAAAGTGAAACTTGGAGGCCGAACAGCTTAAGAACGTCTCTCACAGTGTCAGGTGGGATCTCTGGCTTGTTCAGAGGTGATCCTCAATGTCCTGAGCCCCATATTACAGCATATCACTACTGTCTGGAGACAGACCATCTACACTTGGAACTACACTGTAGCCCAGTAGTTTGCTCTGTTAAAGTGACTCTCCGTGTCACAGATATTGATGACCTCACCTTAGGAAAGGTTATCAATATCATATCTTTGGGGTCCGACACCCGCACTGATCAGCTGTTTTCAGGCATCCCCCGTCATCAGAAACTATACAGAGGACAAAGCTGGAAGCAAAAATCTCCATACATGCCGGGGAGCTGCAGCATAGCTTCCATTCAAGTGAAAGGGAGCCGAGTTGCAGTAAGGCTACTTTCACATTAGCGTTTTGATTTCCGCTATTCAGATCCAGTCATAGGATCTCAATAGCGGAAGAAAACGCTTCAGTTTTTGCCCCATTCATTGTCAATAGGGACAAAACTGAACTGAACGAAATAGAATGTACCAGAATGCATTCCGTTCCGTTTAGTTGTGTCCCCATCGTGTACAGCAGTGAACGCTGCAAGCAGCGTTTTTCTGTCCGCGATGTGGTGCAGAGCAAGACGGATCCCGACACACATTATAAGTCAATGGGGACGGATTTGTTTTCTCTGACACAATAGAAAACGGATCCGTCCCTCATTGACTTTCAATGGTGTCCAAGACAGACCAGTCATGGCTATAGAAGACATAATACAACCGGATCCGTTCATGACGGATGCATGCGCTTGTATTATTGTAACTGAAGCGTTTTTGCAGATCCATGACGGATCCACAAAAAAACGCTAATGTGAAAGTAGCCTAAGCTAGCCACAGAAACCACACAGCGTATAGAGCCTTCTGCTTCCACTTCATACTAAATAGTTTCTAGCACTACAGCTGCTCCAAACAGTTGATCAGTGGGGGTGCCAGTTGTTGGACCCCAAAGATCTGATATTGGTAACCTATCCTGAGGAGAAGTCATCTGTCAGCAGATTTGTACCTATGACACCGGCTGACCTGTTACATGTGCACTTGGCAGCTGAAGACATCTGTGTTGGTCCCATGTTCATATGTGCCCGCATTACTGAGAAAAATGAATTTTTAATATATGCAAATGAGCCTCTAAGAGCAATGGGGGTGTTGCTGTTACACCTAGAGGCTCTGCTCTCTCTGCCACTGTCGTATCCTCTGTACTTTGATTGACAGGGCCAGGCAGTGTAAACGTGATCCCCGTCAAAGTGCAGAAGACGTGGCAGTTGCCGAGAGAGCAGAGCCCCTAGGTGTAATGGTAACGCCCCCATTGCTCCTAGAGACTCATTTGCATATATTAAGACTTCATTTTTTTCTCAACAATGCAGGCACATATAAACATGGGACCAACACAGATGCCAAGAGCACATGTAACAGGTCAGCCAGTGTCATAGGTACAAATCAGCTGCCCTTTAACTATTAGCGTGCAGTTCTACTATTCTCACAGCTTTATTAGTACCCTTTGGTAGATGTAAGCAGCTGACAGCAATACACATATAGAGTGACGAGGGTAAACACAGCGCAAACTGGTAACAGATACATAAGGAGCACATAGCTACTGTACACACGTATGGAGAGTAACGTTTCAGTATGACATTCCTCGCTCTCCGGCATTCACCTGACTGACGTCACTGTACATCCAAGCTTATGTCCCCAGTCACTTCATGACTCCTCTTCAGCAGGTCTGAAACCTGGACTGAAAGAAAGAGCCGATTGTGCTGCATGGAACTTTTACGAATCAAAGGAATTTTTTAAGCAACATGATCATTTTTTCTCTTTCTGCAAACAGCTTAAAATAGTGTAAAATAAGGGCCCTTTTACATGGACTGCTAGAGCGAGCAATCACCAGGAATGAGGAGTGTTAATCCCGGTCATTGCCCACTCAGTCACATTAACATGCAGAAAAGATTGGTGATGTTTGGGGATGAACGATCGCTACTATGCCCCCGCCCTCTTTGGCCCATATTATCCAGCAGCAGGTAATCCATCATTTTAAAGTGTACCTCCAATTATAGACAAATTTCATGAGTCAATAGTATAAGGGAAGAAGAAACTAGTAATACATCTAATTGCAGCAAAATGTCCCTTTCTCGACTTAGATTGTGCTTGCAAATCCCTCACCTCAATTCACTGGTAGAATTGGTAGACAAAAGGCTGCTAAAATCGGAGGTCGATGGAAGGCGTAGCTGACGGCAGGAGACTAGCTGCTATGAGGTCTTCCATACACAGCACACAGAGAAGAGTGGATCCTTATTCTAGTTTTCTACCAGACACACAGAAGCAGCAGCATGGAGGACATTATACAGCAATAATGAGCAGTGTAGCTGTGAATCCAGCACTGGGGTGAGATAGCAAAATACTAGAGACCGTATTAATTATATTTATTTTCCTCCCGTTTGCAGTTATTTCATCCTCTTTCATCTCCCACATAAGTACATGAAAGCAGCTGTAACCTGATCCCTCAAGCGAAACAGAAAATCCTTCATCTCTGCTTCAGGTGTACAGATTATCAGTGAACTGGAAGGGTCTTATCAGGACTGGAGGCAGGGAAAGGAAGAGACTGATCTGACGGGTGGAGGAAGATACATTTTCTATATTGCTTAAAGGGGTTATCCAGGAATAATAATGACTTATCCTCAGCTGTTTCAGGGAGCAACCAAGCTCACCGGAGCTCTTGTGAGGGCATCTGACTCCTGGCAGCTTCGTACAGTGAATAGCGGCTTGGTATGGCAGCTCAGCCCCATTCACTTCTATGGGGCTGAGCTGTGCCTAGGTCATGTGATCAATCTGTGACCTCACGTGGCCTAGGAAGAGGCTGTGGCGCTCATGGAGCCCCAGCCTCTTCTAACAGCTGATTGACAGGGGTCCTAGGTGTCAGACCCCTGCCAATCTGATATTGATAACCTATTTAGAGCATAGGTCATCAATAGGGATGAGCTAAAGAGACTTAAATACTGATGGGTAGGTCATCAGTATCTGATCAGTGAGGGGGGGTCTGACACTCGACACCCGAAGATCCGCTGTTTGAGAAGACAACGACGCCCCTATGAGTTTCGCAGCCTTCTCCATGCTCACCAAGCACAGCGCCATACATTGTATAGCAGCTGTTCCTTGGTATCGCACCTAGCCCATTCCCTTCAATGGGGCTGAGCTGTGCCTAGACCATGTGACCGAGGAACATGACGTCACATAGTGTAGGAAAAGCTGGAAAAGGCCTCAGCGCAACTGCGAGTGCAGACGCCTTCTCAAACGGCTGATCAGCAGGATTCCCGAGTGTCGAACCCCCTACTTGCAATACAGACACTGATACACAGTGATTTGCGGTCATGTGTGGTCAAGTCGCCGTTTAACACCAAACTTAACATTCAACCTCCTGCAACACAACTGTTGCATTTTTGATTGTAGGTAGCATGCAACTTTGCCAACACAGATCAGAATGCAAATCTCATGCAGCCTTTCTGCAACCGCTGCTATACGCCCATTTTAGAGCAGCGACTCATCCGTAAAAACAGCCAAATCAGCAAAACAGGCACACAGCAGCAAGTTGCGAAGATGTTGTAACTTTCCTGATAAATGCTGTTGTGCAGTCAGAGCCTAAAAGTTTACTGAAACCTGGACTTCTCTTTTCTTCCTGTCATATTAGCAAACATTGTGCTGTAATCTAGAATCCGATAACCTGTAGTCCCATGTAAGCGCCGCTACGGTGTCTACTTACAGCCTTTTCTGTGGAGAAAACAAAAAAGTCCCTTTAATAGATAGTGTTACAGTTGTCATTCAGTCGAGGACATGGTTTGCAGATTATAACAACTTTCACTTTTCACATCTTATATCAGCAATTCTAAAGTACATTCTTCTAATAATCATGTGATTTCCTAAACGTCAGTAGATTTCCTAACGCCTCATTGCCAGAACAAATGGCCAACATCATCTGAGAAACTGTTATCTAACTTACAAAAAATAAAAAACACTCAAGAGATTTTCTCACTTCAGCAAGTGGCGTTTATCATGTAGATAAAGTTAATACCAGGCACTTACTAATGTATTGGGATTGTCCATATTACTTCCTTTGCTGGCCGGATTATTTTTTCCATCAAATTATATACTGATCGTATCCAGGGGTTACGACCACCCTGTAATCCAGCAGCGGTGGTCGTGCTTGCACACTATAGGAAAAAGGGCCGCACCCTCTTGCGAGAGGAACCGCAGGAGTGCGCATAGTAACGCATGCACAGCAGATCTTCTCCTAGTCACCTTTTATTTGAGCTGTAGTGGTGGCAATAACTGCTGGATACGAGCAATAACTGCTGGATACGAGCAATAACCGCTGGATACGAGCAATAACCGCTGGATACGAGCAGTGTATAATGTGATGGAAAAATGCATCCAACCAGCAAAGGAAGCAATATCGACAATCCCAATACATTAGTAAGTGCCTTTGTCTATATGATAAATGCCATTTTCTGAAGTGAGGAAATCTCGAGTGTTTTTTATTTTTTGTAAGTTAGAGAACAGTTTCTCAAATGATGTTGGCCATTTGTTCTGGCAATGAGGCGTTAGGAAATCTACTGACCTTTAGGAAATCACATGATTATCAGAAGAATGTACTTTAGAATTGCTGATATAAGATGTGAAAAGTGAAAGTTGTTATAATCTGCAAACCATGTACTCGACTGAATGACAACTGTAACACTTTATCTATTAAAGTATGAGCTTTCTCTACATGATAAATGCCACTTACTGAAGTGAGAGAACCCCTTTAAAATCTTTGATTGCAGTGATATTCTTTGGTTTGAAGGGTTGTCGGATTTCATGATATTGATGACTTATCAGTATCAGATCGGTGACTCCCGATACCCCTGCCGATCAGCTGATTGAAGGGGAAGCGATGGCTACGTCTTCTTCCAGGTTTACCTGCCCTTCGTCTCCCTTGTAGAGGCGCACAGTGTAATTACAGGTGTTCGTCCAAGTGAAATGGAGAGGAAGCTGTAATTACACTGCACGGTCACTACAATCTAGACCGCACGTAAACACCGACTAGGACATAGCGCTCACATGAGTGCCGCAGCCTTTTTTTTTTTTTTACTCGTTTTATTGAAATATAACAAAGAGCATAGTACAAGCATTACAATACAGAGCAATGAATATAAGAGTGCACATACAGAGATGCCAACAGACCTCAGTCACATTAGGAGCATGCAGTTCAAAGCATAATAACCTCAGTGTTACAATAATAACAAAAGGAATTCGACAAGTATAGACTAATAATGTGAGGCCAACAGCAGAACATAGGTGTGGCCGCAGGAGGCAATACAGAACCTTAGGGGGGCAGAAACCCTGGGTCAGTAGAGCGCACGGCAGAGGCCGAGACAGTTAAAGGAGATGCACACCATGCACCCCATATTTTTTCGAATTTTTGGGGACAGCCCCTGCGAGTGTTTTCCACTGCCCAACCGTGGGAGGTCTGTCCGCCATCCATCGGATAGCAATCGCCTTCCTGGCTAGAAAGAGAGTTTCCCTCAAAAAGGTGAGTACATATAAGGAGCGGGTGTCATCCTCCACCACCCCTAGCAGTCAAGTTTTAGGGCAGGTGGAGAGAGGGCCCGGCACCAGGGTGGCAAGTATAGCTATCACAGCGGTCCAGAACGGTTTAATGTAACTACAATCCCAGATAAGGTGCCAGAAATCCGCATACTGATGAGGACATCTATGGCACCCGGCATGCCACAGTCTGCCCATCTTAAACAAAAGAGATGGTGTAAGGTAGCACCTGTGTGTCCCGCAGCCCTTTCAAACAGCTGATCGCAGGGGGTGCTGGGACCCCCACCGTTCTGATACTAAGGAAAGGTCTTCAATATCTGTAGCCCAGACAAACCCTTTTAAATAGAAGGAGAGGGGCACTTGATATGTGGATAGTGTGAATAAGTGAGGGCAGGCATCTATATCCTGTATACGCTTGGTTTAAAAATTACAAGTACATCAACCCAAAATTAGTTTCTGGCTTTTTTTTTTTTTTTTAAATAAAAAGTAAATTTTTAAAATGTGTTAGACATAGACCCCACCTGTTTAAGAAGGCATTTCCAAAGCTGTTTAATTTTCGGAAAGGTTTTTTAGGATCAACAACCAGCGCATTTCCCGGTATACTTCCCTCCTTCTCTCCATACATTACAGCAATGAACGAGTCAGTGGTGGGCTCGGGTCCTATTCGCATTCCTGGAAAGTCTTGCTCTAGCAGGTATCTGGCAGACAGGGAAGAGAACAACAAAACCATTAATAGGCAATCATCGCTGATAATGGGACTATTCACACATAAGATTGAGCAGCAGTCAGGTGGGGAAGTAGAAAGACTTAAATGGTGAGATATGGAGTAGTGGAGCCAAGTACAAAATTAGAAGACTGTCACATTTTGGGCCCCATGTACACAGCCGCATCTGTTTTGCGGTCCGCAGATTGTGCATCCGCAAAAGGATGCGGTCCGTGTGCTGTCTGCATTTACTGCGGACCCATTGACTTCAACGGGTCCACATTTCGCAGGCAAGTTCTATTCCTTTGTGGAACAGTTATACGGATGGGGAAAGCACACAGATAATCCACCCCTATGTCCGTTCCACAAAAAGATGAAGACCATGGACCTATTGAAAACAGTGGGTCCACATCTGTATTTTTGCAGATCAGTGATTTTCAGACTGCAAAACAGATACAGTCGCGTGCACGGGGCCTTACAGTGACAATTATACGATGAGAGCTCAGCACCTCCGTATACGTCATCCCAGCTGATCAGATGCATGACATGTAGATTCTTCCCTGTAAATGCTGAAGATTTCCTGCAGCAGAAAAGCATGCAGTAAACCTACAGCACTTACAGTAGCAAAAAAGTAGATAAAGTTTAAAAAATATATATATATATATATATATATATATATTACCGACACCCTGCAGGGAGTGAAATCCACTCAAAACTTGATATGTGGTATGGATTTTACATTCGCAGCACATCAGTCAGGCTACTTTCACACTAGCGGCAGGAGGGATCCGACAGGCTGTTCACCCGACGGAAATGGCGGCCGGAGCGGTAGTCCTGGGGCATACGTTCACTAGCGGCAGAACGGATCCGACAGGCTGTTGGCGCTAGTGTGAAACAAGCCTTAGGGTTCAGCAACTTGGCGATCTTGGTCGCTCCCAGGGATCGCAGTGCTAGCATATAAATTAATGTGGTCGCAGGACGTTTGCCATGACAGAGACCCCAGAATGGCAAAAAATTCAGTAGTGCAGGTTGGACTGTGACCCCCATTTATTTCTATGCTAGCACTGCTTCAATGCAATCCTTGGACTGGACAATTGTCGCATGACTAAGATTGTCATGTAGCCAAACCGTTAAAGGGGTATTCCAGGATAGAGGAGAACTATCGGATTGGTGGAGGTCCTACCTATGGGATCCCCACCAATCACAAGAACGGTGGCCCTCTATTCCCTGCAGTTCCCTTGAAAGGGAAACGGAGTAACGGAGTGGTGGGTCGCTCCATTCATTTCTATCAGAGTTCTGGAGATAGTCTAGTACAGCGCTCACCTATCTCTGGAACCTCCTCAGAAATGAATGGAGTGGCCGCGAGTATATGCGACCAGCCGCTCCGATCTTTTTAGGGGGCCTCTGTTCTCATAATCACTGGGGGTCCCAGCAGTAGGACCCCCACCGATCTAGTTATTCCCTATCCTGTGGATAAGAGATGACTTTAACCAACCGGAATACCCCTTTAATGTTTGCTCTGGATTTCAGCCATGCATTTTCAAAATCCCTCAAAACGAGCAATGAAGGAGGATAGCATCTCCCCAAACACAGCCCTGC
The DNA here is from genome assembly GCA_033119425.1 of Bufotes viridis. Taxonomy (NCBI): domain Eukaryota; kingdom Metazoa; phylum Chordata; class Amphibia; order Anura; family Bufonidae; genus Bufotes; species Bufotes viridis. Next base: position 26,647,517 of record CM065599.1, read on the forward strand.
GAGGACCATTAAAGGTACTGAACCTCAAGCTCAGACCCCACACTGTAGGGAGCGGTGTTAACACTGCTTATCTTCGCAGATCCCCTTCCGCCACGATGTGAACCGGTACGTCCGGAGCCTGAACTCCAGCAGACCGGTCACCTCCGCTACACGATAAATCCTTGCTCCATTAATCTAAACAAGCCCCTCGCTTCTGTCACACACAAACAAGTCCAATTCCTGCCCGGAGGAACGTGGAAGTTCACACGCAGAAAACAAGGAGAACGGTGGAGTTACACGACCCCAGGAAGAGTCCGTCTTCATTCTTGTGCATTATACAAAGTCAAATCTCCTGATTTGAAGGATACAGCTAATAATAGAGTACACGAACATTTGGCAGCGGCGACTTTGGATCAAAACGGCGGAAGAACTTGGATCAAAAAGGAAGGATTTTAGCGGTAAAAAAAAAAAAAAGACTGGTTGGTTGGGTTGAAACGGCGAGGCTTGGACAGTTTTTTTTTTCCTCCGCACTAGAAGCTACTTGCACAAGGTGCTGATCTGTATGCAGAAAATCCACATAAAAAAAAACAAAAAAACACACACATAAATCTGCACCATTTATTGCAGTTTTTGGTGTAGATTTTCTGTTTCAGGTGCAGCACAAACAAGCGACATGCTGTGGATTTTAACGACTTCCATGGGTCCGCGGTCCACAAGATATGGCGATCATGTCCTATAATTCCGGACCCGGAAACACACACGGAAGCCCTTCGTGTGCATGCACCCTTTGTCTGAGCTTCCACATGGCGTCAGTGATGCCGCTGCCATGTGCGTCCGAAAACCTCTGAATGGCCACACAATTTTGGAGGTAATACCGCTGTTAATCCACAATACTGTCCAGTCATTGGCAGCCACCGGCGGGTTGCACCCACGCGTTTTTTCACATCTGGGTTCTGTCCAAATTTAATATGAACAGTACCCGGACTGACTCCTGTCTCGATGAATGACACCCAGGACCTCTGCCGATAAGCTGTTTGAGAAGGCAGCGGAGCTCCTGTGAGCGTTGCGGCCTTCTCTCTACTTTCTCCAGGCCAGTGATGGCTAACCTCCGGCACGCCAGCCGTGGTGAAACTATGCTCCATAGTTCCATGCTTTATTCATTTCTATGGAGTTCTAAGAACAGCCAAGCAAGTGTGCATCTTGGGAGTTGTAGTTTTACCACAGCCCGATATTGTGCCAACGTTTCGGTCCGACAAAGGACCTTTGTCAAGGGATCTGCGGCCTGAAGTGGAGGAACTTGGTCCGGGCAGCCATGTCCTAGGCCAGTGACGTCATGTTCATCGGTCACATGGCCTAGAAGCCCCATAGAAGTGAAAAGGACCGAGTGGCGATACCAAGCACAGCCGCTGTACAATGTGGGCGCTTGTGTTTGGAAAGCTGTGAGAAGGCCAGGGTGCTCACAGGAGCGCTAGGGCCTTCTCAAACAGCTGATCGGCGGGGGTCCTGGGTGACGGATCCCTACCATTCCTCTTACCTCCTGAGAACAAAACGAATGGGGGAGCTGAAATCCAGTGTACCCGATCCTTATCTCCCCCAACATCAGCTGTGGGGGAGCACTGGGAGGCCGCCATACTCATTAGATGTCGGCCAGTATAGGCGTTTAGTAATTTACTGCCTTTATAATCATATATGGGGGAGATTTATCATACCCCTCTTTTGGCAAGCCTCGTGTATGTGACTTATTAAACGCCACTTGCGACAAGTTCCGTTTTCACGCCACCCTCCCCACTTTCTGAAAGGGCCGTGGTCAGGGCAGGGCCAGTGGGTCCGCCACATTTATCTTCACTTGCGCCTTGATGATCTACAGTTCGGAGCTGCAGATTTCATCTTGGCTCAGGTTAGTCGCATCCTCCAGCGGACTTCTAAGACCGGAATAAAACGCTGATCTTTAATAAATCTCCCCTATAATCTTTAAAAATCATTCTGCCCTTGCTGTTCTGGAAAGCGGCTCCCTCTGCACCGCTTCCTGTCTGCCGGTGACAGCAGCCAATCTGAGGAGGCAAAGCCTGAGATAGGGGGCGTGTCCCAGACTTCCTCAGACTCCCTGTACGCACTGCAGCTAAACTGTAGTCACAAAAAACAGCTCCGTCCAAAAGGAGTCGAGCTAAAAAAGGACAATAAATAGTGGGTAATCGGGCAGATCTGCCTTTCTAAATGGGCAGCCAATCACGCACATTCATGAGGTGAGACTGTCGTTCGTGCGGGCACATACATAACGGTTTCGGGGCAGTAGATAGTGCGGTCTAAACAGCGTTCTGATGCCCAGAAACAAATCAGCTGTATGAGAACGAGCGATGGCAATAGCGATCACTCATCATACTGTGGAGGTGATCGCTGCATGTAAATGCAGAGCTTCACCTCCCGGACCGAGCCGCTGACCGTCAGGAAGAAACGCTTCATTCCCAACAATCCGCTGCTCATCTGGGCGTGTAAATGCACCGTTACAGATCATTTTTGATAGCCCGACTTCGGCCCATTACCCAAGAAGCTAAAAAGTGACTGTCAACATCCTGCTCGCTGAGGATAGCACCTGGCCACTTGTGGGTGGATTGTTCCTAATTTGCGCCAGGTGTACTGTTTCGTTGTCCATCGTTTAGGGGACGGGAGCTACTGTTTAATGTGCCTTTCCTTCAGCTGTCTGACTTCCACAGCAACTTGAATGAACTACAGTATCTAGTGCCTCTTGGTCTGACTAACAAGTCAGCAGATGTGAGGGAGTGGACCTGCTGATGACATCACCTGCTGATGAGATCACACCCCCTGCTGTGGAAAAGCCGTGTCATCAGGATGACATTATGCAGTCGGATTGAACTGACAAGCAATGATGGAACAGCCACAATTATCTCCCACCAGTCCTACGGGGGGCAATGCAATGAACTGGCGGCTGAGGGAACATGCCTCGCTGTGCACAGCCGGCTCCCTAAGCTGGCCCCGACCTTCTATCAATGGGTGTCCGCCCAAAGCGAGGTGCTACTGGCTGGGGTAGTTGGTCCTGGGTCCCTCCGAAGTGAATCTCTGTCACCAGTGCCATCCTGTGTCCTTGCTGGGACTGTACTGTATCCAATAAAGTCTTCCCGGACGCTGTACCCTCACCCCGTGCTGTCTGATTAGTGTTCCACCCACAGGAAAGGAGCATGGGTGTTCGTTGGTATGAGCCCTTGCGCTGTCTTTATAAAGATAGTCAGGCCAGCAGACGAGAGCACCCACTGACCCTCGTGACGCTCCACAGTGACGTCATAAAATGGGCTCCTTGGTACATTGTACTCAGTATTAGTGCGCACTTGGAGGCATTGAAGGAGTTCTCCAGATTCTCTCTGGCTCAATTATTTCAGTTACATTTCCAAAAATACATGTGACAAAAATGTACTCCTGAATCTTGGATATATTTGTTACAGTACCTCACAGAGGTGGCACACCATAAAACAGCAGGTCCTCCCCCCTCATGAAGGTGGCACACCATAACACAGAAGGTCCTCCCACCTCATGAAGGTGGCACACCATAACACAGGAGGTCCTCCCACCTCATGAAGGTGGCACACCCTAACACAGGAGGTCCTCCCACCTCATGAAGGTGGCACGCCATAACACAGGAGGTCCTCCCCTCTCATGAAGGTGGCACGCCATAACACAGGAGGTCCTCCCCCCTCATGAAGGTGGCACACCATAAAACAGGAGGTCCTCCCCGCTCATGAAGGTGGCACACCATAACACAGGAGGTCCTCCCACCTCATGAAGGTGGCACGCCATAACACAGGAGGTCCTCCCACCTCATGAAGGTGGCACACCATAAAACAGCAGGTCCTCCCACCTCATGAAGGTGGCACACCCTAACACAGGAGGTCCTCCTACTTCATGAAGGTGGCACGCCATAACACAGGAGGTCCTCCCACCTCATGAAGGTGGCACACCCTAACACAGGAGGTCCTCCCACCTCATGAAGGTGGCACACCCTAACACAGGAGGTCCTCCCACCTCATGAAGGTGGCACGCCATAACACAGGAGGTCCTCCCACCTCATGAAGGTGGCACGCCATAACACAGAAGGTCCTCCCACCTCATGAAGGTGGCACACCATAACACAGGAGGTCCTCCCACCTCATGAAGGTGGCACGCCATAACACAGGAGGTCCTCCCTCATGAAGGTGGCACGCCATAACACAGGAGGTCCTCCCACCTCATGAAGGTGGCACGCCATAACACAGGAGGTCCTCCCACCTCATGAAGGTGGCACACCATAACACAGGAGGTCCTCCCACCTCATGAAGGTGGCACCCATAACACAGGAGGTCCTCCTACTTCATGAAGGTGGCACACCATAACACAGGAGGTCCTCCCACCTCATGAAGGTGGCACACCATAACACAGGAGGTCCTCCCACCTCATGAAGGTGGCACACCATAACACAGGAGGTCCTCCCACCTCATGAAGGTGGCACGCCATAACACAGGAGGTCCTCCCACCTCATGAAGGTGGCACGCCATAACACAGGAGGTCCTCCCCCCTCATGAAGGTGGCACACCATAACACAGGAGGTCCTCCCACCTCATGAAGGTGGCACACCATAACACAGAAGGTCCTCCCACTCTAAGGTGGCACACCTAACACAGGAGGTCCTCCTCAGGTGCCCCATGAAGGTCCTCCACTTGCATGAAGGTGGCACGCCATAACACAGGAGGTCCTCCCACTTCATGAAGGTGGCACACCATAACACAGGAGGTCCTCCCACCTCATGAAGGTGGCACGCCATAACACAGGAGGTCCTCCCACCTCATGAAGGTGGCACACCATACACTGGAGGTCCTCCCACCTCACGAAGGTGGCACACCATACACAGAGGTCCTCCCACTCATGAAGGTGGCACGCCATAACAGCACTAGGAGGTCCTCCCCGCTCATGAAGGTGGCACAACATAACACAGCAGGTCCTCCCCCCTCATGAAGGTGGCACGCCATAACACAGGAGGTCCTCCCACCTCATGAAGGTGGCACGCCATAACACAGGAGGTCCTCCCACCTCATGAAGGTGGCACACCATAAAACAGCAGGTCCTCCCCCCTCATGAAGGTGGCACACCATAACACAGGAGGTCCTCCCACCTCATGAAGGTGGCACGCTATAACACAGGAGGTCCTCCCACCTCATGAAGGTGGCACGCCATAACACAGGAGGTCCTCCCACCTCATGAAGGTGGCACGCCATAACACAGGAGGTCCTCCCACCTCATGAAGGTGGGACACCATAACACAGGAGGTCCTCCCCCCTCATGAAGGTGGCACGCCATAACACAGAAGGTCCTCCCACCTCATGAAGGTGGCACACCCTAACACAGGAGGTCCTCCCACCTCTTGAAGGTGGCACGCCATAACACAGGAGGTCCTCCCACCTCATGAAGGTGGCACACCATAACACAGGAGGTCCTCCCACCTCATGAAGGTGGCACGCCATAACACAGGAGGTCCTCCCACCTCATGAAGGTGGCACACCATAACACAGGAGGTCCTCCCACCTCATGAAGGTGGCACACCATAAAACAGGAGGTCCTCCTACTTCATGAAGGTGGCACACCATAACACAGGAGGTCCTCCCACCTCATGAAGGTGGCACACCATAACACAGGAGGTCCTCCCACCTCATAAAGGTGGCACGCCATAACACAGGAGGTCCTCCTACTTCATGAAGGTGGCACGCCATAACACAGGAGGTCCTCCCACCTCATGAAGGTGGCACTCCATAACACAGGAGGTCCTCCTACTTCATGAAGGTGGCACACCATAACACAGGAGGTCCTCCCACCTCACGAAGGTGGCACACCATAACACAGAAGGTCCTCCCACCTCACGAAGGTGGCACACCATAACACAGGAGGTCCTCCCCCCTCATGAAGGTGGCACACCATAACACAGAAGGTCCTCCCACCTCATGAAGGTGGCACACCATAACACAGGAGGTCCTCCCACCTCACGAAGGTGGCACACCATAACACAGAAGGTCCTCCCACCTCATGAAGGTGGCACGCCATAACACAGAAGGTCCTCCTACTTCATGAAGGTGGCACACCATAACACAGGAGGTCCTCCCCCCTCATGAAGGTGGCACACCATAACACAGAAGGTCCTCCCACCTCATGAAGGTGGCACACCATAACACAGGAGGTCCTCCCACCTCACGAAGGTGGCACACCATAACACAGAAGGTCCTCCCACCTCATGAAGGTGGCACACCATAACACAGAAGGTCCTCCCACCTCATGAAGGTGGCACACCATAACACAGAAGGTCCTCCCACCTCATGAAGGTGGCACGCCATAACACAGGAGGTCCTCCCACCTCACGAAGGTGGCACACCATAACACAGAAGGTCCTCCCACCTCATGAAGGTGGCACGCCATAACACAGGAGGTGCTCCCACCTCATGAAGGTGGCACGCCATAACACAGGAGGTCCTCCCACTTCATGAAGGTGTCACCTACCTGATGAACGTGGTCTTGCCGGTGCTGTACTGCCCCACCAGCAGGACCATGGGCAGGTTCTTGAAGTCGGCCTCCTCCAGCGCCGGGGAGTGGAACTCATGGAAGCGGTAATGCTCCTCCAGAGGCAGCAGCTTCCCGGTGTACAGGGATTGCAGGCCGCCGGTAACGGTCTGCAGAACATCCTGAGGTGAACGGCCGGAGCCGCTCTCCTTCCCCAGCCAGCTGAACATGTCCGGGGCTCGTCTTCTCCGGGGGCTGCAGCAGGCGTCAGGCACTGAGCGCTGTCACCAGCATGGGCTGAAGACACTTCCTTGTTATCCGGAGCAGGGAGGCGCCCGCCTTCCTGACAGCGACACGTCACCTGAGCGCTCTCAGCCCCGCCCTGCTAACTAGCTGCTGCCAGTCTCCTCCGTGGTCCCAGCCCGTGACGTCACCTGCTGCGCTCTCATCTACTGCAGCACCTCCGTGGCTCTCCAGCGCCTCCAGCGGCCGTTGTCTGTAAATGCAATGGAATGTGAAATTGCCAAATTTACAAATTACAATTGGTGACTGTGCAAGAAATAATAAGAAATAATATCACTAGAGATGAGCGAATTTCAGGTTATGAAATTCGTTCACGTTTCGTTTACTGGTAAAAGGTGAAATGCGTTATGGATTCCGTTACGACCGACCATAACGCAATTCTATGACGGGAGGCATTCCGTTTTTCATTCCGTCATAATAGAAGTCTATGGGCTGCAAAACGGATCCGTCCCATTTCCGTTATGCAGAGGAGTCCTCTCAAGACGGATCCGTTTTGCAGCCCATAGACTTCTATTTGATGGAATGAATAACGGAATGCCTCTAAAGGCATTCCGTCATAGAATTGCGTTATAGTCCGTGGTAACGAAATCCATAACGCAATTCAGCTTATACCAGTAAACGAAAGGGTGAACGAATTTCAAAATATGAAATTCGCTCATCTCCAAATATTACCCAAGGAGAGGTAGATGTGTGATCTTGAAGGGGTCCAAGTAAAATTAAAATGGTGGCATAAGTGTAACAGTGGCCGCTGTACGCCACTGTTCCCCCGCTTATCGCCGCGGTCCTGGGCGCCGCGTTCAGCGGTGACCTGTGGCCGGTGCTTCCCATTTCACCGCTGCGGTCCTGGTCTCTGTTTGTGTAGGTGTTATTGCTTCTGAGGATTTCGCTCCACAGCTGCCACTCAGCCCTGGACACAGCATGAATTCGGCTGGTTTTGTGTTACACTGCTCTAGGGGCACAGCGGATCACTCCCTGGGCTGTGTGGGCTAGGTCAGGTGACCTCGCTGACCAGGCTCTCCTGCATGTACTAAAGTGGTTCAGCCCCCTTACCAGATGCCTCAGTGTCAAGGTCCTTGTGTTTGCTGGTTCCTGATACTCACGCGAGCTCCTGATCTACACTTCGTTCCTGGACTCTGCTTATCGTCTGATCCCTGCCTGCTTGCTTTGACTTTCCTGTTGCTGACTCGGATTGCCTGCACTATACTTGTGCCATCTGCCCTGACCTATTGCCTGTCTGACCACGTCTCTGCCTCATCCTTCGGTCCTGCACTGTTGCTCCTGGAAACGTCTCTGCCCGTCTGACTACGCTTGTACTTCAGGTACCTAACTTGCGAACAAGAATAGGCATTTTCTATAATAGTGCTGGCCATGTGTGGATCCGCAAAACACTATGGGCCAGATTTAGGCCTCATGCACACGACCGTTTTTTTATGCTGTCCGCAAAAAGGGGTTCCGTTGTTCAGTGATCCGTGTCCGTTTTTGCCTTCCGTTGTGTTTCCGTGTGTCTTCCGTTTTTTTTAGCGGACATGACCCAAAATATTTTACCAAAAGACAGGCTGACAATTTTTACCAAGTGCCTGCCAAGGGATCCGCAAAAAAAACGGACACGGAGCGCGGATGACACACGGATGGCCATCCGCATTTTTTCACGGACCCATTGACTTGAATGGGTCCTTGAACCGTTTTTCACGGACAAGAATAGGACAGGTTATATTTTTTTGACGGACTGGAATCACGGACCACGGACGCGGAGGACAAACGGTGCATTTGCCGAAGTTTCCACGGACCCATTGAAAACCAATGGGTCCGCAGAAAATCACGAAAAACGGAGCAACGGACACGGAATCAAACAACGGTCGTGTGCATGAGGCCTTATCATTAGCTAAAGTCACTTTAATGGAGTGAAAAAGTCGCAAAAAAATACGCAATCGGTAAAATTGTGCATTTTTTTGCAACTTTTTCAAGCTCTGCACTAAGCTCTCCAGTTTTATGAAAGTGGGCGTGTTGTCTTATGTAAATTAATCTCTAGACAGATTTACTATTGCAACCATTTAAAAAGTTGCAAAAAAGTCGCAAAAAAAATGCGCAATTTCACTCCAGGGGGGACCATGCTTATCTTATGCGACTTTTTAATAGAACATGCGACTTTTTTGTAAAGACGTGCGACTTTTGTAAAGCCGCTTACTGAAGGATAAACTGCTACCGTCAATCCACATTTATCACAGTATTAAAGGACCATTAATAAATCTGACTGACTAAAGTGACTTTGGGCATATGGAAAAGTGGAGTAAGATGTAAGTGTAATGATAAATCTGGCCCTGTGGCTGTCTAAATGAGCCATGAGGCCTCTTGCACACGACCATACGGCTTCTTCAGTATTTTGCGGTCCGCAAAAAATACGGATAACGTCCGTGTGCATTCCGTTTTTTGTGGAACGGAACAGCAAGCCCCTGAACAGTACTATCCTTGTCCGTTATGTGGACAATAATAAGACATGTTCTATCTTTGAACGGAAAAATGGAAATGGAAGGCATACGGAGTACCTTCCATTTTTTTTTTTGCGGATCCATTGAAATGAATGGTTCCGTATATGGAAAGCAAAAAAAATGGAATGTAAATCGAAAAAAAAAAACCTTCTTGTGCAAGAGGCTTTAGGGTCCATTCACACGTCCGCAAAATTTTGCGGAACAGGTGCGGACCCATTCATTTTTAATAGAGCCGGAATGCATGTGGACAGCACACTATGTGCTGTCCGCATCTGCGTTTCCGGATCCGCACTTCCGCATCCGCACTTCCGTTTCAGCAAAAAAATAGAACATGTCCTATTCTTGTCCGAAATAGCGGACGAGAGTAGGCATTTTCTATTATAGTGCAGGCCATGTGCGGATCCGCAAAACACTTACGGACGTGTGAATGGAGCCTAAGTCAGATTGGTTGGGTGATCTAATGTTTGGATCAACTCAGACACTAGTTCCGAGTAGTGACCGTAACCGCTGCACTTCATATGTATATACCTCTGAGAATGTGCACTGTGATGTCACATATGCGATAGCTTTCGATGGGGATAATACACAATGAAGTACAGTGATACCTCGGTTCACGAACTTAATTCGTGAACTGACTCTGGTCGCGAACCGAATTGGTCGTGAACCGAGGCACATTTTCCCATAGGGTTCAATGTAAATCCGGTTAATCCGTGCTGACTTTTTTGGGGGGTTTTTGAAGCCCAAAAATATGAAACAAATGACAATACACATTAGTAAAGTACAGTATACTGTAGTTATTTATTAAGAGAGGACAGTAAGGTGGGAGGCAGTTATTGTTTGGGGGGAGAGTCCCCCTCCATAAGGACATCAGGGAGATCTTCTTCAGGGGTTTCCTCTCCTTTGTCTCCTAGCTGCAGGCTCAGTTTGTCTGAAAAATCTGTCCAATGTCACTTGTCTCTTTCTGCGCTGCATAACCCTCCGGAAATGAGAGACCACATTATCATTCATGAGATTTAACACTCTGTTTGTGACAGTAATGTTGGGGTGGTGCTTTTCAAAGAAATCATGGCACTCATTCCATTTTTGCATAATGGATTTTATGGCATCACTGCTAACCTCCTCCCTTTCTTCTTCCTCCTCAGTGGAATGCTCCTCAAGAAGTGCCTTCTGCTGCTCACTGTGGAGTTCATAAAGTTCTTCCGTGGTCAGCTCCTCCCTATGTTCCTCAACAAGCTCTTCCACATCAGCACCATCAACGCCCAGACCCATATTCTTGCCCATGGACACAATTTCCTCCACTACCTCTGCATCAGACCCTTCTAAGTCATGTTCACGTTCAGCGACACATTCTGGCCACAGTTTCCTCCAGGCTGAATTTAGGGTTCGGGAAGTGACCTCTTCCCAGGCTTTGTCAATGAGGTTAATGCAGTGGACAACATTGAAATGTTTCTTCCAGAATTCTTTCAAAGTCAAGGATGTCTCTTCAGTGACATTAAAACACCTAGTGAAGAGCGCCTTTGTGTACAGCTTCTTAAAGTTGCAGATGACTTGCTGGTCCATGGGCTGCAGAAGTGGTGTTGTGTTGGGGGAGGAACTTTACCTTGATGAAGTCATACTCAGCATCCATATCATCCACCAAGGCTGGAGGGTGTGCTGGGGCATTGTCCATCAGAAGAAGGCACCTTTCAGGCAGCTGGTTATCAGAAAGATATTTTCTGACGGTGGGTGCAAACACCTCGTGCAGCCATTCCATAAACAATTGCCTTGTGACCCAAGCTTTGGCATTGGCTCTCCACATGACGGGCAGTCTGGCCTTGTTCACATTTTGTTCCCTAAATGCACGAGGGGTCTGAGAATGGTACACCAGTAGTGGTTTAATTTTCAGATCGGCGCTTGCGTTGGCACACAGCAAAAGGGTCAATCTGTCCTTCATGGGCTTGTGCCCTGGTAGGGCCTTTTCCTCCTGTGTGATATAGGTTCTGTTCGGCATTTTTTCCAGAAGAGCCCTGTTTCATCACAGTTGAACACTTGTTGAGGGACGTATCCTTCTGTCTTCATGAATTCTGCAAATTCTAACTTGTAAGCTTCTGCTGCGGCCTTGTCAGAACTGGAAGCCTCACCATGTCTAATCACACTGTGGATGCCAGTTCTCCTGCGGAATTTTTCAAACCACCCTCTACTGGCTTTAAATTCGTCACTTGCTGCACTTGTAGAGGGGCTTCTTTGCTGTAAATCACTGTGCAATTTCCTGGCTTTCTCACAGATCATAGCTTCACTTACACTATCACCTGCCAGCTGTTTCTCATTCAACCACACCAACAAAAGTTTTTCCACCTCTTCCAGCACTTGTGTCCTCTGCTTGGTTAACATTGTTACTCCTTTTGCAACATCAGCTCCTTTGATGGCGGCTTTGTTTTTCAGAATAGTCGAAATTGTTGACTTTGCCATCTTGTACTCGAGCCAGATCAGTCACACGAATACCACGGTCATGCTTTTCTATAATTTCCTTCTTCAGCTCAATGGTTATTTTCTTCACAACCTTGCTGTCACCTTTACTACTGCTGTGCACTTTCTTTTGCCACCATGCTTGCGCTGCACATTCTTGTCACTTGCATTTCCACTTTGCACATTGTCACCTGCATTTCCACTTCGCACATTGTCACTTGCATTTCCACTTTGCACATTGTCACTTGCATTTCCACTTTGCACATTGTCACTTGCATTTCCACTTTGCACATTGTCAACTGCATTTCCACTTTGCACATTGTCACTTGCATTTCCACTTTGCACATTGTCACTTGCATTTCCACTTTGCACATTGTCACCTGCATTGCTGTTCTTGTCACCTTTATTGCTGCTCCGCACTTTCTTCTTTCCACTATGCTTCTTGGGAGCCATATTGGGTGTCCAGTGAACTGTACAGTATGTACTGTATGGGATAAAATACAGTATAATCACTTATAATGCTTGCAGAGTACAGTACTTCTTTCTGTGTACTGTATGTACTGTATGTGATAAAATACAGTATAATCACTTACTGTACTGTATAATGCTTGCAGAGTACTTCTTTCTGTGTACAGTATGTACTGTATGTGATAAAATACAGTATAATCACTTATAATGCTTGCAGAGTACTTCTTTCTGTGTCTCTTATTCTTGCTTCTTCTCTCCACGGTCTTCCTACAGGAAGTCCCGACCATGTGACAGCCTGAAATTAGCATTAAAATGGCCGCGGCTTGCGTTCGTGAACCGAGGCGGAGTTCGTGAACCGGAGCATATTTTTACGAACTTTTCTGTTCGTGAACCGAGTTGTTCGTGAACAGAAGCGTTCGTGAACCGAGGTATCACTGTACATGAATAATTAAAAAAGTGGCATTACAGTATAGAAATAATTCCAGTGATGTCTCATGTATAAGGCTACTTTCACATTAGCGTTTTTTGCAGATCCATTATGGATCAGCAAAAACGCTTCCGTTACCATAATACAGCCACATGCATCTGTCATGAACACCATTGAAAATCAATAGTGGAAGGATACAATTTCTATTGTATCAGAGAAAACTCCATCTTGCTCCGCACCACATCGCGGACAGAAAAACGCTGCTTGTAGCGTTACTCTGTCCGCAATGGGAGCGCAACCAAACGGAATGCATTTTGGTGCATTCTGTTTCGTTAAGTTAAGTTTGGTCTCCATTGAAAATGAATGGGGACAAAACTGAAGCGTTTTCTTCCGCTGTTGAGATCCTATGACGGAATTGAAAATGCTAATGTGAAAGTAGCCTAATACATACAGTGATGTCATAGTACAAGGGAGATAAACTGTTATATAAGGATCATAAAGACAGTGATGCAGGCCCAGCGTCTCAGTGCTTAAGGGGTTAAAACAAATGTATACTGAGAAATCATAGGAAAGGGTCATCACACACAGTGATGTCACAGTATAGGAATAATGTGCACAGTGATGTCACAGAACATTTGTAATAAACATTGATGTCATAGCTAAAGGATAAGGACCACAGTGAGGTCACACCACAGAGATAAGTAATACAAGGATAATGTACACTGTGATGTCACAGAACATGGGTAATAGACATTGTGATGTCACAGACAGTGATGTCACAGTGCAGGAATAATGTGCTCAGTGATGTCACAGAACATAGGTAATAGACATTGTGATGTCATAGCTAAAGGCTAAGGACCACAGTGAGGTCACACCACAGAGATAAGTAATACAAGGATAATGTACACTGTGATGTCACAGAACATAGGTAATATACATTGTGATGTCACAGACAGTGATGTCACAGTGCAGGAACAATGTGCTCAGTGATGTCACAGAACATAGGTAATAGACATTGTGATGTCATAGCTAAAGGATAAGGACCACAGTGAGGTCACACCACAGAGATAAGTAATACAAGGATAATGTACACTGTGATGTCACAGAACATGGGTAATAGACATTGTGATGTCACAGACAGTGATGTCACAGTGCAGGAATAATGTGCTCAGTGATGTCACAGAACATAGGTAATAGACATTGTGATGTCATAGCTAAAGGCTAAGGACCACAGTGAGGTCACACCACAGAGATAAGTAATACAAGGATAATGTACACTGTGATGTCACAGAACATAGGTAATAGACATTGTGATGTCACAGACAGTGATGTCACAGTGCAGGAATAATGTGCTCAGTGATGTCACAGAACATAGGTAATAGACATTGTGATGTCATAGCTAAAGGATAAGGACCACAATAAGGTCACACCACAGAGATAAGTAATACAAGGATAATGTACACTGTGATGTCACAGAACATAGGTAATATACATTGTGATGTCACAGACAGTGATGTCACAGTGCAGGAACAATGTGCTCAGTGATGTCACAGAACATAGGTAATAGACATTGTGATGTCATAGCTAAAGGCTAAGGACCACAGTGAAGTCACATCACAGAGATAAATAATAAAAGGATTACGCCCTGTGCGATGTCACACAGGACAGAGGTTATAAAGGCTGGTACTTCCTTATCCGGCAGAGGGGTCATTGTGCCTCCTCAGGCCCATGGTCCCAGGTGCAACTACAAACTCTACACCCCCTATAGTTATGGCCTTGGTTAATGCCCTGGATAGTGTACACCAGTGATCTGCGCCCTGTGACCCTCCAGCTGCTGGTAAAACGACAACGCCCTGCATCCTGGGAGCTGTACTTTCCAAACAGCATAGGCTCTGGTCACATCACATTTGTGATGTACGTTTAGCGTATACACCGGAAAAGCTCCCAACATACATGCAAGTATACTGCATAAAAAACAGTATGGTATAGTATTGTAAACTGTGCTACTCTACACAACAGCATCTAGTTAAAAAGAAAAATATACAGCTGCAGGGCATATGTCAAATGCATCTGATTAATGCACACATCATGGCATATACTTTAAACTGAGGCCATACATGTGATGTGAACATAGCCTTAGGCTTGTTTCACATATGCGTGAAACAGATCTGGCAGGCTGCCCATGCGGGGCACAACCATGCGCTACCGGCATTCAGTCCGGCCCCATTCACTATGGTTATGACTTTGGCTTGGCTATTCTGACTACCCTCTGTCTTCTGACTTGGTACTGCATTGTCCGCCTGGTTCCGACCCATTCCCGTACGACTCTGTATCTGTGGTTTCGCCTTTGTGTGTGTCTGTCTGTCTTGCACTTAGCAGAGTAAGGAAAGTCGACCAGTTGCGGACTTGCTGACTAGGGCTTGCATTGCAAGTAGGCAGGGAAAGCGAGCCGGGTTCCAGATAGGGCTCACTGTCTGTGTGTTCCTGCCTACTGTGTGGACATAGATGAGCTCACATCTGTGTCAGAGGCTTTGTTAAAGCTTCCATCACAGATTCAGTTGTTTATGATAGGAGAAATAGTTCTAAATGCTGAAAAACAAGGATGCGTGCTGGCGAAACGCGTTGAGGAGTAGGAGGACTATATCATATCAGTTTACAATATGACTCTGACTGGTCCGTATTGCTATTATGGCACTTGCACTTTATGCATTCTGTTTATGTTACTGATATATTTTCCAGTCTGGTCTATTTTTATTTAGTATATGTATTATTTAATATAGCTGAAAGTGTATATTATCATTAATTAGTATTATACATTGCACTATAATTAGATATGTTTGCACTTGCACTTTAATGTTTTTATTTAGTATATATAAGGGTCTATGATGTGCACTACTGACTATACTTTGTAATAGTGCCTCATGTTATGCTTCTTTTTTTTTTTTTTTTAAAAACATCTGTTTTTTATTTATCAGAATGCATACTGCAGGAGATAAAGTCAAATCAATTGCCTACATGGCATGGATAAAGACATTTTGCATGGAAGTGATACATCGCATCATGTGTTACAGCTGTACATTATGGTATCCTGATTTATTTATTTTTTCCCCCCCTTTATTAATCAAGTCGAGTTTGCAGTTTAATCTTCGAGCAGTTCCCTCCCCCCTCTAGAACATTCCCAAATTCTGAACTCCCTCCAAACTTTTTTAACTTAGTGGCGATTCTGTCTGTGTAAAATCCGATTTTATTACGTCTTTTCTGTGTCGCTAGGTCTTAAGAGATGTTCTCCTCATCCATCCCTCATTGGTGTATACATCATAACCTCAACCTTCCCAGGGTTCCTTTCAGCTGGGCCATTAAATACCATTTTGTCTGTCTGAACGGCTTAATTAACTCTTGGATTTCGTTGTCTGAAAAGGCATCTGAAATGAATTTTTTCCATTTTTTAATAAACTTGCCTATGGTCTTCTCTTTGTGCCTTTCAATCTCCAGCCGCTCCATATAAAGTACATGTTTCATTGTTCCCATGACTTCTTCCCAGTCTGGTACCGACGGTTGCAACTATTTTCTCAGAATAGATTTTTTGACAGACATGAGTAACACATGTATCCCACTTTCTGCTACTGCCCGACCTTGTGGGTCTGTTTGATTATTTGGGATATAATGGAAAATACATTGCATCGGGTTAAGTTTCACTTCTACCCCCCATACCTTGTGTATATATTGTACTGTTTGCAGGGCTGGGACAAGGTCCACCACCAACAGAGGCTGAGCTGCCCAAGTGCGCCCCCCCCCCAACTTGTGGAGTCTTTACTAAATACTGTTGTAATCACACATAAATATGCACAGTTTAATGTATCAATTAATGACGCACTGTTATGGAGGATCTGTGGATGACACTTATGGGGGGGATCTATGGTTGACACTGTTATGGGGCGGATCTATGGATGAAACTGTTATGGGGGGATCTATGGATGACACTGTTATGGGGGGATCTATGGTTGACACTGTTATGGGGCGGATCTATGGATGACACTGTTATGGGGGATCTATGGATGAAACTGTTATGGGGGATCTATGGATGACACTGTTATGGGGTAATCTGTGGATGACACTGTTATGGGGGATCTGTGGATGACACTGTTATGAAGGATCTGTGGATGACAATGCTATGGGGATCTGTGGACGACACTGTTATGGGAGATCTATGGATGACACTGTTATGGAGGATCTGTGGATAGCACAATGTTATGGGGGTCTGTGGATTGCACTGTTATGGGGGATCTGTGGATTGCACAATGTTATGGGGGATCTGTGGATGACAGTGTTATGGGGATCTGTGGATGACCCACTGTTATGGGGGATCTGTGGATGACACACTGTTATGGGGGATCTGTGGATGACACACTGTTATGGGGGATCTGTGGATGACACTGTTATGGGGGATCTGTGGATGACACACTGTTATGGGGGATCTGTGGATGACACTGTTATGGGGGATCTGTGGATGACACACTGTTATGGGGGATCTGTGGATGACACTGTTATGGGGGATCTGTGAATGACACTGTTATGGGGGATCTCTGGATGACACACTGTTATGGGGGATCTGTGGATGACACACTGTTATGGGGGATCTGTGGATGACACTGTTATGGGGGATCTGTGAATGACACACTGTTATGGGGGATCTCTGGATGACACACTGTTATGGGGGATCTGTGGATGACACATTGTTATGGGGGATCTGTGGATGGCACTGTTATGGATTGTGACTCACAATGGATATTGGGGCCAGCAAATTACAAGGAAGGCGGGGGTGGGGGATGATTGATAACATACATATCTAAATGGCTGGGGGTGAGGGCTTGACTTGAGCATCTACTGATCAGAGCATTAGAATAGCAGGAATAAATAACATCTAAATGTCTGGTGGGGTAGATGGGGGTAGGACAAGGGCTGATGGGGGAAGGGGGACTGGGTTAGATAATCTATACTGACATACATATGACACACACATATATACTGGCATATATATGACACACACATACATACTGACATACATATGACACACACATACATACTGACATACATATGACACACACATATATACTGACATACAAATGACACACATATATACATATGACGCACACATATATACAGACATACATATGACACACACATACATACTGACATACATATGACACACACACACATACTGACATACATATGACACACACATATATACTGACATACATATGACACACACATACATACTGACATACATATGACACACACATATATACTGACATACATATGACACACACATATATACTGACATACATATGACACACACATATATACAGACATACATATGACACACACATATATACTGACATACATATGACACACATATATACTGACATACATATGACACACACATATATACTGACATACATATGACACACACATATATACTGACATACATATGACACACACATACATACTGACATACATATGACACACACATATATACAGACATACATATGACACACACATATATACTGACATACATATGACACACACATACATACTGACATACATATGACACACACACACATACTGACATACATATGACACACACATATATACTGACATACATATGACACACACATATATACTGACATACATATGACACACACACATACATACTGACATACATATGACACACACATACATACTGACATACATATGACACACACATATATACAGACATACATATGACACACACATATATACTGACATACATATGACACACACATATATACTGACATACATATGACACACACATATATACTGACATACATATGACACACATACATACATATATACAGACATACATATGACACACACATATATACTGACATACATATGACACACACATATATACTGACATACATATGACACACACACACATACTGACATACCTATGACACACATACATATATACAGACATACATATGACACACATACATATATACAGACATACATATGACACACACACACATACTGACATACATATGACACACACATATATATACTGACATACATATGACACACACACACATACTGACATACATATGACACACATACATATATACAGACATACATATGACACACATACATAAAAACACACAATATGCACATTACATTACTGCCATTCCATTCCCTTTAACCCCTTACATTTTCTGCACATACAGTCTCTGGTGACTTGGAGGGAGAGGCAGGATGCAGAGTATTCCTCCTCCTCCTCCTTCTCTGTCCCGACGCTGCTCTTCTCTCTGTGCTGCTGGGGGAGGGGGTTGTGAATCTCTGGTGCACACACAGGCAGGAAGTCAGGGGCTGGGGAAGGTACGGAGCTGCAGCACACTGCACTAGACAGAGGGAGGGAGGAAGAACACCACTAGGGGGCGCAGGACCGGCTGTTACAGCAGCAGAGCGCAGAAATGGATGCTCTGCTGCTAATACAACTACACGGCAGCAGCAGGGACTTGGTGAGAGTGGCCTGTGTGCCTGCGCCCTGAGGCTTGAGCGCCCTGAGGCTGGAGCCTCCTCAGCCTCTGTGTCGGCCCGGCCCTGACTGTTTGTGACCATAATGGTTGCAAGTCTGGACAGGTTAGTAAGCCATGAAGGAGATTTGCTTTAGGCAGTGAGCATTTTGGGCAGTGTCTCAGGTAGTGGGCTGGGGCCACTTTGAATTTTAAGTCAAAGGCGTATGTTGCTTTGTGCATAATGCGCAGTTGCGTCTCTCTCCACTGTTCATTGGAAAGAGACTTCCTAACATATTCAAATCCTTCCCTCATTTTTTTGGGTACATCCTGACCCTCTAGTGCCCCTTCCCATGATTTGAAAGTGTCATTTACTAGGCCTATTGTTTGAGTGCTATGGATCTTGCGTTATAATTCAGAGAGAGAGCTAAGTGAGGTTCCAGTGCCTAAAAGAGCTTCAAACCACACCAATCTCTCAGCCTCTCCCATTCTCTCCGCCTGCCCCCTGCAATAGGCTTTCACTTGTTGGTAGGGGAGGAAATGTGCCTCTGTGAGCTGGTATTTGTCTCTAAGCTCTTCCCATGTCAGGAGGGCCTGGCCAGGACCGTCCGTTATGCTTTTAATCTGTCTTTATGGGATATGGTAATTGTGTCAGTATCATGGCGAATAAAGATAAGGATTGAATATAATACAATTTGTGATGGTATATTTTTTTATTTTTTATTTCAACAATATCTCAAGAATTATATAGGTGTTTATGGTAATAGAGGTAACTGAGGGTACATCATATTGTATTATAATGTATTTTACGGTTTTACTTCTGGCCGTAGCTACCAGCAAGGAACAGGGCTAACCCCCCTGTTCCTCCTCTCTTGGTGGGGGCGGGCTGGAGGGGGAGTCCCTGAGTAACCTCAGAGAGGAGAGGAAGCAACCTGAAAAGCTCCTGCTCCCGTTACAGATACATTATACAGTAGTTATCACATATTCTTCTGCCTCAAGTGAAGTCTTGAGAAGCTTGACAGCAGAGTAAGCAGCTATAACCAGCATCTACAGACACTGCTGTAAGGTGAGAGACTACGGCCAAGACACACATCACTCAGAACATAACTAAGCCAGTACGAACTAAGGGGGTCATTTACAGGCTGAGGGGAGTACACCATGACACCACACTTTAGGGCCACACTTCAGGGCCACTACCACTCCTATCCTCTACACTGGCTCCTCAGGGCGTCGCTGTAGAAGCAGCTGCTGTGACCCTCTCTGTCAGTAATGGCAGCTGAGGCCACTACTCCACAGCGCAACACAATCCAACACATAGTAAGGTGGCCGCTGCATCTGTACCACCTGAAGGGTGCATGCGACATCCTGTGGTGCAGAAACCAGTGCCAGTCAATTGGAATCACACAGGGTTTTGTAGGCCAATAGGTTTATAGTACAACGGAGACCACTGACCCCCGGTAACATGCTGGCTACAGTAAACAGTGGCCCAGAGTTACTAATGTGTCTGCACCTAGAATTTGTTTAAAAAGTGGGGCAAATGGCACCATTTTTTTCTGAGACTTGTTTGAAAAGGGGGTAGGGCTAAACAGGAAGGGGCGTGGTTCGACTGGAAGGGGCATGGCCTGAAATGTGGCATTTTGCTCCAAATCTGCACCACAATTCTGGCATAAATTTTGTCTCCTAGAAAGCCAAGCAATAGTTGGTATAGGGTCAGAGAAAATTGTGTGTTCCTGCACCAGCCCGAGCCCCTGTGATAAACCTGGTCCAGGTCTAGACACCTAAGCTTACTCCATCTACAGGATTAGTAAATCTGCACCAGTGTTTCACAATAGAAAATGGACACAGTATATGACATATATGCCATGGTAATTGCCACTATGACAATAAATTTTTCATTCAACAGCAGCAAACACACAATCAGTATATGTTATTATTTATTCTCAATTACTTAAATATACACATTAATAAGTACTTTGAATATTAATATCTATACTTCATTTTCTTCCTACGTTCAGGATATATATACTACTATACTATTGTTGTTCATTGAGGCTGGATATTGACTGTTTTCAGCTTCTATCATCACAAGGTGATGTGGGGCTCCACATTTATTTTGCATATTCCTGTTTCCCAGGGAGCTTTGCACTTCGGATTGCTGTGTTGAGACTCTTAAGTGAGGCTCCGCGGTGTTTTTTGTAGCTGGTCTCCCTGAGATCAGCTATTGTTGGGTTTGTGTATCATCACAAGATGCAGAGATCTTCACTGCTGTAACATAGCCTGCAGTTGTCTGGCTGAGAAGTGATCAGCTATGCCAAGCCCTTAGCCGAAATGCACAATTATCCTGATTTTTTAACTATAAAGTAGGGGATTTTGGATATTTTTCTTTTTCTTTGTGTCATGCAGAGCTTTATTGAAAAAGAAGGACCATAATGCGACTGATCCCTAAATTGAAATTAGTGAAATCTGAAACTTGTCTTGCTAACCTTGACAAGTGATAATTTAGGGGTCATTGACCAGAACCGGCAGTGCCATGAGAACATCCGTCTTACTATACTAGTATAAAATGATGCTCTTTGTCATAGAAATGTTTAATGTGATCAACAGCATCAGCTATTAAACAAATGTGGTAACATCAAATAGATAGGAGGATTTGTTTTTGACACTGGAGTGTGTAGTGATAGCTCTTTAGAGCAGGCCATCGATATTAGATGGATGGGGGTCCGCCTCTTGGCAGCCCCACCAATCAGCTGTTTACATCGGTCCGTAAGCTGTCCATATATTCAGAACACAATATTTTAAGTAGTGATGATTGTTCAAGGTATTTCAGCTTTGCCAAATTCAGTTACCAACTTTAGGGGAATTTGCTAGTAATTTACAGAATTATTTGTCTGACTAGTGAGTCCTGACTACAAACAGTCTCCTCTGTAGTCAGGTTCTACCAGTAGATGATCTCCTTCACATGTTGCAGATTATGTTGCAGAAATTTCAGCCACTGAAAATCAGTTCCATTCATTTGAATGCACATGGATTTCTGCAAGCCCCATTCTGGTGAATGGAACCTATTGTCAGTCGCGGAAATATCTGCAGCAAATTCTGCAGCGTGTGAAGACACTCTTAGGCTCCTGGCAAGCAGACTGTTCTCTCTAGTCATTGATCCTGCAGTTGTTGCACAGTGAACTACGGTGACTGAGAAGAATCATCTCAGCAGCAGGGGGAAAGAGAGGACTAAGAAGACATTACAGGTTGGAGGAAGTGTCGGAGAGAAGATTCTTAGCAGGAGGATACAGCCATCTTGAGAAGGTAAAAGTCAGAGCAAAATTTTAAAAAACTAATGGTCTTAAAGGTCCAGGTACAAAAAATGTAGTTTAGAGAACGATCATTTTAAGATGTATCCATCTGGAACATGCATGTCGGGTATAGAAATCACTATGCATCTATTTTTGAAAGACTCTAGTAGGATTCTGTTGCAATACTTAGTACCTGCTATGGTTATACTATATTCTGAATCATAAATCTGTGACCTGATATATCTCATACCATTGTTCCCAAGGATCCAATACAAGGGTGATTTTAATCACCCAATGTTACAAAGCAACTTTTCAGTTCCTCATTAAATGGGTTGTGCCAAGCTTTAAAGTTGTCTCTTGTCTACAGAATAGCGATAACTAACTGATAGGTGGTGGTCTAACCGTTGGGAACTGATCCAGAGAACAGGTGTCCTACTCCTCCTTCCTAATGGAGCTTGAGGTCAAGCATGCACCCTGCTACTCCATTCATTCTCTATGAGACTAACAGAGATAGTCGAGTTCTGTACTTTGTCAGATCCCCACCAAGCAGTTAGTCCTCCTGTCCTGGTGATAGGAGATGACTTTAAAGGGGTTGGCCACTTTCTGGTTAATGTTGACCAATGTCTATGTAAGATGATTATATGGCACTTACTAATATAACCTTTGTTGAAATGCTGCACCATTTTCTATATTTCATAAGGTATGCCATCTTTTGTGCTGTCCACACAGAGGTTTTGTCCATAAAATGGCTGCTGATGGAGGGTCATGTGATTAGGCAAATCACCTCCATGTCATGTCTCCTCCGTTCAAACACACTTCTCCTGCCAACTGCACTTGTTCTGCTGGGAGTTTAGTGCATGTGCTGTGTGTTTAAATAGAGGAGGCATCACATGGAGGTGATCTGCCTGGTCACATAACCCTCCATCAGCGGCCATCTTATGGACAGGACCTCTGTGTGGACAGCACAAAAGGTGGTATACCTTATGAAACAGAAAAATGGTGCAGAATTTCAACAAAGACTATATTAGTAAGTGCCATATAATCCTCTCACAAACACATTGATCAACAGTAACCAGAAAGTGGCCAACCCCTTGAAGGCTGGCTTGGCGCAACCCATGGGAAGTCATTTTCAAGCTTGAAAATGGCTAGAAATTGTCTTCAATGAAGAGCTGAAATGTTGCCTTGTAACGCTGGGTGAATGAACTCCCACTTGTATTGGATCCTGGGTAGTGTTGCTTCTTTCTTCTAGAGCCGATTCCATGGAGGGTTTGGGGTTCTGCTCTTTGAAACTTAGCACCCATATGGTTCAGCTTCAATAGTGCTGCTCCACCCGACCTGCTTCATATACCGCACACAAACGTTCACATGAGTTGACTATATTTTGCAAGATTTAAATATGTATTTTCAACCGAGTCCCGTGAAAATGCTGCTACGCGCTTCTCAATTGTTGGAATCAAGGTGTTAAGAGTTCTTTTGCACTTGGTGGATTTCAGGCGAAAGATTCCTCGCTTTCCTCCTCTGTACTGCAATGTGCAGAGCATCTAGGATTAACTCTTTGTTGTTTGAGAGGTTGTACTGGGTTAGTTTCATCAGTCTGTCAAAGTCCCGCTCACTATAAGTAAAGTTTGTTAGAAAATAGGGGGAAAAGGCTCCCGTAACATCCACATTCCCATCTGACATTTCTTCTGGAGATCTTAATACACCTGAAAGAAAAAAGAAACAAATTGTAGCATGATATAGAACTTGCAGTGAGGTTGCTGCATACCCCAAAGTAGCGTGGCAGAGAATGGGAGTGATAGTGGCTCTGGCTGCAACAGTTATTCAGTGGCATTTCTAACACTGATTCTCCCTAGGGCCGGCCATGACAGGAGGGCGCCGCCTTTCTTTCCTTGGGGCACACCATAAAGTTGGGGCTCCTGCCGGATGGTAAGTTAGGGTGCCCTTGGGGTTTTGAGATTTGTACATGTGTAAGGGCAGGGGGTGTAGTTGCTGTGGCCAGTGAAGGGTGCTGGAGCAGGACCCAGGCCAGTTTTAGAAAATAGACAGGTCTCTCTTTACTAAAGTGCAATATGGGAGTTGTATTACATCCAGTGGTATCAAACACAGCTCCAGACAATTATCAGTGCAAATCTTCCCTGAAAGTGATGTATGGACATAAGCAAGCAGGGGATTGTAGTACTCATTTCCTCTGTCTCTCTGTAGTCTCTCTCTGCAGAATCTAAGGCTGGCAATAGGGTTCTTGCAAATCGTATCCTTATTTCCAAGGATGATGGGTACAGGATTAAGATACAACTGGCCAGGATTGTGTCAAATTATAAAAGTTGTGGTATTCTCAACAGCCTTAAAATATCTTACTGATTGACCTTGCAGATTCTGACCTTCTTGGGTCTTTGTTTCCTCTGTCGAGTACTGGAAAGTAGAGAGGCTTTCTTGATGCAAAGCTCCAAGGAGTGAGCACATGTAGCTCCTGTCACCTCCACAGCTATTACAGAACTAGGGGTGGGCCTAAGTCCAACTCCTTGTATTTTACAAGGGCAGAATCAGGATTGTTAACCCTGACTGATCCATACAGAGCCATACTGGATTATTCACTACATCAGAACATTATATAACAAGAAACTATTTGCAAGTACCCTATTCTGGGGCAATGCCACTAGTCTAACACTGATATCTGATAGGAATTATTTTGCACCCTCCCTCTTGAACGGTTACCATGGCCCATGGGAATGCATGTATGTACATATTAAGAAATCATTAGTGTCCATAAGCTGTTAAAAAAAATCAGACAAAAGGAATTGTATAGTTGCACCATATAGATCCGTGTGTCTATTTTTTCCCCTCCGTTTGTCATCCGTAAATGACGATTTTATCTAAGAGCTCATTGAGAGGAGACCCAGCGACAAGGTTGAATCTTCTGTGGATAACCCATGTTTACCCACCCTTGCCCACCCTATGACAAAATTGGTCCTGTTTGTAATGTTAGTAATTAGGTAATTTCTTAGGAAATTTATAATAATGCTGTAAAGTCAGATCAAATACCAGCACTCTGTGATCCTACCTGGTTCCTTAAATTTTTTGAAAGTGTCATTCACAAGGGGGAAGTGAAGTATAATAGGACACGTATTATTATCTTCTTCATTGAAAACATAGCACTCCTTGTGTGTCTTCCTCTCCTCCTCACTCAGCGATATCTTAGGGAATCCAATACCTTGTGTAGTGCAGTAATTACACGTCTGTTCCACAGACTGAAAACAGATAAGAGCGTGTGAATAAATAACTTGCAATACAATTCCTTACGTATTTATAAGTACTATCCGTAGAAAAAATAAAAATAAAAATATACACACAAACATACTAGGACACACCTCTGTAATCATTGGGTTTAGGTGATTCATTCAGTCCCATTGCCACAGGTGTATAAAATCCAGCCACTAGCCATGCAGTCTGCCTCTACAACAACATTAGTCAAAGCCCAGCTCATCCAGTCTTTGTGAAATTTCTTCCCTCCTACATATTTTAACATTAACTGTGAGTGGTATTTTTGCAAAGTGGAAGCGTTGAGGAACCAGAGCAACTCCTAGGAAGTGGAGGCCACATAAAGTTAGAGTGGGGTCGCCGAGTGCTGAGGTTCATAGTGCATAAAAGCCACCAACGCTCTTCTGACTTTATAACTGCAGAGTCCAAACCTCCTCTGGTATTAACATCAGCAAAAACTGTGCTATAGGGAGCTTCGTGGGATGAGTGTCCATGGACGCAAGCCATGTTGCAAGTCTTACATGACCAAGCACAATGCTGAGCATCAGAAGGAGTGGCGTAACGCACACCGCCACTGGACCCTGGAGCAGCGGAAATGTGTTCATGCTTCTCTATTTCAGAGTTTGATGGAGGAGTCTGAGTTCGGCAAATGCCAAGTGATCGTTACCTGCCCGACTGCTACGTCCCTGAAGATATTGAAATGCCTCATTAATCCTTTCAACTAGAGAATCAAGCAAATGGAAGAACTGACAGTTCTGGATTCTGGCTCTGATGGTAATTTTTCAAGACATCACAAACATTGATCATGGATAGAGAATCTAAGACAGACCTCATTCACATTTCCGTGTCCGCTTGACGTCCATCAAAAAAAAATCAATTCATGTCCGATCCGTGGAGATATCCATGAAGGATCCGTGTTTGATCCGTGTGTCTATTTTTTGCCCTCCGTTTCTTATCCGTATTCCACAGACAATGCGCAGCTGAAAATTTATTTCCAAAGCATCTCCTATCAGTGAAACACAGACCAAACACGGAAACAACACGGATGCCATCCGTGTTTTTTTCACTGACCCACAGACTATAATGGGCGTGTTTGGGCCGCATCATGGACCAAA
The DNA here is from genome assembly GCA_033119425.1 of Bufotes viridis. Taxonomy (NCBI): domain Eukaryota; kingdom Metazoa; phylum Chordata; class Amphibia; order Anura; family Bufonidae; genus Bufotes; species Bufotes viridis. The sequence continues at coordinate 26,674,358 of CM065599.1, forward strand.
GTAGTGCATGTCTCCATGATTTTTTTCTTCGGCCCACAGTCAGTAAAAAAATATTGATATGTGAACAGACATATTAAAATAAATGGGTACATGGTCAGCACATGTCGGTGAAAGATGGAAATGTGAACAGGGCCTCAATTAGGGGCTGATTAAAGTTTTTTTTTTCTTCTTCTCCATTCCCTTTCTTTACCCCCCTCCTTTATCTATAACTTTATATTTACTTCTTATATAAGTTGTATAAATTTCACATTCATTGTGTTTACGTAGTTGTAATGAGAAATTGTCTCATTTTGTAAATTCATTTTTTAATTCATTACTTGATTGATGTCAGTAAAAGATTTTGATCATAAAATAGCCATGTCAGGATGTGAGGAAGCCCACACCCCTTTTAAAGGGGTTGTCAATGCTCTCCTATATTGATGACCTATGAGGATAGGTCATCAGTATCAGATCGGCGGAGGTCCGACACCCAGCATCCACGTCAATCAGCTGTATGATCAGCTCTCTTCCTGCTGCTGCTATGTCTATGGCAAAGCAGCAGCGAACAGGAAGAGAGACGGGAGACGAGACATGTACTCTGTGTGCGCTGTCTCCTCATACAGCTGATCGACGGGGTTGCCGGGTGTCTGACCCCCACCAATCTGATATTGATGACCTATCCTGAGGATAGGTCATCAATATAGGAGAGCCCAGACAACCCCTTTAAGCATAGCTAGATAATCTCTTCTGCTACAGTTAGAGAAAATGACCTACCTGAAGGGGGGTGTCTAGAGTATAATCAAAAGATATTATGACGTCGACTTTCCTCTCTTTTCGGAGTAATGGCGGAAAACTGGCATTAATAAAATAACCAGCGTCCACAAGACACAGATTTTCAGCAAGTGGTGTGAGCTTATTAGGAAAATTGTCTAAATTGGAATCTGTAAGACAATAAAAATAATAACAATAACATAATAGTAATAATAATACAATATTAATAAAAATAATGAAATAATATTAAAAGTAGTAATTATAATAGCATTAACTCCTTAATGCACAGTGATGTACAGGTACGTCATTTGCATTAAGGGTATGTATGGAGCAGGCTCACAAACTGAGTTAGCGCCATATGGTCACAATGACAATGACCTGCGTTAATGTCGATCCAGGTTATTTAAAGGGGTCGTCCAGCCGTTAATATTGATGACACCCCCACCGATCTGCTGTTTGAAGAGGAGGCAGCGCTCCATGCAAGCGCCGCTTCGTTACATTGCACTTTGTCTTGGAAGTGCAGTGTAATACAAGTACCCGGAATGGAGAGAGTGCTTGTAATTACACCACGCCGCCACTCCACAGGAGATGAGGCATAGTGTAAAGACTAGGAAATGGCACTCGCATGGAGCACTGCTCTTCGCCAAACAGCTGATCGGCGGGAGTGCCACGAACATGTATTGATGACCAATTCTGACGATAGGTCATCAATATTAATGATTGGAAACCACTTTAATCCCTCAGGTGTTATGGTCAGTACCAACTGCAGCAGTTAGACAGAGGTACTCCCTCTGTCCTCCAATAGGAGCTCCCATAATGAAATCGCAGGGCTTTAATCAGCTGCAATGGGCGTGTGAAGGCTCTCAGGCCTGTCATAGTGAGCTGCCTGCAAAGCCATGCCCAAGGCACAGCATGACAGGAAGCCTGTAAAAATCCCATAGACGCAATAGTATACGACCGCAGTCCATGGTACAAGTGATCAGAACATTGCATGTTTAAATCCCCCAAGGGCACAAAAAATTACAGTAAAAAAATATAAAAAAAAATAAAGCACTAAAATATTAAAATTTCAAATCACCCCATCACAATTTTACATAAACAATTATAGGTATCGCCACATCCAAAAATGTAAACTATTACAATATAAAAATATTTTTCTTACGCTGTGAATGCTGTAACGGTATATATATATATATATATATATATATATATATATATATAGACGGATAAAAGTCGAGCAGCACTCCAAATGTGTTCAAATAGTAAATGCGTCTTTATTCACCCATCGGCGTGGCAACGTTTCAGCTCCTACTAGAGCCTTTTTCAAGGGCTTGAAAAAGGCTCTAGTAGGAGCTGAAACGTTGCCACGCCGATGGGTGAATAAAGACGCATTTACTATTTGAACACATTTGGAGTGCTGCTCGACTTTTATCCGTCTACAATTGTTGGAGTGGGTTTACTCCACAGGTGAGCGCTGCACCCGCCATTCACTTCACTAGGTGGTGCTGCCTCAATTTTTATTCTGTATATATATATATATATATATATATATATATATATATAGTGCAATTCAGCATTTTTTTTTTTTACTGTCCCCCCCAGATAAATTTAACAAAAAGGATCAAAAAGTCATAAGCACCGCACACACCCCACATTGGTGCCAATAAAATCTACAGCTTACCCCGTAAAAAACAAACCCTAATACAGGAAAATATAAAAAAAAAGTTATGGTTGTCAGAATATGATGATGCAAAGAAATGATTATTTTTATTTTTATAGGATTTTACCAACCCACAATAAGCCTGTCTTGTCATTTTTAGTGCATAGTGAACACCTTATTAACAACCCCCCACCCCCAAAAAATAAAATAAAAAAAATGGTGGACTTAGGTTCTATTTTTCTATTTCACCCAACAATGCTTTTTTTTCCATTTTCCAATACAAGATATGGTAAATTAAATGGTGCCATGAAAAGAAATAAGACATTATATGGCTATGTAAGCGGAAAATTCAAACTCTCCATTCACTTCTGTATTGTAAGGGTATTTTTATAGTACTGATTGGTTCTGCCCCTTTAATTCAGTTTTTTTTTATTATTATTAATATTCTGTGTAATGATGTGTCTTGTAATGTAGGACCCATCCTCCATTGTGCTGATAAGACCACATTCCTGAGGGATCTTAGAGACATACATGCTACAGACTGTAGGAGGGGCCTAAAGGTTTAAACTCTGTGACTCGCATATATTCGGGGGGCTCCACCTAGAAATTCATCCTAGGTAGGATGTAAATATTGATTTTTTTCCCTATCTCTTGTACACCCTGGGGTGTCGGTCATGCATTATAACTTGGTAGACAGCTTGATCGAAGGAGTCTCACCCCATAATATTGCATATTTAGGCTGGTGATGTATTTACTTTTAATTCAGTATGTGATTTGTCTGTGTTATGTTATATTTAATCACACTTAGCAAATATATTCATTCACTTAGCCTGCGTAAGCTTATTCATTCTCAAATCTTTTGAATTCATGTTTTGAAGCAACTTCTATGGGAGTTTTGTAAAGAGCCAATCGAGCTAGCTTAGTTATTTCTGGAACTCCCATATAAGCAAACGGAGGGCAGCCACCTCTCCATTAACCAATATGGGAGTTCTGCAAATAGCCAAACCAGCATTCAGCTATTTTCCGCACTCCCACAGAAGTGAATAAATGGTGGCCGCGCTTGCCCAGTTCGCTTGTTCACTTTGGGGGCCCAGTTTTAGAGATAGGCGAGATGCCACCGATGTGTGAGATGGGCCAACCCCTTTAAGGGGTTAAAATAGTAATATTAAAAATAATAATAGTAGTAATAATAATCATAATAACAATGATTCAGATAGTATAAAGCAGATATCAGCAACTTGCAGCACTCCAGCGTTTCTTAAACTACATAACCCAGAATGTCCCATTCACTTTTTGGAGAGGTACAAGTACAGTCAAGCAAGTATGCATGCTGGGACTTGTAGTTTTACAAAAGCCGGCGAGCCTGCTGACCCTGGGATTAATGCAACAGGTGAGCTATAGTACCAGAATGCGTGAATTACCTTTCCATGTGTTGAACTGTGGCTGCTGATGATAATCTTTGTGTAAGTAAAGTCCCCGCAAGAAATTGTATTGCTCCCCATCTATGGGCCTGTTGGTCAATAACCCCTTCCAAATGCGACTGAAAATACCATCAGGGGTGAACAGATGGGTTTTTGTCTGCGCAGATTCTCTCCTCATCAGGATATCTTCTTTGTCTAAAGGCAAAGCAACATTAAAAAAAAAATACTATTACATTTTTCCTCATTATGTGTGTAAAGCGCGGCGGAATAAAGCAATGCTATACAAGTTCATAAAATAATTTAAAAAAAAATACTATAAATATAGGAAGAAAGTAGATGTGAATACAGAAAGTAATTTACCAATATCCTTAATTCTGTCTTTAGCCCAAGTGTCCCAGAAGGTATCCAGTTGTGTTGTTAAATACCAAGTGTCCACTAAATTCAAGGAGAAGACGTTTCCCCATAAACCTATATGAGAGGAACAGCAAAACACATCAGTCAGTTATGGATCCCATCACCACATTTTGCAGTGGATAATAAAAGACGACAAGACAGCGGCTAAGGACAGTCAAAGCTTAAAGACGTTGTGTACTGCTAAGATACTGAAGACCTATCCTCAGCATTGGTCATCAATATCAGACTGGCAGGGGCACGACTCCCGTTATTCCTGGTGTTCAGCTGTGTGAAGAGGTAGCGAGAATTGTGCGAATGAAGCTTCCGCTTCAAAATGACCTCTGCACCGTCTCCTGTGAAGCGGATGCACAGTGTAATTACACTTACACATGAATGGGACAGGCGCCGTCTCTACAAGCAAGACGGCGTGCACTTAATTTCGAAGAAGAAGCAGCGCTTGCACAGGGGCCTCCGCCTCTTCAAACCGCTGATCGGTGGGAGTGGTGGCAGTTGGACCCCCGATAATCTGATATTGATAACCTATATTGCACATAGGTCATCAATATATGGGCACAATCCCTTTAAACTTTAGCAGTATGTAGAATGTCATTATGGACTAATTTATATTCATTGTTTATAATCTACAAGGGGAAAATACTTCTGCAGACCAATCCTCCAGCTATAACATGTGCAGGTCAATGTCAAAATCAAGCTATCTCTGCCTATGCAGGTTATATCATGTGTAAGAACTTAAAGGGGTTATCCACAGGTTGTTCTCAGGATAGCTTGTCGACGTCTGATTGGTGGGAGTCTGACATCCACACCCCAGCCAATCAGATGTGAGTAGTTGGCACCAGTACTGCACAGTTTTCTCAGTGCATTCACTTTAGGGGTCATGCACACGGCCGTTGCTCAGCCATGCCCGAATTGTGGCCCGCAAACAGTGGGTCTGCAATATACAGGCACCGGCTGTGTGCACCCCACATCACGGATGCGAACCCATTCACTTGAATCTGGAAGGTCCGATGCGGAATGGAGGCACAGAACCCCACGGTTCCGTGGAGGTTTTCTCTGTGCCTCCACAGCGCAAAAAAAATAGAACATGTTTTTTTTTTTTGGCGGTGCGGATGGATCACGGATCCATTCAAGTTGAATGGGTCTAAATCCATCTGCGGAATCTGCACTGATGTTGCCCGTAAATTGGGGACCACAAATGACGGTCCCTAATGCACGGAACGGCCGTGTGCATGAGCCCTTAATGGGAGCAGTGCTGCAGTAACCAGCTACACCCAATGCACAAAAGAAGGAGGTGTGTAGTTCAAGCCCTGGAGCTACTGCAGAACAGCTAATCAGTGGAGCCGCGGGGTGTTGGACCCCAGGAGATCTGATATTGATGGCCTATCCTGAAGATAATTTAGAGTAGAAAATCTCTTTAAAGGTTTGGAAACATCCCTAAATAGTTTCTTATTTTTCAGATTTATTTCCCTTCTTATATTATGTGGTCCAGTTCTAAGCATTAGGCTCCAAGCACATGGTAGAACCCCTGAACATCCCCGAGGCTACCTCTACGGGCACCACTTTTATCACTGTGCAGCCCTTTATTACATGATTAACCCTCTAGGTTCATAATTCAATAGAACATAACAGCATGTGATACAAACATCTGAAAGACTCCTTTTTTAATTAGTGGTATACAGAGGTAGTGACTATGCCATAGGTCCCGGCTTTTAACGTGGTTGTCCCACGAAAAATATTCTACAGTTTTCAAACCAGCACCTGGATCTTAATTCTTTTGTAATTGCATGCAATTTAAAATTTAACATAGCCCCTGAGTCATTCAATAAAATGTATCTGTATAGCGCCACCTGCTGTTTGTTTCTCTTCTTATTTCTTTGTCCGTCTCACTGAGATGGCCGCACATGCTCAGTTTCATCCTTCAACTGCCTCCTGAGCTGTGATAGGGTGAAAGCTGCAGCGGAATGGACACGCCCCCTGAGCTGCAGCAGAAAAGACACCCCCCTTGAGCTGCCAGCTTGATATAAATCTAGCAGAGCAATGACTGGGCAGATCTCTGGATCGATGTGAGGTACAGGGCTAGTTGTAGCTTTGTTAGAAAGAGATTGTCATGTCCTATATGATGTCTGATTAGCAATTTTTACATTAGTCATGGGATAACCCCTTTAAAATATCATAAAAAATCAAAGGTTGTACAGAGCCATAATATGGTCATGAGACCTTACCTTGTAGAAAGCAAATACGTGGTTCTGGGTGTTTCTTCATCAAGTGCCCCATGTAGAATTCACTCCCAAAATCCTCTGTTCGGATAAAGGCACCATATTTGAGGAGTCCTACCTCATACGGGGTAAATTCACACCACTCTGAAATGACACACAATATTTAAAGGATAACTGTCACATTTAGACCCTAATTTCAGTTTTCATATATGTAGTTACTAATATGATAATATACCTGAATCAATAACTATTAGACTTACTTACCCCTTACTTAATAAGATTCAGCCCTTAGCAACCAGTCTGCATAAAACTGCAATTTCACTATTCTGTTAAGATGGCCGCCCTCAGTCCTGAGGATAATCCATAGGACGCCTGCAGTGAAGTTAGTGAAGACCAGCTCTGTATAGGGGGGTCTTGCAGTGAAGTTCCCAGGTCTGGCTGAAGCCTGTAGTCCTTCTACAAGCTCTCCTCTTATCAGATAAGGCTGTCATTTATACACTGGGCTCTACATTGTCCTTCACTGCTAAGGGAGTGTCTGCTAAGCACAGACATGTGGAGAAGTTCACACACACAGCCCAGCACTGTTATCTCCTGTCAGGAAGAACCTGGCTTTTTATACATTCCCTTACAATGTTGACTCACTATCAGTTCCCAGTGCACGCAGCGTGCTCCGTCCTCTCATCTGGTAGACGGAAGGAGCATAGCAACCTGATTTTATCTCAGGTAACAATAGCCAATACTGGGGACTTTTAGGTGGCTTTTAGGGGTTATTTATTTAAGAATCAGAAATTAAAACAGGGCCAACAAGGTAATATTAATCACCAGAATCCAATAGTAAAAAAAAAAAAAATTTGACAGTTATACTTTAATAAACGGATCAATGAGGGAATTCATATTAATGTCATCAGAGTAACAAATCCTTCTGTGCTTCGGTGCGGTGCAGATGGTTGGCACTGCGAGGAGAGGCTGAATGGAGGGCACTGTTATATGGGCACAAGGACTGAATGGCCGGGGATGCACACAGCTGGCTGGCTCTTTGAAGGGGACATTGTGGTTAGCATTGTGACTGGATGGACCCATTGTGGGGTCCTGTGACAAGTTATGCTATAGGAGCACTATAGCTGGTACTGCTAGAACTGTTGCTGGTTGCGATATGGGACTTTGCTGACTGGTACTTTATGGCACTGTGTTGTCACTCGTTACACTGTGGAACCACTAAAATCCAGGACCCATTCCTGAATTTTTAACTTTTAGATTGCGGCCATACATATCACATTATAAGAGGGTGGAGAACGTTTACTAATGGTATTTGTAGCACCAAAATAAATTACTGTCACGGACAAAACATATTAGAGTGCCACTAAAGCAGGGGTGCACAACTGCCACATGCTGCCTTCGATACCATTCTGTGCGGGCCCCAAACATCTGGTAAAAGACATGTAGATCTATGTCTTATGGCTTCTTACATGCATTCTCCTACTAGATGGGAGTCCTAGAACGGTAACTAGACATTTACAGTATATACTGTATGTTCAATATACCAAACATACAGTATTTCAGTTAGTAATACCCCTTTAAGTTTTATTTTCGGCCCTTGGAATTGGTTCAGGCTGACATTGTGGCCCCCGACCAGAAAAGATTGTGCACCCCTGCACTAAAGCATACATTTTAAAGGGGCTGGCCACTTTCTGGTTACTGTTGACCAATGTGTTTGTGAGATGATTATATGGCAATTACTAATATAGTTTTTTTTTTTTAATTCTGCCTCATTTTCTATATTTCATAAGGTACTCTCCCTTGTTTACAAAGTCTTCTTGCTGTCCACACAGGGTTCATGTCCACAAGATGGCTGCTGATGGAGGGTCATGTGACCAGGCAAATCACCTCCATGTGATGTCTCCTCCATTCAAACACACTGAACCTGCACTAAACTTCCAACAGAACAGGTAGAGATGCTAGGGGCAGTATATTTGAATGGAGGAGACATGACATGGAGGTGATTTGCCTGGTCACTTGACCCTCCATCAGCAGCCATCTTGTGGACATGAACTCTGTGTGGAAAGCACAAAAAACTTTGTAAACGAGGGAGAATACTTTATGAAATATAAAAAATGGTGCAGAATTTTAATGACTCACATGGATCAACAGTAACCAGAAAGCCGCCAACCCCTTTAAAAATCATTATTAAAAAAACGTTGAAAGATTGTAAAAATGATACGTGGTATAGTAGAGGTGTAGAAATTGGAAGAGCACTCCTAATACATGCAGTAGTGAGGTGCCACTGGAAGAGTTCTTCAACCACATCCGATAAAGTAAAGAATTCAGGGCACACTCAAAAATGTACATCAAATCAAGCATTAAAATGTATTTGTCTCCGGTATAAATATTCCAGTTATTTTTACATACATGAGTCCAGATATGGTAAGTGACGACGTTTCAGTCAGAGTGACACATTTATGTAAAAATAGCTGGAATATTTATACAAGAGACAAAATAATTTTTCGTTTATAAAAAGACAAATATTTGAAAAAGACTTTTGAATTCTTGTAGATTTTTGAGTGTGCCCTGAATTCTTTACGGTATAGCATAGGTGGTAGACAATATTTCTCTGGTGGCTGTGTACAAAGGAGTACAGATTGCAGACACCAGCCGATTGTCATTGGTCCTGTACTAATAACTTGTCTCAGCAGCATGGCTTCCGTCTATAATGAAACGGAGACAATTCCACAAGGTGGCGCTAATGAGATATTTTTTCTTTCCTTGGGAGATACCTCTTTGCATATTGTTTTCCCATGGAGCATTGCCAATATGTCTTTAAACCCCAGTAAGTTGTCACACAGGACTGGTCTCGTTAAAGGTGTTTTGCAATCACTTACAAGGGGGGCATATCGCTAGGATATGCCCCCATTGTCTGATAGGTGCGGGTCTCACCTCTTGGACCCGCACCTACAAGGAGAACGGAGCGGGGAGAGCTGTGGCTGGAGGACCTCAGGTTTCCCAGGGTCTGGCCACCACAAAGCGCTGCTCTCCGCTGCTCCCATACAAGTTAATGGGAGCACACCGCGCATGTGCGGCCCTGGCTCCCATTCATTTTTATGGGGCAGACAGAAATAGCCGAGCCAGCGCTCTGCTTTTTTCTGTGGCCCCATTAAAATGAATGGAGGGCAGCTGCACATGCGCAGTGCGCCCTCCTTTAATTTCCCCGCTACACTCTTGTTGTAGGTGCGGGAATACCCCTTTAAGGAGATTTAGTACCCTGCCTATGTTCCATCTATAACAGAAGCCATGACTACTCAGATCTGTTTTCCAAATGAGTCTGATGGACTTTTATGGGCTCCATATCTTGGCACTACTTTCAAGTGGAATACATTGTAGTTAAATATATTTCACGTGTGACAGATGTCGTACAATGTAGATACCTTTAAAATCCACTGTGCTGATGGTGTTGTGTTTCACATTGATAGCAAGGTAAATGGGTAATGGGTTTTGACCATTGTCCAAAGCTGGTTGTTGATCGGAAAGCTTGCTCTCATTTCTCTGTAGGGACAAAATAAGGAAATGGAAAAATGGAGTTGAGAAATAATTACAAAAGACACTTATTGCACAATAAGTTAACGTTATTCCTTTTTTTAATTTTTTTTATAGAACACCTTTTTTGTCCCCCTATGCATGCATCTAACCCAGTTTCGCCTGCTCTGAGTTAGCTTATGTTTCCACAAGGCAGATGCATTGCAGAAATTTTTGTAAATTGCCTATTCATCTGAATGGGGCTTGTAGAAATCCATGCACATGCTGCAGAAACAAACCCGTTCAGAGGAATGGAACAGATTTTCAGTCACACATTTCAGCAACATGTGGCTATTGCCCTTAACAAAGTTTTTAAAGGGGTTGTCACACTTCAGCAAATGGCATCACATTTACACTGCTTGTGTCACGGGTAGTGGGGAGGGGATAACACCAGATAACACACAGAAGGATTTGGCCGGAGTCTAGGCCTCAAAGCTAAGGGAGAGGGATGGTGACCTCCTAGGAATCCCTAGACCTCTCCCTAGACCTCTCCCTGACTCCTGCCAGTATTAGTAGACCGAGAAGGTGGAAATACTCATTCACCGGAACCTTAGTCCTGGAAGGCCCTAGGAGTGGTGGCAGGGAATGAGACTACTGGTTCCTCCAAAGATGAAGGAACCAGCATCTCCCTGAGGCCTAGACAACAACACACACAAGCAAACAACAAAATGCACTTAGCTTAAAGAAGAATGGGGGAGCATGAGATCCAAAGGAACAACACACCAGCTCAACCAACTCCAGCAGGAAATATCAACCATATGGTAAGCAGAGTCAGAACTAAATAGAGCCTCAGTAATGACCACAAGCTGTACCTGACAAGAGGTGTGGTCATTACCAAACAACAACACTGCAAGATGAAAAGAGAGAGACTGTCAGATACCCTCACGTGCCGCCAGTCTCTCCGATCTTCTCACCTTTGTCATGGGAGGGACCATGACAGCCTGTTTCCAGAGGTTACAGGCTCCCCCAAGCAGCGCAAACATGAGACAGCACATGCGTACCTGCGCCTGCTCCAATGGTCCCGGCCACTAGAGTGGCCGGTGTTTTTCCTATAGTGTATAAGCACAACCACTGATGGATTACAGGATGGTCGTAACTCCTGGATATATATAATGTGATGGAAAAATAAATCAAGACAGCAAAAAAGGCATTATGGACAATCACAGTACATTAGTAAGTGCCTTATAGTAACTTTTTCCACATGATAAATGCTATTTGCTGAAGTAAATCAACCCCTTTAAAGAGGACCTTTCACCGCTCCTGACATGCCTGTTTTAATAACTTCGTGCATTCCCCATGTAATAACAATTCTGGAGCATCTATTCTTATGGCTCTGTGATGTACTATTTCTCTAATATTTCTACTAGAAGCTATGAGTACCTGGTTACCACCCCTCTGTACCCTTACTGCAGACTGCTAGCAATTCATTCATAACCTTTATTATAAATAATAAAGGAATGGGACAACATACAGACATAAGAATAGATGCTCCAGAATTGTTAGTACGTGGGGAATGCATGAAGCTATTAAAACAGACATGTCAGGAGGGGTGACAGGTCCACTTTAAGTAGGAGATTTATCATAGCTTTTATGCCACTTTTATGGCATAAAAAAGCTGAATATTCATTTGCGACCGTTACATTTCTCTACTAATGCCTGTCAATCAAGTGAATAGGGCAAGTGTATACAAGTGTTTAAACACCAGGGATGAAAAGTTACGTCAGATCAGATTTTCTTTATTTTGTATAGAGTAAATAATCCAATAAAAGTCCATCTGGTTCATAAAATTCACGTTTCTTACCCCATTGTTGAACATTGATTCAAGCATTAGTCCCCAAAGGTCAGTGAATGAGGGATTTAGGCCATCTTTGCCCGCCTGCTGGAGCTCATTGCGATAGTATTTAAGACGGCTCAGTGAGAAGGTGTTCATCTTATTTTTGGTCACGTGCTTCTTTACATTGTTTATGGCCTCAGACAGATCCTTTTGTGACCAGTTAGGATCCTCATACAGTTTGCTTGTGGTCCTAATTGAAGAATAAATCCCTGTTAATAAATTGGCCACGTATCAAAATTAAGAGGAGTTAGGGGACGATAAAAATAAAGGGAAAGTATATATGGGAATGTTAAATAACATACATTAAAGAGAATCTGTCACCCCGATGTGTAGTACTGCACATACAGTATGAAGTCCAGATCACTATTATTTATTTTCCTACTGCCCCTGCATTCCCCTGCTGTCAGCGCTCAGAGCTGCACTGAAATACATTGTCTGGACTGCTGTGCTGTTTTAACATAATGGAGAGGACTTGTGTGCAGGCACAGAAGTCCTGACAATGTATTTTAACACAGCTTTGAGCGCTGACAGCGGGGGAACAGTAGGAAAATAAAAACTTGTGATCTGGACTCCTTATCTGCAGTACTACTTATTACTGTAGATAATGGTCCAAAATCAGGGTGACAGATTCCCTTTAAGTAATTGATCCCTCCTAAAATGTGCCAACCAGATTATGCTCAAAATAGTAACTTACTTTTTTACTAAACCAGCCATTTAAGAATAAAAGGCCAGTCCAATACTAGACCAAGTAAACTGAGACAAGACTGTCTAAACATGCACCCGATTTATCCATCCTTATACCAGAAACTTGCTAACTCTTTGGCAAAATCGTGTGGCTCTGCATTTTAGTCAACACCTCCTTTCCAAAGGACCACTTTCTCAAAAATCTAAGCTGCTTTGTCGTTGGCAGGTCAAAAATGTGTCTAGGATACTTGATAAAATGGTGCACCGCAAATGCCCCAGCATTTTGGCTTAATCTGTTGTATTAGTAAAGCTCCCCCAATGTTTTTTTTCACTGTACATCTAATTTAAGCCACAATGCTCCATAAAAAATGTATTTGTTCCAATAAATAAAAATAGTCCTGATAAGGCAACCATAGCCGAAAACCTAGCTGTATGTACTCAATGCACTGTTATACAGGCTTGGGGCCCATAACTCTGCCAGGTGCAGGCGCCCCAAGACTGGATCCACAGATTTGTGTTCCTGACGTACTATACATCTGTATTACTCACATGTATCAAGGCCTGACTGGTGGTTTAACTGACCCAAACTCACAGCATCATGGATCCCTAAATCCATGAGTTGATGGGATTTTCCCAGAATTCCTCAGGATAGGTCATCAATATAAGATCTGCAGGGGTCCAACTCATGGCACCCCCACCAATCAGCTCACTGGAGCACAGTGGCCTCCTCGAAGCTTACCAAGCACAGTGCTACCCATTGATTACTATCGCAGCATCCTAAAAAACCTCTTTAATTGCAAATAGGTTTCCGTTGTGTGCTGCTGACCATCCTGTGTACCCTCATCACTCCATACTGTTTTTTTTTTAATTTAATTTAAAATACACCCTCAAAGTTTGGTCCAAGGTACAGCGTTTCTATTTAATTATTTTTCAAATTTTTTCGTATAGTTGAAAAAGTGAAACCTTTAAAGCATTCTGCTTCCAGTGTTCTGGAGGTCCTATATATCCCTGATACCAGCTAATGCACCAATTTGGGGCCCATGACTGTAAATCGTAGCAAACATATACAATCAAAAACTGTCCAAATCATGCAACTTTTACATTAAAACAATCTATTTAAGAACATTTTACCATGTGGAACCAGATGCACTTGCTATGTATGTAACACAGTCCAGCAGACCCATCTTCTGAAGTCCATACAAATGACTGTACAAAGTGGTCATAGCGCGGGCTCCTCCACCTGTTGCCATGATTGCTACAACTGGAATCTGCAAAACAAAGCCAACGTCAGTGAACAGAATTCCCAGCCAGTGAAAGTATATAATGCAGTTTCTTAACTTGCTAGCCTTGTCAGACATACCAACTGTGCATCTACATATGGGGGGGGGGGAAAAGCAAGGAAGTCACTGTCTGTAATGACAGTATATCAGATGCCCGTGCTTATAACCTTTATAATAGCAAAGTGGAAGCAACACGATCAGAGGAGATTTACTAATTCTGTCTAAAATGTGAGTAGCGTAAACTTAGGCAGATAGTCTAAAGATTACTTTCGCTTATGCTGGATCATAGATCATGTCCTGGAAAGCTGTGCCCCTTTCCTGCTAAGCCATGCCCCTTTCCTGCTGAGCCATGCACCTTTCCTGCTTAGCCATGCCCCTTTCCTGCTAAGCCATGTCCCTTTCCTGCTAAGCCATTTCCCTTTCCTGCTAAGCCATGTTCCTTTTCTGCTGAGCCATGTCCCTTTTCTGCTAAGCCATGTCCCTTTCCTGCTGAGCCATGTCCCTTTCCTGCTGAGCCATGCCTCTTTCCTGCTAAGCCATGCTTTTTTCCTGCCTGGCCATGCCCCTTTTTTGCTAAGCCACTCACTTTCCTGAGAAGCCATGCCCCTTTCCTGCTAAGCCATGCTCTTTTCCTGCTAAGACATGCTTCTTTCCTGCCTGGTCATGCCCCTTTTCTGCTAAGCCACGCATTTTCCTTATAAGCCATACCCCTTTCCTGATAAGCCATGCTCTTTTCCTGCAAATCCATGCCCCTTTCCTGCTAAACCATGTCCCTTTCCTGCTAAACCAAGTCATTCAAAGAGTGACACATAGCTTGCAGTGAGTTTACTCTATACGAAACACACTGGTCTAGCTTGCTAAGCTGCAGGAAATGTAAAGGCTATGGACACCTTGGGGGGCAATTTTTTTCGTATTATTACATTGTGCTCATTTTGAGCTAAAAATATTTCTTTTCAGTTGTTCTTTATTAAAAACTTTAGGCCCCTTTGTCTGTACAGCCTTGAGATTCTCTAGTAGCATGCTCTGCTTATGGTTGATGTCTGCCCTAATAAACAATCATTATAGCTCAATTCTTATCTTACTAATAAGAATGTGGCTTAAGGCGCATTTACACTAGCCAAGATGCAATAGATTGTCGGGAAGTAAGTATTCCTTCCTGACAGTTGGCTGCTTATTCAGTGGAGAAGACAGCTGCTATCACATGTATCAATCACCTCTACAGTATGAGAACGAGCGCTCGCTTGCTTGTGATTGTGCTATTGCATTATGAAAAAAGTGTGTTATTCTTATTACTAGCAGCCGAATTGCAAGGTGCCGTCCTAGGCACTAGTCCTCCAGCGCCTAGTGGAAAATACAGTCCTACCAGGTGCAAAATAATTATAGTTTACAGACAAATAAACCAAATGTAAAAAAATAAGATTATCCAGAGACTACAACACATATCCTGGGCAAAAGTAATCCTCAGCATGGATGCTTTGGTCTTACACGTTTCTTACCTCTTCACCGACCAAATCCTCTTCCAACTGCAGTACTTTTTTCAACGTGTCAGCCACCAGTCTTTGTCGTTTTTCAAGGAATATTTTTTCTTTATCACATAAATCAAACCCCAGCCTCATATCAAGCTTTTCTGGGCTGAAAATACATGAATTTATGTGAGAAAATATCAACTGTAAGTGACCTGTAAATGTCTACCGTCTTTAAATTATTATAATGTATAATCCTAGCTATGCATTATGCTGTTTGGGATCCTCTCCACTGAGGACAATTTGCTAATATGAGACTCCTGTGTGATGTGGTAAGGGTGTCATATAGGATTTGCTTGGGTGCAACATATAATCAGCAATGCACAATATTACTGGAATGCCCTCCCAAGAGCATTTACAAGTTTAACCTCATATTAGGAAATTGCTATGTATGCACTTCCCTAATGATCTCAGAAGAGGGACCTATCCTGTAAGGTTTCTATTTTGTAGTCTAGTGTAGTGTATATTTTGTGTAAAGTCCTTAGAAGATGCCTATAGTATTGCCAGCAGATGGTGCTCTAATATCTACTAGGGATGATTAACTATGTTTACCATGGTGAAATGCTATAGGTATTAGGCAAAAAGTTGTTCTGAAGTACCGTATAAAACCTAAAAATGTTGATTTGGTATAGTTGTTTTTCCTAACATTACTCATCAGGTCTCCGTGGAAAAAATACTATCTAGAACTGCAAAATTCAATGTTCCTTAGGTAGTCGGGCCCATGGCGAAACACAGATTCTAAAAATCCCACGAAGTTTAGGTCTATGACCTCTTTTACGCGTCCGTGTCCATGATGACACCTGTGACGAGATGGTCCATGAAGATGTCTGTGAAGGATCCGTGTTTGGTCCGTGTGTCCATTTTTTGTTCCATGTGCGTCATCCGTATTCCACAAACACTGCTCAGCTGAATATTCAATTTCAGAGTGTATTCTTGCAACAATCCTCAAAAACAACAGACAAAACGCTGGTGGCATCTGTGTTGTGTCCATGGTTTTCACGCCCCCAGACTATAATGTGCTTGAGGGATCTGTAATCGTGGACAAAAATAGGGCATGCCTCCTTGGTGTCACTGTGGAACACTACTGATTTGTAATGGATATGTGTGCTGCCTGATTCACTTATGTGTGAAAGAGGCCTAACACTTTCTGACAAGTAGACAAGTCCAGCAAGTGTCCAAAATTATAGCAAATTCTACTGTCTGCTGTATATATAATTTTGACATGGTATTCAAAGGGGTTTTGCAAGACTTTTATACCAGCCTGCGTAAAGCTGCGAGAAAGCTGCAGTGCCAGTGCCTTCTCAAACAGCTGATCGGCAGGGTCCCAGGTATCGGACCCCCATCGATCAGATACTGATGATAGATCATCATTTTAAAAAAATCTCAGAAAACCAATCTAAGGTTGTGCCAGGTTTAAGGGCTCATGCACACGGCCATTGCTCGGCCACTGTGCATTGGGGGCTGCAATTTGCGGTCCCCAGTGCACGGGCAACATCCGTGCGGATTCTGCAGATGGATACAGACACATTCAACTTAAATGAGTCCGTGACCTTTCTACGCTGTAAAAATATATTCTATTTTCTTTTTTCTAAATATTCTTATTTTTTTAATATATTCTATTGTTTTTGAGATGCAGAGGTACGAAGAGAAACCCCACAGAAGCAATCTGAAGAGCTTCTGTGAGCTTCCATGCCTCTGTTCCGCACCGCATTTTCCAGATTGCAGACCCATTTAAGTGAATGGGTCTGCATCTGTGATGCGGTCCAAAAATGGCCGGGGACCTTATATTGCGGACCCGCTGTTTGCGGGCCGCAATACAGGCCAGGCCGGTAAACGGTCATATGCATGAACCCTAAAAGTGATCCCCTATTCACAGGATGGGGAATACCTATGGGCATCTGACCGTGGCTGGGGGTCTATAGTTTTGCAGCTTTGTATATTTAATTATTTACAAAGAAAATACTTTACCATTCATTTAATCTGATTTGCATGTCCAAAGGTTTTCCCTGAAAAAAGGAGCAAAATTACATTGGTAAGTTGGGCACTGATATTATTAAAAACAAATAAAAGAATATGGGGGAAATTTATCATAGACCATTGATTCACGCCAGTTTATGATTTCCCTTGCACTGCTGGAGGATGCACCTAATTTATGACGAGGCACAGGTTTCATCATATATTAGGCGCATCCAGCAGCAGTCTGTGGAACTAGAGTAAAATCTAGATTTCTGTCTATATTTACACCAGAAAACTGACTGGCTGGCCCTGCCCCCTCCCGATCCTTGCCACATTATTTTTTCCCGAAAAAGGGTGAGAAAATTTATGTTTTAATATATACAAATGAACCTCTAGGAGCAACAGGGGCATCACCATTACAGCTAGAGGCTCTGCTCTCTCTGCAACTGCCACTCTGAACTTTGACAAGTACAGGCGTGATGACACTTTCACTGCCTGGTCCTGTCAATCAAAGTGGAGAAGACGCGGCAGTTGCAGAGAGAGCAGAGCCTCTAGGTGTAATGGCAACGCCCTCGTTGCTCCTAGAACCTCATTTAATCTCAGCAATGCGGGGACATATGAACATGGGACCAACACAGATGTCTTCAGCTGCCAAGTGCACATGTAACAGGTCAGCCAGTGTCATAGCTACAAATCCGCTGACAGATGCAATTTAATTATTTGGCCAGAGATTCTGGTTATCATGCAAAATAAAAATCTACAGTTTCCACCCACAGCGTTACTTACTTCCAGTGCAGGTACTTGGACATCAATGTAATTCTCCATAGGAGATATTAAACTAAGTGGTACGGTGGTTTGGTTTGAACCATCATTTTCTGTTTCATTCGTCTAAGGGGAAAGTAAAATACACAGTTATGTACCAGAAGGGTTAGTTCTAGGACCATTTCTTAGAACTGCTTCTTTAAACAACTGGTCTCATAAAAAACAGATGGATCTTTTGGACCCCCTAAAGCTCCATCCAGGCATGGGTGCGACACCAACCTTCGCACCTCCCATATTGCGGTTGTGGTATTACAGGAATGAAAGTGGAGATGGCTTGAGAATTGAGGCTTGGTTCTCACCTTTTGATATAGGCTTATCTATATGTAAAACAGCAGTTACCCAAGATAACCTATCATTACTGGTTTAACTGGTAATATATGATGGGATGTTTTTGCTTAAAAAGTGATTGTTAAACATTTTCAACCATTCGCTTCTGCAGCTTCTATATATCACAGTACATAGCAAGCTGCAGAATGCTATTCACAGTCAAATCCATCACATTCTACGCTGCTCATCTGCAAATCTGTCACCCTTGCCAGGCTATCTTCTTTAATTTGATCATGAGTTTAGATGATTGTTCTGCAGAGGGCTGAAGCTTTCCGTCCTAGAGATCCGTCCTCGGGTCTCTAGGACGGAAAGCTACTGATCAGGATTATCCCCATGCATCCTGAATGGAGAGCAATCCGTTCAGGATGCATCAGGATGTCTTCTGTTCAGTATGTGAACGTTTTTTGGACGTTGACAAAAGCGCAGCATGCTGCGGATTTGTCTCCGTCCAAAAATCCGGAAGACATGCCGCAACACCGGATCCGGAATTAATGCCCATTGAAGGGCATTAGTCCGGATCCGGCCTTTAGCTAAACGTCGTTTCCGCGCATCGCCGGATCCGGCGTTTAGCTTTGTCAATAGTTACTATGGCAGCCAGGGCGCTAAAGTCCTGGTTGCCATAGTAAAGAGTAGGGAGCGGGGGAGCGGCATACTTACATTCCGTGCGGCTCCCGGGACACTCCAGGATGACGTCAGGGCGCCCCAGTGCATAGATCACATGATCCATGCGTGCGGGGCGCTCTGACGTCATTCAGGAGCGCCCCGGGAGCCGCACGGAATGTAAGTATGCCGCTCCCCCGCTCCCCACTGCTACTATGGCAACCAGGACGCTAGTAGCGTCCTGGCTGCCATAGTAACACTGAAAGCATTTTGAAGATTGATCAGTCTTCAAATGCTTTCAGTTCACTTGCGTTGTTCACAACGCAAGTGTGAAAGAGGCCTAAGCTGTCAGACATGTACTCTGACAGATTTGACTGCGAATTGATTATTGACAAACTCCAAAAGAGACATCCCATAATGCACATGCATCAGTCACCTAAACTTACTGTCTATGACATCCTGGCAAGGATGACAGATTAGCTGTCTGGGTTGTACACATCATAGGGCCCCCAAAAAAAACTCCAGCACCACTCCTCCGTGAGAATCTCCAGCATATGCATCAGGCCTCAAACCAATTAAGACACAACCTATTTTGATACTTAAGGGATGTGCTAGGATATGGCATCTAAATCAAATAGATGCGGTCCCAGCTCTTGGACCCGCACCTATCTTCAGAATGGGCCCCACGAAGTGAAAGCGGGTGCTCTCCATTAACTAATATGGGAATTCTGCTATGGCGCAGGTGCTGTCCATTCACTGCTATGGGAATTCTGAAAATAGCTGAGTGGGGGCACTTGGTTGTTTTAGGAAGTGCCATAGCGGCACATGCACAGCTCATTTATGGGACTGCCAGAAATAGCTGAGCCAGCTTAGCTGAGCCAGCTCTTCTGGGGGTCCGTTGTGGAGATAGGTTCAAGTCCCAGAGGTGGGACCCACACCTATGTGACACTGATCGCATAGTCTAGTGATATGTCATCAATGAGAAAACACTTTAATATGTCTCAATGGGGGGGGGGGGGGCTTCATTTTTCTGACTTCATAAACTGATTATGCTGTGATTGATTTTGGCTGTATTATGCAACCACTAGAGGGGGGTATCTCTATATGGCTTTCTACAGCTTGTATTGAAACCAATACTATCATACTAAGTAGGGGAACAGTTTAGTGCTAGACCTGGTGACAGGTAGGTAGCCCACTGCCCTGCACCTGCGTTTCAAAAGGTGAACCTGCTTTAAATAAAAAAGTGATTAAGACAAACCATAAGTCATATAAACCACACTATTTCCTGGCCTGGTACATAATATTGGGAATTTACAGGGAAACTTACAAAGGTTACGTCGAAATTGGAGTAAACTCTGGACATGTTAGCTGTCATTTCTGTTCCCAGGTCTCGTGGAAAATGGAAATATGCAGTCTCACGTGAATTGAGCTCATGGCCGGAGTTTGACTTCAGTAATATCCTGTGTGAATCTTCGAAGGAGCCTTGTACAGAGAGAGCTAGCTCCGTTTTCTCTGTGGACGTACAGTATAAGCATAAAATATAAGTCACTGAATCAGGGAATTTATAGCATGACACTGTATTGTAAAATCCAATCCTCCACTGCACTTTTTTGTCTACTGGCTGACTCTGTGAAATGACTATGGGCCAGATTTATCATTACACTTACATCTTACTCCACTTTTCCATATGCCCAAAGTCACTTTTGGATAGTCAGATTTATTAATGGTCCTTTAATACTGTGATAAATGTGGTTTGACGGTAGCAGTTTATCGAGTAAGCGGCTTTACAAAAGTCGCACGTCTTTACAAAAAAAGTCGCATAAGATAAGCATGGTCCCCCCTGGAGTGAAATAGCGCATTTTTTTGCAACTTTTTAAATGGTCGCAATAGTAAATCTGTCTAGAGATTCATTTACATAAGACAACACGCCCACTTTCACAACACTGGAGAGCTTAGTGCAGAGCTGGAAAATCAAAACAATGCGCAATTTTACCGACCGCATTTTTTTGCGACTTTTTCACTCCATTAAAGTGACTCTAGTTAATGATAAATCTGGCCCTATGCCTTTGTCCTTTGTCCTGTTACCCTTTAGACTTCATCAGCAGCATATTGGCCTCAAAGGTATTTTGGGCAAGGGTTTTACCGATTTTCAATAGAGCCTCCGACGCAAATTTGAACATAGCCTTAAGGAATGTGAAGGCAACATTATCAAAAGGGAACTGTTTTCAGAGCTCACCACTGATGTGAGATGCATGCTGGCAGATCCTAACAATTTTAGTATGCCAATTTTAGTAGTATGGCCAACTGTGATATATGATAGTTGTTGGAAATTGGAGATTTTGGGTAATCTTTGTTTGAAAATTTTACTTGATTTATTTTGGCAGATTGTTGGCTGAAAATATACATGGTGCGATTGACTGATAGGACCATAACTTGTTTCTTTATGGACACAAAGTAGTGGGTCCAGCACTTGGGTCTTGAATAAAACCATGAATCTTTTATTTCAAATATTGAACTTCATAAACCATTGCAAAGACAATTGGAGTGCCATAGATTCTTCATAATTGACATTTCTAAAACATGACATTATTCTGAAAAAAAAAAAAGTGCTGCAAAACCTACTTACTTTTAAAGGGTTCTCTCCTTTGTTTGTGCACTTCTACTTCCAGAGCCACCATCTCAGGACACTGAAAGAAACGTGCACCATCATGATCATTTTATGAATTTCAAGAGAAACAAGAGATGCTGTCTGCTCAATTTTGTATCATAGATTATTATATTACATAATTATAAAAACATACACTGTCCTTCTATTGTCTCTAAGTCTGTGTTCACACTTATTTTTGTCATTTATCATTTTATAATTTTGGCCTCAAAAAGCAAAGAATATACACAGGCCAACAGCTGTGAGGTTGTAGCATGCACTTTAATTGGGTATTTTATGTCAGTTCATTACATTCCTGCTTGCAACGGTAGCAACCGTTCAGAATACCAAACTGCGGTCAGACAGAGAGCCAGAAAATATACAGGTTGGTACAGAGACCCAGGAGAGTGGAACAGAGGATGAGAGTGGTAGATTTGGCCCTGAGGGTGGTGGTAGTAGTCACACTGACTGACTCCAATGCCTGCCTTGTAAATTCTAGACCTTTTGATTGCCTTCTCTTTGGAGCACGTTTGATGAAAAAGTAGCTTCCTTGGCTGTAGAAGTCTCAGTGATGAAGGTTCTCTGAGCTCCTAGTTCCGAGGAGCTTGCACATGTAGCACAGCAAAGACTCAATTCCACTGACTAACCATTGGGTGGACTCAGGTCCATCTCATGGCAAGCTAAGATGATGAGTGTATTGTAAGGGTATTTTTTTTAAGTACTGGTTGGTTCTGTCCCTTTAATTCGGTTCCTTTTTATTATTACCATTTTGTATAATAATGTGCCTTGTAATGTAGTACCTATCCCCCATTGTACTGATAAGACCACATTCCTGAATGATCACAGAGACATGCATGCTGCACACTGGAGGAGGGGCTAACAGATTTAAACTCTGTGACATACATACATTCGGGGCACTTCATTGAAGACTTCATTCTAGGTAGGATGTAATTATTGAAAGTAGGGGCAACACTGAGAGCTATCTGGGATAAATCAGTATAAAATGGATTTTATTTGGATTTTATTTGAATATAATATGTATTAAAAAATATATAAAAAACAAACAACAAAAAATATATATAAAGATATATATATAGAAAATATATAAAAAATATATAAAAAATATATAAAAATAGGTGGACCTGTTTGGTTTGTTGAAATTGCGCTTCACTTAACTAATTGACTCTATTCATCGACACACACCTTGACCAAAAGCCCTTAACCAAAATACAATGTGCAATAAGCTAAATAACCTGATTAAATGAATATTTGATAAATTCATACACTAATAACCACTGTGTTGTAAAACCTTCTGTGCAAATAGTGCAATTGCTGTGCAAATCACATTAATGATCATATAAAAAAATAAATAATAAATACTGGTAAACAATCTATGGCATAAAAGTTCAAAACGTGCTGCTTCAATTAAATGTGATGGATTGGGCAATGGGCATCAAAAGAGTCACTAGTAATAGCGTTCCTGCTGTCCTCGGTCTTTGTGAGCGCACTATAGGAGCTCAGAATAGTCTGATTACTTCCATATAAATGAATAGCCCTTTTGAATTGATACACTGGCGTGTTAGCAATAAATAATAGCTGACCGTTCTGTCCGCTTCTTTGGTACTGAGTTGGAGTCGGCAACACTGCGCGCTCCTCCCTTCTTCCACACCACCGTCCCCTGACCCCGGCTGCTTACCTCTCCGGTCTCGTGTACCGTCACCGTTAGAGTCTCCACACGCCCGCGGCGTCCCGCTCGGCGTTCTAGGCACACGTGGCGTCCCACGTGGCTTCCTTTGTAATGTTGGCAGCCGCTGGGTCCTAGAGATCGTCGGTATCTCTTTTTCTGTAGTTCTTTATATTCGATGTAGCTATATCTTTGTTAGACGTGGGGGACGGAGGGGGATAAACTTCAATCGGTCACCGCCAAACTCCCAGACGCGTTTCGGGGTTTGCCCCTTCTTCAGTGGGTAATGGCGGTGGTTAGCGGTGTTCCTTAATATACGGTTTGCTTGCTGATTAATGGGCATGTCAATCATCATTATCAATCAGCCAATACGGAGCGTGTATCAATGCATGCCAGTATTTCATAGGTATTTTGTACAACTCCCTTTTATCCATAATTTTCAAAAAATAATTTTACATAATAAAACATTCGGAAGAATGTATAAAAAGAGGAATGTATAAAGGAAGAGGAATAAGATTGCAGTAGTTCAGTATAGTAACCAGGTACATGGAGAAATTGTATATATTCAATAGAATCACAATAGAAGTCAATATATATCCCAAGTTATCAATAGAATGAATAAAACTACAGATAATGATAAAAATCATAGATGGAGCAGAGTTCTGATGGTAGCAGTATAAGGGAAGGAGACGGGAAGGGAGAGGAGGGATCAAGGTGTCAGTAAACGGCCAGACCTTGATTCCCCATCGCCCCCCCGACAACCTTCCTAATTTATAGAAACCCAAAAATCTCCATCTCTGAATTTAATCCTTTCGGCATCAATGTGTCAAATTCAAAAATTCGTCTCGATTCCTGTCTTGACATTTGTGCTAAAAAGTTCCCCCCTCTCCATGATCTTTTTATTTTTTCGATAGCCACAAAAGTTAAGTGTGAAGGATCACAGTTGTGCATAATTTTAAAATGTTTAGATAAGGGATGGTCTTCATGACCCCCCTTAATTTTAGCTATATGTTCACTTATCCTTTTTTTAAAAGTCCTTTTGGTCCGGCCGATATATTGTTTCCGACACGGACATTCCAGCATGTATATTACTTCCGTGGTGTTGCATGTTAGAAACTCCTTAATCTGGAATTTACTGGAGTTGCTCCTGGACTGAACCTCTTGTGTTTTCTTAGGGAATGATGTACTTTTACATCCTATGCATCTCCCACATCTATAAAAACCTTTGAAGGAGAGCCAATTTTCACCACCATTTGTTTTTTGTTTGTGGTTTTGTACTGTGGGGGCCACTTTTATAGCTAAATTTGCCGCTTTGGTGTATACTATTTTTGGGTTCTCCTCAATTAATGGGCCAATCCATTTATCTCTTGATAAATGGTTCCAATGTTTCTTTATTATTCGTTCGATCATCTTATATTGGGAATTAAAGGGTAAAATTATCTTGGGCATTTGATCACTCTCCACATCTTCTTTGTCTTTTCTCTAAAAACCTTTCTCTTTTCATATCCCTCACTTTTTTCAAAGAGCTTTCTATCACTTCTATTGGATAATGTTTCTCAATAAACCGTTCCCTCAAAAGTCCTGCCTCTTCCTCAAATTTATCTACCAAGGTGCAATTCCGTTTCAATCTACGGAATTGGCTGATTGGAACATTAGTTAACCACCTTGGTAGATGACAGCTATCAAACCTTATATAACTGTTTCTTGATACTGGTTTAAAGTGCGTGCTACAGGTTAGTTTAGTACTCTCTACTTTCACATCTAGGTCCTGAAATTCAATGGTCTCCTTACTAATATGTGGTGTAAACACCAGATTAAGATCATTGGTATTAATTAATTTCAGGAATTCATCCAGTTCATCCTTATCCTTTTTCCAAATAAATATAATATCATCTATATATCTTCTCCAGAGTACCAGATCCGCCCCAAGTCTGGGTACGATGGTATCTAACTCCCATTGAGCCAAAAATAAATTGGCGTAACTCGGGGCGAATCTGGTACCCATGGCGGTTCCGGTCCTCTGCAAATAAAAAGTGTTGTCAAAAGAAAAATAATTATGTGTTAAAATGAACTGGATGCCTTCCACCAAAAACTCCACTTGTTCTTCTGGTATTGAACAATCTCCTCTTAGTTGTTGTCGTACAGCTTTTATTCCCGAATTGTGTTCAATTATTGTATATAGTGATCCTACATCCAGTGTGCCTAAAAACCACTCCTCATTCCACTCAATCCCTTCAAGCGCTGCTACAATCTCCGTGGTATCTCGGATATATGATGGTGTTTTTTTCACCAATGGTTGGAGCCACCTATCCAGGTACTGTGATAGATTAGATGTAACAGAATTAATCCCAGAAACTATTGGGCGCCCTGGGGGGTTGTTCACATCTTTATGTATCTTTGGGATACAATAGAAGGTTGGTATTCTTTTTTCTGTTGACACTATAAATTGCATCTCTCTTTCTAATAGCACTCCTATATCCTTTCCCTTATCACAATAGTCATTTAACTCATTATAAAATTCCTCCGTAGGATCTTTTCGTAGTTTTGTATAAGTAGTAGAGTCATCTAGCTGTCTATGACATTCTTCTAGATATTTGTCCTGATCTAATATAACAATAGCCCCCCCTTTATCCGCTAGCCTAATAACAATCTCCTTCTTATCCTGTAGTTCCTGAATAGCCCCAATTTCATTTTTAGATAGATTATTGTTTATCTTCCGGACTCTTATTTTTCTTAAATCTTGTTCCACATTTTTCTTAAATGTACTCATCTCCTCACTTATCTCTTGTCTCGGAAATTTCACTGACTTCTTTTTCAAGGTTGTGTATTTGTATTTTTCTTTTATAATATTATTACATGGATTATCCACAATGGGATTTTTTAGGAAATATTTTTTGAGACACAAATTCCTAATAAATTTTTCTATCCCTATGTAGGTAGAAAATTTATCAATTGAGTTAGTTGGGGCAAATTTTAATCCTTTCTCCAACAAATCAGTTTGGGCTTTAGTCAAGGTCACTTTACTTATGTTTATTATACACGAGGGTTTCTGTGGTGTCTTTGCCTGCGATCTATTTCTCGCATGCCTTCCCCTTCGGACCTTTCGTGATTCCGATGTTGATGTTGTTGGGGGTACCTCCTGTAGTCCGTTAGTTCCCTCTCGTGTGTATGTGTCTCCTTTTTTCTGTCTTCTCTCCAATATTCCCTTGGTCTCGTTCTCAAATTGTAATCGTGTGTGTATGTTTCCCTCACATTGTAGTTCCCCTTTTTGTATGTTCCTGATGTTGGGGTTGGGGATCTTCTCGTTTTCTTTTTCTGCTTGTGGTGTGGGGGGGTGTAATCTAAAAAATGGGGTGATGCTAAAGCTTCATATCTATTTCTAACAGGGATATTACTTTGTACTCTTTCATCATCTGTTCTTCTTTCCCTACTTGTACTTTCCTCCCTTTCTCCACCTGTCTGTGCCTTATTCTTCTCCTCAACTATCTGCTGGGTTACTATTTCCTCAGTGTTATTTTTATTTTTATTAAATTGTAATTTTCTGGATTTCTTTTGTATAATTTCCTTTTCGGTTATGTCTAAATTTTTACAGATCCTCTCTTGCCAGTCTCTGACTATATCATCTTTTGGAAATGTTGACACTTGTTCCTTGAGGGCTTCAATCCGTGAAGTAAGTTGATCTATCATAATTTTCCTCCTTTCAATCACCATTTGAACTAAAATCACGGATTGTGCCCTCAAAAAAGAGTTCCATTTATTTTCAAAGGTATCATCTACCAGATCCATTGCTGGGATCTTACTGAGCAATAGACCTTTAGGTACCATTCCTCTTTCCAAAAGCTGCAACAGGGATTTGACTTCCCATTTGTTTCGTAGTAATTTTATAACCAACTTCTCTAATTCCCTAAAGGTGTCTTCTCTCTTCATTTGCATACCCCCGTTTTCTTCCATTTCTTCGCTTACATTAAAATTATAATTATCCATATTTTTATATTTATCTTGCATGTGTTCCCAGATATCCATCATTAACTCAATCAAGGAGCTATCAACCAATGGGTATATAAGAGAGGAGCGCGCAGTGTTGCCGACTCCAACTCAGTACCAAAGAAGCGGACAGAACGGTCAGCTATTATTTATTGCTAACACGCCAGTGTATCAATTCAAAAGGGCTATTCATTTATATGGAAGTAATCAGACTATTCTGAGCTCCTATAGTGCGCTCACAAAGACCGAGGACAGCAGGAACGCTATTACTAGTGACTCTTTTGATGCCCATTGCCCAATCCATCACATTTAATTGAAGCAGCACGTTTTGAACTTTTATGCCATAGATTGTTTACCAGTATTTATTATTTATTTTTTTATATGATCATTAATGTGATTTGCACAGCAATTGCACTATTTGCACAGAAGGTTTTACAACACAGTAGTTATTAGTGTATGAATTTATCAAATATTCATTTAATCAGGTTATTTAGCTTATTGCACATTGTATTTTGGTTAAGGGCTTTTGGTCAAGGTGTGTGTCGATGAATAGAGTCAATTAGTTAAGTGAAGCGCAATTTCAACAAACCAAACAGGTCCACCTATTTTTATATATTTTTTATATATTTTCTATATATATATCTTTATATATATTTTTTGTTGTTTGTTTTTTATATATTTTTTAATACATATTATATTCAAATAAAATCCAAATAAAATCCATTTTATACTGATTTATCCCAGATAGCTCTCAGTGTTGCCCCTACTTTCATTCTTTTGCACCAAGGTCTTCAAGTGCCTAAGGGGGTGTAGGCACACTAGGTGAGCACCTGAGAATTCCATCAGAAACAACATCAAGTGTAGCCACCATTTATACCTGTCTTTAGGATGTAATTATTGATTTGCCCTATCTCTTGTACACACTGGGGTGTCGCCCATGTGCTACGACACGGCGACCAGAGTGCCACCCCATATTGCATGGCCAGTGATGATTATTTACTTTTTACTATTCTGTATGTGATTTCTCTTTTATATCTTATATTTAATCAAACGCATTAAATATATTTATTCATTTAGCCTGCATAAACTTATTCATTCTCAAATCCTTTGAATTCATGTTACGTTACAGTGAGCCAAGATGTTAATCCTTAATCGACCATACAATGCTATTAGGTACACCAACATAGCGAATCACAACATTTAACTTTGCAAAATAACATGACATCAATCACTCTATTCTGGGGAACTGCACTAGCTGTATGTGTGCTTGGACACATTATCTTGTCATTTTTACTACTTACCACCAGGACTCCATTAGTAGTGACTTTTTTCTGTGATTCTGGGCTGTAAAATCAAAATATATATTAGCCATCTTCTGAAATTGTTCCTCACAGCTTAACAGGACATTATCCAGATGCTGAATGTATTAGCTAGGCACTAAAGAACTCGCCTCCTCACTGCATGCCATCTCATAGACCCCTCCTTCTCTTGTCTTCTTAACATATTACTGTGAAAAATAGATGTCCTACCTTGTAGTATAAATTATCTGTTTTGTGATTTTATGAGTATGTTATATGTCCCATTGTATAATATTGTACTGATTCTTATGTGTATTGCAAAGGTATTTTTTAAGTACTGATTGGTTCTGTCCCTTTAATTCTGTTCCCTTTCTGTTCCCTTTTATTATTACCATTCTGTGTAATGATATGCTAGGAAATGTAGTACCCATCTCCCATTGTGCTGATAAGACCACATTCCTGAATGATCTCGGAAACATGGATCTACACACTGGAGGAGGGGCTAAAAGTTTAAAATATGAGACTCCATTGAAGACTTCATTGTAGGTAGGATGTAAGTATTGATTTGCCCTATCTGTTGTACACCCTGGGGTGTCGGTCACGTGCTATAATATAGTAAACAGCCATGTGTTAAAGCACCGACAGAGTCTCACCCCATAGTCTCACCCCATATTGCATGTTCCATATTTAGGCTAGTGATCTATTTACTTTTTATTATTTAGTATGTGATTTGTTTGTGTTATTTTATATTTAATTACACTTAGTAAATATATGTATTCACTTATCCTGCATAAGCGTATTCATTCTCAAATCTTTAGAATTCACGTTATGTTTCATTTTGTATATGATAATGGAGGCTTTACGGTTTTGAAAAGTCTGAAATAGCCTGTTGTGGGATAAACATCCTCTGTTGTAACCTAATTAACATCTCTCTGTCAGAAGCTAGCACCAGGTGGTGAGTCAACTTGGCTCTTTGGAACTGTTAATTAGGTATGCCCCGTTCCCCACGCTCAATCCCATAGAAATTCATGAAGCGCCTAGACACTGTGTCACCGGTGTGTACATACAGGTATCTGAGTAAATATTTCATAAGCTGTAAATCATTCCTGCTAAGACCTACATGTTAAAAAAATTTATAATTAAGTCTGGTACATCATGGGCATTGCAGGTAATCAAAACCTGACTGCATGCACCTCCACGTAAAAGGACCTCACATTCTATAAAGCCCACTTATTTCATATTTGATGTCTTTACGATTTGTATGATGAAACATGAATTATGGAAGCATGTCTGCGCCTATGTCTCCATCTGAGCAGACTGGAAGACATTTTTTGTTCATATTTCATATCTGCCAGCTGGATGGAGAGATGTGGTGGGCATGAATAATGAAGTGCCACCCCCTGGGTTTGACAAGGAAGCAGAAGGATGTCCTCAAGTCCCATCCCTTTTGCTGAAGGGACATAAAAATACGTGACTATGGACCTTTCCTGTAACACAAATTGGGGACCCAATCTCATTGGACTGTGTACATCTTCTTCCCTGGCTCCAAGACAGCAAAGGCCTTTTACCATACAACTTGCTAAGCATTAGACTTTCAGTTTTTTTCCTTTTTATTTCATAACTGTCCTTACACATGTATGTATGTCTATTTCTTAATTTTTTGTAACTAAAACTTTAATGGCTGGCTTTGTTGCCCTAAATGAATCCAAGCATCGGTTTTCGACTAGACATAAGGTTAGTGTTACAGAGTGAGTGCATGTGCTGGGTCCAGAATTGGCCGAGAATTAATGCAATAGGTGGTGGCAGTGTGTATCTAGGGTGCATGGACTGTATTGGGAGTGAGATTTATGCTCAATTTGCCACCTGAGTGCCAGGGTGGGAAGTACGTAACAATTACACTAGTAGTCAAACATGTTCCCATACACCTTTATCTGACAGCCATACTTCCTGGCTCCACGATATACATGCATACTTGGCTCCATTTTGTGTGCATGTGTTCTCAAAGGGAAGAGGGCAGTAGACTGCTCTGACAGAGGCTTATCTCCTTTGAGTAAAAAAAAGGAATCAATGTTGAAATTCAACATCTCCAATTTTTCTTTCCCCCAGCATCATCTATCAGGGTACAGTTGGGCGTACCCCCAAACACTTAGAAAGGTTGGCTAAGCCTATTGAAATCTGAAGATTTGACTGGCTTTACACTTAGGCTAATTTCATCTGAGCGTGTACACTGAAGAAAACACCCTCCATGTGGGAGCGTGAGTTCCCATTATGGACACGGTCCCTGCAGCATGAGTGCACGACATTATGATTTATAATGCTGTGTGTCTCTGTCCAACCTCACTGTAGTGATTTGTGCAAATCACTTCAGCTGAGGTTGGGCAGAAACACACAGCATTATAAATCGCTATAATGTTGTGCACTCATGTCATGAAAAAGGTGCAAGTTATGGCGTCATACTTTTACTTCATAAATTTCTCTGCACTTTATCGCTGGATTTACTATAACTTTCACCAGAAAGTGTAGTAAGTTATAACTGAAGTATGCCTGTGGTTGGAGTAGACTTCCTTTTCTGGTGTATGGCAGGGCAGAGATGTGCCTAAGGTTGAGTTCACATCGCCTTTTAGCTTTCCGTTCTTTTGATCCGTCAGAAGAAGAGAGAGAGAAAAAAAAAAACAGGATCCTGTTGTATCAGTTGTCATCCGTTTGAGCCATTTCCGTCTGAGTTCAGTTTTTCTTACGGAAAAAAGTTCTGCATGGAGTACTTTTTTTCCCGTCTAAAAGAACAGATCTCAGACGGAAATGGCTCAAACGGATGACAACTGATGCAACAGGATTCGTTTTTTTATAGGATCCCATAAAAAATGGATCCTATGCAATCCTATGCCTTAGGGCTCATGCACATGACCGTATGTATTTTGCGGACTGCAAAAAACAGATCCACAAAAAATACAGATGATGTCCGTGTGCATTCCGTATTTTGTGGAACGGAACAGCTGGTCCCTAACAGAACAGTCCTATCCTTGTCCGTAATGCGGACAATAATAGGACATGTTCTATTTTTTTGCGTAATGGAAATACGGACATATGGAAATGGAATGCACACAGAGTAACTTCCGTTTTTTTTTTTTGCGGACCCTTTGAAATTAATGGCTCCGTATACGGTCCTCAAAAAAACGGAATGGACAGAGAAAGAAAATAAGTTTGTGAACATGAGCCCTAACTGATGCAACAGGATCTGTTTTTTTTTTTTACAGGATCCTGGTATTGTTTTTTTCTCTTCTTCTGATGGATCAGAAGAACAGAAAGCTAAATGGTGATGTGAACTCACCCTTATTTATTTAGAGGCATCTGCTTCTTAATAAATTAGGCACATCTCACACCAGGGCAGGGAGATCAAGACTGGAGTGTGGGCACGCCAGTGTCGATAAATGTCTCTCAGAGTGTCTATCTGTATCCTCGGCTTAGGCTCATCTAATAAATCTGTTCTAACATTCTAAAACATTTTCACACACTTACATTTATGGTATATAAACATAATTTTAGGTTTATTTTCATACTCACATTATAACGAGATTAAATTCCACTTGAAGCTCGACCTGAAATTAATAAGCATTGATTTACAAATTTGTACCTGGTTCTTCCCCACAGGAAAACCCTCCTTTATAATACACCGCTTGCCTGGAAAGCTGCAGGCAACCACAAATGTTGTATTGCACACCACCCATACAAACTTATGGGCACCAATGTAACACGTGGCTGTGTCCTTCATTGCCCTATGCTATGACTCTCTATACTGGATAATAAAGGCAGGAGCCAAAGCAGGCCCTTTTTGTTTTGACAAGGGGTTGTCCTGATGAACCCATTAACCTTAAAGTATCACATTCAATTATAATGTACAGTTCCCGAAAATACAGTATTTTTGCTCTTGCGCATATTAATGACATTATCTATACACTATTGTGCACAATATAGTTTTATTATACATGGCTGAGTGATATAATAAAGCAATGTGTTACGGTTGCAATACTTTCCATATCTCAAGCACGTTTAACCACTTGATGACTGGGTCAATGCGGGTCTTGCAGACATTAATAATTTTTTCAAAGGGTTAAAAGGCAGAGATTAAATGCTTCCCATATTTCCACATTTAGGGCAGTTATAGTCACACATATGCCCCACTGTTGATTGCATGACCATGTTGGCAGTGTCCAAGCATGCCAACTACCTGACGCTAAATTACACCTGTGGGTTAAAGGTGTTGTCCAGCCTAGGAGCCGGATAACTAGCAGTGATGTGCCATTTTAACACATGAGAGTGCTGAGGCCAGAGATTGGATGCAGGGGTTATGGGACCAAGTCACTTCTGGACCAGCAGGGTTGGAATAGCAGTACTGTTGACAGGTGAGTATATATATGTATTTGGCATGTTACGAGCAGAGGTTAAGTGGGCTCTTAGGCTAGTCCAACTTGACTTTCCTGGGCCCAGGAGTACTGTTATAGTATGATTTTTTTGTTGATTTGCTGATGTATTTAGCATGCAAAGGTAAAAGACTGCCATCACTGCAATTACCTCTTTATTGAGAGTGAAGTTTTCCACCACGTCTTCATTGAGTGGAAGACTTACAAGGTCATAGCTCACAGTGAACAGATGGTCATCTACTGTCCCTACGTCTGCATCATACACAGACAATTCCAGGATGTTCTGTGGATACAACGAAAGATTCATAACTTTATTCTGGACATATAAATGTAGTCATATCAAACTCCTATTAGAGGGAGAACTTCATAATTATCATTTTATACATAGTAATGACTGTTTTTAACTGAATGTGAATATAGTTTCCACTTATTGACTTTTATTATACTTTATTAATGTAAAATGAAGTGAGGGATCAGCAACTGGGACCTTAACCCATCTTGAGAATGAGTGGTTCATGGTCTCTACCTAATCTCTTGTTTCACTGCAGTGGTGATCACAGAAACAGAAGCAGAAGTTCTCTTGGACACGCAAAGTCTTTCCTATCATAACCCTTTTAGAAATCCTAAGAAATATTTTATTCACTTATCCCAACACAGCCTGTTTTATTTTAACTAAACATATTTTAACAGTGTTATTGTGAATAGTAACATTTTCTTAAATGTGTGTATTCCCATCTGGGCCATTGATGGCATATTTCTAGGATATGCCATTAATGTCAACTAGGAGCTGGTCCCAGAGGTCCCGCACCTATTTCCAGAATGGGCTCCCCCAACGTGAAGGGAAGCATACATGGTGTGCTCTTTATTCACTGCTACGGATGTTCAAAAAATAGCTGAGCGAGTGTTTGGCTATATTCGGAAGTTCCCATAAGGATGAATGGAGAGCGCACTGCACATGCACGGCCGCTTCTCCAGGGAGAAGGTGAGCTGTTTTTTTCTCCCTGGCTGTGACGTTCTCCTCTGTGATTGGACCGCGGCACAGCCAGGGAGAAGGAGATGCCCATTAAGAAACCCTGGCGTCTCCTCCTCCCTGTAACGATGCTCAGGATTGACATACTAAGCTCGAAAACTGCAGGGTGGCACACCGGGGCGTACAAGCAGTATTTTAAAAAAACAACCAGGATGTCAGCATCAGTGGGGGGTACCCCGCAAGGAAAGGTATTCAATTAAACTAGAAAATTCCCATGAAATGTCCTCTTTAAAAAAGTGTTTATGACCTCTTAGTAGTTTAGAGATAAGGTTTATTAGTTGGGCTGCACAAAGTTAAAGTGAAAACACAGCTAGAAAAACAGTTAACTCTTTGTGACAGAACAGCTCAATACTTTTAATAAAGGCCAATTAATAAAAAAAAAAAGTTTTTTTTTAGCCAAAAATGAGTAACATGCAATCATAAAGGTGTACATAGCCTTTAAATACTTTTAGTTAGCATCTTAAAATGTTGGGAATTTTCATCATATGGATTTTACCTCAGTAATGTTTCTTACCTTAACCTGGCTGTGGATTCTGAAGTGAAATGTTTCATCCCAGACTGGGTTTACATTATTCCAAATGGTCTTGGTTCTCTTCTTATCTGCCAAGGATGTTGGAAGCCACAAGCATACGTAGCAGTCTGGTTTGCTCACTGCATGCAAGTAGAGATAATTTTAAGCAAGATGAATGTGGTGATCACAGTACAAACACAACATAAAGCCTAAATAAGGGTTTAGGGTCAAAGAACCTTTTGCGTGGGTCGTTGTATCGGAATGATGGCATTATGACCACTTACACAACTGCTATACTTTCAGCTAAACTTAGGCTATTTTCACACTTGCGGTAGCCTTTTCCGGTAGGCTGTTCCACCTTGAGGCGGTCGGACAAAAATTGCAGCACGCTGCGGTTTTTGTCCGTCCGGCTCTTGGAAAAACTAAAATATTGCATTTGCATAAATATTCAGGCCCTTTACTCAGGACTTAGTTGAAGCCCCTTTTTGAAGCAATTACAGCCTCCAATCTTCTAGGGTATGGTGCCACAAGGTTTGCATATCTGTATTTGGTTATTTTTGGCCATTCTTCTCTGCAGATCCTCTCAAGCTCTGTCAAGTTGGATGGGGTCAATCGGTGGACAGTCATTTTCAGGTCTCTCCAGAGATATGCAATTGGGTTCAAGTTTAGACTTTGGCTGGGCCACTCAGGGACATTTACAGACCTGTCCCTAAGCCATCCCTCTGTTGTCTTTGCAGTGTGTCTTGTTGGAAGGTGAACCTTCATCCCAGTCTAAGGTCCAGAGCATTCTGGATCAGGATTTTATTATCAATATCTCTGTACTTTGCTCCATTTAGTTTTCCTTCAACCCTGACCAGTCTTTCTGTCCCAGGCGCAGAAAAAGAGCCCTACAGCATGATGCTGCCACCACCATGCTTCACTGTAGGGATGGTATTGGGCAGATGATGAGTAGTGCCTGGTCTCCTCCAGACATGACGTTTAGAACTGAGGCCAAAAAGTTCAATCTTGGTTTCGTTACACCAGAGAATCTTGTTTCTCACAATCTGAGTCCTATAGTTCTTTTTTGCAAACTCTAGGTGGGCTTTCATGTTTCTTTTACTGAGGAGAGGCTTCTTTCTGGACACTCTGCCATAAAGCCTAGAGTGGTGAAATGCTGCAGTGATTGCCAACCCTCTGAATATTTCTCCCATCTGCACACAGGATCTTTGGAGCTCAACCAGAGTGACCATTAGTCTCTTGGTCACCTTTCTTACAAAGGTTCTTCTTCCCTGATTACTTAGTATGGTGGGGCGGCTAGCTCTAGTAAGAGCCCTAGTTGTTTCAAACTTCTTCAATTAAGGAATTATGGAGGCCAACGTACTCTTGGGAAATTTCAGTGAAGCAGAAATGTTGTCCCCTTTTCCAAATCTGTGCCTCCACACAATCCTATATTTAATCTCTAAAGGGAGTTCTCCTCATGACTTGGTTTTTGCTTGATATGCATTGTCAGCTGTGATACCTTAAATAAACAGGACAGTATCTTTCCAAATCATGTCCAATCAACTAAATTGACCACAGGTGACTCCAATCAAGGTGTAGAAACATCTCAAAGATGATCAAGAAATTTGGGAGGCCCCATAACACACTTATGTCTACATACAATGTTAGCTTTTCCTTTTTAATAGATTAGAAAAATTTTCTAAAATTCTGCTTTCACTTATTATTATGGGGCATTGAGTGCCAAGTTACGGAGAAAACTTTTTTCTTTTTTTTTTTAGCACAAGGCCGTAACATAACAAAATGTGAAAAAATGAAAGGGTCTAAAGACTTTCCGAATGCATTGTATATTACATATGCATCCAACTATAACAGGGAGAATTATGAAAGTTCACAGAGGGAACTTACACAAGCACGATTAGGCGTCTCAACATTTTACAACATACACCTAACAAGTCTGTTTAACGTAATAATTAATGTCAAAAAGTTCCGAAATCATTTTTTTGTAAATAATAGACGATTTGTACTTAGGTCATGTAATATGAAAGATTTCTAACTGATATGATGACTGACTGCAGCATTAATCTCTCAACTCCAGCTAAATTAACGATGATCTCTTATAACTCATTCATACACTTATTAAGAAAGACATTATAATGGGAAACATTTCACAAAATAGTTTATTTTTTTTTTTTTACTTTGTGCTATATAAGATGCTACAGGGTTAGCTAGCAAGTCAGTTCAACTCCAAAATACAAAAGCATCTCCACTAAAAGATCCTTGTAAAATTCATGGCTGTAACTCTTCATTTTAATTTGACATTTTTATTTACGTATGATTTTTAAAAGGTTTGATCATTGAAACAGTTTGTATCCAGAAGAGTGTGGAACAACACCTATCTGGCATCAACCGTTTCTAAACTCGCCTGCATCCTGGCTGTGTACCCCAAAATTACAGTAGCAAATTAGGCCACAGACAGGCTTCTCCCTACTACCTGTAAGTTGCAGAGCATGAGTAAGTATGTATGAAAGCAGGGGTGTAGCTATAGGGGGTGAAGAGGCAGGATTCGCTATCGGGCACAGGAGCCTGAGAATGCCCAAAGACCCTTGTGCCACATAAGACACTGGTATTATAGAAGGTGTATGCTGGTCAAGTTACACCTCTAGCTGGAGGGAAGGGGTTAGGTCAAGAATTTGGAATGGGGGGTGCCATTTCAATTTTTGCCGCACGCAGCAGGAAGGCTCTGTGCTCCTCTGCCCCTGGCCACAAAGCACTGAGGGAAGGGGGCCCAAGCTGAACTCTTGCATCAGGGCCCATAATCCTTTAGCTATGCCACTGTATGAAAGCAATATTGTAGGCATTGTGTGGATATATGTTTTGTGTCACTGTGAGCCCCCCCCCCTCCTTTGACACAATACATATGGTGCAAAAGACAAATACCTTACCAATATCTGCCACAATATCTTACCAATATCTGCCCCATGGATGTTCTGAGCTTTTATGATCTTCACAGTTAATTCATAGTTTGATGCCTTCTCCTGCAAATGGTAAGGGTAGATCCATTTACTGACTATATAAAAGGTTTGAAAACATCTACAGTACATTTATACAAGTCTCAAAAAGCATTTTATGATATCAAACTTGATAAAAAGTACAACAGGGTATCACAGCTAAGTGATGGGAGCCATGATGCCAGTAGTATGGCACATGGCCACTAAGGTCAGTTTTGGGCTGCAGTGTCCATCTTCGGGCCTCTTGTGAATAAAGACTACAGGGACCACTGTAGAGTCAGTGCTGGTAGGGGAATAAAAAGGTAAGTTGTTTTCTTTCTGCAGGTTGTTTTTTTTTTTTTTTTTTAGAAACTGGACAACCCTATCAAAGAGCATTTTCTCTTAAAAAAAAAAAAACCCATCTTACTATAAATCAGTGAGGTGGATGTTGATTGTATCATTTAGCCCTAATTTTTATATGGTATCTCCAGGAAAGATGGGTGAAAACCAATACTTTTGTTGTCACACCTCCCCTAAAGGTTAGCTCAATCCAACCCAGGTCATTTGGTAGAATCGGTGAACCATCGAACATGTACAGAGGCAGCCCGATGTCACAGAAAGAAGATTCAGACATGTTGGTTTCAATATGTCTGCTTCTTTGTTCCTAAAGGAGATAGGCCCCTTGGCTAAAATTCTTGAGAACGGTCAATGTCCTGAAACGAGATACTTCTGGCCCCTCTGAACAGGTATTCCAGTCCAGGACAATTGGACTACTGTACTTTCCACGGTTCTTCTGCATTTTTGGGTTTTGCCTCATAAGCAGTATTTTTGATGTCACCCTACAAGTTCTCTATGGGATTGAGGTCAGATGATTGGGCTGGCCACTCCATTACCTCAATCCTGTTTAAGTGAAGCCCAAAATTTTTTCGCTTATTTGTGTTTTTTGTGTCATTGTCGTGTTGAGGCACCCATTTCAAAGGCATTTCTTTTTCAGCATATGGCAACATGATCCCCTCAAGTATTTTAATATATTCAAACTGATCCATGATCCCTCGTATGTGATAAATAGGCCCAACACCATGGTATGACAAACATCCCCATATCATGACTTTTGCACCACCATGTTTTACTGTCTTCACAGTGTACTGTGGCTCAAATTTGGCGTTCGGGGGTTCCTTTCGTCAGTCCACAAAATGATGTGTTATTTCTCCTGGGGCCATTTAATGTGTTCCTTGGCAAATTTTGACCTATTCAGGACATGTCTTCTTTTCAACAACAGGACTTTGCGGGGAATTCTTGCTGGTAACTTGGCTTCACTTAATTGTCTTCTGTTTGTAGCACTACTCACTGGTAACTTCACATCTTTGATCTTTCTGGAGGTGATCAATGGCTGAACCTATGCCATTTTGGCTATTCTTCAATCCTTTCGAACAGTAGTTCCCTGCTTCCTTCCGTGTCTTTCAGGTATTGGTTGCCACTTCAAGGCATTTGAGATCATTTTAGCTGAGCAGCCTATAATTTGCTGCACTTCTCTACGTTTTTCCCTTTCCAATAAACCTTTTAATCAAAGTATGTTCTTAATCAGAACAATGTCTGGAATGACCCATTTTCCCCAGAATTTCAGAAGGAAATGCACTATAACCAACATGTGCAACATTTCTCCTACCTTAAATAAGGGAAAAAAATAACACCTGTTATTTCACCAATTTCATTCTTCACTGCTATTATTTTGAGCACGCCCCTTACAATTAATTATTCAATTACTTAGAATGAGCAGCATGGGTCTGTTTTTTTATTACTTCACTCACAAGAAAATTATTTGCTAATTAGAAATATCACTTCTACCACTTAGTGCTCATACACACGACCGTATGTATTTTGCGATCCACAAAACACAGATTCACAAAAAAAACTGGCATTTTAACAATGCCTGTACTTGTCCACAAAACGGACAAGAATAAGACTTGCGGATATATACGGATACGGAATGCACACAGAGTCATTTCTGTTTTTTTTGCAGCCCCATTGAAATGAATGGTTCCGCATAGGGGCTGCAAAAAAAAGGAACAGACATGGACAAAAATTTGTGTCTGTGCCTTAACAGTGATTTGCAACGATGTTGCACTGCTATTTTTTTAACACCACTGTACTAATGCAGTTAATAACATCTGTACTCAATGTTAAATAATTTGTGACAATCATTTAAGTGTAACCACAGTATTATAACATTTTTATGCCTGGGGTGCTATTGTTCTCAAACAGCCATCTAAAATAATGGAAGAGCCATTACTCAGCACTGCGTGAGCTAAAAGGAAAGTAATTTTCTATCTACTAACAGAATGAATGTATCTCAATCAGATAAGTGTAATGTATCATCTGTGCATAGGCTTTCCTGCGCTCTGAAAGTAACTGATAATTTACACAGTCGGTGGACCACAACGTCCAGGGACATCAAGAGATTTCTACTGCAAATGTGTTTCTCTTTGGTGTAATTTTTCCTTATGAAATATTTAACTATCAGTCATAACATTACAACATTAAAAGCCTAATAACATGTAGTTTCCCCATTGTGCTGCTAAAATCGCTCAGACTTTTTGAGGCATGGGCTACACAGGACCTCTGAAGGTGTCCTGTGGTATGTGGCACCATGACTCTACAGATCCTTAAGTTGTGATGTGGAGCCTCCATTCATCAGTCTTGTTTACCAGCACATCGTACAGATGCTCAATGAGATTGGAATCTGGGGAATTTGGAGGCCAAGTCAACACCTTGAACTCTTTGTCATGTTCTTTAAACCATTCCCGAACATTTTTTTTTACAGTGTGACAGGTGCATTATCCTGCTGCCATTACAGAATACCGGTGCCAGGAAGGCTGTACTTGTGTACTGTCAAAGTGATATCCACATGAATGCCAAGACCCAAGATTTTCCAGCAGAACATTGCACAAAGCACCATCTTTTTCCTATGGTGCATCTTGGTGCCATCTCTTCCCCAAGTAAGTAATGCACATGGCCATGCACATGATATAAAGAAAAACATAATTTATTTGACTAGACCACCGTCTTCTACCACTCCATGGTCCAGTTTAGAATAGTACATGTCCACTGTAGGCACTTTCAGCAGTTGACAATGAGTTGTATTTGACTGTGCAGCCACATAAGCAGAAAGCATCAGCCTTCGATACCAGTTGTCCTTCTTTGGACCACTTTTGATAGGTGGCCCTAGTGATATGCCACCAATGTCTCACACGAGACAACCCCTTTAATGAATGAATAACAGAATACATAGTTAAAGAGAACCGATAACATTTTAGAAGGCTCGGGTGTTGAAATGCACCCCTCCTCCACATTTAAGTTATGTTTCTGTGCTACTTGTGTGTTTTTGAGCGCCTTCTGCTATGGCCATCATATTTTTTCTTCAGTCCCTCCTTATTTCAATGGGGAGAACAACAAACCCCAAACCACTGCACATAGGATTTTTTTTATCTGCAACACCCCTCTTTTTATTCCATAAATCTACCATTAAGCGGTATGACAGTGACCAGAGATACAGGTTTGTGACTCATACATGGAGTCTGGTCTTGTAAAACTAATATTCTTAATGTACACTATAATTATAAGCAGAAAATAATATTACAACAGTCCCTTATATTTTTTTATGGGCCTGTGACAAGAGAAGTGAGGAATACATTATGGCACATGTCTACGCTGCAGATGACACTAAATACAGAGATAGAAGTCATCAGTACATATGTAATATATGTCTGAAATGTGAACAATGGTTGTAACAAATTATACATCGTTATAGTTTACAACAGGAAAAGAATAAAAGTTTACATCACTGAGTCAATATATGCGACAATACATTGTTGCAGTTATCACACAGGGAAATTCTAAGGCCACTTTCACACGAGCGTGACGGATTGGCTTCGGATGCGTTCAGTGTGCGTTCAGTGAAACTCGCACTATTTTGCAAGCAAGTTCAGTCAGTTTTGTCTGCGATTGCGTTCAGTTGTTCAGTTTTTTCCGCGGGGGTGCAATGCGTTTTGATGTGTTCTTCACGCGCATGATAAAAAACTGAAGGTTTACAAACAACATCTCCTTGCAACCATCAGTGAAAAACGCATTACATCCGCACTTGCTTCCGGATGCAATGCGTTTTTTACTGAAGCACCATTCACTTCTATGGGGCCAGGGCTGCATAAAAAACGCAGAATATTTTCGCAGTTTTTTACGCAACGCACAACTGATGTGTGAAAAAAACGCTCATGTACACAGACCCATTGAAATAAATGGGTTAGGATTCAGTGTGGGAGCTATGCGTTGACGTCATGCATTGCACCCGCGCGGAAAACTCGCTCGTGTGAAAGGGGCCTAAAGCGCTGATCACACTCAGTTTGGAGCCTCCATTGGAAGTTTCAGGAAATTTGAAGAGAAAGTTTAATGTCACTAGCTTACTTACAAAAATATCTGGTGTGCACTAAGGTCAAGTGTAGGGCCATTGCTGGGTGTGGAAAACATTTTAAAAAATGCTGTCTTAAAGGGGTTGTTTTTTCACAGACAGCCCCTTTGTTTCAGGAGTCAGTGAAACCGTAGTCAGCCATTTTCCCTGGCTGCTTGTTAGCGGCTCTCCTCTGTGTCTCAAAGAAGGGGCTTCTGAGCAAGCGGACATCACAGCTATATCTTTTCTCCTATCTGTTAAAATAAGAGTTCTACCCACCCCCCAATTCAAACAAGACCTATGGTGAAATCTGTCTTGATGTTGGGTTATAGAAGGCCTGATGGTCAATCATGGTTCTGATTAAAGCAGTCATGGTGAGAGTTCTGTACAGGTGAGTCAAGTTTTTCTACACCAACATGCACCATCCTTTGCACGCTACACATTTGGCTCAAAATATTCCCCTAGCACCTGCCAAATCCAGACACATCCATCATACTGTCAGATTGCACAACCTGATTCAGCACTGATCCAGGACAGGTTTCCGCTGATCCAGAGTTGGCATCGTGCGCATCCCATAGACTTGTGTGCATGAGCTTGACTATGGAGGCCCAATCCATAAAGTTCTTGATGAAGAATTCTTGTGCTGATGAACACATGACTGTGAAGTGCTATTGGTCTAAGCCTCTTTTCACACTCGCGTTTTGG
Source organism: Bufotes viridis (assembly GCA_033119425.1). Taxonomy (NCBI): domain Eukaryota; kingdom Metazoa; phylum Chordata; class Amphibia; order Anura; family Bufonidae; genus Bufotes; species Bufotes viridis. The sequence goes on from CM065599.1 coordinate 26,717,090, forward strand.
CTTTCCGTTTGTGAGATCCGTCATGGGCTCTCACAAGCGGTCCAAAACGGATCACCTTTTCCCTAATGCATTTTGAATGGAAAAGGATCCGCTCAGAATGCATCAGTTTGCCTCCGTTCAGTCACCATTCCGCTCTGAAGGCGGACACCAAAACGCTGCCTGAAGCGTTTTTCTGTCCGCTTTGTGGTGCGGAGCAAGATGGATCTGTCCTGACACACAATGTAAGTCAATGGGGATGGATCTGTTTTCTCTGACACAATAGAAAACGGATCTGCCCCCCATTGACTTTCAATGGAGTTCATGACGGATCCGTCTTGGCTATATAAGACATAATACAACCGGATCCATTCATGATGGATGCATGCAGTTGTATTATTGTAAAGGAAGCATTTTTGCAGATCCATGACGGATCCACAAAAAACGCTAGTGTGAAAGTAGCTTTAGCTGTCTATTCCAGGGATCAGCAACCTTCGGCATTCCAGCTGCTGTAAACTACAACTCCCAGCATGCAAACATGCTGGGCTGTTCTTCTAACTCCCACAGAACTAAATGAAGCATTCTGGGAGTTGCAGTTTCTGAACAGCTGGAGTGCCAGAGGTTGCTGATCCCTGGTCTATTCTATATGCATATGTCTGGACTATTGCTTCACAAGGTAGGAGGTTGTTACTCCATGCAGTTACCAGTTCACAATAGCATCATTTACAGATGAGAAGGGGGCTGACATAAACAAACTGAAACGCTAAATATTAGTCACAAACTATGACAGTACCACATTGCAAGCAGCTAAGCTTTCAGGACCATCTATCTGCTAAAGTTTGTCTACTGGCATGATATAATAGCACGCTACAGTTTACACACCTTCTATTAGCAATAAGAGTGACTAAAATGAGAAAATCTACTAATTACAAGGGCTGTAAAATACTTTTGGCCATGTAAATATTTCCACTAACACACTCATATATAGAAACCATTAGTAACGGAAACAGGATCAAATGATATAAAGCATAACTAAATGGCAAACCATGTAAAAAAATAAGAAAACAAAACTGAGCGTACGTTAGGCCTCATGCACACGTCCGTATTTTTTTATTGCATCCGATCCACATTTTTTGCGGATTAGATGTGGACCCATTCATCTCAATCCATATGCCTATCCTGAAAAAAAAAGGAGAACTTATCCTACTCTTGTCCGTTTTGTGGACAAGGATAGACATTTTGGCAATGGGGCCTGTGGAAAATGTAGGAAGAACACGGCCGGTTTCCGTATTTTGCAGACTCGCACTTTGCAGACCGCAAAACAAATACAGTCGCGTGCACGAGGCCGTAAAGAGGTTCTTCCAACTAGACAACCTCTTCTTAGAAAGAAGCCATCATGGCAATCACATAGTCGCCAAGATAAGCAGCTATGATTGGTGAAGTTTGTGGTCCCTTCAGGTTCAAGAGCAGGGTCCGCTCTTTCTACCCGTTCTCCACTGCAGCTCATAGGGTGGGCCCGGAGTATGACTAGTCCCTCGATGATATCCTTATGCCATGATATAGTATATGCAAGAAGGTTGTCCAGATAAGACTCTGGAGACAGCTAGATGACACCATTACCAGTATACACACTGCCTATGCACCATGTTGTCTTGCAACATCCTATATGCCTCATACTATTAGCAAGCATAGCACAATATCAGACGTGTCAAATACTATACCTGCAGCATTAACAATGACCTGCTTCACCCTACTGTACTACGGTATTTACACTAATTTTACTTTTTTCTCCATTGTGTAGCCCACTATTCACATGTTCCTTTATTTCCATCATATACAGTCCCCTGTATTATTCAAAGTCAATGTTCATATATTTATTATGAGTTTACATTGATAAGAAGGTGGCATTTTATATCCCGTTCAAATATTAAATCACTGAGCTGAGACTTAAAAAAAAATGAAAATACATGTAAACTTTACACAGAGGGGATATGATTTCTGAGATGTAGAGGGAAGGAATTCTCTAACTCCAGAGGGTTCTGATCACTGTTGTTTTTTTTTTATTTGAAAATCTGGACACATGGACCCCCTACTAATGGGGTAACACAGTGGGTATGGTCCTTCTGTGTCAATAAACAGATTTGGCTCAGGGCTAATCATAATGGTGTTATCCAAGTGGCCGTCCTGGTCTTCACACTTTCACCTCGATACATGAATCTGGTTTCTGCTGCAGGGGAACCACCAGGCTGATATCTCCTGGAGTAGTCTCTGTTCAGTGACCGGTAAGCCAGGCAGATCAAGAGACACCAATGCATAGTGCTAAGAGGACAGATTGGGACACGTGTGTGCCTGCCTTTTAAGAGCAGGGCAAAGTACACACACTAACCCTGGGAACAGCAGACAGAGGATGAAGAGGCTGGAAAGACTGAGCATTCCAGGAGAGGAGAAACACCAGCAGGCACGGACCACCGGTATAACAGTTGACATCTCCCAACTTGTATCTGAGACAGATTATAACATATAGTAAACTGAATCTTCCTTTTAAGTTCTTACCTAGAATTGAACCCATATATTTTATCATGTCACAGACGCTAAGAACGAGGTATACATTTTGCTCACCTTGTAGAATGTAGAAGGAGATACTGTATTCATCCTAACGCAGTTCACGTCCCATACAAGTCAGGAACCTCAGTAAGCTCCTCTGTCTTGATGTCTCATAACTGAATGTCATTTTACAGAATCGCACAGTAATCCCTCCCATCGTAATTGTTTTACTTTGTCCCATCTTCCTTGTGTCAGTGATGACACCCAAGCCATTCCAAACCTGTGACACCACACAGGGAAGGAACACTTGAGCCTGTATTGTGTACATGTAACATGTGTAAGGGTGGAGGCATTGTGTGGGCGTATAAGTGGCCTTCAGCCCAACCTTCATGAGAGATAGCAAAGAAATTTGAAAAAGTAAATCTGTAAAACATTCTGTATTAAACTAACTTGCCTCAAATTGATCAAAGTGGCACATCACTTGATAAATTTGGCGTTTCTTTAAACATATTGCCGCACTTTTCTTTAGTCTTTCTTTTATTTTTTTTGTACCATTCCCGTACTAAAGTAGGATTTCACCTTTTTTCTGACTTTTAAAAAAATCACAGTTGATAAATGAGGCATAATTAATGAGCGCAGCTAACCATGCCCACTTTTGGCAAGAGTGGCAAAAAAAGATCAAAAGTGGTGAGTGGCATAAAAAGTTTTGCACCAAAAAAAGGTATAACATAGTATATAAGACCGAAAAAAGACATTTGTCCATCCAGTTCGGCCTGTTTCCTACAAGTTGATCCAGAGGAAGGCAAAAAAACCCTGTGAGGCAGAAGCCAATTTTCCCCACTTAAGGGGGAAAAAAATTCCTTCCCGACTCCAATCAGGCAATCAGAATAACTCCCTGGATCAACGACCCCTCTCTAGTAGCTATAGCCTGAAATATTATTACACTCCAGAAATACATCCAGGCCCCTCTTGAATTCCTTTATTGTTCTCACCATCACCACCTCCTCAGGCAGAGAGTTCCATAGTCTCACTGCTCTTACCGTGAAGAACCCTTTTCTATGTTTGTGTACAAACCTTCTTTCCTCCAGACACAGGGGATGTCCCCTCGTCACAGTCACAGTCCTGGGGATAAATAGATGATGGGAGAGATCTCTGTACTGCCCCCTGATATATTTATACATAGTTATTAGATCTCCCCTCAGTCGTCTTTTTTCTAAAGTGAATAACCCTAATTTTGATAATCTTTCAGGGTACTGTAGATCCCTTATTCTAGTTATTACTTTAGTTGCCCTCCTCTGAACCCTCTCCAGCTCTGCTATGTCTGCCTTGTTCACAGGAGCCCAGAACTGTACACAGTACTCCATGTGTGGTCTGACTAGTGATTTGTAAAGTGGTAGGCCTATGTTCTTATCACGGGCATCTATGCCCCTTTTGATGCAACCCATTATCTTATTGGCCTTGCCAGTAGCTGCCTGACACTGGTTTTTGCTAATATTTTCCCACAGAATTCTAGGGCAAATTAAATAATAAAATCCACCTATAATATGATAATTAGATTTTAGCAGCACTTTCATTTATGAAAAAATATACGCCAGTTGATGCCATATTTAAGCAAAACATTTTGCGGCAAAATCTGCACCTTTTTCCCTGTGTGCGCTATGTCATTCATCATTTTCTACGCCTGTTTTTGGCATAGAAAATTACTAGGGTTCTGGCGTAGATGTAATCGTGTTGAATGGCTGCCGGATCATGCGCCTGTGTTATGTAGATGCTGGTCCCCCTACATAACTTTGGCTACTTTCACACTTGCATTGTTAATTCCGGTACTGAGATCCAGCAGAGGATCTCAATACCACAATTAAACGGATTAATTTAGATTTTGCACATCAGGATGCATCCTTTCCGTTAGGATGCGGTTGTGTGAAATCAAAATGGAAAAAAAAGCGGATCCGCCACTACACACATTGAAAGTCAATTGGTGAAGAATCTGTTTTTTTTAGGCTCCTAAAATTGACAAACCATTGACTTAAATTGTCCAGATCGGCTTTTATGACTGGACACGAAATCCAGTGCTGCTGGAACGGAAGACACGAATTCAGAATGCATGGGGACAAAACAGAACCATTTTCTTCCTGTATTGAGCTCCTCTGCCAGATCTCAATACCGGAAAACAACAATGCAAGTGTGAAAGTAGCCAAGCTGCAGCGGACATGGACTAAGACCGGCGTCTAAATCGCTAGTCTTAGTAAATTTCCCCCTTATATTTTTGTATAATGTATAGTTCTCCTCTTCCTTGCTTTGCCTTCCTCGTCATCATCTGATCATTGTTATTATAACTATTTATATACATAAACCATCCCATTCTAAACAACTTCACTGCCAAATGATTGCCAAAAAGCTGTTTCACAACTAAGCCAACTTTCAGGTTTCGCGTCTGCTTAGAACTAGGTGGTAATAAGTACAAAAATAATCGTAGCAATTCTGTATTATTAGCCAATAGTTATTGCACCGAAAACTGCTTGCGTTCAATTCCGTTTTCATTGTTCTAAGGCTACGTTCACACGACGACATTTGTCGCGCGACATTTTGTATTGGACTTGCTACAGCCTGGAGGCTGGGGGACTGTTGGGCTGGGAAAGCCGCATGTGACTACCGTATGTGAACGGTGTTCTACTCAGAGAGGTAGGGATGTTGATACGTTTAGTTAGAGCCCAGCCGGGCCAGTGTTTATTATTTGGTATCATTTGTGTTGTGCCCTGTCTGAAGACTGTTCAATAAATGCACTGTTTGGACATGCGACTCGGTTGTCAGAGACAGTTCTGTGAGAATGACCCTCGAAAAAGAGACGATCCCTCACAAGGTACACAGATAGATATAGAAAAATAATTTTTCCAATGACAAACCTGAACTTACCTTTAGGGCTCGTGAACACAACCGTGTTTTTGGTCCACGTCCGATCTGCATTTTTGCAGATCACACGTGGACCAAATTGTTTCTACGGGGCCGGAAATAATGCAGACAGCACACGGATATCATCCATGCCCTGTGTGCATCCGTTATTAGGTGAATGCAGCATGCACGCACCTGACATCCGTATTTTGCAGACCTGCGTTTGCAGACCTCAAAATATATACGGTCGTGTGCATGAGGCCTTAAAAGGGCTTTTGTGGGACTACTCTTTGCCAGGCTGTCACCTACATTGGAATGGAACTGAGCTGTAATACCAGGTACAACCAATACAACAGGTGCAGGTCTGCGTCTAGAATGTAACGAAGGGGACACGGCGCTCAATGGCGGCGTTGGAAAACAGAGTGCTATACAAGTGAATACTGCTATTTTAGCCTTCTGCCAGTGTACCAAAATGAGACCTATAAAAGCAAGGTTTATATAAACAGTAAATGGTGCGAGGCACTAATTATTACATACCTGCCACCTTAAAGGCGTATTCCAGTTTTATGTCCTGTCCTGATCATGTGCGGCTCACACAGGTGCTTGTTAAATGTAAAGTTTTGCCTTGTAATAGCCCTGCACATATAAAAGCTGGATGTCACCAGGATGGATTATAAAAAAATAATTTCATGTAAACAAGAATGACTCTATTCACTGACAGCAATGTAGATTGGTATTATTCAGTGACAAAGCATTATTTACATTAAACTGGAAACCATTTTAACATTATATTTTGTAGATATGGACCCACAGGTACTCGCTATGCGCTATGGGTATTGAAAACTTGTCTTACGTTGTGCATCATCACTGGAGCTAAGCAAACAACCACTGTGCTAGGAAATGACTTCATACCTTTATTAACATCTAATATATAAAGCTAAGTGTATGTGTGTGTGTGTGTGTGTATGTATGTCCGCTAAAGGAATCCGCACCGTTGCATTTACAATGATGAAATTTGGCACACAGGTACATCAGGTTTCCAGGAAGGTTTTAGACCGGTCTCAGCTCTCTAGCACAGACTGTTCCTAAGATATTCCCAAAAAATGCTTTAGCCAATAGAAGCCTGGTCACATGACCCTTATCAGCCAATAGAAGCTCGCAGGCCCCTAGTCTCCACATACACACAGACTTACACCAGGTTTCCATAACAACCCAGCCATTTTTCTTCACTGCTGTAGGTCAGCTTTAAAGGAAATCTGTCACCATTATAATCGCTATTGAAGTAAGGCCATAGTCTACTAGCACTTAGTACCTTATTTCCAGATGTGCCTTTGTTCCAGCAGTAGATATTTTTTATTTTATGAGCCAGTAAGGCGCCCAGAGGGGCGTCATTCTTGCAGGAAGGAGCCTAGGCACGCCTCCTGCCACAATGTGTCCACCCACCCCTCCTACATCACATTCAAGCCATAACTCTGCCCCCCTTTTCCCTTCTCCTAGCATGAGGGCAGGCTTCGGCAACCCAGAGAAAAGGCAGGGACTGTTACCAAGTGTCCCTGCCTTCTAGGTCGCTGTATACACAGATCCGGAAGCTCTATGAGCTTCCTGTCCCGGCCTGGTCGCCATGTGAAGGCCGGGCGAGTGCAGGAGCTGTGGAGTCTTTCATAGACCTCGATCAGCCCTGCACTGAGCCTGTACAGCGCTGTATTCTGCTGTACATCCTCTCTGGGGGGTGTATTTCCCCTGTAACTGGGGCTACTATGTCAGCCCCAGTCACAGGAGACATCAATAGTGAAAAAAAAAAGTGAAGTTAAATGTCCCCCAGAGGTCTTGTATGACCTTATGAGGGACGTAAAGTGTAAAAAAATTAAAAAAATGAAGTGTTTTATACAAAAAAGGTTTCACATGTAAAAAAAAAAAAAAAAAATCCCAACTAAGTAATTAATAAATGTTTAAAATAGAAAGAAATGAAATAAAATAGACATATTTGGTATTGCCACGTCCGTGATGGCCGGCTCTATAAATATATCACATGATCCTGCCCGTCCGATAAACACCATAAACAAAAAAAAAAAATAACTGTGCCAAAAAAGATATTTTTTGACATCTAACATCACAAAAATTGCAACACCAAGCGATCAAAAAGGCGTATGCCCCCCAAAATAGTACCAATTGAACCGTCACCTCATCCCACAAAAAATGATACCCTAAGGCCTCTTTCACACATGGCGCCTGGATAAGATGCGGGTGCGTTGCGGGAAAATACGGAGATGCGGAATGGTGCGGAACTGGCTCACGGAACGGAACACTATGGAAGCACTTCTGTCACGGCCTGTTGTGGGCCTGTGACATGGTGGCTTCACATGCTGTTGTGGATGCATGGTGGCCTCATGTGGTGTTGTGGTTGCATGTGGGGACAGTGTCACGGCCTATGTTGTTTGTGCCGTGACGTTTGCCACTCATGCAGTTGCCTGCGGCAACCAGTTGTTTATGCGTGTGTGTGCGATTTCCCTTTTGTTGTTTCCCTTTCCTGTCTGGTGTGCACGGGGTTAAGGTGTGTGAAAGGTGGAGTTGGGTGTGGCCTCCTGGCTCTTCTTATTCTGGAGTTGATGAGCCAGAGGTCAGTTGTATGTCTGCTTTTGCAAGTGTAGGAGCTGTGCTCCTTGTCTGTTGTAAGCATGTCTGAAGTGTGAGGGCATCCTTTACTGGGACATGATGATGGGGGGGGGGGGGAGGCACTTGTCACTGGGACATGATGAGGGGGGAGGTACTTGTTACTGGGACATGATGAGGGGGAGGGAGGCACTTGTTACTGGCACATGATGAGGGAGAGGGAAGCACTTGTTACTGGCACATGATGGGTGGGGGAGAGGCACTTGTTACTGGCACATGATGGGGTGGGGGAGAGGCACTTGTTACTGGGACATGATGAGGGGGGAGAGGCACTTGTTACTGGCACATGATAGGGTGGGGGGAGAGGCACTTGTTACTGGGACATGATGAGGGGGCGGGGAGGCCCTTGTTACTGCGACAATATGTGGTGGGTGGAGAGGCACTTGTTACTGGCACATGACTGGGGGGCATCTATGGCGGCACTTCTTACTGGCACAATTTTGGGGGCACTATTAGGAGCCACAGGATGTTTTGTCCAGAAGATGGGAGGATGATGGAAAAGTAGTAAACCAAGATGTTGTTTTTTTTTGTCAAACTGCAGAGACAAAGATAATGGTCTTTTCTGAAGGTCTGAAAGAAGATGAGGAAAGAGAACATCTACATCAAAGGAGAAGTCACTGGATGTAAGAGGTATGGGGCGCTGTATCAGCCTGTATTTCTGTAGTAATGGGAGCAGGGGCGTAACGATCGTGGGAAGTGCCCCTCCTGAGACCAGGCTCTGGATCCGCCACTGCCACCCAGATGGTAGGGGATAAATGGAAGACGGCTTTAATACTCCTGAGGGTCACTATGAGAACCTGGTCATGCCTTTTGGGTTCACCAATGCTCCTGCGGTTTTCCAGCATTTTGTGAATTACATTTTTCATCACCTGGTGGGGAGGTTTGTTGTCGTGTATTTGGATGACATACTAATTTATTCTCCAGACGTGGAGACTCATCCGGATCACGTTAGACAGGTGTTACAGATCCTATGAGATAATAAATTGTACGCAAAATTAGATCAGTGTGTTTTTGCTGTACATGAGGTGCAATTCTTGGGCTACCTGCTGTCCTCCTCAGGTTTTCAAATGGATCCGGAGAAAGTCCGTGCTGTACTGGACTGGGATCGACCCGAAAATCTGAAGGCTCTTATGCGGTTTTTGGGGTTCACCAACTACTACCGAAAATGTATTGTAAGGGATTACTATTATCTTCGCCAGACACCACGCTTTAAGGTCCCAACAGTGCATTTATTGTGGCACACCAGCAAAACAGTACATCAAAACAATAAACACTTGCCCGTCCAGGCTCTAACTAATACATAACGCATCCCTCACTTACCTAGTGGGCACAGTTTACACGCTGTGAACCGATGCGGCTTTCCCACCCCAAATGTCCACCAGCCTCCTGGCTGTTCAGAACACCGTTCACACACGGTCTCGGTTCCAATGTCCCTTGGGGGATTTGGGCTGACTAGTCCGACTGACTAGGACCCAGAAACCTACTCCCAGGTGTCACTTCGTCCCCCAGGTCCAGGCTATAACCAAGCCTTGTGGCCCCTAAGCCTTGACCAGCTGAGACCACAGTCACAGAGCCATTCCAGGCCTCTGCTTCAAACTCTCACACCATGATACACACAGAGAGAGTTGTTTTATCCCTCCCTGATTAACCCCGCTGGTCTCACCTGGGATTTCCTCAGCTATAAGACAGGTTTGTAATGGACTAGGGGTGTGGACTAAGAAATTCCCAGCACTTACACTGTTCACCTTATCACAGTATTCAGAACTATTCAACGGTGGTGAAACCCTTAACTGACATGACTAATAAAGGGACGGATGTTTCAGTGTGGTCTGATTCGGCGTTGCGAGCCTTTTCTGCGGTTAAAGAGTGCTTCGCTTCTGCCCCTATATTGGTGTGCAGCCGGATGTATCACAACCTTTCAATGTGGAAGTTGATGCATCCGAGGTGGGGGTAGGAGCAGTTTTATCGCAGGGCCCGTCACCTAGTAAATGGCGCCCATGTGCATTTTTCTCAAAAAAACTCTCTGACGCAGAAAGAAATTACAGTGTGGGTAACAGATAGTTGCTGGCCATTAAGTTGGCTTTTGAGGAGTGGCGTTATTGGTTGGAAGGGGCGATTCATCCGATCACTATGTTCACAGATCGCAAAAATCTGGCTTATCTGGAGTCGGCTAAACGACTGAACCTGAGGCAGGCCAGATGGTCTTTGTTTTTCACCAGATTCAATTTCATTGTCACTTATCGTCCGGGGGTTAAAAACGTCAAGGCAGATGCCTTGTCACGTAGTATTCCTGGAGGCGGTGATTTTTAAAATCCGAGTCCGATACTGTCAGAGGGGTTGGTGATATCCGCTCTATACCCTGACCTAGAGGTGAAGGTCTTAGAGGCTCAAGGAGACGCACCAGAGTCTTGCCCCTCTGGGAAATTGTTCCATCAGAATTGCGCCATAAGGTGTTTGAGAAACATCACTGTACGGTTCTTATGGGACACACTGGGAGTAGATCCACTGCCGACCTCATCTCTCGTAGATTCTGGTGGCCGGGGTTGCGTAAGTGTGTTGAAGACTATGTGTCGGCCTGTAGTATCTGTGCATGCGCTAAGGTGACACATACTCGACCTTCTTGATCTCTACTTCCGTTGCCCATACCGTCCAGACCATGGACTTGTCTATGGAATTTATTACTGATCTGCCTACTTGTCTGGAAAGACAGTTATTCTGGTGGTAGTTGATCTTTTTAGTAAAATGGTGCACTTTATAGCATTGCCGGGCCTAACTAATGCTAAAACACTTGCACAAGTGTTTGTTGACAACATTGTGCTACTTCATTGCATTTCCTCTGACGTGGTCTCGGATCCTGAGACTCAGTTTGTGTCCAGATTCTGGAAGGCGTTCTGTACTCGGCTGGGGGTACAGCTGTCTTTTTCTTCTGCTTTTCATTCTCAGACGAATGGACAGATGGAGCGCACTAATCAGAGTCTGGAGACTTACCTAAGATGTTTTGTCTCTGAGAACCAGGAGGAATGGTTTGTCTTTGGCAAAGTTTGCCATAAACAATCATAGACAAGAGCCCACTGGTAAGTCGCCATTTTTTGGGGCATACGGGTTTCACCCACAACTTGGCACATTCTCTGGTTCGGATATTTCCGGTATCCCTGAGGAGGAACGTTTTTCATCATCATTGTCTTGTATATGGCAGAACATTCAAAATAACTTAATGAATATGGGCAACAAGTATAAACATGTGGCTGACAGGAAACGTATGAATGGTCCGGACCTAAGTGTGGCTGATTTTGTGTGGCTGTCCACAAGAAATATTAAGTTAAAGGTTCCTTCTTGGAAGTTGGGTCCAAGGTTTATTGGTCCATATAAGATCACTGCCATTATTATCCTGTAGCTTTTCGTCTTGAACTTCCTCAGGCCCTGAAAATTCATAATGTGCTTCACAAATCTTTGTTGAAGAGATATGTTGAACCCCTTGCTAACCGCTCCTGTCATGGTGGACGGCAGTTTGGAATTCCAGATCACCAAGATTTCTCCGTAGATCTCTTCAGTATCTTGTTCACTGGAAGGGTTATGGACCAGAGGAGAGGATGTGGGAACCGGCATCTGACGTGAATGCCAGTCATTTGGTGAAAGCCTTTCATGGGTCTCATCCGGTCCTGGGTGCCCAAAGGTCACCCGTAGAAGGGGAGGGGGGGGGGGGGGTTACTATCACGGACGTTCCCCGACAGATGGCAGGAGATCAGTGAGACTGGAAACATGTGGTTTGATCTGACATGTTTTCTATTTGGATCAAACAAAGTCTGTGTTGTTTCTGGTGCTTGCCGAACCTTCTTTCCCCAGGTGTGGCCATTAGGGTCATTTAACCTTCTCTATTTATTGCTGTTTTTCCCACTATGCTATGCGGTTTATAGCTTCAGTTTGAGTTGTGGTTAGCTGGTGTGTGGAGCTTGGCTGAGTTCCTGGTGCTGCCATAGTCACTTGAAGTTAAGTGTTTTCTTTCCCTTTTGTATTTTGTTTGGGTTATTTTGTGTGTATTGCATTTCCCTGTCATTTGTATTTAGGCCTGAGGGAGACTCCTGTTCGTGCTTGCTTTTGGAGGAACAGGTTGTCTCAGTCCTGACATTAGTACCAGGGTCCTATAGGATGATTGAGGACATTAGGTATTCCTGTGTATGAACTCAACTACCTCTGGGGTCTGTTCATACTGGTAGTTAGTCAGGACTTTGATTAAGGTTTTACTAGGAGGTGTCCTCTCCTTTCCCTAGTTTCCAGGCCTTATTCCCTCACCCCTTTCCCTCCTATGTTCGGTGTGGTGTTTCCCTCCCACATCCGAACGTGACAGGTGGGTGCTGTAGAGGTCACTGTTAAGGGGGCGCGCCCGTGTGGAGGTCACTGTCAAGGGAGTGGGGAGCTGTAGAGGTCACTGCTATAGTGGATACTGTCAATATTTTTAACGACACATAAACATTAAATGTAATATAACCGAGCGAAGCTGGCACCTTTAGCTAGTTGTCTATATAGTCAACAGATGTAACATCTAGTATATTCATTAACTGATTAATGTATGTATTTTTATTACAGTGACTTAAAAAGTCACTACATGGAAACAGTTAACAAGTAGATCAGCTGTTCCTTTCAGCTTTCTTGCAGAAATGGCGCCATTCAGGCATATTTGCTTAAAATGAATTGCATTCAACCCGTTAAAGGGGTTTGCCAGGCTCCCGATATTGATGATCTATCTTCAGCATATCCGATTGGTGGGGGTCTGGGTGTGTGGGGTTTCAGACTGCCACCAATAGGATATTAATGACCTATTCTCAGGATAGGTCATCAATATCAGGAGCCTGGAAAACCCCTTTGAATGATAAAATAAGGGTAGAAACACACGGTCAGGTTTCTGCATGCAGTTTTAAGAACCAAAACCAAGAGTACATTTTAAAAAGTGGAGATGTTGTATCTGTCCTTTATGATTTCACTCCTTTTATCATCCACTCCTGATTGTGGCTTCCAAAACTGCATGCAGAAACCTGAACGTGTGGCCATATCCTAACAGCAGCCAGCCTTCTTGTTGACAGTTTCCAATTATCTATAGCATAATTTGTTCACATATTGTACAGTGTAAGTTAAGCATACTGAAATAAAAGTGAAAATTCTAAATGATAATAAAGATGTGGCACAGATACTAGAGTTTGAATTTGATGACAATTGAGTCAATGTTAAATAAAAGGGGAACTTCATTTTAAGAAATTCCGTATTATATTCTACAACTGACCACCTCAAAATAGATGTCTCACTCCTAGAAGGGTTCTATACCATATCTGCGTGCAGGTGACAACCACAATCATACATTTTATAGGATGATTATTTCATGTTAGTACTTGTCTTAGCAGAACACTAATCCGATATCCGTGAATTCTGTCACTTTTGGCCGTCTGGGTGGAGACTGGAGAAAAATAAATATCTTAAAATATTGATCTTTTGTATTGTGCTTCACGCTTAACACCCTGCAGTGTACACGTCCATGCCATCATCATGTTACTTTAGATTAGAGAGGACATTTTTTCACTAGGAGTGTCCTTGACTTTTACTATGCAAGAAACACAATGCAAACAATTCAGTTTTTTTGGGGAGAGGTGTTCCCCACACTGTTCCTGTCACATCCCAGTATATGTGTACAAGACTGCAGAGGTATATAGCACGCTGCAGCCAATCACTGGCCTCAGCAGTATATGGCATGAGGCCTGACTCTTTAGGGTGCCTTCACACGTGGCACAATGCATTGACGAGGAAATCCTCATCACAAATTAACTACTCTAAAAATCGCTGTGGATGTGTTCTTCTGCAGAAAACACAATGGGGGTCATTTACTAACAGAAATTCCCCTATTTGTGGTGTAATCCTGGCGCAGATTGGGGCGCAAAGGTTATTTGTTCCGCAATCTGTGACTTTTCCCCGCTCACGCCAGGTCTAAAAAAGGGGCCCATCTCATTTATCATTTTCTACATCTGTTTTGGGCGTAGAAGATGGTATAAATTTAAGGATTACATTTAGACCGGCAGTGGAGGCGGCAAAGTTATGTAGAGGCCGAAGCCTCTACATAGCTTCGGCGGATCCACTGCCAGTTCAAGGTCAAAACTGCCATCTTGATAAATGAACCCCTATGTGTTTCAGATTTTGTGAAGCTTAATTTCTCAACAGGAAATCAAAATCCATGCCAAAATTCTCACAAACCTAAAAAAATGCGCACTTGCAGAATCCAGTGCATGTTTTTCCATCAGGAGTGAAGGGACCCTGATTTATTTCATGACATTTAGTGGCTTTTGGGAAGTTTTTAATTCGACTACGACAACCCCTTTAACTGGTGCACAGGATCAGAATTCTGGTTTGTGGCATTGCAAGGTGGGTGCTGTCAAAGTCTACTAAAGGGTTGTCTGAGTTTTTAGCAATTTTTTTTTAGACCCCCAATATAGAAAAATCCAATTTTGTAACTTAAAGGGCTATTCCCAGCTCAGATGTTTATGGCATATCGCTAGGATATGCCATTGATGTCAGATAGGTACGGATTCCACCTCTTGGACCCATTCCTATCTCCAGAACGGGGCCCTCAAAGTGAAGGAGAGTGTGCCGTGTTCTCCATTCACTGCTACAGGAGTTTCCAAAAATAGCCGAAAGAGGGCGCTCGGTTATTTTCAGAAGTCCCATAGTGGTGAATGGAGAGCACAGCACATATGTACAACCACCTCTTCATTCACCTCTTTGGGACTGTCGAAAAGAGCCAAAGCCTGCACTTGACTATTTTCGGAACTCCCATAGTGGTGAAAGGAGGGTGGACGCATTTGCGCGTTGTGCTCTCCTTCACTTTTGGGGGGGGGGGGGTCCTGGGAGCAGGTCCCAAAGATGGAGCCCACACCTATCTGCCATCAATGTCTAAGATGGGTAGTAATTCCTCACAGCTGAGCCTACATGCAAAGTCCCACACCTCTACACAATGTAGTGATCCATAAAACTTCATAATTGAATGACTTCATCATGGACACCATGAACTCACTCAAATATATTGTCCTTGCAACCAGACCCTCCATACTGAAAAGAGGCTAACTATGGTAGTAGTGTTCTGACAACCTTCAAACAGGAAGGGATTAAGGTTGGTGGACGCTCCTGGGCACTACCCACACTACCTCTTATCATAAGCAAGTATAAGAGAGGTGGCCATGCAAGAGTGTTGCCCTCTCCATTGAAGTCTATAGGGTTATGGAAATAGCTGACCCAGCTCCTGTCTTAAGCAGACCATGCACAAGAGAAAATTATCTGGAGAATTCTAGATGGACATGATCACCAAAGAACCATTAGGAAGGGTTCGAGGAGGTCCCAGGATGTCATGGATCAGCGGGTGTGAACCCACTGTGCCACTGACTGGCTATACTCTGGAGGGGCATGTCTAAGCAACTACCTGGTTTTCACTAGAGCCTCTGATGGTGAGGATAGACTTGAGCCGTTAGGGTAGTTGCCAGGGTCTACTCCAGAGCAAACCCAGTCAGTAGCATCTGGTCCGGGCGGACCAGGAGGTACCTGAGTAGGTACCTGAAGTACAAGCGTAGTCAGGCGGGCAGAGACGTTACCAGGAGCAACGGTGCAGGACCGAAGGATGAGGCAGAGACATGGTCAGACAGGCAATAGGTCAGGGCAGGAGGCACAGGTCAGGCAATCCGGGTCAGCAACAGTAGAGTCAAAGCAAGCAGGCAGGGATCAGACGATAAGCAGAGTCCAGGAACAAAGTATTGATCAGGAGCACGCATGAGTATCAGGAACCAGCAAACACAAGGACCTTGACACTGAGGCATCTGGTAAGGGGGCTGAGCCACTTAAGTATATGCAGGAGAGCCAGAGTTGGTCAGCGAGGTCATCTGACCTAGCCCACACAGCCCAGGGAGTGATCCGCTCTGCCCCTAGAGCAGTGTAACACGAAACCAGCCGAACCGGGATCGCGTCGATAAGCGGCGTACAGCAGCCACTGTTACACAGGACATGTACCCTCCCTATAATACAGCCCTGCCCCCAGAAAAATGCACATATTTAAAGTTATGGATGGCATTGGAAGCAACACAGTTATACACAATACTTTTATAAACTGCAGACTTTAGGTTTCTGAAGTATAGAAACTAAGCCTTACAAGTGGATTCCAGGAAACCAGTCTGACAGTCTTATTAGGGAGTGTTATACATAGGGAGTGTCCAGGAGGGAGAAGGAAATAATCTCCACCTCTAAACTTTTCTTTTAGACTTTTTAATCTTTTAAAGGGCATCTGTCAGCAGATTTGTACCTATGAAATTGGCTGACCTGTTACATGTGCGCTTGGCTACTGAAGGCATCTGTGTTGATCCCATGTTCATATGTGCCTGCATTGCTGAGAAAAATGTTTTAATATATGCAAATGAGCCTCTAGGAACAACGGGGGCGTTACCATTACTCCTAGAGGCTCTGCTCTCTCTGCAACTGCGGCGTCTGCTGCACTTTGATTAACAGGACCAGACAGTGTAAACATCATGCCTGGCCCTGGAGGCTGGAGTATTAGGCAGAAGCATGGAGGCAGCAGCAGTTCCCCAGACAAGGTGATAAATATGTTGCCATAGGGGACCCCATAAATCATTAGAACAGGGATACTGAGGTGAGACTGATACGATTAAATGGTGAGGAGGAGTTTAAATGGATCTGTAGTTAAGCATGCATGCTGCTTTTCCCTTCATAGTCCCTGGGACTGACAGAAATAACCAAGCACAGTGCTTTCAGTCACTCAGTCCCATAGACTTTGAATACAGAGCAAGCATGCATGCAATCAGCGCCATAATCGGCATGAGGAGACTTATAGCCCATACATGCTCTTTTTCCGAGAATTCCAGAGGAGCATGTATGGCCTATAAGTCTCCTCGCGCCAATTAAGGCATGCTCTCCCCAAGGAGAGAGAGTACCCCCCAAATCCTGACAGGCCTTTCACCCAGTTAAGCCAGTACTCTCTACTCTGCACTGATGAGGGGCAATCACCCCAAAACAGCTGTCTGCAGATGAGATGCTGGCTTATTTAATATCAGAGTCATGTCTCAAGGCCTATTTAAAGGGTCGAACATTAACTTATAGGATAGCTGCCTTACATCTGGTGGCATCAGAGGCAGAACTTGTTAAGAGCTCATTTGCGAACCCTTCTTCCCTTGCATGATACACACAAAAAAGGTTGTCAGTATGAACCAGTCATAGGATGTTGATGGATGTCTTGTAACACTTCATTGTGCAATGTTCATTAAAATTCAGATCCACCCAGACAGGGGATTTCCAGTTTTACATTACTAAAACCCATTCACTGCATACTGAAGAGTAATTCTTAGTTTGCAATTTGTTTCCTTTTAATTTTTTAAGAACCCATGTTTTAAAGGGGACCTGTCACCACCATATTGCTTCCCCAACTGTCCGCAGTATCTCACAGCTCTACTCATCATGTCTCCAATTATGTCTTTAGCCTATGTCATCCGAAAAAGTTTGACGAAAAACAACTTTATTCACTCTGTGTGGTGTATGCAATGCAAGTGGACTGCTTGAAGTTAAGGGGGCTGCGGTCTTGATGCTCCAAATCAAGCTAGCCATGCCCCTGTTCTGTCTCTTTCCATCTGATTGATGCCTCAGTGCTTATTTTTTTCAGAAGCGATGCACCTGAAATCTTGCGCATGTGCCATTCAAAACAGAATGGAGCCGGGGATTTGGTCAAGATTGTGTCCTCAATCCCGAGAAATACACACAGATTCATGTAGTACCATCAGGATGGCATCTGATTGGCTTCAAATTTTTTCTGCAGCAAGACAATGACCCCAAACATACAGCCAAAGTCATAAAGAACTATCTTCAGCTTAAAGAAGAACAAGGAGTCCTAGAAGTGATAATATGGCCTCTACAGAGCCCTTATCTCAACACCATCCAGTCCTTCTGAATGACATGAAGAGAGAGGGGGATTTGAGAAAGCCTACATCCACAGAAGATCTGTGGTTCGTTTCCAAGATGTTTGGAGCAACCTCCCTGCAGATGTCTTTCAAAAATTGTGTGCAAGTGTACCTAGAAGAACTGAAGTTGTTTTGAAGGCAAAGGACGGTCAAACCAAATATTGATTTAGATCTCTCTTTTCTTAAAGGCCTTGTCCACCTTTGGGGGCATTTTTTAATGATTGTATTTTACTAATTTTGGGCACAAATCATATTTTCAATTGGCTTTATTAAAAAATATTGAGCCATTCTGTCACAAACGGTTAACTGTTTTTCTAACTGAAGTATAGCTCCTGTCTGCGCTGCCGTATCTACAGTCCATCAAAATCTCCCTGAAAGGGGAGGTCCCACCGCTTGGTATCTGTTCTGGGCTCTGTTGCTGCCCTCGTTCAGTATAAATTACATGTATTCGTCGCTCATAAGCGATATGAGATACTAGCGCTGGGGGATGGTACTGATATAGAGGAATATGAAATCCTTGAATAGATTTCTACATCTCCTTCAAGCACTAACGCTGCTCTGGCCGGCAGCACGCGCTGTGCGAGGGAACCTGTGAGAGCGTGAAAGCGTTGTCCTGGAAACTCCTGTGGGTGATGTCACCACCGTTTGTACTGTAGCCTCCAAGGTCCACAATTCCTTCCTACGCGTTTCAAAGCCTTAACGGGCTTCTTCTTCAGGGAAGGAGAACCGAACAGGACCACAGGTGCAGCACAGAGAAAACAACCACATGGATTCCATCAGGCAGTGACCGGACATCCACAGGGTAATCACTCATAGATAAAGGTAAATCACTGGCAACTACTTATTACTGTACTGATCGCACTCAGCGTACATTTATACATCTGACATTGAAGTGTATCATAACTTCGGTACTCACAGCAAGATAAGGGTCACGCTACTAACCATCGAAAAGGGGATATAGAAATCCATTCAAGGATTTCATATTCCTCTATATCAGTACCATCCCCCAGCGCTAGTATCTCATATCGCTTATGAGCGATGAATACATGTTTTTCTAGCTGTGTCACTGGTACTTTCACTTTGTGCTGTCATCTAATAAACCTCATCTCTAAACTATTAAGAGGTCATAAACACTTATTTAGGCCACATTCATATCAGTAAGATAAGAACTGATCTATAATGAGTGTTTATAAGGTCAGAGATAAGGTTCTACCTCACAGTTTTTTTTTGCCTTCCTCTGGATCAACTAGCAGGATGACAGGCTGAACTGGATGGACAGATGTCTTTTTTCGGCCTTACGTACTATGTTACTATGTTACAAATAAGCAGCCTGTCAGCTCCCTGCCTGACAGAGCATGGAGAAAATTCAGAACAAGCTACTAGATAAAGTCAAAGCTGTACAGGGAAAACAGCTCAATATTATTTTTTTTAATCTCAAAATTAGTACAATGCAACAATAAAAAAACTGCCATCAAAGGTGTACATAGCCTGTAATTCCCTTTACATTTTGTTTAATTACATCCCCTTTCAATTACTGACTTTTTGATACAGGGGGTAATGTTTACCATCACCAGGGTAGAACTACCTTGCAGCAAGTCCGCTGCCTTGGAGTGACCTTGGATTCTGCCCTCTTCTTCCGACCACACATCCAAGCCCTTTCCACCACCTGCAGTTTCCAATTCAAAAACATCTCCCGCATCCGCCCTTTCCTCAACTTTGAATCGGCAAAAATGCTTATACATTCCCTCATCATCTCCCGCCTAGACTACTGCAACATTCTCCTCTGTGGCCTTCCATCTAGCTCTCTCGCACCCCTACAATCTATCCTCAATTCTGCTGCCCGACTA
This sequence comes from Bufotes viridis, assembly GCA_033119425.1. Lineage (NCBI taxonomy): Eukaryota > Metazoa > Chordata > Amphibia > Anura > Bufonidae > Bufotes > Bufotes viridis. Next base: position 26,737,002 of record CM065599.1, read on the forward strand.
ATCCATCTCTCCCCCCGTTACTCCTCTGCATCTCCCCTCTGCAAGTCCCTGCACTGGCTCCCCATTGCCCAGCGAATTCAGTTTAAAATACTAACCCACACATACAAGGCCGTCCACAATCGGTCCCCTCCCTACATCTCTGAGCTACTTTCCCGATACATCCCCACACTCAATCTTCGATCCTCACAGGACCTCCTTCTCTCCTCTCCTCTTATCACCTCTTCCCACACTCGCCTCCAGGATTTCTCCCGTGCATCCCCCATACTCTGGAACTCGCTACCCCAACATATCAGACTCTCACCTACAGTGGAATCCTTCAAAAGCAACCTGAAAACCCACCTCTTCAGACAAGCCTACGACCAGTGACACTGCTGCTTCTATACCGCCATGACCAGCTTCACCCTCGCCTACTGTCTCCATCCCCCATACCATGTAGATTGTAAGCCCTCACGGGCAGGGCCCTCTATCCTTCTGTACCAGTCTGTAACTTGTCTCATTCATGCTTAAGGCAATTGCCTGTATTATGTATGTGCACCGCTTATGATATGTACAGCGCTATGGAATGAATGGCGCTCTAAAAATAAATAATAATAATAACTAGTGGTGGCATTTTGTACTCCACATAAAGGTCATACAAAACCTGTGGGGGCATATAATATTATATGTTTTTTTTTATTGAGGCCATAGTTTAAAGGAGAAAAGTAACTACCTGCCATGCACTGCAGAGCTGATCAGGGTATGCTTAAACCCAGAAGCTTGTGCAGTTCTGTATACACAGCGCTTATTAAGCACCACAAATACAGCAATAGGGAAGAAACAGTTAAAAAACAAAAAAAAAAAAATCTGCCTTCTCAATGGGGAGCCTCGCTTTTCTTGGAAAATGGGCTCCCTAAACCTGCAGCCGCATGACCTCGACGAAGCTACTAATTCTGGAAGGACAATCAGAAACCTCCAGAATTAAATTAAGATAGCCCAGAATATGGGCAGCTAACAAGTCGTCAAAATGATTCTTATTTACATAGGGTGCAAAAACACAATAAATCACAATAATTACCCTGCCGCTCAGCATTTATGCTTAAATGCTCTACCGTTGTTCTTTGTTCCAGGAGCAGTCATGTACTTTACTTACTGGCATCACTGCTGCAGGCTGTGACTGGCTGCAGTTTTTTAAAGGATCGCTCCTGGAATGTAAATGAAGACTTGTGAGGGACCAAACCATTAACAATGATGTGACAGGGTATATTATTAGGATATAATATTATTATATTATATCTCCAGCTGAATCTCTGTAGGAATGGAGTCCATGAGGAGACATGAAGTACAGAGAGGAGGTGGGGGTGTGGATAATGAGCAGCAGCTCTTGTATGCAGTCTCCATTACCACAGTCTGTCCTGTCCGTCCTCTCTGTACTTTATGTCTCCTCATGAACTCCATTCCTAGAGATTCATAATCCCTGACAAGCAGAGCAGAGATGAGGATGAGGCAGCTCTTTAGCTCAGTGTTTGTGAAGTAGCTTGTGCTGCTATGTGATTAGGACACATTTCGTGTGTACTAATAGGGAGGCGGCCATTTTGTTTGCCTGATGATTGCTCCCTAGACAAAACGAGCCATTATAACTAATGACAGATATTTGGGAATATATTTATTATAAAGTAATATTTAAGTATTTTCTTAATTCCCGGAGAACCCCTTTAATAAGAGAAATAGACCAGTCAACTCAACTTGCTGATTATTTTCAAGAAGAAGCAGGGCATATTTTTTTTCTACTTGCATACTGTAAAAAAAAAAAGTAGACAAAATTAAAATGCTATGAAACATGAATATATATTATAACAATTGTAGAGCTACATCCGTAGAAGTGGAGATTTAATTTAATTTAATCTGTTCTATTGTTATTTCAAGATTGTTCTCTCAGAAGCCTGTGTGACTTGTGTCTCTCTCATACACACATATGTTACACAATGAAATTTATTTATGGTTTCACTGTGTCACAAATACTGGAATTAAGACAGAACACGATCTGCCAGTATTTCATTACAACTAAAAAGATACTGTAATTAAAACTAAATCTCTGAATTTCCAGTAGAATAAAACAAGTTTTACAAGCTTTTGTCTTCACCGAAGAGAACCTGCCACCTCGCTTGACACATTGTATTCAGCATAAAATAACAATTCTGGAGTTTTTCGTTTTTTTTTTTTCCTAAAAGTTTTTTTTGTTTATTTTGTAAAGACCATCATTTTTACACCATTGAACTTTTTAGTTGTACACATGGAAGGGGTTTCAGCTCACCAACGATGGGAATCAAGTTGCCTGAAGAAAAATCAGACAAACACAAAGATGAAGGGAGGATAAAACATAAAAAGAAGGAGGATAGGGTACATAAAAATGTGTTAAAAAATTTTAGACATATTTTAGTCATATTTTACACAAATACCAGGAAATATTTGGTGGCAAAAAGGTTAGTTTAAACTGCTAGAGGCAGGTCACATAGTGTTTTTTTTTTTTGTTTCTGCTGATCCACACCGTTGAGAATAGAGGTTTTCTACACTTATAAAGCTAAAACATATTAGAGAAACTTCAAATCACGGTTTATTTTTCTGTTCTACTGACTGATCATAAAGAACAAAAAAATGGATCCTGTATTTTAAGCATCCGTTATGCACATTTAACATCCATTTTAGCCATTTCTGTCTGAGATCCGTTATCTTAGATGGAAAAAAGGCCAGCAAATGTCTGCCTCACCCCAATGAAAGAAACATACAGTCTGCACAGCCGAGTAAAGCATGCAAAAAACATACCAAGCAGACAAATCACGAGGAGTTCTAGAAGTAAATGTAACACAGACATCAGCGACAGTCAGACATATACTTTATTTCAGCTTCATTTAGAATTTAAGTTTTCAGTGAGAAAGAATACAATAGGCTGATATTTGATATGTTGCATTTAATATTCTCAAATTTGATAAAAATAAATATATACAGATTGAGTTATCATGATTTCTATGATCCTTTTCCAATATCTACTTCATGTATTCGTACATTTGAAACACACCTTCTGTTAAAGTTAAAAAACAAAACATGCATATAATGTTAAGGTACAGCATAATACTGGCACAATTTACATTTTCAAATATGATAAAATCATGCAAAGGTGTACAAATGGTAAGGCTACTGCTCAAAGAGGTCAGGCACTCCTTATAGATTTTAATGAGCCTCTGTCAGCAGATTTGTACCTATGACACTGGCTGACCTGTTACATGTGCACTTGGCGGCTGAAGACATCTGTGTTGGTCCCATGTTCATATGTGTCCGCATTGCTGAGAAAAATAATGTTTGAATATATGCAAATGAACCTCTAGGAGCAAAGGGGGCGTTACCATTACACCTAGAGGCTCTGCTCTCTCTGCAACTGCTGCACCTTCTGCACTTTGATCAGGGCTGGGACAAGGTCAACCACCAACAGAGGCTGAGCTTCCCAAGTGCGCCCCCCCCCCCCCATCAACTTGTGGAGTCTATACTAAATACTTACTGTTGTAATCACACATAAGTATGAGTGGGGGGGTGTAGTAGAATACAGTCACATTGCACGGGCCCTGCTGTCATTATGAAAGCAAATGCGACCCCACACCTCTTTTATTGGTGGTCAGTAAATGGGTCTGTCACAGACCCATTACTGACCACCAATAAAAGAGGTGTGGGGTCATATTTGCTTTCATAATGACAGCAGGGCCCGTCGCCCGTGCAATGTGACTGTATTCTACTACTATAAAAGCAAAGCTCTGCAGATGTAACTGTATTGGGTCAGTCAATCACTAAATGAACCCTGTTATGGGGAAAAACTGTGGATGACACTATTTGTCATACACAGACGGTCTGTGTATGACAAATAGTGTCATCCACAGTTTCTCCCCTTAACAGGGTTCATTTAGTGATTGACTGACTGACCCAATACAGTCACATCTGCAGAGCTTTGCTTTTATGCCTCATATGCATCCATCCATCCCCCCCCCCTTCCCAGCAGGCACTGTAAAAATCACATTTTTATTTTTCAAACTGTCTCCCTCCCTGAGATTTTGGCGCCGCCTACTACTTACAAGTTATACAGAGGCAGGGGCCAGGGCACTTTGTTACTGGAGTAGTAGTACTGTACAAGTTACAGACTGAGTCTACTCTGAGACTACAGTCCACACCAAGACAGCTGGGCACAGTGGGCAGGCTGCCTGACTCGCTGAGGCGGGAGAACTTGGAGAAGGCAGCAGGCGCAGGAGTCGGGAGAAGAATTCAGTCAGTTCTGCTGCCGCTGCCGCCGCCGGCTCCCTCCTGGGTCCTTTGAATCACCGGCTCGACTGTGAATGATGCATGGCGAGTCGGCACTCGCGCGGCGCACTGCTATCACATGGCCTGCCGCCTGGGGGACTTAAAGTGTTTGACTCCGGCGGTGACCGGTCTCCGGCCCCTGCTGCGCCCTGAGGCTGGAGCGCCCAGAGGCTGGAGCCTCCCCAGCCTCTGTGTCGGCCCCGGCCCTGACTTTGATTGACAGGACCAGGCAGTGAAAACATCATCACACCAGGTCTTGTCAATCAAAGTGTAGAGGGTGCAGCAGTTGCAGAGAGAGCAGAGCCTCTAGGTGTAATGGTAACGCCCCCGTTGCTCCTAGAGGCTCATTTGCATATGAACATGGGACCAACACAGATGCCTTCAGCTGCCAAGTGCACATGTAACAGCTCAGCCAGTGTCATAGGGACAGATCTGCTGACAGATGCCTTTTTAATGAAAGTTCTGCCTCTTGAGGGAGTGCTTTACTGTACTGTATTACAAAAAGTTGTATAGTGAAGATGTTGCGGGAAAGTAATGGTAATGACCTGACATCCCCAATGCAGAAAATGAATATTGCAAGTAAAAGCATCAAGCACAATAGCAAACCCAATATCTCATCAATGGTGCAACACTATACATGGTACGATACAATATAGCAATGTTCTTACAAGGTGGTATTTCTTCTTTCCCTGTACAATATCTTTAAAAGCTATGGACACTTTGGGGACATTTTTTAACTATTCCATCCTATTAGGATAATTGGGATCATTTTTTCAATTGGTATTCAAAAATTTTCAACAGTTTTTCCTCTATAGCTTTCACTTCCAGAGCATCTTCTCAGTGAATCGTTCAGAGAGCAGCACTGACAGCTCAAACGGCAGCCCTCATCTCTGAACTTCTGACAGCTCATAAACACTCAAACTGTTAGGAAAGTACAGATAAGGGTTACAGATTGAGCCATAGGAGCAGCTCTCTGGCGGAGGGGAACAGTTTGCAGATGCTCTGAAAGTGAAAGCTGTAGAGGAAAAACTGTTGAAAAATGTAACAAAGACAAGTTGAAATATGATTTTTAGCCCAAAATGAATAAAATTTTCCCCTGAGGATGTCCATAGCCTTTAAAGTCTCTCCTATCTATTACGTTCTATGGGCCCACCTGCAGGGCAGTAGCGCTCAATCCTACATCTGAAGCTCTAGCTGAGTCCTCCGTGTTAGAGGGGTTGTTGTCCTATCATAGACAATTAGCTTTAATGGAGAGATCACCGTGGGTCCAGCTCCCGAGATTCTCAGCAAACACTTGATTCTGCTGAGGAAAGATGGCACCTTCATCTCTGCAGCAATTCATATGTAATACATGGATGGCTGTAGTCCGCAAAAGCAAGAGCTGCTTATTAGAATGGGGGCGACCTGAGGAGAGGGCCATCTGTATAGCATACAAAGGTTCTAACAGGGCATACGGGCAAGGGTTCTTCTGATGACAAATATATGGATGTCCACACATCACATCCAGATTTCATATATCCTATATTATAGGGGTTGTGCAGGCGGTTTTGGAATGATGATCTATCCTCAGGATAGGTCATCAATATCTGATCGGCGGAGGTGCCCGGTGTCTGTTTGAAGAGGAGGTGGTGCTCCATGTGAGGCCTGGTTCAACTTTATTACACTGCACGTCTTCTTCCCTGCAGCCGCGGCGCAGTGTAATTACAAGGACTCGCTCCATTCAAATGCACGGAGAGCTGCTGTCACGTTCGGGTGTGGGAGGGAAACACCACACCGAACATAGGAGGGAAAGGGGTGAGGGAAACAGAAGCTATAAACCGCATAGCATAGTGGGAGAAACAACACTAAATCTAGAAGGTTAAATGACCCCAATGGCCACACCTGGGGAAAGATGGTGCGGCAAGCACCAGAAACGGAAAACAAAGTCAGATCAAACCACGTGTTGCCAGTCTCACGGATCTCCTGCCACCTGTCACGGGAACGTCCATGACAGCTGCCTACTCTTCAAACTGCTGACCGGCAGAGGTCCAGGGTGTCGGACCCCCACCGCTCAGATATTGATAACCTATCCTGAGGACAGGTAATCAATATAAAACCCCTGCACAACCCCTTTAAGGTCTATATGGATATCTATATGCCCCAATAGGCCATATAGACAGCGCACTGCCACGGCTTGGGCAAGTGGACTGAAGGGCATTTTACCATGATGCCTAGGAACACGCCCTGGTGACTCTGGACTGAAAAATAACTATTCTTTTTACATGTGCCCGTGTCCACCTCACAAGCAATAGAGCAAGAAAAACAACATTATACGAGATCCCCATCCACAAAACACACTATAGTGTTCCGCCGCATACTTATAGGAAAAAGCCTCCTTAATCATTTATAACTTACTTTAATGGACACGTATCATCCCATTATAAATAACCTGTAAACAATGGAACCAAACAGCACCTTCACAAGAACGGAAATATGCTCGTTGAAGCTAAAAAAAACTATATAAACACTAAAAACTAAAATATCGAGCAACGTGTTCAGAAACGTATAAAAACGTTGTTCCATGGCATGACAGTACTGTATAATTCTAATACAGATATACATTGTGCATTGCAGTCTATTCTGTACACGATATATAAAGTGTACCTCCGATGACTGTGTAAGCCATGTCTCCAGCCACAAGGGTAATACTGAGAGTGGAAGATGCAGCCTTGGCACATACAACGCCAAGGTCTTTGCAAAGAAATTTTTAAAGAGTTGCTGTCCTCTCTCCTGACATGTCTGTTTTAGTAACTACTTGCATTCCCCATGTAATAACAATTCTGGAGCATTTATTCTTATGACTATGTTGTGCAATCCCTCTATTATTCCTACTAGAAGCTATGAATGAATTGCCAGCAGCTTGCAGTGAAGGTACAAGTGAGTGTTACCATTTGGGGTGTGTCCCTGTACAGTGTGACATCAGCAGCACTGATTGGACAGTCAGACACACCCGCTACTGGTAACACCCAGCAGTACCTTTACTGCAAACTGCTAGCAATTTATCTAACAAACTTCTAGCAGGAATAATACTGGAATGGTACATCATAGAGTCATAAGAATAGATGCTACAAAACTGTTTTTACATGGGGAACTAGAGTGTTTACTAAAACCAGAAGAGATGACAACTCCTCTTTAAAGAAGAGCATTCTGGTGCCATATAATTGTCTCGGTAATCCTAATCACCTATTTGTCAGAAGTCTCCCAATATCACTTTCATAATTCTGGCAGGAGACAGGGGTCACGCATGCTGCTGTGTTGTTGAATATGTCAGTGTTAAAGAGAAGCAGGAGAGAGCAGGACAAACATAACTTTTGCGCAGCTTTTATCAGAAGTAGCGTGAATATGAACTTTTATTCTGCCAGATTCTACTCCTGCAAGTGCACTGAAGGTAGAGTGACAGCTGTAGCATCCAACCAGGAGACCACTACAGTTGTCACTCAAAGCAGAGGGAAGGGGCTGTGAAGGAGCTCAGTGCAGATGGCACTTCACAGTAAAGTTCCACATCCTGGGCACTTGCAGAAGCAGAACCTGTCAGAATAAAATCTCATATTCTCACTACTCCTGATAATAAGAGCTCCACAAAAGTTATGTTTTGCCAGTTGTCCCCAGCCCCTACCTAGTGCTGTCAGCAATTTAGCATAATCAAATTCAATGTTCCTATACTTGTTTATCATAAATGCTTTGGTACAACTTGATCACTTCGTGGGGACACAATAGGGTACTGCACTTAACATATTTGCATTCATTTCAGCAATAAATCACTTTATAATTTAATGTAAGAGCACTGGTCTATAGCACAGCAGATCATGATTTTACTCCTAGCTCTTCTCTACCGTTTTGAGTGTTTTTTTTTTACCATATATTCATAATAAACCAATAAAAGTCACATAATAAAATAGTAATAAAGGAAATAAAGCAAAAACGGCTCCTATTTTATCTGTCTTCCCTACTCTGCACCTTACTGCAGAAAGAGTTAAAATATGCAGATGTAGTCAAATCTTTATATCTTTAAAGACATGTAAGTGTATCTATAGAAATGATTATCTCTACCTTGTGGCTGGAAGATATAAGCTCTTAGGATCATTTGTTCTTCTGAGCCTCAAAATCTTTCAAAAACAAAAACATAAGTCAATGGATAAAGTCAGTGACACGCTTAGGCTACTTTCTGCTCCGGCAGAGGATCTCAATACCGGAATTAAACGGATCCGTTTTGATTTTGCACATCAGGATGCATCCGTTCCGTTAGGATGCGGTTGTGTGAAATCAAAACAGAAAAAAAAACAAAAAACGGATCCATCACTAAATACATTGCAAGTCAATGGGTGACGGATCCGTTTTTTTTCCCGTTTTTATGACCAGACACAAAAATGCAGCTTGCAGCGGTTTTGTGTCTAGTCACAATATGATCTCTTTCCATTCAGAATGCAGGAGGACTAAACGGAAACGTCCCCCGTCCCCCCCCCCCCAGTATTGAGATCCTCTTCCGGATCTCAATACCGGAAAACAACAACGCAAGTGTGAGAGTAGCCTTAGGGCTAGTTCACATTCACACACTTTTTTTGTGAACTGCAAGCATTTTACAAGCTTTTTTTTTTTGTTACGTACAGTCATGTGAAAAAATTAGGACACCCTTTGAAAGCATGTGGTTTTTTGTAACATTTTTAATAAATGGTTATTTCATCTCCGTTTCAACAATACAGAGAGATTAAAGTAATCCAACTAAACAAAGAAAACTGAAGAAAAGTCTTTTCAAGATCTTCTGTAAATGTCATTCTACAAAAATGCCTATTCTAACTGAGGAAAAAGATAGGACACCCTCACATGTATTCCCTCTTAAATTGGCTCAGATCTCACACAGGTATATCACACCAGGTGCACATAATTAGTAGATCGTTACTCTGCATGTTGAATGAGGCTTGCCCTATTTAAAACCTCAGACATTTAGTTTGGTGTGCTCCTGACTGTTGAAGTGAGAGTGAGCACCATGGTGAGAGCAAAAGAGCTGTCAGAGGACTTCAGAAAAAGATTGTAGCAGCCTATGAGTCTGGGAAGGGATTTAAAAAGATCTCCAAAGATTTTGAAATCAGCCATTCCACTGTCCGGAAGATAGTCTACAAGTGGAGGGCTTTCAAAACAACTGCCAACATGCCCAGGACTGGTCGCCCCAGCAAGTTCACCCCAAGAGCAGACCGCAAGATGCTAAAAGAGGTCTCCAAAAACCCTAAAGTGTCATCTCGAGAACTACAGCAGGCTCTGGCTACTGTTGATGTAGAAGTACATGCCTCTACAATCAGAAAGAGACTGTACAAGTTTAACTTGCATGGGAGGTGTGCAAGGAGGAAACCTTTGCTTTCCAAGAGAAACATCGAGGCCAGACTGACATTTGCCAGAGATAAAGTTGACAAAGACCAGGACTTCTGGAATAATGTTCTTTGGACAGATGAGTCCAAAATTGAATTATTTGGACACAACAGCAGAGGACATGTTTGGCGTAAACCAAACACAGCATTCCAAGAAAAGAACCTCATACCAACTGTGAAGCATGGAGGTGGAAGTGTCATGGTTTGGGGCTGCTTTGCTGCAGCAGGACCTGGTCAGCTCACCATCATAGAATCCACGATGAATTCTACTGTGTATCAGAAGGTGCTTGAAGAACATGTGAGACCATCAGTTAGAAAATTAAAGCTGAAGCGGAACTGGACCATGCAACATGACAATGACCCAAAACATACTAGTAAATCAACCAAAGATTGGCTGAAAAAGAAGAAATGGAGAGTCCTGGAATGGCCAAGTCAAAGTCCAGATTTGAATCCCATTGAGATGCTGTGGGGTGACTTGAAAAGGGCTGTATGTGCAAGAAACCCCTCAAACATCTCACAGCTGAAAAAGTTCTGCATTGAGGAGTGGGGTAAAATTTCCTCAGACCGATGTCGAAGACTGGTAGATGGCTACAAGAACCGCCTCACTGCAGTTATTTCAGCCAAAGGAGGTAACACTCGCTATTAGGGGCAAGGGTGTCCTATCTTTTTCCTCAGTTAGAATAGGCATTTTTGTAGAATGACATTTACAGAAGATCTTGAAAAGACTTTTCTTCAGTTTTCTTTGTTTAGTCGGATTACTTTAATCTCTCTGTATTGTTGAAACGGAGATGAAATAACCATTTATTAAAAATGTTACAAAAAACCACATGCTTTCAAAGGGTGTCCTAATTTTTTCACATGACTGTACATAACTTTTTTATGGCGTTTTCAAGTGAATAGAGAAGATGGCAGAAAAAAACGCCATAACTAATGTATGCTGCGTTTTGGGAAAATATTTCTTTATATTCATGACACGTGAGCTATGATCCACCTGGTCGTGGCTCATCTCCAAGGAATTTAGCTATTATGGGGAAGGTGGACTACAGGCAATGATTCTGAAATTTAGATTATACTTGGTCCCTATGAACCTGGGTCTTGCCAACCTCTGCAAATGCTGATGCCTGGGCCCAGTATTGAAGAATGAGGAGCAATGTCAATAGCTCAGTTTTAATATACTTCAAGGTAGTGGACGGCAGATCATCCAAGAATAAGGCATTGGTACGTCTGCCTTACCTTTCACTAGGCAACTTCCATCACTCGCATTTCATAGGCAGTAGGCCACATTGCTGAGAGATGTAACTGAAGGCTTCTTATGCGTTTGTAATATGTTAATGTGCTTGTGTACATAGTCCGGTGTTTTAGTGTGGTCCATTAGATGGTTAAGAGTTAAACTATCTCATGACATCCTGGTTTCAGGGTTTGAGACTTGTGCAAGGAGCAGGCTCTGGATGACTCAAAGACTTGATGGTAAGAAGGTGATCATCTTTTACGTGAGCCAAAGATACTTAATGTCTTCTGATTCGTACAGTCAGTTACGTTGATGGAATTCCTCCTTACGTGCTACAACTTCTGGATCATCACCTGGAATTTACCTATAAAAAGAGAAGCCAGTTCATGGCAGGTTCGCAAAAATATAATTTGCTCTAGTAAACTTAACAGTGACTGATGACATGCAGAGGACATCTCTGTGGGTGGATTTTATGGAGGAGACATCGCTATGTGCACTGCAGGATAACGTATGTACCATATTATTGAGACAAGTCAAAGTACAGAAGGTCTATGGTCCCGGGGACAACTTTTTCCACTGAAGATTAGATGCACATTTCACCCTACACATTGCAAAGAGTAATTGCGTAAAAATCTGATGATTTCCATGGAAGAATCAGAGTGCATATGCAGGCTATCATGTCCTGACAAGTTTTTAAATATGTGAACAATATTGGATTTGAACCCTGATCATTCAATTTTTCATGTACAAGTCTGACTCTGAACATACTCTAATACTTAGGTATAAATTAGAGATGAATGAGTCAATTTGTAATGACAGAGAGAGAGAAAGAAAAAGAGAGATGGCAAAGTTGCTGCTATTCAGTGAACACGGCCTTAAAGGGGTTCTCCGGGCTTTTAATATTGATGGCCTATAAAAGATCCTGATAAAAAGAAAGCTTAATCTCTCACGCCACCAGATGTAAAGGCGGGTTTACACGTCCCAAATCTTGGAAAGGAAGCGCTCCTTCCCGACAAAGTGATCCCTCGCGTCCCCATACGGATTCAGTGTTTCCAGCCAGCAGATCTTCACAATCTGCTGCCCAGAAACGAAAATTGGTGTGCCTGCATGAACGACAAGATCACCCAATGAATGAGAGTCTAACTCGTTCATCGGTGGCACATTTAGAGAGGCAGATTGTCAGGACTGAGTGTTCGCAGGAACGTTCCTTCCCGATAATCTGCCTGAATATAGGGCAGTGTAAATCCATCTTAAGATATGCTAACTTGCAGATCTTTTTTCCCAGAAATCCAGAGAAGTGTTGCCTGGCTTACAATATTCTTCACACCTAGATGCGCCAAGATGAGCAGGTTCACCCACTATTTACCCAAGGTGTATGGGCCCTTTTACAGTAACTCCTCTAATTATAACTAATCATCCCTTATATACATCTGCTTGTTGAATAAATGTACAAAAGCTCCCAGGCCTGCATCAGGACACGGATTTGACAAGACTACACGACTCAAAAAGTAGAGTGCTGTGGCCTTTCTTCATCTGAATTGCACAGATTTGTTCTAAGACTAGTGCAAAGCAAATATTTAGCAACCGGCAATGTACAGGTTAAACTCGAAAAATTTGAATATCGTGCAAAAGTTCATTTATTTCACTAATGCAACTTAAAATTAGAATATTGTGAAAAGGTTCAATATTCTAGGCTCAAAGTGTCACACTCTAGTCAGCTAATTAATCCATACCCCCTGAGCAAAGGGTACCTGAGATTGTGGTTTTATGAGCTATAAGCCATACATCATCCAAATTATAACAAATAAGGGCTTGAAATATCTCGCTTTGCATGTAATGAGTCTATCTCATATGTTAGTTTCACCTTTTAAATTGCATTACTGAAATAAATGAACTTTGCACGATAGTCTAATTTTTCGAGTTTCACCTGTGTGTGAAAGTCAATTATAAAGTATAGGAATTTTCACAAGTGCTGACATCTAGTGGCCAAACCAGCTGCACTGCAGCATGGTCAAAGAATAAAGTATCTTTTCAAAGAGGTCATCCTGTAAAAGACATTTAGGACTTATCCTCAGGATAGGTCATCAGTATCAGATCTGCAGGGGTGCGACACGTGGGACCCCCAGCGATCAGCTGTTAGAAAAGGCCCTGACCGCTGCAGCCTCTTCCTATGCCAGTTACATCACTGTATATCGGTCGCATGGCCTAGCTGCAGCTCAGCCATATTCAAGTCAAAGGGGCTGAGCTGCAATACCGGCGCTGTCCTTTGAAATGCTGCCCGGAGCCTACCATAGCGCACACCGGCTCCCTAAAACAGCTGATTGGTGGGGATGCCCGGACTTGGACCCCTTCCCCCGCTGATGTCATGATGATGACCTACCCTGAAGATAAGTCATCATTATCTTTTCCAGGATAACCCCTTTAAGACTAGAGCTACATGGAGATCTTGACCATTAACCCATTGCACGACCAAAGATCTCTGAAAAGGGTTGCAGAATAATCCCACAAGTTATTGTGACCATATAATCTAAAAAAGAATAAAAAAAGGGCAGTGTAGGATTGTTTACGATTATGGGGTCACACCAACTTGCGAGTTGTGCTGCGACTTAATTCGGTTCAATGGCTGCACTGCTACACAGAATTATTTTGTTGTTTGCGGTGTTATGGCCAAGATCGCTGTGTAGACCCAGCCTTAAAGAGTCACTGTACTTTCACACAATTTCATTTCATTAACTAGAGAATGGTGTAACTAGCAAATTTCTAAATCATTTCATTTAACAAATCTGCCAGCATCCACCTGAAAAGCTGTAAAGTCATGGCCACTAGGGGTCTCACTTCCATCTAAGTTGCAGTCCACTGCCTATTGTCAGTGAAGATCCGTCCCTGATAACAGAGACATTGAAGATGGTTGAGAGGAAGTGGGGGCGTGTCAGAGCTAGCTGAGATCCTGATAAAACAACGGCTTCTACACTGCTTCTGAAGATCACAGGAAGCTCATGTGTGTCTGTAAGTATGATTTATCCCTTCTTATCTGTTCTGTTAGCTCCAGAGCTGAAAACAAATATAGAGGGAAGTAAAGGAAAGGACGTCACTCCGGTACAGTGCTGGTAGACTTCCAGAAAAAAAGAGACGCCCCTTGCTTCTGAGTGAAATGCATCTAGCTGTGCAGCTGAAGCAAGGAATAATATGGCTGAAAAAAAAAACATTAGGGAGGCCCAAACATACCTTTTCTTTTACAGTTGTGATTGTACAACAATTATACAAACTTTCTTAAAAACTCAGGTATGCTTTAACAGTAAAATCGAATGTCAACTCAATATCCCTAACAGACAAAGGATGGATGACAGAATGAAAGGACAACTGTAAAGGATCAGATAACACTCCAAAGGAGAAGTATAAACTGTAAGGACAAGATTATTTGGGCGAGAAGTGGTGATGCCAGCCTGCCAAACCTCCTGACCGTAAAGCATTACTGCTGCTGCTGCTGCAAAAAAGATTGGAGTGATAGTCCTATTGAGACCTACTTTCAGCGAGTAAAGAAAACATAATGTGCATACGCTACTAGTACTAATGAAACAAACCATAAGCTTTAAAAATATGCATCAAGAAGGGTCATATACTCACACGCAGGCATTACTGAGACTTCTGCTGTTACAATACTTCTTATTCCCAAATTCGATAATCCTCCTCGAATTAACCCACATGTGAATGCCAAATACTAATAGTAAAAAACAAAATAAGACGGTGAATTAAATCTTTTTAGTCAACATTTTGATGAGAAGCATCTATATGCAGGCTCACTGGCATGAACTGGCATCAGTTAAATGCTAGTGGTCCAACAGAACCTGTATGCCCTGCCCAGAGGGTAGAGTAATACATAATCCCCAAGTGTGTTTTTTTGTTTAGTTTTTCCCAAAAATTTTCATTAGAAATTCAAACAATACAATTCAATAAAAACAGCAACATTTTTATATTCTTTTTCCCCCTATTAACCCTTACACCCTAATTCCCCCCCAACCAACCCTCTCCCTTGCAATGCGTCTCCCATCCCCCCCATCGTCAAGATGAAATGGGGGATACTGAGGGAATAGAGGCTGGAAAGCATTAGAACTTCCATTCTCCCCAACTTCTAATCCATTTTTCCTCAGTGTTTCTTTGTTTACATAAAATATTTTCGTATCTCTTAATCTTATTAACAAGGTTTAGCCATGTAGTAATATTTTGAGTATTTTGAGAGAACCAAGCCCGTGCAATCAAAAGTCTTGCAAAGAACATTATCCCCCAAGTGTGTTCCTAACTAACGGATAAGTTAATCATGTATTAACCAGGTAACTTACTGACTGTCTGTATCTATAATCATATTTTAAGACCTATTTTATTAAAAACCATATGTTAGGTGTGACGGATCAGATAAAACTCCAAAGTAGTATGAACTGTAAGGGAAAGAAGTGTTGATGCCAGCCTGCTAAAGCTCTAGACTTAAAGAGGTTGTCTCATCTGAGACAATGGGGGCATATCGCTTGGACCCGCACCTATATCAAAAACCTTGCTGGAGGACTCCGGTCCGGTCACCACCAAGCGCTCCCCCCATAAAAGTGAATGGAAGCGCACCGCGCATGACTGACTTCTATGGGCTGGATGGAAAAAGCCGAGCCAACTCTCAGCTATTTTTGGCGGACCCATAGAAAATAAATGGAGGGTGGCTGTGCATGCACAGTGCCCTCTCCACCACTTTCAGGGCTCCTTTCTTGATACAGGTGCGGGTCCCAGCGGTGGGACTCGCACCTATCAGACAATGGGTGCATATCCTAGTGATATGCCCCCACTGTCTCAGATGAGACAACGGCCATTTTATTTCCCCTGATGATTGCTCTCTAGACTAGCCATTATAACTATTTGGGAATATATTTATAATAAATTAATATTTAAGCATTTTCATTTTCTGAACTCCTGGAGAAGCCCTTTAAGCTGGCCATACACACTAGACTCCTGTCCTAACCCAACGAGAACGGCAGGTTTGTCCGACACGCTAATGTGTATGGGGAGCTTCTGACTCTCCTCCGACAGATGATGTGCGGGAGACAAATATGAAATTCGCCTGATCCTTTTGTTCTCCGTGGAGGAAAGCCACAACCAGAACTGCCTGGTAGCAGCTTTCTCAGCTCTCCACACAGCATACAAAGACATACTGAGCTGAGCCGAACGTGTACGTGTATGGGGAAGGCGGACAGACGAGAGGTCAGCCTTATGATTGTAAGATCGACAGCTATTGAATGTTCATAGCGAGCTTAGGAGATTTATGGCATATCCATAGAATAGGTCATAAATGTCTGATAGATTTGTATTCCACTTCTGGGACCCACAATTAGGTGGAGAACAGGGGTACCCAACTCGTTTGGTAAGACAGCAGCTGAATCTAAGCAGAAGAGGAATAAAAAGATGGCTGTGCGTGTGTGCAGCTCTCTTCATTTACTGATATGGGATTTACGGAAACAGTCGAGTGTACTTGAGTGTCCGCCTATACACTCATACTCTGACTGGAAGCAGGAGCGCCTCACTGGGCAATCAGGGGGAAAAAATTTGGATTGCTTTACTAAGGTGCATATTTTAAAATGTTTTTAGATAGATTAATGTCTTAAACAGACTCACAGCAACAAATCTAGATGGCATGAAGTAGGACAGGAATTTGCGAGCCCTCTAAGCCCTCATATTACTGTCCCTCTTTGCGTTTTTGGAAAATCGCACTTACTACATGGTGAATACAAGGTAGATATAGCCAATAATATGAAATATATGAGCTTCAGGTTTAGAGCAGATGAGTGACTCAGGCATTGCCATTCTGTTTTCCTCTGAAGGGCATACACACACATAAATCCTACCTTTCACTGTATCCTTTGTTCCTCTCAGGTTACTAAATCTGTAATGAAGGGTGCCGCATTTATATTCAATGCAAATATGTTACAGGATCTGTAGATAATATTACCTTGGGGGCATGTTCCATGTACTGCTTCCCTGCAGACATTTGAGTGATAAGTCGGAATTTGTTGTCCTGGAGCACATAAATTCCCTTTGCAGATAGAAAAAAAAAATATCAATTAAAGGAGTCCAAACATGCAGAGGGACAAATGCTGCAAATGTGGGAGTCTTGGGGACGTGCACAAATAATTGCATCTCAAACATGTACAGTTCTACTTTAGATCAGGAGAGGAACTATGAAAATCATTGCTACCAATTTCAAACTCATTCCTGCCGCATTAAAGGGAATCTGTCACCCTGATTTTGGACCATTGTCTACAGTAATATATGAGTAGTACTGCAGACATGGAGTCCAGATCACTATTTTTCTTTTATTACTGCCCCCGGTTCCCCCGCTGTCAGCGCTCAGAGCTGCACTGAAATACATTGTCAGGACTGCTGTGCATGCGCACATGAGTCCTCTGCATTATGTTAGAACAGCACAGCAGTCCTGACTGTGTATTTCGGTGCAGCTTTGATTGCTGACAGCGGGGGAATGAGGGGCAGTTGGAAAATAAAAAATAGTGATCTGGACTCCATATCTGCAGTACTACTCATGCATTACTGTAAAGAATAGTCCAAAAGCGTGACAATATGTAATACTGTCTGTCATGTCTGTATTCCCCACACTTCTGCACTGCGCATACACAGACACAGGATTGTGGAAGCTCCATACAAATTTCTGCCGCTTTTAAAGGGATGCTGTCCTATCAGAACCACCATGGGTATGGCGGTTTCCTTGTCATTCAGTCAATCATGGGGGGGTCCGGGTGTTATCGAGAGAAGAGCTGACAAGATGAAAATGAAATCAGCGTGCGGTCACGTAATACATATTTGCATTTAGACCCCCTAACTGATAGATGCTGTTTGCACTGGCTCCTTAAGTGAAGGTCTGCCATGACATCCAAATGCCCCTAAAGAAAGGGTACTTAAAGGGGTCTTCTGGACTTTGATACAGATAGTCTGTCCAATATTAGATTGGTGGGGGCCTAAACCGATCATATGAATGGGTCTGAGGAGCCACTACAAAATGTGCGGAGATGAAACTATGAAGGGATACTGCAGCCCCTTCATTCAGCTGATTGTGGGGGTGCTGGGAGTTGGACCCAACAATTTGACAATTTGACATTGATCGCTTATACTAAGGGGACATTTACATGGGCCATTGCACAGGGTAATAACTGGGAGCGAACTGACATGCAGCAATGACAGCTGCTGTATGGGGACTTTGCTACCATTTTTCACCCCCCCCCCCCCCATACAGATTCACGGTTTGTCGGCAGCTCGTCCCAATTTACACAGGGCGATGTAAGTGAATTTTTGCGCCACAAACAATTGGCAACACATTTGCACTGGGTCAATTATCAGGAATGAGTGTTCACGTGAACATTCGTTCTCAATAATTTGACAATAATCCGTCCGCATCAATGAGGCCCTAAATCCTGGAAAACCAGTTACCTCTGAGAAATAGTCATAATGTCAGCTCCTATGTGCCCATTAGACTGACTCCTGGATTGCGGCTATTGTTTTCTATGCACTGACCAGTGCTAAGAAAACAGCTCAGCCTGGAAACTAGACTATAGATGACTTGTGTATTTACCATCGGCCGTTACCTACACAATGCATGAGCACTCATGCACACCGCAAACAGCCCGGAATACCTATGGAAAAGTAAACTGCGCGGTGGCAGCGCAAGCCGTGAGAGCTTCACCTGGTGATTGGTCCGCAGGTTGTCGATTTGTTTCTTGAACACTGTCGTCCAGAAATCTTTGCAGACAAATTTCATAATATCTAGTTCATCTTTGAACCTGGCTGTATCCTTGGTAAATCTAAGGAGGCGAGAAAACAATTTGACGTTACCAAGATGAACACAACTTGCCAACAATGATTTGATGTTCTTGCACTTTCCATCCCGTTCCCATTACAGGAGTTCTCTGGGATGTTATAATTAGGGGTAAAGTGAGCCGTCCCTCCAGAAGTTTCTTAGTGAGAAGGAGGAACAATCAATAGACCTGCCGAAACTGTTGTCACCCAGACTCCTGAGCGCTAACTCTGGACCGTTGGGTAGAGTTACAGGAGCAGACAGATGTATTCACTGAAAGTTGGATGACAACCCTCCTGAGTAATGCACCGGTCATCACCCAGGGTTCCCCAAGACCTGAACTGCAAATTGGGCTATGCACGGACACGAGAGTAGGGGTGTATCGCTGCATAATTATACAGATGTCTGGCGGTTGCCACTCAGCTTTCCTAGAAGATAATACTTAGAAACGGGCGAAAACATTTTAACAAGAAGACAACTCAAGGATTTAATGGTTCTTCACCCTTAGGTGGAAATGCATTTTGAAGAATTAAATGTTGAAAGTGGTTGCTCTGAAATTTACGTTACGGGCTCACTGACCATCAGCGGAACCCCTTAGTTCTGGGCACTGGAAAGTGTTCCGGCTAGTGGAAAACCCCTTTAAGTAGGGCATACACATGCAAGGGCTACCGGGTTTAATGTTTTACATTTTTTTTTTTTTTTAAACATAATTTTTATTGTAATTTTTGCACAATGAAAAACATACATTGTAAAACATGAGAAATGGTTATATATCATAAATATTTCAAGCAAGGCCGCAGGCCCAGATATACATGCATGTCTGAACATAATCAACTCCCTGCCTCCTTAACACATTGTCAAGATGGCATATCTCTGGGAGAATATAAGATCCCTATCACTGTGAGACAAGTCAATTGATCAGTTAAATCAGATCATTAGCTTGTTCCGTTGAGTAAAATGCCATTATATATCTCAACCATTTGGCGTGGTAATTTTTGATACTTTTTGCTCCCTCCCTGGCTGCTGCCCATTTGTCTGCTAACATACAAATCTTTGTGTGAGCCGCTAGTTTTACAGTTATTAATGCCTATCTTGTCGTCAGTATACTTACTGGACACTTTGGCACCAAAAAGAAAACTTCTGGGCTGATTGATATACATGAGTTTGTTATTAAATGCCCACCTTTAGGGCTCATGCATACGGCCAGGGGCGTAGCTATAGGGGGTGCAGAGGTAGCAGTCGCTACCGGGCCCAGGAGCCTGAGGGGGCCCAAAGACCTGTGTGCCATATAAGAAGACACCGGTATTATAGAAAGTGCACGCTGGGAGGGCTCTTGTCATAGATTTTGCACACGGCCATCACAGCGCCAGGGCTAGGGTGTTTGCACATCATCAGTGTAGGACAGACTTTCTAAGTGTATGGCCACTACTACCATTGTCGCTCCAGATGAAACGTGGGGTCAAACCAGCGTGGAAACGAGTTGAGCATAATTGACTAGAGCTGCTGGTTAGCTTAAAGGGGTTTTACCATCACACACAATGGGGGCAGATCGCTAGTATATGCCCCCATTGTCTGATAGGTCCGGGTCTGATATAAATGACTTACCCTAAAATCTCAGAAAACCCCTACAAGTCAAATTGGTGCAAGAAGCGCAACATCAGTCCTCCATTGGGTTGTGATGCAGTTACATGCCAACATCGCATCTGGCGCCACACATACCCTTTACACTCCCTATACACTTGTCATTAAACGCTCATTCACACGACCGTGGTTTGGCTTTGCATATTTTGCGGCTCGGGAGCGGACCCATTGACTTCAATGGGGCCGCAAAAGATGCGGACAGCACTCGTGTGCTGTCCGCATTAATTGCTCCGTTCCGTGGCCCCGCAAAAATTATAGATCATGTCCCATTCTTGTCCGTTTTGCTGACAAAAATAGGCATTTCTATAATGGGCCGTCCGTTCCGCAAATTGCACGGCACGTTCGTGTGAACGAGCCCTAAAGGGGCATTCTCATCTGGGACATTTATGGCATAGCGATGGGTGGGGGTCCCACTCCTACCTACAGAATGGGACCCAGAATGGATAGGCCATAAATGTCCCAGACAGGACAACCCCTTTAAGACCGTAACAAGCAGTTTAAAGGGGATCAAACTAATTTATTTTAAAACAGTTTAATCACTGTTACTAGCTGAGTCAAGGTTCCCCAGATGTTTTTAGGTAGCTTTTACACTGCTGCATGGCTCCTACGGTCCCCAACAGATTGTTTACATAGCTGTTTATCTGTGCGATGACTTCCTGCCGCAAAGCATTGTGGGTCCCAGCGCAGCACGGCATCTTCCAGTTTCTACAGTCTAACATGTCGTCCCTGCACCCGCCCCCCTCATACATATTCCTCCCCCATATGTACGCCCATAAACTCCTCCTAGCTCTGTCTCTCCATTCATTATACAGCTCCATGCCCGGTGACATCACCGGACTGGAGGCGCGATGTCCAGCCAAGTTACCGCCCCTCCATCCACTCTGCATAATTACTTAGGCTGCCAGTGACGTCACCGGGCTCCCTGAGCAGCGGAAGAGGCGGCTTTGCTCGCCTGCAAGGGACCCGGTACGTCACTGAATACAAGAAAACAGCTACTTCCGGCCAAGAATTTCTTAGATGAAAACGGGGCTACAGAAATATGTGCCAAAGGTAGTACATGCATGTATGTAATGTGTACGTCACTCTAGTACTATTAGACCAATGTCCCCAATCCTGGACAACCCCTTTAAGTTCTAATTAATATCAGGTAAAAAAAAAAATGACCCACAAGTAGCGACTTACAAATATGTTTTAACACCACAACTCGACAGAAGAGCCGACCTACCTTTCTATTAAGCCTTGTCCGACGCGAAAACCCATGTTTTCCAACTTGGTAATGCACCTTCCATTTTCCTACAAAATAAATGCATTTATTACTTTTCCATTTAAAAACAGATAAGTGCTGTAAAAAAAAACCAATAAATTCTGTTATCGGACTTAGGTCCTATTTCTCACTTCTCTGACATAATGTATGTCCTGTGCCGTCTTTTCAAGTCTGACATTCTTGGGGGCGCGTTTACTAATGAAAGTGCGCTTGTTTTGAAGGCATTTGCGCCTCATTCGACAATTTTCAGTTTCAGACTAATTCTGGCAGCGTGAGGGTTTTTATGCTCACTTCTTCATTTTTATATTTTGCTCTATATATGTAGCTGTGCCGTTTTTACGCATGAATTAGGAGCCGTGCGACAATTTTGCTAAAATAGTCACCGATGTGGTGGGTAGACAGGCGCCTTTTCACAAACATAAACATATGTATATGACTGCGACTTTTTAAAATCTAATAAGGGACTTTTTTTTTATCTAATATGCCACTTCTTATATCTAATATGGGACTTTTTATCTAATATGGCACACTTTTGCACCTAATTTGTGAGCGTACTAAGTAATCAACTCGATCCACCTGTGCCTTGACGAAAACAAAGACGCATCGCCAAATTCATCACTTGCTGGGCGGCTAGAAATACGATGCAAAATACTGACAAGCTAATCCACGACGCCGGTATAATCGCAGTCTATAAACACAGACAAGCATGATAAATGACCCCCAGCCTCAAGGGGACTCGTCTCCGTCGCGGCCTGCTATTGGCTGCTCCCAACCCCCCGGATGTTTTGATCCAAGCGACGGGGAGATGCGTGGTGGCCATGCAGGGAGCCGGAACTACGCGGGTGTCGGGGAGCAGGTAAGTATAATCCATACAAGGGGCCCAGGCATTGGGGGGGATATTTTATATATCGGATAAACACTTTAAGATTTGAACAACATACAGCATCTTTAAAGGGGTTCTCCTAGCATGTTTACAAAACCATTTCTTTCCACTGTCCTGTGGAAGAAAGATCACTTGGTTAATACTCACCCATCCATCAAACCGCTGATACCACCATCACCGTCGCACTTACATACGCCGCGGTTTCTTTCGCTCGCATCCCGCCCACATTTGTTCCCTGGTCTTCCTGCTCAGCTGCATTTACATTAGGTTTACATCTGAAGTCCAGAAATTCAGCAGACTGCCGGAATTCAAACCTGATAACGCTGTGAACCTCTGGATCCCCATTGACTATAATGGGATCCAATGGGGATCCGGCCAGTTTCCAGCATCAATGCATGACTGTCTTTTTTCGACAGGGTAGAGGAAAGGACGAGATTTGTAAAAAGCCCGGAGAACCCCTTAAATGTGTGTTGCAACACATAAGGTTCATTAATGTCTTGCAACTCACACACAGGTAATATTTAAAGCATCGGGGGGCTTTTCCGACAACTGCCATAAATCCCACGGCTGTGACCCCACCCATCAGGAAAATGGAGCTTGGCCTTAGGCCCTTTTCACACGGGCGAGTTTTCCGCGCGGAGCAATGCGTGATGTGAATGCATTGCACCCGCACTGAATCCTGACCCATTCATTTCAATGCGTCTGTGTACATGAGCGTTTTTTTTCACGCATCACTTGTGCGTAGAAGTCAATGGAGCTGCGTGAAAAACGCATTGCATCCGGAAGCAAGTGCGGGTGCGATGCATTTTTCACTGATGGTTGCTGGGAGATGTTGTTTGTAAACCTTCAGTTTTTTATCACACGCATGAAAAACACATTGCACCCGCGCGGAAAAAACTGAACGCAATCGCAGGCAATACTGAATGGCTTTGCCTGCGAAATCGCACAGTTTTCACCTGAACGCATCCGCACCTAATCCGGACACGCTCGTGTGAAAGAGGCATTAGAATAAAGGGGCCACAACTAAGGCTCTGTCCATTTTTTCTGTACTCTCAGAGGAGCACGTGTCCGATCATTCACCTGACAGATCGGTGACGGAGGACAGATCCCGCCGGCTTCTATTGGGGCTTGTCACGGTCAGCCGCAGGATCTGTCATTTTGGTGGGAAGAATAGTGCTGCACGCTGCGCTATTCTTCCCATCAAAAAAGATGGAGGCTCTGAAAAGAAACGTGAGCAGAGCCTTGTGCAGGGAAATACTGAAGGGATCTCGGTCCCTCCATTCTCAGGACTGGCAGGCGTCCCACAGATCATAGTACGACTGATAAAGGATATGTCATAACCTGCAATGAAGAGAATACTCTGTGCATGTTTTTTGTACCAGTAAAAGCCTAAAAACAACATGGGGGGAGGGGAGCAGACACAGACCCCCCAACCACCCCCACCTCCTTAAAGGGCATTTTCATATTACAGTAAATAGGTCCATATCATGAATGCGATATCTGCTTTTCGGAAAGCTGGGTGCCAGCCATCATGGCTCCTCTGCCACCCAGCTCTCCTACACCCCAGAATGACAAAGAATGCACTAGTAGCAACCTCTAGCCTGTGCAGGTCAGGGTCACCCAGCTGTCACTTACCGCATCCCCCTGCTCCGAGGACTTGTACACACAGGACACGATCTCATTGTGCAGCAGCAGGAACAGAGCCTCATCTGCCAGGTCCTGCTTGTTCATGACTGCTAGCACCGAGCACCACTGCCGATAGCCTTACAATACAATGCCAGACCCCAAGCGCTAGCACCGACTGGCATCAGCCTGACATCCTGTGCAGTTACTCACTAATGCCACTAGAGGGCGGCAGACCCTCTGATGACGTCACGGCCATGTGATCGGTCACATGACTGGGAGGAGGAGGAGATTGGAGAAGGTTGCTGGCTCATCACAGAAGCTGTGTCCAGCCATCCTAGCATATCCTGGTAGTCTGGGAGATCCAGAGCACCCTGGGAGATGTAGTGTAGCTGGAGAGCAGCCAGGCACTTCTGCATGGTTTTACTTAGAATTGGTGTCTGTTTTATATTCTCTATGACAAATTGTTAATTTTATACTGGGCTGTGCAGACACCCACCAACTAAGCACTCACTGAAGCAAAACTGGGGTCCTTAAAGGGGAATTCCCACTATTATTACATGCCTGTGTGCACTACACCTGTACTGTGACATCACTGTGTGCATTATCTGTGTACTGTGCCATCACTGTGTGTATTATCCCTGTACTGTGACATCACTGTGTTTATTATCCCTGTACTGTGACATCACTGTGTGTATTATCTCTGTACTGTGACATCACTGTGTGTATTATCCCTTGTGGGGAGTCGCTCTGGTAGATAGCGGTGCGGGTGCAGTACAGAGGCAAAAGGAGTCCAGTAAGTGCAGCAAACAGTGTTTAATTCACACTTGCACAACATAAACAGCATACAGTCACTTGGGGTTAATTCACACCCAGCAGAAAAACGTGAGGCAAAACAAAAAGTCAAATACAGGTTCCAGTCACCTGGGAGGTTTAGGTGCGGATTCACACCTGGCTGTCAGTCCAGCCGCAAGACAGTCGACGTCAGGCTTCCAGGCCGTCTGCACTCCTCCTTGCTGGGCTCTTGCGTCCAGCCCAGAGAACTTCCAAACACAAGTGACTCCACAGCCAACAGCAGCTCCAGGACAATCACACCACCTGCTGGTGCTGGCTGTGTTTTTAAACCCAGCCCAAAACCAGGACTGGGTCGTGGGGAGCAGCCACCCACCCTACACTTTAGCTGCTCCCGGTAAGAGCCGGCCCGGATCGGCTTTGCAGCCATGCTATTTAACAACTATGTCAGTGGCACTACCTGCTACTGACATCAACAAAACGGCTCTTACCTCACCGAGGCTATGAACCTCGGTGACACATACCTGCCATCCACGACGGCACCCTGCACCTTACCACACCCTGTACTGTGACATCACTGTGTGTATTATCCCTGTACCGTGACATCACTGTGTGTATTATTCCTGTACTGTGCCATCACTGTTTATTATCCCTGTACTGTGACATCACTATGTGTATTATCTGTTTACTGTCACATCACTGTGTACATTATCCCTGTACTGTGACATCACTGTGTGCATTATCTGTGTACTGTGCCATCACTGTGTGTATTATCCCTGTACTGTGACATCACTGTGTGTATTATTCCTGTACCGTGACATCAATGTGTTTATTACCCCTGTACTGTGACATCACTGTGTGTATTATCTCTGTACCGTGACATCAATGTGTTTATTATCCCTGTACTGTGACATCACTGTGTTTATTATCCCTGTACTGTGACATCACTGTGTTTATTATCCCTGTACTGTGACATCACTGTGTTTATTATCCCTGTACTGTGACATCACTGTGTTTATTATCCCTGTACTGTGACATCACTGTGTTTATTATCGCTGTATTGTGACATCACTGTGTTCATTATCCCTGTACTGTGACATCACTGTGTGTATTATCCCTGCACTGTGACATCACTGTGTTTATTATCGCTGTATTGTGACATCACTGTGTTTATTATCGCTGTATTGTGACATCACTGTGTTCATTATCCCTGTACTGTGACATCACTGTGTTTATTATCCCTGTACTGTGACATCACTGTGTTTATTATCTCTGTACTGTGACATCACTGTGTTCATTATCCCTGTACTGTGACAGCACTGTGTTTATTATCCCTGTACTGTGACATCACTGTGTTTATTATCCCTGTACTGTGACATCACTGTTTATTATCCCTGTACTGTGCCATCACTGTGTTTATTATCCCTGTACTGTGACATCACTGTGTTTATTATCCCTGTACTGTGCCATCACTGTGTTTATTATCCCTGTACTGTGACATCACTGTTTATTATCCCTGTACTGTGACATCACTGTGTTTATTATCCCTGTACTGTGACATCACTGTGTTTATTATCCCTGTACTGTGACATCACTGTGTTATTATCCCTGTACTGTGACATCACTGTGTTTATTATCCCTGTACTGTGACATCACTGTGTTTATTATCCCTGTACTGTGACATCACTGTGTTTATTATCTCTGTACTGTGACATCACTGTGTTTATTATCCCTGTACTGTGACATCACTGTGTTTATTATCTCTGTACTGTGACATCAATGTGTTTATTATCCCTGTACTGTAACATCACTGTGTGTATTATCCCTGTGCTGTGACATCACTGTGTTTATTATCTCTGTACTGTGACATCACTGCGTTTATTATCCCTGTACTGTGACATCACTGTGCACATTATCCCTGTACTGTGACATCACTGTGTTTATTATCTCTGTACTGTGACATCACTGTGTGTATTATCCCTGTACTGTGACATCACTGTGTTTATTATCCCTGTACTGTGACATCACTGTGCACATTATGCCTGTACTGTGACATCCCTGTGTGTATTACCCCTGTACTGTGACATCACTGTGTTTATTATCCCTGTACTGTGACATCACTGTGTTTATTATCCCTGTACTGTGACATCCCTGTGTTTATTATCCCTGTACTGTGACATCACTGTGTTTATTATCCCTGTACTGTGACATCACTGTGTTTATTATCCCTGTACTGTGACATCACTGTGTTTATTATCCCTGTACTGTGACATCACTGTGTTTATTATCCCTGTACTGTGACATCACTGTGTTTATTATCCCTGTACTGTGACATCACTGTGTTTATTATCCCTGTGCTCTGACATCACTGTGTTTATTATCCCTGTACTGTGACATCACTGTGTTTATTATCCCTGTACTGTGACATCACTGTGTTTATTATCCCTGTGCTCTGACATCACTGTGTTTATTATCCCTGTACTGTGACATCACTGTGTTTATTATCCCTGTACTGTGACATCACTGTGTTTATTATCTCTGTACTGTGACATCACTGTGTTTATTATCTCTGTACTGTGACATCACTGTGTTTATTATCCCTGTACTGTGACATCACCGTGTGTATTATCCCTGTACTGTGACATCACTGTGTATATTATCCCTGTACTGTGACATCACTGTGTTTATTATCTCTGTACTGTGACATCACTGTGTTTATTATCCCTGTACTGTGACATCACTGTGTTTATTATCCCTGTACTGTGACATCACTGTGTGTATTACCCCTGTACTGTGACATCACTGTGTTTATTATCCCTGTACTGTGACATCACTGTGTTTATTATCGCTGTATTGTGACATCACTGTGTTCATTATCCCTGTACTGTGACATCACTGTGTGCATTATCCCTGTACTGTGACATCACTGTGTTTATTATCCCTGTACTGTGACATCACTGTGTTTATTATCCCTGTACTGTGACATCACTGTGTTTATTATCCCTGTACTGTGACATCACTGTGTGTATTATCCCTGTACTGTGACATCACTGTGTTTATTATCCCTGTACTGTGACATCACTGTGTTTATTATCCCTGTACTGTGACATCACTGTGTTTATTATTCCTGTACTGTGACATCACTGTGTTTATTATCCCTGTACTGTGACATCACTGTGTTTATTATCCCTGTACTGTGACATCACTGTGTTTATTATCCCTGTACTGTGACATCACTGTGTTTATTATCTCTGTACTGTGACATCACTGTGTTTATTATCCCTGTACTGTGACATCACTGTGTTTATTATCTCTGTACTGTGACATCACTGTGTTTATTATCCCTGTACTGTGACATCACTGTGTTTATTATCTCTGTACTGTGACATCAATGTGTTTATTATCCCTGTACTGTGACATCACTGTGTGTATTATCCCTGTACTGTGACATCACTGTGTTTATTATCTCTGTACTGTGACATCACTGTGTTTATTATCCCTGTACTGTGACATCACTGTGTGTTATTATCTCTGTACTGTGACATCACTGTGTGTATTATCCCTGTACTGTGACATCACTGTGTTTATTATCCCTGTACTGTGACATCACTGTGTTTATTATCCCTGTACTGTGACATCACTGTGTTTATTATCTCTGTACTGTGACATCACTGTGTTTATTATTCCTGTACTGTGACATCACTGTGTGTATTATCCCTGTACTGTGACATCACTGTGTTTATTATCCCTGTACTGTGACATCACTGTGTTTATTATCGCTGTACTGTGACATCACTGTGTTTATTATCCCTGTACTGTGACATCACTGTGTGTATTATCCCTGTACTGTGACATCACTGTGTTTATTATCCCTGTACTGTGACATCACTGTGTTTATTATCCCTGTACTGTGACATCACTGTGTTTATTATCCCTGTACTGTGACATCACTGTGTGTATTATCCCTGTACTGTGACATCACTGTGTTTATTATCCCTGTACTGTGACATCACTGTGTTTATTATCCCTGTACTGTGACATCACTGTGTTTATTATCCCTGTACTGTGACATCACTGTTTATTATCCCTGTACTGTGATATCACTGTGTTTATTATCCCTGTACTGTGACATCACTGTGTTCATTATCCCTGTACTGTGACATCACTGTGTTTATTATCTCTGTACTGTGACATCAATGTGTTTATTATCCCTGTACTGTGACATCACTGTGTTTATTATCTCTGTACTGTGACATCACTGTGTTTATTATCCCTGTACTGTGACATCACTGTGTGTTTTATCTCTGTACTGTGACATCGCTGTGTGTATTATCCCTGTACTGTGACATCACTGTGTGTTTTATCTCTGTACTGTGACATCGCTGTGTTTATTATCCCTGTACTGTGACATCGCTGTGTTTATTATCCCTGTACTGTGACATCACTGTGTTTATTATCCCTGTACTGTGACATCACTGTGTTTATTATCTCTGTACTGTGACATCACTGTGTTTATTATCCCTGTACTGTGACATCACTGTGTTTATTATTTCTGTACTGTGACATCACTGTGTTTATTATCCCTGTACTGTGACATCACTGTGTTTATTATCCCTGTACTGTGACATTGCTGTGTGTATTATAAGCTAGCACACTACTATGAGGACATCGGTGGCTAGCACACTACTATGAGGGAATTTGTGGATAGCACACTGCTATGAGGGAATCTGTGGCTAGCACACTACTATGAGGACATCTGTGGCTAGCACACTACTATGAGGACATCTGTGGCTAGCAGACTACTATGAGGACATATGTGACTAGCACACTACTATGAGGGAATCTGTGGCTAGCACACTACTATGAGGGAATCTGTGGCTAGCACACTACTATGAGGACATCTGTGGCTAGCACACTACTATGAGGACATCTGTGTCTAGCACACTACTATGAGGACATCTATGACTAGCACACTACTATGAGGACATCTGTGGCTAGCACACTACTATGAGGACATCTGTGGCTAGCACACTACTATGAGGACATCTGTGGCTAGCACACTGCTATGAGGGAATCTGTGGCTAGCACACTGCTATGAGGGAATCTGTGGCTAGCACACTACTATGAGGACATCTGTGGCTAGCACACTACTATGAGGACATCTGTGGATAGCACACTACTATGAGGGAATCTGTGGCTAGCACACTGCTATAAGGGCATCTGTGGCTAGCACACTACTATGAGGGCATCTGTGGCTAGCACACTGCTATGAGGACATCTATGACTAGCACACTGCTATGAGGACATCTGTGGCTAGCACACTACTATGAGGACATCTGTGGCTAGCACACTACTATGAGGACATCTGTGGCTAGCACACTACTATGAGGGAATCTGTGGCTAGCACACTACTATGAGGGAATCTGTGGCTAGCACACTACTATGAGGGAATCTGTGGCTAGCACACTACTATGAGGACATCTGTGGCTAGCACACTACTATGAGGACATCGGTGACTAGCACACTACTATGAGGACATCGGTGACTAGCACACTACTATGAGGACATCTGTGGCTAGCACACTACTATGAGGGAATCTGTGGCTAGCACACTGCTATGAGGGACATCTGTGGCTAGCACACTACTATGAGGACATCTGTGACTAGCACACTACTATGAGGGAATCTGTGGCTAGCACACTACTATGAGGACATCTGTGGCTAGCACACTACTATGAGGACATCGGTGGCTAGCACACTACTATGAGGACATCGGTGACTAGCACACTACTATGAGGACATCGGTGACTAGCACACTACTATGAGGACATCGGTGACAAGCACACTACTATGAGGACATCGGTGACTAGCACACTACTATGAGGACATCGGTGACTAGCACACTACTATGAGGACATCGGTGACTAGCACACTACTATGAGGACATCTGTGACTAGCACACTACTATGAGGACATCGGTGACTAGCACACTACTATGAGGACACCCGCGAGGAAAAAACTTAACGCAATCGCAGGCAAAACTGAAAGGCTTTGCCTGTGAAATTGCACAGTTTTCACTGAATGCATCCGGACATAATCCGGACACGCTCGTGTGAAAGAGGCCTTAGTGTTAGGGACCCATCTGCAGAAGCCACCTTGATTTGATCAAAAATGTGTGCAAAGAGCTTCTATTTTTTTAATTTATAGTAGGTATAATACCACTTTACAAACAAGATTATCTATAGTGGACTATCGCGCCGTATAAGACACCCTGCTATAGCTACATCAGTAATTTATATAGACATGCGAAAAAAGCCTTTCACGTTCTTACCGGTCTATGTTGTTGCACTGGTGTCATGAGTCAGTGTAGGCCAGATGATTCCTCCCGTTCCAGTGATGGAGTTTCAAAAAACGTTTTGCTGATATCCTCAGTTCACTTTCCCTCTCTTGCGTGCGCCGTTCCGGCCGGTAGCTGGCGCGCATCGCGGGAAAGCTGTCAAAAAAGTTTAGTTCGGGAACTGCTGTGTGACGTCACACTACTAGCTACGGATGCCTCTAAGGATCATAATACCTCCAATGCGTTTCGGAATGATCCCGCGATAATTTTGTTTGTATATTTACATTGTGTAAGAGTCTGGGCGGGAGACATTCAGCAGCAATTTCCCATTTATAGGGAAAATAAGACATATTGCAGCGGCAGCGCAGGTGTATCATTATTAATATTAATCAAATAATACCACTTTATTTTAGAATGATCCCCATTTCCCAGTTCTAGTGTTTGTATGTTGTGCTGCCATACCTTTTTTCCCTGTAGGTGTTAAAATAGTCACGAAAATACCCTTTGAGACAATTTTTACACCACACGAGGATAATAAATGACCCTCATTTTTTTCCACTTGGGCCTAAAACATAACATTTCTAAGTGTCCTGTGAGAGAACAGCCTCCTTGTTACCCATAGCAACCTACTTTCTAAGACGAATTATGAAAAACAGAAAGGGGGGACAATTGTCTAAACTGGTGTAAAGGAAAACTGGCTTAGTTGCCCATAGCAACCAATCAGAGTTCACCTTTCATTTTTCAGAGCTGCTTTAGAAAATAAAAGGTGGAATCCGATGGTTGCTATGGGAAACTAAGCCAGTTTTTCTTTACCCCAGTTTTGATAAATTGTTTTACAGAGTTCTACTGGTTGCTAGGTGTTAGGAGGTGACTACTTTTTCTCCACAGTTATGGTGGGTGAGGCGTTTCTCTCAGAGAACGAATCCGAAGCTAGTTTGCGTTCCATTCAGTGAACGCCCCGCCCCTTTCTTATAATTGGCCGAGAGCTGTCGGCGCGGTTCGTTACGTCATTTCCGGAACAGCACAGCGAGGTCGCCTGTTCTTTTTTTTTCCTTTTAGTTCTTTAACCTGGAAGTGGTTCTCTCGAGCGAGTTGGGCGGACAAGATGGCGGTAGCCGTGCGCACTTTGCAAGAACAACTGGAAAAGGCGAAGGAGAGTCTGAAAAATGTGGACGAAAACATACGCAAATTAACGGGCCGCGACCCGAACGATACCAGGTAGGAAGGCCGCGGTGCCTGGGAGGGGACGTGGGAGCAAGGGGATGGCGGGCTGCCTGCAGACAGCAGGCGCATGGCTGAGCCGCGGTGCCCCCGTCACGTCTCGGGGCTGGGTGCTCAGAGTCCTGTGTGACTGTGGTGCTCCTAGTATTCCTCACACACGTGATCTGATGGCGGTCACTGGATGAGGCTGACGGGTTACCAACAGGAAGTCAAGAAAATATGGAGTAGATGTACTAATCCTGTATAAAATATAGAAGAGGTAGTGCCGCCAATAACACTTATTTTAAAGGGCAGGGCGGTAAGTGATTGCTGGGGGTCTGAGCGCTGGGAACCGTCTTGCACACCGCCGAGTGTCGCCGTGATTGTGGAGCTCCATTTTCTTCTATGGGTCTGCTGGGGGCTGTACTAGGGTGACCGATTGTTGTATGCATACAAGAGCAGCGGCGTGCAAGTGGCGGCGTGCAAGTGGCGTCGTGATTGTGGAGAGGCGGCGTGCAAGTGGCGCCGTGATTGTGGAGAGGCGGCGTGCAAGTGGCGCCGTGATTGTGGAGAGGCGGCGTGCAAGTGGCGCCGTGATTGTGGAGTGGCGGCGTGCAAGTGGCGCCGTGATTGTGGAGAGCGGCGTGCAAGTGGCGCCGTGATTGTGAGTGGCGGCGTGCAAGTGGCGCCGTGATTGTGAAGTGGCGCCGTGATTGTGGAGAGGCGGCGTGTAAGTGGCGCCGTGATTGTGGAGAGGCGCCGTGATTGTGGAGAGGCGGCGTGCAAGTGGCGGCGTGCAAGTGGCGTCGTGATTGTGGAGAGGCGGCGTGCAAGTGGCGCCGTGATTGTGGAGAGGCGGCGTGCAAGTGGCGCCGTGATTGTGGAGAGGCGGCGTGCAAGTGGCGCCGTGATTGTGGAGAGGCGGCGTGCAAGTGGCGCCGTATCTTCTTCCATGGGTCTGCTGGGGGCTGTACTAGTTTGACCGATTGTCGTAAGCAGCCAGCAGGTGGGGCACAGCAAAAGCAGAATTTAGGTGCTCGTCCGCAGCCCTCCATACTTGAACCAGACCTTTGTGGGATCCCAAGCAAAACCTGGATTAGCCAAAAGTAGTCCCTGAGAGCTTTTTTTGTTAAGGGGAAACACTTTTACACCTTTTTGTGGCATTAGAGATGATCAAACATTTTGTGGTCTGGTTCCAGTTCACAGAATTCTTTAAAAAGTTTGGCTCGTACTCGAAACGATTCAACCCGGGCCAAAACTGGCTCCAGTTGCCCTGAAAATTGGTGTATAACCCACCCTCTTGACAAACGTGATGTTTTGGTCTGTTTGGGTGTCACCATGCCCCCTTGGAGCTGAAACCCCCCTCTGAAATGACACTGGAGGCTGGGC
The DNA here is from genome assembly GCA_033119425.1 of Bufotes viridis. NCBI lineage: Eukaryota > Metazoa > Chordata > Amphibia > Anura > Bufonidae > Bufotes > Bufotes viridis. Next base: position 26,770,911 of record CM065599.1, read on the forward strand.
AACACAGGAGAGGTCTCTGCTTGCTGATTTGCCTCGGGCTGGCACAGCACGTGAAAAAACTGTTCCATCACGTTAAGGAGACTGAACAGGTTGCTGGTGTGGCGGCTTCTGCTGCTTATGGCTGCGGGAGGTGGTTGACTGGCGATAAATGGGGCCTCCCCTTCAGACACACTGGCGGCAGTCGTCTGCCTGCAAGCTGCATAATAATTTGGCCTCCCTGTCGGAGGGAGGAAAGCTTTCCTGCATTTTGCTTTGATTTCGGTGTCCCCTAATCATCAGACTGCTTGATCTCAGCGATACACCTGTCATGGTAGTAAGCAAGCGACCCTACAGCTCGCCATTCTGGCCAGTAGGCTTGAGGAGCCAGTACTTTCTGGTCCTGAGAGGATTGGGTGTTGTAGCTGGTGTCGGTGTCAGTCATCATCTTTCTCCTCCATTGGAGTTTTTCTTTGTGGGTCCCAACAGCTAGACGCGTTAGCTCCTTCCTCCGTGTCCTCTGCTGCAGACATGTATGAGTGGGATGAAATAGTTCATGCCACCGTTGTCCCTACTGACGAGCTTTGTGGCCTCTTCGAAGGACTTCAGCTTTCTACAAATACTTTGAAGACCCTGCTGCTGACAATTTAATCTAGAACTAATTTATTATCGGCACCACTAACAAATTTGTGCCTGGCACCTTCTGTGCGTTCAGATACCCAGATTTAGGAAAAAAAGCTTTCTCTAGTTGTCAACCTACTATGAGATGATCTTCCCCTGGCTGAGAGCTTTCCATATTCTACACAATTCTTCTTAGTAGCCTTTCCCTTCACTGTCCCTGAAACTAGAATAGAAGCTTGATTATGACCGTACACTGCCCCTGAGATGGCTTTCCTGGCAGACATGGCATAGACCCATCCACCCTTCTGCTAGGGCACCTCCTTGCCTGCTGCAGCACTGATTGGCTCTTCCAGGCTGTCGACCGGTGAGCCGCTGAGGGCAAGACCCCCCCTACACACTTCCTCTTAGGGTCATGTGAGAACCCTTCTTCCTCCCTCGTGCCTTTTCCTGTCGACGTGCAGTAAAATGGCAGTGGGGTACAGGTAAGTATGATTCTCTCCAACTCCGGCTTCTCTGGGGTGTCTCTCAGAGGCCTCTAGGGATGAACAACCCCTTTAAGATTTGAATACATTTTCTGGTTCTTGGAAATTACAGTTTCTTTGCTAGAAAGGTTTAGCAATTGCATTGGCTTTGTTTCCGGTTAGTCTATAATCACTTTATGGCGAGTATGCAGAAGCTTTGGTATCCGTTACATCTGAGCCTCTATAAAGAAGGCCATACATGTTAGATGCAGGTCAGCCCAGTCTGCCAAGTTCACCAGGACTGGCCAAGCATGTAATGTGTGCTGGGGGCTCAGTCTCCCTGCAGAGAAGGATCAAGTCCTATTCCAACTGTACCAATCCTATTATTCTCGAGGGATAAGCTGCTGCCTGAGGTGTCTAGCAACGGCTTACTCCACACTTCCCATCAAGAACAAGCGCGATCGGCCAAGCGGGCATATTTATTGGGGGTTCATGTATATGCATGTTTTGCTTTGGCAGACATGCATGTGTCCTGAACATGGAGAGGGGAGGAAGCTGCTGTCAGACACCTGGTATAGAAACTTCTCTCCTGACGTCTGCTGTCAGAGCAAGTTGAGAGACCCCCATATCCATTAGATTGTCTGATTTACTAATACGTTTCACTTGTGTGTCCTCTGTTTTGGATTGTTCAAGAGGGCCTAGAACACCAATCTATATCCAGTGCACTCAAATCTACAAGGTTATTTTCTTTAACATGCCAGTGGCAAATGTCTGGGTGCATAGATTAAAGGGCTGACTAGTCTGTCCAGTTAGTTTTAGACAACATAATGTTTTTTTTAAAAGAACGTATTTTTCGCTTTATAAGAAGCACCTGGATAAGATGCGCCTAGGTTTTTGAGGAGGAAATTAAGAAAATAAAATATTTTGAACCAAATGGCGTGCTTTTGGTGGGTTTTGAACTGTTGGTGGGCGGGGGTGTCTGTGGATGGCGCACTATTATGGGGGATCTGTGGAGGACACTGTGATGAAGTGCGCGGGGCTGGATAGTGACTGACTGAGTGACATGCGCTGCCCGCTGCGTGCATAGTCAGTACTGCTAGGGGCTGCTGCATACACTTTACATGTGATGGCTGCTCTTACCAGCTTAATGAATATCAGTGACTGCGCTGGGCCCCACCTCCAGTGCAGCAGATAGCACCCTGATAGCGCCCCTGTTTACATGTCACTGGTACATTGCAGGCCGCTATGCCTATGCAGCACAGCACGACCTAATACTACTCTATTCGCTTCATAAGACGCACAGCCATTCCCAAAAGTGCGTCTTATAAAGCGGCAAATGCGGTATATATTTTCTACACACACATATATACCCTTTGCTCCCTGAGTCAGTGGAAACTTGCTTTCACTTTCACCTGCTATTATTCCCGGTGCAGCGTGAATTGTCCCTACCTTGTGAGTTTTCCCTACTCCACCAACTGAGCATGCTTAGTACAAGTAAAGTCCCCGCCCACAGCCTAATTCTCCCTTTAGTAAAAACCCCAAATCTACATTAAGTTGTACCCTCGCGGGCTCGCTTCGCTCGCCACGCATCGGGCTCTGCCTCGCTGCGCTTGGCTCTTATAAAAACTAACTCCATGCCGCCATTGATAGTAAAGAATGAACTGGATAGTAAAGAAAAGAGAGAATAGGCTGTGGGCGGGGCTTCACTTCCACTGAGCATGCTCAGTTCGGCGGTAGGGAAAACTCACAAGGTAGGGACAATTCACGCTGCACCGGCCTGATCTCTAATAGCTGGCTTAGTGGAGATAATGCTGTGATTCTGATCTTGTTTTAAAGCTTAGACTGTCTGTTTTCAAACAAGACCAGAACCATGTCCGCTCTCAGTCTAGAGATATAAGTGGTTAAAGCAGGCCCCCCCTTACCTGAACTCTGCAGTCAGTAGGAGGTCTGCTGAAAGCATCATGGTTACTTAGGCAATGGTGGCGAACTTCAGCCCCAGCAATCCCTCAAGAGCTGAAAATGGGCCCTGCTGATGAATAAGACATGGGGCCAGTAGATACAGTGACTGCAGACTATAAGACGCAGGTACTTTTTGGCAAGATTTTTTATTACTAAAAAGTATGTCTTGTAGTCTGAAAAATAATTTTTTTTCTTCTTTAAAGACTATGTACACTTTCGAACGCAATTTTTGTTTTCGTTTTACTCACTTTTGGCTAAATCATATTTTAAGTGGGCCTTTAGTAAGTAATATTTGTGCCATTGTTATAAAGGGTTAACTGTCTAACTGTGTGACTGGTACTTTCGCTTTCAGTTTGTGCCGGTCATCTAATAAACCTGATCTCTAAACTGCTAAGAAGTCATAAATACTTATTTAAAGGGGTTATCCAATCCCTTAAATGCCCAGGCCCCTCACACTGGTTATAGTTGCCTCGGCACCTGCGTGACTTCTGATGCCTGGACGGCCGCATCCCCCGCTGTTTTGATCCGCACGACTGGGGAGGGGTGGGGGCAGCCAATAGCAGGCTGCGGGAACAAGCCCCCGTTGCCGGATGTTTTGATGAGCACGACTGGGAGATGCAGAGGCGGTCGTGTGGGCATCAGAAGTGATGCAGGTGGCGGGGAGCGGGGTAAGTATAACCAGTGTGAGGGGCCAGGGCATTAGAGGGGGCATTATAGTGGTTGGATAACCCCTTTAGGCCACATTCTTATCAGTAAGATAAGAGCTAAGCTATGAGATAATGTCAGAGCAGAGATAAGAAGCCCGTCAGCTCCTGGACTGAAGGAAAAGACAGAAAATTTAAAGGATGCTACTAGAGCATGTCAGCGCTGTACAGAAAAAAGGAAGCCGTATTTATGATGATGATGAAAACATTAAAAGCCTGATGCTGCATTGACTTTACTAGAGTAAAGTTGTCTTTACTAATTCCTATACATGAGCCATTTATGAATTAGTTGGTGTGAAAAACTAGAACTTGGGGATGAAAGTTTGGCTTACTGTCCCCATAGTCCTGCTCGTGAGATAAGCCCTGCAAGTGTTCAAAAAGCAGCAATTGTGCTATCCAGTGTGTTACTTGCATTAACACTTGTGACTTTCTTTCTAGACCGGCACCCACAAGGCGGATGACCATCACTGGACCAAATGCTGTTGGAGGTAGAGGCCGTGGTGGCATTGTGCTACGGTAACTATTACCATTTACATATCTTATATCTTTTTTTTTTCTTAGTTTTCTTCTATTTTATATTCTGCAACTTAAACTAAAGACAGATCTCCCTGGTAAAACGCGTGGTCACTTTATTTAGTTGAGCAAAGGATTTTTTGCTAAAACCATGTAATGAACAGCTCCAACATGAGACACTGAGTCCTTATACTCATGGGGAGATCTGGGCAGAATGAGCTGCAGTGGAAACGAGGGTTTGCTCATTCATCGGTGGCACCTTTACACAGGGCAATTATTTGGAAGAAACACACCGACCTAATGATTGCCCTGATCATTGGCCAATGTAAAGGGGACTTAAAGGGAACCTGTCGCCATGTTCTGACATATAAAACCGAATGTACCGTAATGCTTGTTTACCCTGATGGTTCCCTGCGAAAGAGCCATAATCTTCTCAGGACGAACCTATCCGATTGTATCGCCCTATAACGCTTTCCGTCTTTTATGCTAATTAACACAAGAGTCATATCTGACATGCTTGACCAGAGAAGTCATATTTTCCCTGAGTCAAGCGCCTCAGCTCCACCTAAGAATAGCCCCTATAGATAAGATCTCACGCATGCGCAGTATTCATTTTGGGCAGAAATACGTTGCGTAAGTATCACAACGCTACTACGTGATCTACATGGTGCCCTCCGTGAGGGGAGGGGACATACACTAAGCTAGCTGATTGGCCTTTAAAAAAGGGCAATTGCGCATGTGCGCGATTTCTGACGAGATTACAAGCTGTGAAGGCAGAAATTGGTGTCAATCAAAGTCTAGGAGGAGGGAAATAGGCTATGATGGTGTGAGGGGAAGGGATTATTTATGCTAATGAGCATAACGGCGGGAAAGCATTATATGGCGATAAAATAGGACAGGTTAGTCCTGAGAAGATTATGGATCGGTCGCTGGAAACCATCAGGGTAAACAAGCAGTAAGGTCCATTCGGGTTTATATGTCAGAACATGGTCACAGGTTCCCTTTAAGCCTACTAAAATATTCAAGAGGGAAAATGAATTGGGATTTCTACAAATGATATCCTGTTTATCCTGGTGTAGGGTTTTAGCGGCATGGTGCGCCACTGGTATTTTACAAAATATTCTAAGGGCATTTCCTTATTATTTACCCTGTACTAGACCGCTTTTAACTGTAGGATATAAATGTATGTTTATTACATGATTGTCGAGATAAAGGTTTGCATGGATCGGACAGTGAACGCTCTTGTTTGCAAATATGTCTTTAGTCCATTCAGGATAATATGGTGTATCAGAAAACGAGAGGATGACATAATTTAAAGGCATTAAAGCTCCTTGTGTTTTTTTCCCATCATTCTTGCAATGCATATAAAATAAAGCAAGTTTACAGTAGGTATTCATTTTAAAATGTTCCTACTGTGGAGTATCTATGGCCCCAATTAAGACTGTCCCTGTCCCCATAGTAGCAGACGTACTCCTCTGCTTGGAGCTTGTACGTTGGCACAAAGTAAGGGGGCTGCAGGATTTCACCTCATAGAGAATGTGTCTGCTTTCTTTTACCTTGGGGACGCGTAGTCTGTGTAGGAGCTATAGAACACGTGGACCTTTACTGCCGACTGCTTGCAAGTCATTCATAAACTTTGAGTCATGGCATGATGGAGACAAAAGAATAAAAGCTTCAGAATGATTGCATGATGAAAGTAAAGTACTTACTAAAAGTCAGAGGTTACAGGTTAACATTTGCCAGATTACTTGTATGACAAATATCACTGGTGACCGATGGACCCAATTAACCTATGGGGGCTTGTTGAGTTCTGTTGTGGTGTCAGGGCTATTCAACCTTTCAAATCTGATGCACATGTGAACAAAGCCTGAATGATATATTATCTAAGCAATACAGTGTTGTGTGCTCATAACGTTCTCGTATCTCTAGGCGTGGACTCTCGGATGGAGGAGGAGGAGGACCCCCAGCCAAACAACGGGACTTTGAAGGTGCACTGAGCAGGTAAAGTCTGCTGTTATTTCATAACTATTTACTTTAATTTCCCGTCTTTGTTTCTATCATTTGTTCCCACAGTGTAGTTTTTGATTATTTTTTTTTCTTACAAACTAACATGCCCGCCTCCCCGCGGTACTCAAACTACGTTTTGCTTTATCTCTGCGTGTAGTAAATTAAACTATTTGTAATATTTCAGGCTGAGTGGGGAGCGTCGGCAGAGGAGAGAGTCACGCCAGGAAAGCGACGCTGAGGAAGAGGATGATAAGAAAGTAAGTGTTTGGTTTTTAAAAAGGGTTGTCTGGCCTGTGTGTCCACAACCCCAATGGTGGTAACTTGTGCTAAATATTAAAAAACAAAAACTTGCATGTCCCATGGTGCTTTTTTTTTTTCTTTTTTTTGACCAAAGTTTGCCATCACTTGGGTTGTCATCTCTTAGGCTGGACAACCCCTTTAAGTATTTGTAGCATCAGTTCTTCCCTTCATTAGAAGTTGAACTTTATTCTTTGTGAACTTATTATTGTTTCTTTTTAACAGCCAGCGTTGCAATCCTCTATTGTTGCTACCTCCAAAGAACGCACACGCCGAGATCTTATACAAGATCAGAACATGGATGAAAAAGGAAAACAAAGGTAGAATAAGTTACTGCAGATGCTTTAGAATTCTCTGTCATATAGAATATGTAATTATAGATAGATAGATAGATAGATAGAAATAAAAGGGTTTTCTGAGATTTTTATATACTGATGACTAGGGGTGAGCGAATCGACTTCGGATGGAACATTCAAAGTCGATTCGCATAAAACTTTGTTTCAATACCTAAGCAGAGGATAGATAGTCAGCATATAAGTCTCGGAAAATTGAATCTGCTTAAAGACTCACTTACGAATTAATAGTTCTGCAGGCTTCATGCCTAAAATCTCCCAGCATCCTTAACCGATCAGATGTCTGTCGAAGGCTGGTATTCGGTTTTTACCTGTTGGCTGTATTTCGTAGTTTTTGCATCTTTATTTGTTAGCTTTCTTACCAGCCCAGTCTGGATGGGTATTTCAGTGCAAAGAAAAAAAAACCTTTTAACATTACTGCAATTTAATAAAATAAAAAAAACCAGAACTTATATTTAGCCCTTATTCACACGTCCGTAGTGTTTATGGATCCGCAAATTGCGGATCCATAAACACACCCGGCCGGCAGCCCCATAGAAATGTCTATTCTTGTCCGCAATTGCGGGCAAGAATAGGACGTGCTCTACTTTTTTGCGGAGCTGCAGCTGTAAGATCGGCGGCGCGCTCCGCAAAAACTGATGTGGAGAGCACAGTGTGTGCTCTCCGCATCGTTCCGTGCCCCATTCACAGTCAATGGGTCCGCATGTTTTCCGCGGAATACATGCGGACATATATGCCGACGTGTGAATAAGGCCTTATACTGCAGGAAATGGCTGTGAATGCTGGTCTGCTAGTCATTGACTGTAATGAGGTCTTCCCTCAGCCATTAATTGGCAGATCTGCAATCCCAGCCATTTTCTGCCATGTCGACTCGAGACACAAAGTGGAGAGCAGCAAGGACCCCGGCATCATCTGAACTGCCGGTCATGGGACAGATGAGTATAAAACCTGCAACTCAGGCCAAAGGGTTTTTCTTTGTGCTTTAATTCCCAATTTATAAATCAAAGCCATATCATTGTTTTCAGTCAGATGGGAAGACCACTAAACCTTTGTTAAGCAATTGTGCTTTCTCTTGCCCCCCAGAAATCGGCGAATATTTGGTCTGTTGATGGGAACCCTTCAAAAATTTAAACAAGAATCTAATGTTGCCACAGAGAGAGTAAGTGTTATGCCTGTGTATAACTGTGTTTCTTTTGCCTGTTTTTTTAACACTGTTCTCTACAAAGTCAATTTGGGCCGCAACATTTTTGTAACTTTTTTTTTTCCCGTTCCGCCCTCCAAGAGCTATACCTTAATTTGTCTGGCAACTTATTCAAATGAGGGTTTGTTTACTTTGCTGGATTTTTTGTAGTGTCTTAAAGGGGTTGTCCTGGCTTTTAATATTGATCACCTATCCTCAGGATAGGTCATTAATATCAGATCGGCGGTGGTCCGACACTCGGCACCCCCGCTGATCAGCTATATAAGGAGACGTGTGCACGTGCGGTTTCTCTTCCTGTCCGCTGCTGTTATGGCAAAGAAGATAACGTAGCAATGAACAGGAAGACAAACGGCATATGCACGCTGCGAGCGCCGTATCCTCATACAGTTGATTTGGGTGCCGGGTGTCAGACCCCCGCCGATCTGATATTGATCATCTATCCTGAGGATAGATCATCAACAGTAAAATGCTGGACAACCTCTTTAAAAGGGTTGTCCAGGATTGGTCTAGCCGGCATCCCTACCGATCTCTCTGTATTTTTTTAATATTTGTATCTCTGGTGCCAGAACTACACAGCTCTGCTAATTGTGTACTGGACAGAGCTGGTAACTGCAGCACTGCTCCTATTGAAGTGAACGGGACCACCGCTTGTAGTTATCTCCGTCCACAAACGTACAAAGTCATGGTAACTTTAAAATGGATTTTCAGATGAAAATACTGAATCAAAATGTAATCCCCTGAGGTCTCCATTGGTAACTTTATTTAATAGGGCAGTATAGGAGCATATAATGACCTATTTTATAAAAACATTTTCTTATTGGCTTGCAGCAAAAAAGACGACTAGAAATTGAACAAAAGCTTGAAGTGCAGGCAGAAGAAGAGAAGAAACAGGTGGAAAATGAGAGGAGAGAACTTTTTGAGGAAAGACGTGCCAAACAAACTGAATTGCGACTATTGGAGCAGAAAGTTGAACTGGCACACTTGGTGAGTAATTATACATCTGACTTTGTTCACGTATCTCTTGCATAGTTTCTGATGTATTTGGAAATGTAATTTCAGCAAGAAGAATGGAATGAACACAATGTGAAAATTATCAAGTATATAAGAACAAAAACAAGACCCCACCTGTTCTACATACCTGGTAGACTGTTTGCACCAACTCAGAAGCTATTGGATGAGTCGCAGAAAAAGATGAATTGTAAGTTCACATACATGTTGTTGGCGGTATGATTGTTTCTGGGGCTGCCCATCATAGAGTCCTTTATTGGACTTTTCTAAGAAAAGGTTTGTGGATTTTTCAGCTCTTACTGTGCTTTTTTTTTTTTTTTTTTAGCTATATTTGAAAGTAGACGGGCAGAATTTGCAGAACAGTTGAATAAAATGGAAGCTAGACCTAGGCGCCATTCCATGAAAGACAAAGATCAAGAAAAGAAGCACGAAGATGAAAATGAACAGAAGGAGGACCCAGAAGATGGTAAGGTGGCTCGGCATGAGATAGATGAGGAGACAGGTAATCTTCCTAATGACATAGAGATGGAGGACACCTTTGAGGAAGAGAAGGATGTTAGTATTATTGTAAGAGATGTAGAAATGGTGCAGGAGAGTAGACTTATGGAAGACGGTGATGATTCTAAGGTGGAGGAAAAGATTGAGGAAGAGGGTAGGGTTCAGGTTGAGGTAGAGATAGAGGAACCACAGCCTAGTAGGTGGGAAGAAAAGGAGACAGAGGTTGAGGAAGAAGTAAAAGAAGATGAGGAAAAAAAAGATAACATGGAGGAAGAGGTGCAACAGCAGGCACTGAATACTAGTGAGACAAGCGTTTATGAATCAAGTGCAGAGATTAACCATAGTAAGGAAGAAGAGAGTGAGGAGAGAGCTGATCAGTCAGAAAGTAAAGTTCCTGAGGAAGCAGAGACACAAAAGACAAATGAGCTTGAGTCTGAAATAGAAACAGAGTCTGTAGAAAAACATAAAATGGACCGAGACCCTATGTTCCATCCACCAGCTCATTATGAGCCCCAGACAAGGCTAGAATCCCATTATTATGTGGAAGAAGAGCTAATGCCTGAAAGGGAAGCTGTAGTCACAGCTGTAAATAATGCAGATCCCCAATTAGAGCAAATCCAGATTACCATCTCAGAACATAAAGAAAAGAGGAGCAGAAGTAGAGGAAGAGCCAAGAACAAAGTAGCCAAGAGCAGAAGCCGGAGCAGTAGCAGCAGTAGTTCTAGCAGTAGCTCCAGTTCAAGCAGTAGTGGAAGTAGCTCGAGCAGCAGCAGTAGTCAAAGCAGTTCAAGCAGTAGTAGCAGCAGCAGCGGAAGCAGCAGCAGGGATAGCAGTAGCAGCAGTAGTAGTAGCAGTGAAAGTCGAAGCCGGAGCAGAGGGAGAGGGCATAACAGAGATGAGAAACACAAGAGAGGTGTTGAGCGAAAGCGACGTGAAAGAGAAACATCTGGAGCAGAGAGGAGTCACAAGTCTTCTAAAGTCAGTAGCAGAGACCCCAAAGGATCCAAGGAGAAAGGCTCGTCAAGGTCTGACCGCAAGAGGACTGTTTCTGAAGGTAGCCGGTCAGGCAAAAGGCCGTCGAGGAGTGAGAGAGACCGTAAATCAGACAGGAAGGATAAAAGACGTTAATCAGATTGTGTACCGGACTGTAGTAGAACATGGTGCTGCCTTAACAATAGCATGGTACTAATTGTTTGGGGAAAGCACAATGAATCTATTTTTATTTTACCTTTATGCATAATTTTGTAATTTGGTGGTTTAACAGGAGGTGTAAGCTCAAAAGATCTTCAAATAAAACCATAAAGGATATTTTTCCCGGTATCTTTGCCTCTTTTATTTGCTAGTGTTTTTATTTTATTTTTAAGCCATACTTTATTCTGGTTTATATTAAAGTACACGTTCACATCACACTGAACCCCTGTAGATGATTGACTTTTAATTTTCCTTTATGTCAATGGATGTACAGTCATAAGATGCCATCCATCGACTGTTGCATTTAATTGTGTTGTTTTTTTTGTGTGGTTTTAATTTTGCATCCTTTACCTTACCCCCTAAGATTAAATACAGAAAAAAATTAACTATTTTAAAGGTTAGCATAGAACGTGATGAAAATGTGAAATAGTTTCCCCTTTATCTTGTTGGAGACCATGAAATGGCTCCACGTTCTGTAAAAAATTTTCCGCTTTTGGTCTGAGCAACATCTCAGGGTGACATTATAGTAAGTGATAGACAAATGGTATATGTACAGATTTAGTTTTATTTAGTAGAAAATGTTTAAGGTATGATACCATTTACTTTCTGACATTGTCTGCTTTGTATGTGTTTCAGAATTTTTGTAAGACCATTTGCGATTGTTCAGCTGTCATGTGCAAATAAATAACTTTTGACTAGCATTGGGCTTTTTCAATTTATTAAATCAGTCACAAGCTTGGTGTGGGCCTCTCGGAACCAGTTTAAACATTCAGACAGGGTAGTTTCAGGGGTTTTAGCAGCACGGAGTAGAAATTCTAGCAATGATGGAACTGCATTTCTCGCTCGTATCATTGGGGGATACAAAAGACTATGGTTATAGCTGCTGCCACTAGGAGAGCGACACTAAGCAAAAAAGTGTTAGCTCCTCCTTTCAGCTATACCCCTCCTGCAGACACAGAGCTCATCAGTTTTAGCTTGAGTGTCTGTAGGAGGCATACATGTTTTCCTGCAGGTCTGCCAAAGATTTTCCTCTTTTTATTTTCTGATCGGACTACAGGCGGCCTCCAAACACCTGGTTTCCCCACACTTGAGGGGGAGACCTGTGGGTCCTCAAGCCCGCTGCTTGTTCCCCACCTCTGGAAGACAAGGAAAAACAGTGGATCTCAAATTCTCTGTTACCCGCCAGCTACAGTGTCACCTTGTTGCTACTTCTGGAAGTCCCCCTTGTTACCAGTGTAGCCTCCCTCTCCAAGGGGCAGCACATTGAGGAAGGTGACACTGCTGGAATCAGGGTGGGCAGAAACCGTCTAGGTAAGGATTACCCACTTTTCCCTGCTGGCCCCTGCCACCATCCACCCCAACCCCCAAGGATTAACCTTCCTCCCCTCCTCCCTGTACTGGGTTCTAGGGGTTAACCTGCTGCTCGGTCCCCTTCTCCTGTGTTCTCTAGTGAACACAGTAAAATGTTTTTTTTCTCAAAACCTTGGCCTCTCCAGCCCTCCATCCGGCTCCTGTCCCCAGCCTCCTCACCTTCCTCCAGGCCCGGCGGTACTCCAGCGCTCGCAGGCCTCCTTGGGCATCCACTGCTTTCTCTCACTGGGCGTCGGTACGTCTGTTTCCGGCCTCCTCTGTTCGGGGGCAAGATCCTCCATGCCCTCTCCCAGCCGGAAGTTCTTTAGGTGCCCCACCTGTCCTTTTCCTCAGGTAGTCATTGTACGGATTGCGGTCGGGTGCCTTCATGGCAGCCCCTGTCTTTCCAGGGTGTTAACCCACGACATGCCTGTCCTCGTGCCTTGAGTCCCCATGCGGAGTGTTCTTATTTTGTTGCTTTTCCTTGGCACGCTCTACGTCCACACTCCTTCAGTAGGAGGAATGTCTGCACGGGTTGCCAGTTTTCTTCCATCCCTGGTCGAGTATTGGAGTATGGCTACTGCTGTTTGACCTCATTTTCATGTGGAGTCCCCCTCTGGAGAGGCCATGGGTGCTGGTATGGCTTCCCCTGAGGCAGTTGTTGAAGCTGCTTTCAATTAAAGCATTTAAAGGGATTCTTTCACCCCCAAACCCCAATTTTCACTACTTACATCATTATTTGGTAAATAGTGCCCCCATTATATAGCCACTTACCCCATAATTTTTAAACTTACAGATGATGAGAAAACGAAGTTTATAATACCTGTCAATCAATAGTGAAGAGCCCAGGGCGCGCATACCGGCAGAGCCCAGGCAGCGCTCATCTAACTTTTCTACCACGCCACCTTTCACCCAGGCTGGCCCATCTGTGATGCGCTCGGCCTCGCCCAGAACCGGCTAAATCCGCGCTGCGCCGTGGATCGGGCAGTCCGCGCCTGCGCACTGGATTCCCGACATTGGCGCAAGCATCGGGCTACCTGCTGCAGGCGGCGGGGCCCGTATCTGCGATAGTGTACCAGCGCAGGATCGGAGCCTCAGGAAGAGTCGGTGGCGCTGGAGCTGGCGGTCACCCTGCCTGCCTCCCTCCCATCGCAGTACGTGGGCCTGCGCCATGCGCACAGGGTAGCCCGATGCTTGCGCCAGTGATCGGGAATCCAGTGCGCAGGCGCGGACTGCCCGATCCACGGCGCAGGCGCGGGATTTGGCCAGTTCTGGGCGAGGCCGAGCGCATCACAATGGGCGGGCCGCCTGGGTGAAAGGGGCGTGGTAGAAAAGTTAGATGAGCGCGTGCCTGGGCTCCGGCCGGTATGACGCCGCCCTGGGCTCCTTCACTATTGATTGACAGGTATTATAAACTTCGTTTTCTCATCATCTGTAAGTTTAAAAATTATGGGGTAAGTGGCTATATAATGGGGGCACTATTTACCAAAATATGATGTAAGTAGTGAAAATTGGGGTTTGGGGGTGAAAGAATCCCTTTAAGATACACTCTGGTGCTCTAAATAAGGCATGCTCAACCTGCGGCCCTCCAGCTGTTGCAAAACTACAACAACTCCCATCATTCCCTGACGGCCTACAGCTTTTATCCTACAGAAGGGCATCGTGGGAGTTGTAGTTTTACAACAGCTGAAGGGCCGCAGGTTGAGCATCCCTGCTCTAAATCATGGTACCCCAAAGGGGTTAATATCCACGCATGGTAGACAGACTCTGACACAGGTGAGTCAAAGACTATCTCTCTCTTTATTACAGTAAGTTAAGCAGTTTATAAAAGTTCAGAGAGTGTTCCCCTACTGAGGCTCATGCCATTAGTTCATTGGCTAAGAAGAAAATAGATAACTTGGCATCTGCACATTGTGCACTAGTTCACAAACTTTGGAATGTGAACTATGCAAACATCTAGGTGCCAGCGCAATCTTGTAATGGCTTCTCACTAACACCAGTACAGCATACATCATATATGACGCTCAAGGAGGAGGGTCCTCTTGGATAGACGTAAGCTTTGTGCTTTGTTCCCAACTTGAGTAAATAAGGTGGTGTCCTCTACAGAAGGATATGGGGCCATCTTGGGTGAGCAGTAATGAAGAATGATATCCACATCTTTTTTACAGTCTTTACGCTGGCAATAGATTTCTGGGCTACTACTGTGTGACCCCTTCCCAGGAGAGTTTTTGCGTTCTTCCTTCAAATGCCGACAGTCACTGGCACTGGAGGTTCTTGCCGCATCCCCTTCCTCCATGTGCGGTATTGACCCTGGCATTTCGTGCGGTTTTCTGCAACACATTTACTAGGCATGGTATGTATGGTGTTCCTGAGGCGGTGGCTGATGGGTTCACTTATTCCTTATGGCGCTGGTCAAATGCCCATACCAAGCCATGCTACTGGTAATGGGTTTGCTCACTGCTGGTGGGCACTAGTGTGGTTTTCTGTACCTGGTATAACCTACAGATTTCTGTGGCGCTGGTTTAGCCCCTTGTTCCCTTCACATGTCGTGCATTGCCTCTACCATTTGCTACGGTGACAGCATCAGCGTTCCCTCCTTGTGGCAGTTTGGGTATGCACTTATCCAGTTTGCCTAAGAATTTGTCTGCACTGTTTCCTGCACCGGGTACGGCGGTCATACTGTCCTTGTTGTCACCGCTAACATTATTTCTCTACTGAACCGTATCAGCCTTTTCTACTTCTCCCCTTCCGCAAGTGAAGTAGTTGCACTTCCCCAGATACTGTTTCTGCTTGCTTGGCCAGTTTCTATAGCCGTTTGGTTCTTGTAGGCCTCCTTTCTGCTGTGGAGTATCTGCGCGGGTACTATGGTTCTGTTACCGTTTTTTTTTCTGGGACTGTGGCGTTCAACATCCGCACTCCCTTCCTGTTGCAGTATTTATCCCATATTTGGCTCTGGTCTGGCCGTTTCATACATTCCTCTCATAGCCTCCTTCTCTTCTTTAGGTGCAGTTGGTCCTCAGTGGTGGTCGAGTGTGTCTGATGGTTTTACGCAACTTTTATGTTTTCAGACCTGTACGTTGCTTCTACCTGTTCCGTTTTCCTCTGTACTTTTTCTTTAGCTTCCAGTTAGGGCTGCCAGTTCAGGCAGCCTTCCATATGTATCAGACGGCTTCTCTCTTCTCTTGTTATGGAGCTTAAGGTCCTCCTCTCCATGTCTCTGTTACCACATTGTCATTCTCCTTGAGGAACATTCTTATGAGACAAAACCCCTTGGCCGTACGTCTAAAGGGGACGTGTTTTTTTTTTTTTTTTTTAATCTCGGGGACACTTTTCCTACCAGGTTACTCCCCGATTTTTTTTTTTGGGTCATTTCCACTGCCTTATTCCCATTGTGTCTCTTCTCTCCTTCGATATTCTTTTCTTATGGGCCATAGTCATGCCTGAAATCCAGGTTCTCTAGCCCTGATTTTGTTAATGGTTCTGCTAGAGTGCTCTTCTCCTTTGACAGCCTGGTATGGAGTTGGGGATTGTCGCCTTCTGACACCTCTACTTCTTTCCCCATGGGGGGGCAAGATTTGTCACGTCCGCAGTTCTCTGGCCCTTGGTATCCAGACACCATTTTCGGTTTGTTTTCTTTCCATGCCAAGTCGTGTCTGTTGATCACTCTAGGGGGGTCTTTTACTGGGGTGCTGGTCCTTGGGTATCACCTTACTTAGAAGTCTTCTGGGCCTAAGATATGTTTTCTCTCCAGTATATTCTGTAGTTGCTCCGTTTGCTATGGCGCCTGACTTTTTTCATTCTTGTCCATCTTGTGGATATTCAGTGTGCTCGCCGCTTCTTCGAAGCTTCCTAAGCCGTTGCTTTTGTCCCCGCAGCTGCTGCTCTTTTGCCCAGCCGGGGTATCTGGGTATTCAGACGCTTTCTGGTTGGCCTTCCTGGGAATGGCTCTTCCTGTCCTTTTTTCAGGGGTCGGGTGTGTCCTCCCCCTGCATTTCTGTGCGACGCCTTATGACCGGCCTTGGATTCGTTCTGTTCTTGTTCCCTCCCCATGGTATTGCTCTTTAACGTCCCATGGTTTTCTATGTCCCCCAATGATACGAGCGAGAAAGTAGGATTTTTGTCTTACCTGTAAAATCCTTTTCTCGCTGAGTTCATTGTGGGGACACAGCTCCCACCCCGTAAGTACATTGCTGGCTATCCTTGTTGCGTCCCTCCGGTTCTTGGTTCTGACCCATCTCCGTCTGTGTTCCTTTTTATTGTTTTCTGTTGGCTTCTCCTGGCCGCTCCTACTGCTTCCATACAAACTGATTAGCTCAGTGTCTGCAGGAGGGGTATAGCTGAGAGGAGGAGATAACACTTGTTTTGCATTGTGTCGCCTCCTAGTGACAGCATGGTCTTCTGTGTCCCCAAATGAACTCGGCGAGAAAAGGATTTTACAGTTAAGACAAAAATCCTACTTTTCTAGGCCTCTTTTTATGGCTTTACACTATTTACATATCATTAGGCCATCAATGCATTATCGGGGGTTGTCCCACAAAGGGCTGCAGCTATCGATTTATTTTAGTAATCAAGTATTCTACCGATTAATCCAACGATTAATCAAGTACTCTAATGGGGAAAAAACTAATTAAAATAATGTTTTCTATAAAAACTTTTCAGCTCCCCCCAGTGCCATCATTTCCCCCTCCAATGCCATCAGTTCTCTCTCCAATGCCATCAGTTCCTCCACTAAAGTGCCACCAGCTGCCCCCACTGCTATAAACTCTCCCATGCCATCAGTGCCCAGCCACTGCTGACAATCCAGAGATCTTCCATCTTCACTGCAATGCACTAGGACCTGGCTTAAGGTCGTAGTGCGCGCTTACGTTCACTATGTCCTGACGATGTGTGTACCTCAGGATCCAGTGCGGGCCGGTGGGTGACCACGTAGCGTTAACAATAGCTCTGCGGTCACATGGCACAAACGAATCTTCGATGCAAAAAATTTGCATTGAGAATTTTTGTGTCAAGTTACTTGATTAATTCGAGTAATCGTTTCTGCCCTAGTCCCACACCTGAGACCCCTCACCATATAGCAGAATTGCAGCACAAGGCACAGCTCCACTTGTATGTACGGCACTGTGCCTGTGTGAACAGGGAAAATGCCAAGGCCTCTTCGTTCTAATGATCAGTTGGCAGCCTGGGTCTTGGCTCCCTTGCTGTATTTGCCTATGCTAAGTACTGTATTGGTTCTAAATGAATGTCCTGGACAATTCCTTCAAAAATCCTAGAGGCTTTAATGTTATTGCTTAAGGCTAGAAGCGCCCATGCAGTTTTTTTGAGCCAAAAACATGCCTTTTGAAAGGGAAATACACTCCTCAACAATGACATTGCAGCACTAAGGACATGCTGCAAGGGCATGCAACTCGAAAGTAGCAGGTGCCGCTAAAATCTGCAGATTTACTGTAGTTATCAAACACCTAGCGCCAATCTGTGGCAAGTGGGAGGGGCATAAAAGTCACATTGAAAGCAAAGTTTTTTAGCCACATAACCTCAAAAATTGGATCAAATCGTGTGGGATGTCTGTGCAAGGCCTCCTGTTAATCGATGTGTGAGTTATCACATGTCACAACCTGAGAGGGACAGAATCCTTGAATTGAGAGGCCTTGATTTATAACTGGCAGATCGCCAAGATGTCAGCAGTGATCAACAGTGCCTGTCCTGGTGGTTGGGATAACGAGAAATTGGAAATAGGGCCCGATCCTCTGATTAGATGAATGGCTCGTATTGATCCATTCTGTACTGCAGGTGTCTGCTGTTTTTTTCATGTAAAATATGGCCTGGAACTTGTTTGACTGAGTGATTATACTTTTTCCAATAGAGAAGTCTGTGAAAATTTAAAAAAAAAAACAACCACACCTACAGCATTCTGTAATGAAAAGTAAAAAAAAAAAAAAATCACTAGGGAGCAAAAAATGCCTTACCAAAAATAAAAGTGAGGTTTTAATCATTTCCTATTGACTAATATCTGGTTTTGGTGCTTTTTGCTCCGAAACAGGCTGTTTTTCTGCACTTTCGGTGCTTTTAGGTGCATTTTTTTTAGTAAAAACATCAGCTCCAGATGTTCATTGAAAGTCTATGGGAAATATAAACTGGTTGTTTTTGTGTGTCTGGCGTCTTTTTCCCAAAGTGCCGCATGTTGAAGCTCCCTGTTTTTTGTTTTGTTTTTTTTTTTAAACGGGAAAAAAAGTCAGAAAAGTGCCATGAAAACCCGTGGTATGGAAAAAAAAATCTATTTCTATGGCCTTTTATAGTGAACAGAAAATGAAGATGAAATAATGACTGACACTTAGTGGATGCTGTCAATCACTTGGTAACTCCACCCTCTGGACTCCTAAATGCAGAATGAGCGGAGGTTTTCATGAAAAAAAAAGTTGGATCTTTTCCCACGCATCTCTTCTCCTTCATGCTCTAGAACACGGATCAGCAACCTCCAGCCTCTGTTCTGAAACTACAGCTCCCAAAATCCTCCTCTCACTTCTATGTGCGTTACAAGAACAGCCAAGTAAGTGCATGCTGGGAGTTGTAGTTTCACAGCAGCTGCTCTAGAATAATGTTCCCCATTTTGTGGCTCTCCAGCTGCTGCAAAACTACTACTCCCATTATGCCGTGACAGCATGATGGGAGTTGTAGTTTTGCAACAGTTTGTGAACTACATGTTGGAGATCACTGCTCTAGATTATATACTGCCTGAAGAACAGGCCCATGAAGGGAAGGCCCCTCTCCAGTTGAAGAAAAGATAAAAATTACATTGAAGGGGTTGTTCGGGTTCAGAGCTGAACCCGGACACACCTCCATTTTCACCCAGGCACCCCCCCCTGACAGGAGTATCGGAGCAGTTTATGCTCCGATGCTCTCCTTTACCCTGTGCAAAATCACGGTGATCTAAGGCATTTTCAGGAGTTCCGGTGACGAAACGGGCTCTCCATGGGGCTGCCAGGAAGCCTGGTGAAGTCACAGGCACTGATGGGCGGGCTTTTGCGCTGCCCTAGCCAGTAAAACGGCTAGGGCAGCGCTAGAGCACACCCATCAGAGCTTGTGACGTCACTGAACACTCTACCAGGTGGAAGTGTGTTATAAAAAAAGATCACTTGCCCTGCACGATCTAGCGCAGGGCAAAGAAGAGCATCGGAGCATGAACAGCTCCGATGCTCAAGTCAGGGGGGCTGCCAGGGTGGAAATAGAGGCATGTCCGGGTTCAGTTCTGAACCCGAACAACCCCTTTAATTTGGGAACAAACAGAATATTCCAAGGTCAAGATCCCCTACTATCAAATGCACAGTAAGCAGTAGGTAGTCTGAGTGCATTTGGAACTAAAAAATATGGTGTTCCATTAGTTCCTTAGTTAGGGTGCTTTCACAATTGCGGCAGAGTGATCCGGCAGGCAGTTTCGTCTTCGGAACTGCCTGCTGGATCCGTCGATCTGCATGTAGACTGATCCGGATGTGGAGCCATCTCACAAATGCATTGCAAGAATGGATCCGTCTCTCTGCTTGTCATGTAGATAGACGGATCCGTCTTGTATTTTTCTTTACAGTTTTAAAAGTCTGGGCGTACCGGAAGGACGGATCAGTGGCTAGGTGAGCATTACGTTTTTTTCATTTTATTAAGACTAAGGGGCTTCTCGACTGTAAGGGTCATGGCTATTGGGTGGGGGCGCTCTACAGTAAGAGGGCATAACTACTAGAAAGGGCCAGCAAAGAAACATTCCACAGTCTGGAGGCAGTGAAGTGGAATAACTAGTGTGTGTGGGGGGTATGTGTCTTCTACACATACATGTCTTCTGTCTGTGTCAATGCACATACATGTCTTCTATCTAATCCCTGTCACAGCACATACATGTCTTCTATCTAATCCCTGTCACAGCACATACATGTCTTCTGTCTCTTCTCTGTCACTGCACATACATGTCTTCTGTCTAATCCCTGTCACCGCACATACATGTCTTCTGTCTCATCCCTGTCACAGCACATACATGTCTTCTGTCTCTTCTCTGTCACAGCACATACATGTCTTCTATCTAATCCCTGTCACAGCACATACATGTCTTCTGTCTCTTCTCTGTCACAGCACATACATGTCTTCTATCCAATCCCTGTTACAGCACATACATGTCTTCTGTCCGTGTCAATGCACATACATGTCTTCTATCTAATCCCTGTCACAGCACATACATGTCTTCTATCTAATCCCTGTCACCGCACATACATGTCTTCTGTCTCTTCCCTGTCACAGCACATACATGTCTTCTATCTAATCCCTGTCACAGCACATACATGTCTTCTGTCTAATTCCTGTCACAGCACATACATGTCTTCTGTCTCTTCTCTGTCACAGCACATACATGTCTTCTGTCTCTTCTCTGTCACAGCACATACATGTCTTCTGTCTATTCCCTGTCACAGCACATACATGTCTTCTATCTAATCTCTGTCACAGCACATACATGTCTTCTGTCTCTTCTCTGTCACAGCACATACATGTCTTCTATCTAACCCCTGTCACCGCACATACATGTCTTCTGTCTCATCCCTGTCACAGCACATACATGTCTTCTATCTAATCCCTGTCACCGCACATACATGTCTTCTATCTAATCCCTGTTACCGCACATACATGTCTTCTGTCTCATCCCTGTCACAGCACATACATGTCTTCTATCTAATCCCTGTCACTGCACATACATGTCTTCTATCTAATCCCTGTTACCGCACATACATGTCTTCTGTCTCATCCCTGTCACAGCACATACATGTCTTCTATCTAATCCCTGTCACCGCACATGCATGTCTTCTGTCTCTTCTCTGTCACCGCACATACATGTCTTCTGTCTAATCTCTGTCACCGCACATACATGTCTTCTGTCTCATCCCTGTCACAGCACATACATGTCTTCTATCTAATCCCTGTCACAGCACATACATGTCTTCTGTCTCTTCTCTGTCACCGCACATACATGTCTTCTGTCTAATCCCTGTCACAGCACATATATGTCTTCTGTCTCTTCTCTGTCACTGCACATACATGTCTTCTGTCTCATCCCTGTCACTGCACATACATGTCTTCTATCTCATCCCTGTCACAGCACATACATGTCTTCTGTCTCATCTCTGTCACTGCACATACATGTCTTCTGTCTCATCCCTGTCACAGCACATACATGTCTTCTGTCTCATCCCTGTCACAGCACATACATGTCTTCTATCTCATCCCTGTCACAGCACATACATGTCTTCTGTCTCATCCCTGTCACAGCACATACATGTCTTCTGTCTCATCCCTGTCACAGCACATACATGTCTTCTGTCTCTTCTCTGTCACTGCACATACATGTCTTCTGTCTCATCCCTGTCACAGCGCATACATGACTTCTGTCTCATCCCTGTCACAGCACATACATGTCTTCTGTCTCATCCCTGTCACTGCACATACATGTCTTCTGTCTCATCCCTGTCACCGCACATACATGTCTTCTGTTTCATCCCTGTCACAGCACATACATGTCTTCTGTTTCATCCCTGTCACAGCACATACATGTCTTCTATCTAATCCCTGTCACAGCACATACATGTCTTCTGTCTCTTCTCTGTCACAGCACATACATGTCTTCTGTCTCTTCTCTGTCACAGCACATACATGTCTTCTATCTAATCCCTGTCACAGCACATACATGTCTTCTGTCTCATCCCTGTCACTGCACATACATGTCTTCTGTCTCATCCCTGTCACAGCACATACATGTCTTGTGCATATCTCCTCATGCCCTAGAGTGGCTGTCAGCCTGTACAGGACACTGACTAGCTGGTTAAGCAGTTTATTAATGTTTCTAGTAAATTCAGCTGGAGACATGTGTGGGACTACAAGTCTCAGAATGTCCACATTACACTGGGGCAGGGGGAGGCTGCTAATGTATGAGGAAACCTATGGTCCTCCCACGGCATTCAGCATCATCGATATGAGGGACAGATAAGACTGACACGTCTGGTCTGCAATCTCCTCTATGGTGCACGTTCTGAACGCGGGCATATGGTCCTCCAATCGTGTTTTGATGCGTTGACAAGACGTGTACGTCTGGAAAGCGGTCTTCTCTATGGTCACGTTGACAGGGCAGTAGTGATGGTTGCGGAAGCGAAAGTGCCAGTAGACTGCCCGGAGTAGGGCGGGGCCGGCATGTTGGCTCCTGGCTGCCAGGTCAGGATGCTGAAGGTGGCCAGCGGTCTGTTTGTGGCGTTGCTCCTGGCGCTTATGTTGGGCAAGTACAGCAGCACAGGACGCAGGGCTCAGCTACGGGCCAGACATGTCACAGAAGACGGTCCGGTACCTGGGAAGGAGCTCTTCAACATCTTCTGGGCTGTGCAGGTATCTCTATAGGCTGCTTATGATGTGGAGACACCTGTGCTGTGGGATGTGAGCTGCTGCTCTCTGTTATCAGCCATTTATGGGATTACTACAGGAAGTCCTTTAACCTACACTTTACACTAGGGGTGCAAAATCTGAGGTCCACATGTGGTCCCTAGTGTCATCCTGGGTGGCTCCTAACCATTCGGTTACTGACCTGCTTGTGGCTGTTGGCTGCTCACATGCACTGGCCTCGGGGGTCAGGCGTGCCGGGAGGGCTCGTCACTGGCCTCGGGGGTCAGGCGTGCCGGGAGGGCTCGTCACTGGCCTCGGGGGTCAGGCGTGCCGGGTGGGCTCGTCACTGGCCTCGGGTGTCAGGCGTGCCGGGAGGGCTCGTCATTGGCCTCGGGTGTCAGGCGTGCCGGGAGGGCCTGCCACTGCCCTCCGGGAGGCTCCAGGCGTGCCGGGAGGGCTCGTCACTGGCCTCGGGGGTCAGGCGTGCCGGGAGGGCTCGTCACTGGCCTCGGGGGTCAGGCGTGCCGGGTGGGCTCGTCACTGGCCTCGGGGTCAGGCGTGCCGGGAGGGCTCGTCACTGGCCTCCGGGGTCAGGCGTGCCGGGAGGGCTCGTCACTGGCCTTGGGGGTCAGGCGTTTCGGGAGGGCTCGTTACTGGCTTCGGGGGTCAGGCGTGCCGGGAGGGCTCGTCACTGGCCTCCGGGGTCAGGCGTGCCGGGAGGGCTCGTCACTGGCCTCCGGGGTCAGGCGTGCCGGGAGGGCTCGTCACTGCCCTCCGGGGTCAGGCGTGCCGGGAGGGCTCGTCACTGGCCTCGGGGGTCAGGCGTGCAGGAGGGCTCGTCACTGCCCTCCGGGGTCAGGCGTGCCGGGAGGGCTCGTCACTGCCCTCGGGGGTCAGGCGTGCCGGGAGGGCTCGTCACTGGCCTCGGGGGTCAGGCGTGCCGGGAGGGCTCGTCACTGGCCTCGGGGGTCAGGCGTGCCGGGAGGGGCTCGTCACTGACTTTGACATGCTAGTGATGTGCTGTTCTAGTACATTAGTACATGTGACCACAGAGGCCAGTGGTTGGTCTCAGTGGTCAGAGCACCAAGCCACTTCCAGTCTGCCGGGGAACCTAAAATGGCTCAGGACTGCAGTTAGTCTTGAATTCTGAGGTTCACTGTTTCAGTAATCTCTGGAGTCTCCACATAAGGCCCCATGCACACGACCGTTGTTTGTTTCCGCGTCTGTTCCTTTTTTTTTTTCACGGATAGGATGCTTCCCCATTCATTTCAATGGGTCCGTCAAAAAATGCGGATGGTCAACCGTTTTTGTTCCGCATCCGTGATCCGTGTTTTCATTCCGTCAAAAAAAATAGTTCATGTCCTATTTTTTTCACGTTTGCGGACAAGGATAGGCATTTTTACAATGGATCTGCCATAAAAATCGGATCCGTCAAAAAAAAACGGTCCGTCATCCGTTTTTTTTGACAGGCGCAAAATTTCCAGGAGGAGCGGACGCGGAGGCAGGCAACGGTCGTGTGCATGTAGCCTAGGTCAACACAACCCTGTATGGCACTCAAAACATGTAGAGTAAGAGAAGAGGTGGCCGAGCATGCGTGTTGATGTGGGCTCAGACCAGAAAAGGTTGTGCACCCCTGATGTACACTATATCTTCCCAAATGAGAGAGAGATCGTACTCATTGGGGTTTGTCTGGTGCAGATTCTGAGCCACAAATCCAGCAGGTAGCTGCCCGGAAAACCTCTTTTCAGTGGAGAAGCAGTGGTTTCTGGCCATGGCCATCCCGATAAAGGACGTCCGCGCCAAATTCAGCCTGCAGAAGACGTTGTGTGAATGACCCCTTAGGTGATCCTGAGTAACTAGAAGGGGTAGGGGGTGACGCTCATTTATTAGGGTAGAGGGGGGCTACAGAGAGTGCCTCTTGTACTGGGGGCACAGTCTTATAGAAAATGACATCTGTGACTAGCTAGTTACTAGCATTTCCTCTCTCTCTCCAATGTTACAGGTGACCGATATTCATGTCAGTAAATTTTTGGATCCTATCCGGGTATCAGAATTTGAATCCTTTTGTACTGAGAGCCTTTCTGTCATTGGGCCAGCGCTTGTTCTGGTAACCGGTAAGAGAACATTGTATTATTGTATTAGATGGTGAGCCCCGTTGGGGACAGTTGGATGAATATAGTAGCGCTATATAAGGGCATAAAATGAATTAATTATATACAGCCGCCTCTCAGGTTATCATATTAAAGGGGTTATCCGGGAAATAATTTTGATGACCTGATCACAGGATTAGGGCTCATGCGCACAAACGTATTTTTTTGTTCTTGTCAGTTCCGTTTTTTTTTATGGCCAATTCTTTTCAATGGGGCCACAAAAAAAAAAAAAAAAAGCAAATGAACATGTCCTATTCTTGTCTATTTTGTGGACAAGGACAGGCATTGTTACAATGGATCCACAAAAAAACGGATGTAACAGGGATGTCATCCGTTTTTTTTTTTTGCAGACCACAAAATACATACATGTGCATGAGCCCTAAGTGATCATGATCACATCAGCAGGGGTTTGAATCCCGGGGACCCCTTCCGGTCAGCTCTTTCTGGGAGCTCCAGGGAGCGCGGCGGCCTTGTGTGCACTTACCAAGCACTGCGCTGTACGTGGTATAGTGGCTGTGCTTGGTATTGCAGCTCCGCCCCATTGACTTGAATGGGTCTGAGCTGCAACTGGGCCGTGTGGCCGATGTATGGTGACGTCACAAGTCTGGCCTCTTCTAACAGCTGATTGGTGGGTGGCCCTGGTGTCAGTCCCCCGTCAATCTGATATTGATGACCTATTCTGAGGATGGGGCGTCAAATATTGATTCCGGGGAAGCCCCTTTAATTGATTCTGGGATGACCATTGTAACTTGAGACCATAACTCTACGGAAAACTAGTAAATGGTTCCAAAGCTTCCAAAATGTCAACTCGAAAAAAGAAAAATTGAATGTTAGCGATACCCCCCCACAAAAGTAATACTAGTAAATCTACTTGATACATATAGGGCCTCTTTCACACATCCGTGTCCATGATGAAGTCCGTGACCAGACGGTCAGTGTTTCATCCATGAAGTGGAGGTCTCTGAAGGTCCACGTTGAAGGTCAATGTGTCCGTTTTTGTTTTTTTTTGTCCTCTGTATGATCTGTATTCCACGTGCACTGCCAGGCTGAAAAGTGGATTTCTAGAGCATCTCCTACCAATGATCGAGTGAATGTCACTGGTTTTCACGGACCGGTGGACTTCAGTGGCATGTCTGGTCCACATCATGTTGGATAGACAAGGATATGTGAATAAACACATTAGAATCAATGGATGCCTGTCTGTAGAAAACAAGGACAGCACAAGCCTTCAATTTACTGACGTGTAGGAAGAGGTCTAAAAGCCAGAAAGAGCTGTTGGAGACTGTAAATCACTGTCTATGAGGAGGACATGAGCTTCTTCAGGTTCCTGTACAAGTACACACAGGGGGCGGTACCAATTGGGGCCGTGTCCCTGCAGTCAGTATCTGATTCTTTTACATGGTGAATGGTAACACCCACTTGTAAATGTATTCATAAATGGTTAGGAGGCATAAGAGAGGAACAGCACAACAGAGCGGAGGATTTACTAATCCTGTAGATGGTGTAAGCTCGGACCGGGTGTCTTGAATTTGCACCCGATTTAGGCCTCATGGACACCGCCGTGGCCTGTATTGTAGCTCGCAAACAGTGGGTCTGCAATATGTGGGCACTGGCCGTGTGCTCACCGCATCACGGATGCTGACCCATTCACTTCTTCTGTTTGTTTGCGGTTCGGACGAATGACGGACCTATTCAAGTTGAGCAGCCGCGTGGATGGTGTAAGGGGATCGCAAATTGCGGTCCCCAATGCACGGAACAGCCGAACAACGGCCGTCTGCAAGTGGCCTTACTCTTCACTGACTCTATACCTGTGATGGCCAAACTCCGGAGCTAGAGCTGTGGTAAAACTACAACTCCCAAGAAGTACACTTGCTTGGCTGTTCTCTGAACTCCATGGAAATGAATGGAGCATGCTGGGAGTCGTAGTCTCGCCACAGCTCCTTTACTTTGGCCTACTTTGACACCAGAATTGTGGTGTAGTTTAATATATAATATCACATCTGAGACCAGGACCCTTTTCTGTTAATCCTCAGTGGATTTTTCTACATGCACCAAATTTTGGTGTGATTTACGGCAATATCTAGGTGCACTCATTAGTAAATGTCAGCAACAGTTCTAAGGAAAGATGCTTCAAGAGGGGTGACGGGTCCTCCGTAAAGTGCATCTGTCACCATTATCCACTGTATTAAACCATAGACCTAGCCCCCGGAGCATGCTTCACTTCATTAGCACAAGAAAGTGATTGTTGCACTCGCCACGATCAACCCTACCGTGTAGTGCACCTGGTTTAAGGGGGTTGATCAGTATGGCAGGTCCTCTTTAAGAGTCTTTGTACACAGATAAGCATGCCGCCAAGCACCTGACAAACCTTTATGCGGCATTTAAAAAAAAAAAAATCATCGGTTGTTGTCGGCGCATCGCCCTGTGTGAACAGGGATGTGCTGCTGACAATGGTGGCGCTGTCTCGCACAGTGCTGACTGCTGCAGGTACAGTATATGGAGCTATACAAGGGCTCATGGACATGCTATCCTTCTTGACTGAAAGGGCCAGGCTCCTGCATAGTCATCTCAGGCTCCTGGCCCTGCCTTTCAAAAATGAGAGGGATTGCTGGCAGAGGGAGCAAGTTTGCAGAGAGTGACTTGAGCCCGCCCTCGGTGCACTTAGCTGCTCATTTGCATATGGCTCAAAAGCCCTAGAAGACGTTGGGCCTGGTTTAACAGTAAGTTTGCTGGTGACAGACTCCCTTTAAGAGACCACAGGGGAAATGAAAACCGATGCTAGAATATAAAAATGACTGAAAAATAATACCATAATAATATAGTAGTAATATTATAAAATGAAAAACAGGAAACCAAATTTTGGGTATGCTGAAAATCTGAAATGTGTGAGAACCGCAAAACGACTTATTCTTCATGTGCTTCTTGTGGCATAAGAACATCAGAAAGCAATGAACTGTAACCCCTGTAAGATGTCCTGGTGCATGTTCTCAGGAGGAGCTGGGCCTACTGAGACCACCGGAAGCTGCGGGTCTCACACGTGATCGTTTTATTGCAGGTGATCTTACAGATGGCAAAACCAAGGACAAGCTGGGCTCAGACCAATTTGAGGACGAGTGGCAGATTTACCAGTCTGCGCTCAAAAAGTCACGGATATTGGAAAAAACAACCTGGATAGATATTCGCGGAAACCACGGTAAGAGATCAGGACTGCTGCTTATTTCTCCATCACCAGACTGTGCTGGGACTTGATGTCTGGTTTCTTGCTACAGAGCACCAATCCATTTCCCCAAGAACTACTAAAAAAAATCTGTGCTCTACAGTCGGCATTTCAGGGGTCTGTTCTGTACTTACCTAAGTGTAGTAACGGAGCGCTTCTCCCCCAATATTCGCTGTGGCACGCTGATATTTTTACAAGTACACTGACCAGTTTTCTGTAGCAGAGAAACTGACCACAAATCTTTGAGTCTGTGCCAAGATTAAAATTTCAGAAGCAGACACTGGGTGACTCACCTACCGTATTACCACCTTGGATGAACTTCTGCATGATTTTGGGAAAGCTTCCATTTCCAGTAATTACTAATGGTTAATTGAAAAAGCTACCAGTGGATCTCAGATCTATCTCTCTGATGAATCGCTCTAGCTATCTCGCTCTAGCTATCTCGCTCTAGCTATCTCGCTCTAGCTATCTCGCTCTAGCTATCTCGCTCTAGCTATCTCGCTCTAGCTATCTCGCTCTAGCTATCTCGCTCTAGCTATCTCGCTCTAGCTATCTCGCTCTAGCTATCTCTATCATCTCCATCTCTATCACAGAGAGGGAGATGCAGAACGTGTCTTTCAGCTCTGCCAGCTACCAGTACAGGGGGGGCAGCATGATTCTCTTGGTTGCCTTCTCCCATCATTTCCCTGCACCAGTCTGCTGACATCTATTACCTGTCACCAGCTGAGACCATGGGGAAAGCTATAGCAGCTAAATGCTAAATGGGATGGAAATCTCCACTACAAAGAGTCACTTTACAGAACTGCCTTTCATTTGGAAATCTATGGCAGATCAGGCTTTCCATTCCCCATTGATGATGACCTCTTACATGTCAGATGTCCCCCCCCCCTTGGGGATGCCTAGTACATAATGTGACTTTTGTAGTAAATGGGGAGTCCTGTTGCTAACCATCATAATACATCTGTGCATTTTTTTTTTTTTAGATTCATTTAACATTGCAGACCTGAGCAGCAGCAATAACTACTACAGGTAGAGAACATGAAGTTATCATTGGGGTATGTGGGACATAGCTATGTGTTGTGCCTAATGCTATGTTAAAAGGAGGGAGTGAAGCTACTTTAAATGGAATCTGTCTCATAATGACGCCTAAAAGGTTTTTCTATACGTTTATCTTACACATTTGCATAATGTTCATGTTTGCTCCTGCCAGTCTTGTGCTCACAGCAGTACATATTGTAGAAATCCGAATCCGTGCGCCGCATATATGGCTCCAGTGTATGAACGCCCAGGCTACTGTACTGCTAGTAAAACTATCAAATTAATAATCAAAATATCTTAAAAAAAAATAAAAATAATATATATATATTATAAAATAATTTTTGGGGTATTTGTAATAGTTTAATAAAAAAATGTGTTGAAGTTGAAAATTGACGTTTTAGGTACAATTTAAAGGGGTTGTTCACCCCAGGGGCCTCAGTCAGACCCTCCCCCATCAGCACGGAGGGAACACTACTTATCCGATCCCCGCATCTGGGTTCCGACTCCTTTGTTCCCCGCGGGCTGCTGGAGCTCTCGGGTCTCCCCATGTCAACATCCAGTTTCACTGGTCACATGGCTGCTGCAGTGGTGACATGTCTCCCGTGCGTCTTGTCACATGATGCATGGGAGACAAGTCCCCGCTGCAGCAGCCACCTGACCCACATCAAACCGGATATTTACGCGTGGAGACCTGAAAGCTGCAATGACCCCAGGTCAAGCGAAGGACCTGGCACCCAGGGGCGGGGATCAGGCAAGTATGATTCCCTCTACGGGTCCAGCCAGGCTGGGGGGGCATCTACCTGAGAGAGGTGAACAAGCCCTTTAACTTGATCTTTAGCCAAAGAAAAGTAGAGCAAACTTTGTCCTTCCTGGAAATTCCTTGAGTCCAAAGTTCAGACATTCATTTGTGTTTCTGTTTTCACTGTGTGTTCACCTACAGGTAGGTATGTAGCTGGGGCCCTACCTGCAAAGAACTATGTACTTTCCACAAGAAGTGTGTCACTGATGCTAGTCTTTATTAAAAAAAAGTTTCTACGGCTTCACCTGTGCAGCTTTCTGTTTCTGTGCATTTGCAGACCAGCAGGCTGTCTCCTTCACCCTAAGTTCACACTTGCGCGTTTTACAGCGCGTTCGAACGCGCTGTAAAACGCATAACCGATGCAAACCAATGCTTCCCTATGGGACTGGTTCACATTTTCGCATTTTACAGCGCGTTCGAACGCGCTGAAAAACGCCCGACGCATAAACAAGTTCTTGAGCTTTTTTTTGGGTGTTTGTCGCGCGTTTTGGCCCATAGACTTCAATGGGAACGCGCAACACTGAAAACACGCGTTCGAACGCGCGTTTATGAATTGGCAACATGCTGGAAAGGCTAAACCCCAGCTCTGATTGGCCAAACTTCATATAGACAGGGATATTTGGTCATTGGACAACACTGCAGTCAATCACACAAACGCGCGTTTACTATCGCCAAAAACGCGCACAAAAATGCGCGTAAAGCGCGCGTCTCAGAAACGCTCAGGTCTGAACCCAGGGTTACAGTGAATCCCATCAGGGCGCTGCACTGACGGCTCCGACTGCAGCTCTCATCTCTGGACTCCTGACAGCTCATAAATAGAGATGAGCGAACATTTAAAAAAAAGTCCGTTGTTCGGGGTTCGGGTGGTGGTTAATTGCGCATCCTGTTATGGATTCCACAATAGCGCATATGGAATCCATAAGGGGCGGCTGCCACCAACCCGAACTGTAGAACAGCTGAAGGACCTGGCGTGAGGTCACTGTCATGTGATCAGTGCAGGGGGCGTGGCTCAGCACTGGATTTGATCCCGTGCTGAGCCACGCCCCTGCACTGATCACATGACAGTGACATCACGCCAGGTCCTTCAGCTGTTCTACAGTTCGGGTTGGTGGCAGCCGCCCCTTATGGATTCCATATGCGCTATTGTGGAATCCATAACGGGATGCGCAATTAACCACCACCCGAACCCCGAACAACGGACTTTTTTTAAATGTTCGCTCATCTCTACTCATAAACACTCATTGGAGCTAAACCCTTACCCCTTTTGATAATATGGGCTAAATGAGAGTTTAGGAGCTGTCAGGAGTTCAGAGATAAGGGTTACACTTGGAACTGCCACGGCTGACGGAGTAATTGTGAAATAGAGCGCCAGCCAGTCTGCAGGTACACTGAAGCTGAAAGCTGTAGAACTAAAACTGTTGAAAAGTTGTAATACACCAATTGAATAAATGATTTTTATCCCAAAATGAGTATAATTCAGTGCTTATAATTTGCCCCCATAGCCTTAATCGGATCTGTGCCATTGTTCAGACATTTTTATCATGTTATCTATATGAAAAACTTTCTTTTTAACATGTTTTATGCCGGAATGGTCACTACTCCAGACCGTGTATTCTTCAGTGACACCACCAGGTCTACACATTCAGACCACTGCTTAGCAAATTACATACAGAAAAGATTATTCAGACTCCCTGATGATAGATTACAATGGAAAACTGAATTTATACATTAAAAATTATAATTACATTTAAGAAAAATATTTTAATATACATGAAAATAATTTTTTCTTCTCTAGGAAATATTCTGGATGGCAAAAAGAAGGCTCCTTCCACTATGTTCATCACACCCCATTTGGAAATTATTCTTTTATTTGTGTTGATGCAACCCTCACCCCAGGACCCAAGAGACCTTACAACTTCTTTGGGATAATTAATCAGGTAGAACAATATGTATTAAAGGGGCTGCACAGTTTAGAGAACCCAGTTTCATATAACACTATCAGGAACGTGTGAAGGAATCCTCTGTTGCAGTCTGCAATGCAGGTCCAGACGGGTGTTACCAGTTGAGGGTGTGTCCCAGCACAGTCTGACAGTATCCAATCAGTGCTGCCAGTGTCAGACTGTGCAGGGACACACCCCAAGCTGGCAACACCCATCTAGACCTTTATTGCAGTTTGCTAATAATTAGTTCATAAACTTCTGGTAGGAATAATAAAGTAATGGCAGAACATAGTCATAAGAATAAATGCTCCAGAATTGTTATTACATGGGGCATGCAAGTAGTTACGACAACAGACATGTAAACCAGGAGTGAATCTTGAGCCACAGCACTGTCAGTGATGCTAAAGGCCCCCTTTTACACTGCTAGATTTAGCAGACGATTGTCGGGAAGGAAGCGTTCCAACCCAGCAAGCGCCTGTTCCTCAGTAAAGGAGACTGCTGGGTTTACATGCAGTGATCTCCTCCACAGTATGGACAGGAGCGATCTCTAATGCCATTGCCCATCTCCATACAGAATCATTCTTTGCCGGCAGCAGCGTGTCTTTAGACGGCACGATCTGCTGCTGGTAAATGATCATGCAGGTGACCACATGAAAGATCCAGTTACCCAATGAACAAGCCTTTCACTCATTGTCGGGTAATCGGTGGCCCCTTTTAGGCTGGGTTCACACGAGCGTGATGGATTTAGGTCCGGATGCGTTGCGGATGCGTTCAGTGAAAACTGTGCGATTTCACAGGCAAAGCCATTCAGTTTTTCCTGCGATTGCGTTCAGTTGTTCAGTTTTTTCCGCGCGGGTGCAATGCGTTTTGATGCGTTTTTCACGCGAGTGATAAAAAACTGAAGGTTTACAAACAACATCTCCTAGCAACCATCAGTGAAAAACGCAACACACCTGCACTTGCTTGCGGATGCAATGCGTTAACGCAGCCCCATTCATTTCTATGGGGCTGCGGATGCGTTAATAACGCATAAGATAGAGCATGCTGCGATTTACACGTGTTGCAGGAGTGATGCGTGAAAAAAAAAACGCTCATGTACACAGCCCCATAGAAATGAATGGGTCAGGATTCAGTGCGGGTGCAATGCGTTCACATCACGCATTGCACCCGCGCGGAAATCACGCTCGTGTGAATGCAGCCTTAGGCTAAATGCACACGATCAGGATTGCGTGCGGATTTTACGCCCAGATTTGCCTGTGGAAAATCCATACCGTAGGACATGTACATTGTATATTCTATGAGAATTGGAAATTCTCTTGTACACAATACTGATTTTTTTCTTTGTGGGTTTTAAAATGCGCGGCATGTCCATTTATTTTATTTTTCCTGGCTGAATTTCATTTACTTCAATGGGGAGAGTAAAATCCGTATGTGGAAAATCCACACCAAATTCACATGCAAATCTACGTGTAAATCCACACCAATTGATGCAGATTGTGCGCACAGATTTCCCTGCGAACACCTGTGGATTTCAGTGCAGATTCTTCGCACATAAATCCTGACTGTGTGCATTTACCCTTACGCTGGCAGATAATCGCTAACGAGTAGGTCCTCATAATGGTCTTCCTACCACGGTGGTAAGAAACGCAGCCAGTAAGTTAATAAACGCAAGGGAGGGGAAAATTATTAAGTTGTACTTCCTCATCACAGAGAACATTATTAGAAAGACTGGTGTAGGAGAAGCCACACTGTATGTCAAAGTCATAAACAGACACTCACCTTTGAGGCCTACATGACTCCGAACTGCTGCTTATCATCTGTCTCTGCTGCCCCATGACCCAACAGCAGGGTGCAGGTTAAGGACGCTTTACACTGGCCTAGCATTCGTAGGAACAATCGTTAGTAGTGTTGAGTGAACTTGTGTTTTAAGTTCTACGTCCAAAGTTCGGGTTATCGAAGAATCCTGTTATGGATTCCAAATTCTATTATGGTCCGCGGTAGTGGAATCCATAACGGGATTCTTCGATAACCCGAACTTTGGACGCAGCACTTAAAACACAAGTTCACCACTAACGAGTGTTCCTACGAATGCTTGGCCAGTGTAAAGCGTCCTTAACCTGCACCCTGCTGTTGGGTCATGGGGCAGCAGAGACAGATGATAGGCAGCAGTTCGGAGTCATGTAGGCCTCAAAGGTGAGTGTCTGTTTATGACTTTGACTTCTCCTACACCAGTCTTTCTAATAATGTTCTCTGTGATGAAGAAGTACAACTTAATAATTTTCCCCTCCCTTGCGTTTAGGAACTTACTGGCTGCGCTCCTTACCACCGTGGTAGGAAGACCATTATGAGGACCTTCTTTTTCTTGTAAAACCCATTAATCCAGAACATATGGAAATTGACAGATTGCAAATTATCCAATATTCTGGATGATAAGACTCTCAAAGAGCAGTGTTTAAGATTGAGAACAAGCCCTAAAATGTGATCACAAACCTGCTTTTATACCTTTTGAAGCTACTTTCACATTTGCGTTTACATTTTCTGGTATCGAGATCCGGCAGAGGATCTCCATACTGGAAGAAAAACGCTTCCGTTTTGTTCCCATTCATTGTCGATGGGAACAAAACTGAATACAACAGAATGCTCCAAAATGCGTGCGGTTGCGTTCCCAGACCGGAGAGCAAACCGCTTTTCTTTCCGTCGTGGGATGCTGAGCAAAATGCATCCGGCGTGAAACATAATGCAAGTCAATGGTGCCGGATCCGTTTTCTCAGACACAATAGAAAACGAATCCGTCCCCAATTGACTTTCAGTCCGTCTTGGCTATGTTAAAGATAATACAACCGGATCCGTTCATAACGGATGCAGACGGTTGTATTATCTGTAACTGAAGCGCTTTTGCTGAACCCTGCCTGATCCCGCAAAAACGCTAGTGTGAAAGCAGCCTTAATCAGGAGCTTCCGAATTGTTGCAGTTGCCTTTTGGAAACGAGCTGGATTCTCCGACCTTCTGATGCCAGATTAATGGAATATTAACATGCATTGCGTCCTATTGCATTCCTGATTTCTCTCTGTTTTCAAAGCCAGAAAAAGATGCTATATTAAATGGATGAGGAGCTGGTCATTTCCACTCTTATTCTATGTGACTATGAAGTATTCAGCCAGTATGGTTAAATAGGAGCCACGGCGTCTGAAGAATTCTCCATTTCTTATTCTTTATAGCATCGTATTCATTTAGGGACGTGACATCCAACGATTTAATCATGCTGTTCTGTTGCGTTCTCTTTTAGAGCCAGATGCAGACGTTGTCCATGCTCGCCGCTGAGAGCCTCCATAGTAATCAGTCGGTGTGGTTTGGCCATTACCCATCTTCGACCATTGTGTCGCCTTCCCCTGGCATCCGGGCAGTAATGAGGTCGGTCCTGTCACTTCCCAGGGAGGGATTTAACGTTGTATCAGACTTTTATTGTTCTGCATGGAATAGATGGTCATTTATGGCTCTCCAGCTGTTGTAATATGATATCAGGCCTTGGTAGCTGGAGTTTCACGGGGTAATGTTTAACCCTTCCACTGCCACGTTGGCAGTGGAAGGGTAGCTGCAGTACTCAGGGAGCGGCACTGGTTTGGGGTGAGGGAGTAGGATGACATGCTTTGATTTCTGGTTCTGTGTCTGTGTAGGGAGGAGGGAGTTGTATGTGAGAACAGGAAGAAAGAAGGCATCTGCTATATGCTTAGGGCTGTGATTATCATCCACCCGCTTTAGCAATATTTTTTTTCATTATACCAAAGGGGAGGGTGAGGATGAGCCATTGCATATCAGATATCCCCGCTGCCAGTTGTCCACCCTGTAACGTTTACCAGCACCTGAGATCGTTGGTCTCTTCAGTGCCGGTGATTTATTTTTTATTTTTTTATAACTGCACATAGAAATAGGCATGTATGACCTCTGTACATCTTAAGATCTTATTTTTAGGAGTTGATCTGTATATTAAGCTATGCTTGTCCCAGTCTTTTAGCCGTAGACTTTTTTTTTTTCTATAGATATTTTTTTTTTTCTTTAACATAATACTTTGATGCAAAATTGCATGAAGGTGCCCAGAAATGTAAAGAGCTTTCAGTGCAATGGTGTAATCTCCCCCCCATGAAAATATAAAGGTATAGGGTAGAATGTGATTTAAAAAGTATAATTAAAGGGATTGTCTAAGTATTTTTAATTTTTTTTACCAAAGTGATTGGGGATCCAGCACGTGACCGCTGAGGCCAATGGGTGGCTGCAGCATTATACAAAATATCATTTATCTGATGGCCGGTCTATTATACTGTACTCGCCTGATGATGCGAGCACAGTACATTAGATCCGTGATCAGCATAAAAACTTATGATGCAGTCAGTTCGAGTCGGGATCAGCGGTTTGATGCGGTTTTCTAGACCAAGAGCGGTTGTGCCTGTAAAGTTGGGAGACCTATCATCTTTGCGCACGAGTGTTGGGTACTGATGACCAGTCATTATGCAAACATTGTACATACTGAACACATTTTACATCCAGTTCCTCCGAAGTTCACCGCTGTTCCACTGCTGCTTGATTTCTGAATATTATTTCATATCTGTGGTGGTCGTACGGGCAGAGGACAACACACAATATGTAGTAGATCTCTAAGCTGTGGGAAGTGGTCAGTAACATTTCATGGCCACTCATTATGAAGCCGGGCATAATCTGTATAACTTCTGGACGTTCTGCAGGCTAACCTTGGGTTCTTGTCCACAGTTCAGCTGTGGCGTACATGTGTGGTCACCTGCACACACTCGGAGGCTTAGCCCCAGTCCTGCACTCCCAGCATCAACAAGGGACCTTAGAGCTGGAGTTGGGAGATTGGAAGGATAACAGAAGGTAAAACTTACTATGGACGGTTCAATAAATCAAGTATGGGTCTATTTTCTGCATGTATACAGGATGCTAGATCTCACATCGTTACCCTTTTCTTTCCAGATATCGCATCTTTGCCTTTGATCATGACCTGTTCAGCTTCGTGGACCTGCAGTTTGACGACTGGCCTGCCATCCTTATCACCAATCCCAAATCTGCGCTTTACACAAATCCCGCAGAGGAGCCTTTACAACGGATCCTCCACTCAACACATATCAGGTATTTCCATGAAAATAGTTTGCAGGTCATGAAGTTGCTCACATTTTGCTTGGCCTGACCCTGACTTCTGGAGACTTTTCTTCATGTTCCCACAACAGTCTTCTAAAATCAGAACACAAATGTTAATTTCTTCTTAATCCTTTTGATTTGGGTCAGGCCAAGCAGACTGTACTGATACAGCCCTGCACAGCCGATTATAGTGGCCATAAGGTTTGTTTTGTGGGTAAATCATACCGCTAGAACAGGGATCAGCAACCTCCGGCACTCCAGATGTTCTGAAACTACAACTCCCAAAATGCTCCGTTCGTTTCTATGGGAGTTGTGAAAAACAGCCGAGTAAGTGTGCATGCTGGGAGTAGTAATTTCACAGCAGCTGGAGTGCCGAATGTTGCTGATCCATGAGCTAGGATATGCCATCAACGTCAGATCGATGCAGGTCCCACTCCGAGACCCACAGCTATCTCCAGAACAGAACTGAAAGGGAAGGAGAGTGCACCACGCATGCTCAGCGTGCTCTTCATTCATTTCTATGGGAGTTCCATAGAACTGAATGGAGATCACACCGCGCAAGCGCAGCCAACGCTCCATTCGCTTCTGTGGAAATGTCAGAGATAGCTGTGTCAGTGCTTGGCTATTTTCGGGCGTCCCATAGAAGTGAATGCAGGGCAGCTGCGCATGCATGGCTGCTCACTGCTTACTTTGGAGGTCCTGTTCTGGAGATAGGTGCGGGTCCTACCTTTGGCACTTACACCTATCTGACATTGGTGGTATACCCTAGCAATATACAGTACTTAGCGGGCCCTGGTCCATACAAAGCCATGTGGGGTGGCTCATTCTATAGGTAAAACACTTTTATTTAGCACGTTTCACCTGCGCAGTTTGAAGAAACCCAGATAGAAGTCTTTATATATTTCTCATCGTTTGGATCTCTGTAGGATGCATTATACGATCATGGGAAACAAGGATATAAAGGGAGGAATTGTGTGTTTTTTTTATACATTTAGTGTTCTTTTCATCTTATGATGCTGCATAAAAGTATATTTGGAAATGTTTTTAGGACTAAAATCAAATATTAAAATGTGTTACATTTACATAGTAAAATGCATGAAATGCACTGTCCCCACGGTTTAAACGGCTTATAGACTGAAGCAATAATCCCTTAATAATTCCGATTTCATTTTTTTTGTTCTTTCTTAAGAATCCTGGTATTTTCTCCGGACCCGATCACATCAGTAAAGGTGTTCATAGATGGAAATGAAGTAGGGGAGGCTGCGCACTCATCTGGTCCATTATATGTTTTAGAATGGATGGCTGAAAAATATAAGACTGGGCTCCATGAGATGAAAGTCAAAGTTGAGGTAAAAAGAATTGCGGCGCCTGCGAATAAAGTGGAACTCCAACTTTGACATATTCTGATGTTGGTACTAAATATATAGAACTACAGTATAATGGTCTTTACAGGAAAAATCCTACTCAATATAAAACCTCTTTCAGTATTGTCTATAAAAACATGAGGCTCTAATGGGAGGGGGGGGGGGTCACATTTCTTGAATCCACTTTATTAGCTAAAGCCAAGAACCACATCCAGTTTGGCTCCTAAATGTAAAGCAGGGGTGGGGAACCTCCGGCTCTCCAGCTGTTGTGAAACTACAACTCCCAGCATGCATGCTTACTCTACTCTTCTCTGAACTCCCATAGAAATGAATGGAGCATGTTGGGAATTGTAGTTTCACAGCAGCTGGAGAGCCGGAGGTTCGCTACCCCTGCTCTAGAGGAGCAAAGAGGCCCGCAGAAAACAAACCATAAATACCTATTGCTTCAAAAGGGTTCTCGGGGCCTATACCATTCATGGCCTATTCTCAGGATAGGTCATCTATAACCGATTTGGTGGGGGTCCGACTCCCAGCACCTCCACCAATCAACTGTTTGAAGAGGCTGTCCAGTGGGCACCGTGGCCTCCTCACAGGATACCAAGCACAGGATTGAACATTGTTGGTATTGCATGCCAGGCCCATGAATGGGACTGAGCTGCACATAGGCCATGCGACCACTGAAGGTGAAGTCACTGGAGGCCACAGTGCTCAATAGAGTGATTGGCGAGGTGCCGGGAGTCAGACCCCCACTGATCTGACATTGACCTATCCTGAGGATAGGACATAGATATTGTACTCCCGGAAAACCCCTTTAAGTGGGTGCCCTTTAATAGTTTGTTTTCCTAGCTATTAAAGTTGGAGGAAAATATTTACTTTGCAGTTTCACATTAATAATAGTTGATCTCGGGGACACCCCTGAAATACATTCACCTTGATGATGAGTCTCAGTATGTCCCACCCCAGTGATATAGGCAATGACTTTCCCTGGGTTCAGACCTGAGCGTTCTTAAAACGCGCGTTTTAGTCGCGCGTATTTCAGCGCGTTTTTGTAAATAGAAAACGCGCGTTTGTACGCGCGTTCTTGTGATTGACCACTGTAGTGTCAATCACAAAACGCGCGACAAACGCCCCAAAAAAAGCTCAAGTACTTGTTTATGCGTCGGGCGTTTTACAGCGCGTTCAAACGCGCTGTAAAACGCTCAAGTGAGAACCAGGGCCATAGGAAAGCATTGGTTTTCATGTGTTGAGCGTTTTACAGCGCGTTTGAACGCGCTGTAAAACGCTCAGGTGTGAACTGACCCTTTAGATACCTATCCACAGAAGATTGCTTTCGTATTGAATTTATCTCTCCTCTGCCATTTTATTTTTCAACTTTTTTTTTTTTGCTTAAATCTACCATTAATGTTGTTACCGCCTCATCCTTTCCTTGACAGGATGCAGCAGAAAGAAGTCGATCTAGAAGCCACTTGTTCAGCTTAGAAGATGATGCTGCCGTCAGCTTTAGCGTTTTTCCATCTTTAATTCTTCTTATGGACCACTATGTTTTGGTAAGTTACACGTGCTTCATTTACGCAAGTCACCACCGTACTTCATATGTGTATCTCTAGGATTGTGTCTTGTCTTTCCTGCTCCTTGACCCACAAGGTGTTTTTACCTGAAAAAAAATGTTCACACGTGTCATGCTGGGGTCACATCACGTTTTATGCCTCCATTTGAAGTATATGTTACAAAAAAAAGATACAAAAACGCAGCACACCACGTTCTTGTTTCCTGCACAGTCCGGTAAAAAAAAGTATACCTTTTCTTACAATGTTAAAAAAATATATATACTTTTTTGTTAACTCTATGGTGAAACGATGCCACTGTATGGCAACAGTCTGAGGTATACATTTTTTGGATACGTTAAAAGGATGGGAAAAAAACGTGATAAAAACTAAAACGGTACTAAAAAAAAACACATTTTTTTGATTGGGGGTCTTACACAGTTCCAATTGCAGTCAGTAATCTGTTTGTGTAATGCATGGACACCCCAGTTCAGCTCTGTTCATATGGATTCCGGTTATAACCTGTGGATAGGGGATAACTATCAGATCGTAGGGGTACTACGATCCACTGATCAATGGAACAGGAACCCAGTACTATGTGAAGCCCTCCTGAATTGAACGGATCGACTGGTCAGAAATGAGCACCGCTGCTCAAGAAGGTCTGTGCATGTTCTGGCAGCACAGGGGAGATCATAGACCAGCGTGAAAAACTGGTCTATGATAAATTTCCCCCCCAAAGTGCTTGCATGGAAGCAAATGGTGGTCCTTTTATTATGTCTGATAACATAAGCTGGATTATTGTAGGTGCTTCACTTTGGTCACACATGTATTGTATATGGAGCATTGTGAAGATGCTGGTAATGTCATTGTGCTTTCTCTTCCCCAGTCACAGGTCCTGTTCATTCTGATCGTACTGAGTCAGCTCATTTTACTGATTGTTTTCCGGATCAGAAGGCGAACTGTTCTTAGGGGTACGTACCGGGTCATTTATTGTCTAGCGCTCATCTTTAGTGCCTTCATCCACAGAGCAAAAATAAAGTTGGTCCATGCACCATGCTCCTTCTCTTGTGCTGTGCAGGAGAGCACAGGGCTTCTTGTAATCCCCATCTCTTAGCCTCAAGTTGGTTCAACTGCTCATCTGCTAAAATTTGTGTCATCTATTGAAATGCAGAGACCCTCTCAGACTCATTTCATGCTGGGTGTTACCAGTTGGGGGTGTGTCCCTGTGCAGTCTGACATTATCCACGCAGCGCCGCTATTGTCAGACTCTGCAGGGACACCCTCCCAGCTGTTAACACCCAGCTGTACCTTAACTTCAGACTGCTCACAATTTCT
Source organism: Bufotes viridis (assembly GCA_033119425.1). Classification (NCBI taxonomy): domain Eukaryota; kingdom Metazoa; phylum Chordata; class Amphibia; order Anura; family Bufonidae; genus Bufotes; species Bufotes viridis. The sequence goes on from CM065599.1 coordinate 26,811,977, forward strand.
ACATCAACTTCTAGCAGGAATAAGAAAATAGTGGCATAGCATAGTCATAAGAATAGATGGTCCTGAATTGTTTGTACACGGGAAATGCATGTAGTTACTAAAACAGCATATTATACTTCCAGATCTGATTTCTGAGTTGCAGAGATTTGCTCCCTGACATTTAAAGTCCTATTAATGTTTCATTTTATTTTTTAGGTCCCCCAGGATGCGTCACACTGGCCTCCTTCTCCGTGCATGTACTATGTAAATGCAATACTTTCTTCTACGCCATCTTACTGCTCAACCTCTACACAGCAGTAGGTAAGTAGAACCTATCGTATATAAGTAGCACTTTATTATAAATGATCCTTTTTAAAACTTTTTCATGATTTCAAGTCCCCATAATTGTCTGACATAATCAGATACTTTCTCTAGAAGTGTTGTGGAGATAACACTTTATCATGACCTTTCAGGACCCTGGTTCATTGGAGAAATAATTGATGGCCATGTCGGAGCGTGCTTTGCATTCGGAGTGGTTGTTGGAGGCCATTTCTTAGAAGGAAGCCTGACGTATATGGTTGGAATAACACAGGTTTGTGATGAGAGAGACCTCCTTCACACAAGCATTTATTAGCAATACACATAGAAAATTCTTTAATGAATGAATCAAATTATTATTATTCATTGCTTGTCCTTGTTTCTAGAATTTTCCTCCACTTTGGGTGTGCACCCATATAGAATTGGATTATCAGTTCATTTACACACTCTGTAGCAGAAGCGCCTCTAGTATACACAAGTGCTACTTTAAAGTGTTTTTTCCGTGAAAAGTATTTATCATTTATCCACATGATGGGTGATAAATAGTGGACCACAAGGAGGTTTGACTGTCGGACCCACAGCTTTCCCAAGAATGGGAAAGGGTCCAGGAGTCTCCTCTCTGAATGGAGCAGTAGTGCGCATGTTGGTCCGCCAGTACATCCACTTCTATGGGACTGACTTAGGCCTCTTTCACACTTGCGTTCTGAGGATCCGGTGGGCACTTCCATCCCGCCGGATCCGTCAGAACGAAAGTCGCCTGAAAGCATTAGAAGACTGATCAGGATTCTGATCAGTCTTCGAAATGCTTCAGGTTACCATGGCAGCCAGAACGCTATTAAAGTCCTGGTTGCCATAATAGTAGTGGGGACGGGGGAGCAGTATAGTTACCGCCCGTGCGGCTCCCGGGGCGCTCCAGAATGAAGTCAGAGCGCCCCATCACGTGATCCATGCGCGTGGGGCGCCCTGACATCACTCTGGAGCGTCCCGGGAGCCGCACGGGCGGTAAGTATACTGCTCCCCACTACACTTTACCATGGCAACCAGGACTTTAGCGTCCTGGCTGCCATAGTAACCATTCAGAAAAAGCTAAACGTCGGATCCGGCGATGCGCCGAAACGACGTTTGGCTTAAGGCCGGATCCGGATTAATGCCTTTCAATGGGCATTAATTCCGGATCCGGCCTTGCTGCAAGTGTTCAGGATTTTTGGCCAGAGCAAAATGCGCAGCAGGCTGCGGTATTTTCTCCAGCCAAACAACGTTCCGGAACTGAAGACATCCTGATGCATCCTGAACGGATTTCTCTCCATTCAGAATGCATTGGGATAATCCTGATCCCCGACGACGGAACTCTATGCCGGAAGAGAAATACGCAAGTGTGAAAGAGCCCTAAGACTGTGCTCCATTAGTCCCATGCATTTGAAAGGAACAGTGGACCGACATGTGCACTACCGCTCTTACAGGGACCTTGGTGGACTCCTCGATTGCTGGAGGTCCTATGTATCATCTATTCTGTGGTTGGGTGATGAATACTTTCATGTGATAACCCCTACCACCACTAAAGTGAGCCATAAAATAACAGTTATAGCTACTCTATAATTTATTTTGCTTTTATGTGTTAATTCTTTGCAGATGGTTTTCTTTAATATTCCCATGACTCTGTATCTCTGCTGGTGTCTGCTGCTGCGGTGTAGAGGCTTTGGTTTCTTCTCCCACCTGAAGAATAGTAGGAAGATTGTCTGCATTCCCATACACCTCTTCATCTTCCTTTTGCTGGCATGGCAGACCTACTCAGTCTTCTTCTTGATGTTAACCTATGGCACCTTAGCGGCCTTCCTTTCCCCAATGAAGCTGTGGCTGGTTGTAGCCACGCTGGTGTTGGGTAGGAGAGTATGGGTATACAACTCTGCAGAACTGAGATCATACACAATTGAGCTAAAGAATTGCCAAAGTACTTGATCCAAGCTCACCTGACGCCTATAACAGGTGGGTTGTTGTGTGGTGCATTCGAATACTATAATCTGAGACAACACCTAGCACACCAAGTTGTACCGGGACAGTTTACTACTTCCACTAGTTTTGATTTGCTGGATATCTTCACACGAAGCAAGAACATCGACTATCAGATTGGATTCAGTCGGTCAGAACATACTGGAAGGTGTCAAATAGCAGAAGGAGAAAAACGTATTCAGATGCACAATGCACACACTGAACTGTCCAACAAATAACACAAGGTAATATTTTAAAGGGAATGTATCATATAATGACATTTTTTGTTAAATCAGGTTTTTATTAAAACCTTTTATTTGAAAAGTAAACCTTGAAATATTACACTGGCCACCAGAGCGCGCACACAATAAGCTGACACATCCTACTTTTTGCAGCTCTCTTGTCAGCTTTGCCACGTAGACTGGGACAGAGTCGGCAGAGAATAATTTAAACAGAATCTGTCAGCTGTGCTGACTTGTCCGGTTTAGTAAATACTGACAGGTCCTCTTTAATCCAAAATGGCAGCACCCTTAATTTTTTTTTTTGTTTTGTTTTTTTTAAGTGTTAGCTTTAGGGTACTTTCACATTTGCGTTATTCTTTTCCGGCATAGAGTTCCGTCAAAAGGGCTCTATGCCGGAAAAGAACTGATCAGGCATATTCCAAATGCAATCTGAATGGATAGAAATCCGTTCAGTTTGCATCAGTATGCCTTCAGTTCAGTCACTGTCAGGCGTTTTGGCCGGACATAATAACGCAGCATGCTGCTGTATTATGTCCGTCCAAAATGCCTTATCAGTCGCCGGAATGCCGGATCCGGCACTAATTCCCATTGACTTGAATTAGTGCCGGATCCGGCATTGCGTAACAACTGAAGGACGGATCCGTCCTTCTGCACAGACCGGGAAACCTGTGAAAAAGAGTGCAGGACGGATCCGTCCATCCGCATGACAAGCGGAGGGACGGATCCGTTCTTGCAATGCATTTGTAGACGGATCCGTACCCGGGTCCGTCTACAATTGCTGTCAGTTGTCACACTGATTGGCGGATCCGGCAGGCAGCTCTGACGATGGAACTGCCTGCCGGATCACACGAACGTAAGTGTGAAGGTACCCTTAATCCATAGTCAGTAATCCAGTCGAATCATCTACTGGTTTGCTGACTATGGATTATTGCAAACACATTGTTCACTTTTAGCAATTATAGATGCTGCCTTTGTTTCATTTTGGACTATTTGAGGAGCTATTTGGACTTGGCTCCCATCCGGGTGAGCACCAACCCTTCTCTATATAGACAATGCGTGCTGTATTATTTTTCTTTTAGGTCCCCTTTAATCACAGTTCTATTATACTTCTGCCTAGATAACACCATAGCAATAAGGCCTCATGTACACGAATATATCTAACGCGGATCCACAAAATTCTGATGAGGTCTGTGTTGCATCCGTTTTTTTTTGAGGGGGAACCAATTAACTTTTAATGGGTCCTTGGACTGTATTTTGTGGCCAAGGATAGGACGTTCTATCTTTTGTGCATCCGTATGTCCGTTCTGCAAGGAGATGGAACATGTCTTGTACTTGGCTGCGGACCACGGCTCCATTGAACTCAACGGGTCCGCAAAAAAACAGATGCAACACGGACATCATCTGTATTTTGCAGATCCACATTTTGCGTACAGCAAAATGTATATGTTGTGCTCACGAGGCCTCGCATCCATCTACCCTGTCTCTGGGATAGGGGGCTGTGTGCAATCCCTTTTCTGGAGACAGGAGTCTACTAACATATGTCTTACAATTGACGCCCATTCACTACAGCTGCCAAAAGGCATGCACATCCTGCAGCACTGTGTATGTAGATAGTACTGTGTCTGCAATATGGCTGCGCTGGTAAAGTTTTTAAAAATCTAAAATGAATAGCAGCATTTAAATTAATATATGTTCTTTAATGCAATGAAACTAAAATTACCGTAAATATGATACATTCCCTTTAACAATAATTCAATGACCTATTGATATAATTTAATAACCTATTAATATAGGTATTGGGAGAAAATCTGCAACGAACCAAAACAAGGGGAACAAAAAATTGTAAGTAGAGAAGAAAGTATAATCTCATATAAGGTGATTTACTGTTTGTATTATGTATAAGTTAATGGGCATTTGAAGATTGTTCTATAGGCTGCTATATTTAAAGGGGTTGTCCATCCTTTGTTAAGTGATTTAACAGTGAAACAGTGTATACATCTGACCTATCAGAAAGGGGAATTGGGACAAAATCTGCACCGTACTAAAACAAAGAGAACAGAATATTGTAAGCGGATAAGGTGATTTGATATAAGATGATCTGCTTTTTTTATGATGTACAAGTTAATGGGCATTTGGAGATCCTTCTATAGGCTGCTATATTTAAAGGGGTTGTCCAGGCTTTACTGAGTGATGGCCTATCCTGAGGATAAGCCATTACTAGTTGATAAGCTGTTGTGGCGTAGCTCCTTTGTTGGCGTTTGGCACTCGCACTACACAGCTCCTTCAGCGTTGAACTGGAGGTAGCTAGTTACCACAGCGCTTCTTCCATTGACTTCAATGGGAGCGGTGATGTAGTAACGCGCTCCCTCCACTACACGGTTGACGAAGCTGTATAGTTCTGACGCCAGAGCCACACCTGAGCATCTGATTGGTAGAGGCATGGGGTGTTGGACTTCCACCATCATCTAGTGATGACCTGTCCTGAGGATAGACCATCACTTCGTAAAGACTGGACAACCCCTTTAAAGTCAGACTTCTGTATGTCCTAGTGGATTATGGCATTAATAATTGCTTTATTGTCAAATGATTTGTAATTAGACCTTCTTGACGTTATATGAGTACGGCCACAGAGTCAGCCAAAACCTGAAGTTAACTAAAAAAAAAGGAGACATCGTATCTGTCCTTTATACTCTCTCTCCTTTTTTGATCCACTTATGAGTTTGGCTTCCAAAACTGCATCAGGAAACCAGAACGCGTGGCCGCACCCTAAGGGTCATTTCGACTTAACCACCTCCTTCTGATATTACTGCCTGGCTGCTGAAATCTGAGCTTACCATTGACAGCCGCATTGGGTTACTGTATATATTACCCATTCAGAATTCAGTGCTCTGGTCCAGAGCGGTGGAACTCCCTCTATGGAGTCCTATGGTAAAGAGCCCATTCACATGGCAGTAGGCTGTATGGCAGCACATGGAGGCAGAGCGGTAGGCTTTCTCAGGAAGCAATGGTCGGTAATATGACATCTGATGGAGGATGCCTCAATGTGAAATCTGAGGCATGTGGAAGTGTAGTAATGCCACAGTCACCTATTAATGCTGTATTAGAGCCCTAATACACTTGTGTGCCTGAGCCCGAAATCTTAATAGTTTGGTCAGAAAACATCTCTGTCCTCTCTTTTTATTTTTTTCTTTCTCGGCTGAGCATGCATGTGTCCTTAATGAAGGGAGAGGAATAAGCCACGGGCAGAGACTTCGGGTGGTGGCTTATCTCCCATGAGAACAAAGGATCCACCCTGGTCAATCCTTCTGCTGTGATCAGAGTGCGCTAGTCCATACCACATGAAAAAGTATATTGTGTGGCGAAAAGGACCCTTTTTAGGCCTCCATAGGGTGTATGATGGGCCTATGGATAAGTTTGATATATGCACATACAGCAAAAACACACTACAGGGAGCCAAAGGGCATAGTGCAGTTGTCACTTTGACTGTTTAGAATGCTAACCTGGCTGGAGTTTTGCCTTGAGCAAAAAAAAGTGATATCTGGATTCTGGAATTACTTTTCTCAGGTTCAGTTTTCTAGACACAAAAAAATCCTTAAAGGGGTTCTCTAGGAATTAACAAAATGAAAATACATAAATATTACTTTATTATAAATATATTCCCCAATACCTTTCATTAGTTATGAAGACTCGTTTTGTCTAGGGAGCAGTCATTAGGAGAAATAAAATGGCCACCGTCCTATTAGTGCACACAGAACCTGTCCTAATCACACAGCAGAACAAGTTACTTAACAACAATGAGCTAAAGAGCTGCCTCATCCTTCTCTCTGCTTGTCAGGGATTATGATCCTGAATACAGCTGATTCAGAGATTAAGCTGAAGATCTTATTATCTGTATTCAGGATCATAATCCCTGACAAGCAGAGCAGAGAGAAGAATGAGGCGGCTCTTTATCTCAGTGTTGTGAAGTAACTTGTCCTGCTGTGTGATTAGGACAGGTTTTGTGTGTACTAATTGGACGGCGGCCATTTTATTTCTCCTGATAATTGTTCCCTAAACAAACCGAGCCATTATAACTAATGAAAGGTATTTGGGAATATATTTATTATAAAGTAATATTTAAGCATTTTCATTTTCTTAATTCCTGGAGAACCCCTTTAATGAATTAGTGTCAGGAGAAATATAAAACGCACCACTATGTGTATGTCCCAAGACTTGTTGGACTTTGATTCCTAGGGAGCCACTTCCACAAGGTGGCGCTAGTGAGATAGTTCTCTTTCCTTGGGAGATAACACTCTGCATAAACAGCATTTGCAAATCATCCGAATGTGCTGTAAATGATGTAGGGCTCTTTCACACGAGCGGATCACTGCGTGAAGGAGAGCCAAGCCCCGTTCCAGACACAGAGACACAAAGCATTAACATGATTAATAATGCTCCATGATAAAGTTGTCACAGTGATTTTGTAGTAAAAAGGTCACAGAGAGGCACGGAGCATTATCAATCATGTTAATGCTCCGTGTCTCTGCTGTCCGGAACGGGGCTTGGCACTCTTTCACTCAGTGGATTTCACTCACGGGATCTGCTCGTGTGAAACAGCCCTGATTGTCTGGATCTGTCACTGGAAATTCTGCTTTCACTGGGGAAGAGCCAGAGATCCCAGGACAATACTGATCATCACAGATTATCCATGCAGCACAAAAAATGTGAAGAATACATATTAATATGTGATAATTATGTTCGAATCATTATCTCGTCTGAGTCACAGATTTATAAGCATCTGAGCTTGGAATTTGAAAGTCTGAATCTTTCCCTTCTTGCTGGAGACAGACTTTCTGTATTAGAGAATACACATACATATGATTATATGCACTGGCTCAGAGCCAGACACTGTTGCATCTGTATGGCCACATTCTGACATTGATGCCTTTCCTTTTACTATTGCGAGAGGTTTTTCTGGAATCCGTTTTTGGCAATATATTCAAGGGCCAGAAATAGGGCACCTACAAGGTTTACAGAGTTTTCTTTCTTTGACATTGCCATGCATCACAATCTGCAGGCTTCCTTCACACACAATTTATTTTTATTTTTTTATTTCCTGTATATTTAGAACATGTGTTTTTTTTTTTCAGTAGTTTTTCAACTCCTACTGCGATTCTTATGGAGAAAACGCCATGCTAGTGCATGATGCATTTTGAGAAAAATGCTCAAAATGCAATGCAAAAAAAGAAAAAAACACAAAATGTCGTAATTAACTACAGACTTTAAAGTAACATTTGCCCGTGTGGGGGGGAGAAGACGGTGCAACAAACACACACACAAAAAAAATAACTGTGTGAAAGTAGCCAGCATTTGCATGGGGTCCTGTAAAACTTCATTCACTTGCTTTGTACTATAGTCTCTATGCCACTTCTGAACAATAGAATCAAAAAGGTGCAGGGCTTTCCCAGGATTAGAAAATGGGGTCTACTGTCTTCTAAAAACAGCAGCACACCTGTCAATGGTAGTGTGGTATTGCAGCTCTATTCACTTCAACAGACCAGAGCTGCAATACCAGAAACAACCAATGTATATGTGTGGAGCTGTTTCTAGAGTCTGCAGATGAGGTGCTGGCTTATTTAATATCCGAGTCATGTCTCAGGCCTATTTAAAGGGTCAAACATTGACGTATAGGATAGCTGCCTTATATCTGATGGCATTACAGGCAGAGCTTGTTAAAAGCTCATTTGCATCCCTTTCTTCCCAGAATTCCAGAGGAGCATGTATACCCTAGAAGTCTCTTCACGCCGACTAAGGTGCTCTTTCCCCAAGGAGAGATAGTTCCCACCCGGATCCTGACTTAGGCCTCTCACCCAGTTAAAGGGGTATTCCCATCTCAGACAATGGGGGCATATCGCTGGGATAGGCCCCCATTGTCTGATAGGTGTGAGTCCCACCTTTTGGACCCGCACCTACATAAAACAAATCCCTAAAAGTTGTGGAAGGCACATGCGCATCCACCCTCCATTCATTTCTATGGGGCCACCGAAAATAGCCATGCGCTGGTTTGGCTATTTCAGTCGGCCCCATAGAAATGAATGGGAGCGGTGGCCACGCAAGCACTGTTCGCTCATATTCACTTCTATGAGGAGAACGTTGGCAGTGGAGAGACCCCGGAAAACCCGGGGTCTTCTAGCCACCACCTTCCTCACTCCATTCTCGGTGTAGTTGCTGGTCCCAGAGGTGGGACACGCACCTATCAGACAGTGGGGGCATATCCTAGCGATCTGCCCCCATTGTCTTAGATGGGAATACCACTCCAAGCCAGTACTCTCTGCTCTGCACTGATGAGGGGCAATCACCCCAAAACAGCAGATGAGATGCTGGCTTATTTACTATCCAGGTCATGTCTCAAGGCCTATTTAAAGGGTCAAACATTGACTTATAGGATAGGTGCCTTACATCTGGTGGTATCAGAGGCAGAGCTTGTTAAGAGCTCATTTGTATTGCTTTAAGCAAGTAAAATATTGCCCCTATACATTGGTGGTAAATATCGGGTGTTTGTTCCAATGCCAAACAATCATTTGGTAATAACTGAAGAAATTTATAATCTAAAATAAATGAGTCCATCCTTCCGGGTGTCAGCAGAGGGAAACTAGCGCTTTGCGCCAAAATCAAGGCTGCATGTAGCGTTCATACCGTAGGTGTTGAGCAGGGGTCGGTACTCCCAGCATAGGGTGCCATCACACGCGGCAGATTGTGTGTCAGAAATTTCTGCGCCTGAAAGTCAGTTCCATTTATCTGAATGGGGTTGTATTGGTGGCAAACGTAGTTTTCTGCAAGCCTCATTCAGATGAAAGGAACTGATTTTCAGTCGCTGAAATTTCTGCAAAAAAATCTGCCACGTGTGAAGGCGCCCTCCGTTCTGTTGAATGCTATGTGGAAAAGTGTTTACAGATAGACAAGCTGCTAATAATCGACCAGGCAGTGTTAAAGGGGTTATCCGACTGTTGGTAACTGATGACCTATCCAACATCCGGGACCCCCACCGATCTGCTGTTTGAGAAGGGCACGGCATTGCTTACCCTAGACAAGCGATGTCACGACCATCGGTCAAGTGGCCCACAGGAGAGCCGAGGCCTTTTCAAACGGCTAATCGGCGGGGGTCCTGGCTGTTGTATCAGATACTGATGACCTATCCAGACGTATACAAATCCAAAGCTGCTTTCAGTCGCCATACACAGAGCTCTCTCCTGCTTCTTCTGAAGTGGTCTTCTGTCTGGGTATTTCAGCCAAAAATGCGCTCCTCCGGTTACAGCTGTCTTCAAGTGGTCTGTTTTTCTATTTACTCTACTTTTGAAAAGGCTGGGTTTAATGATCTGCAGGCAGCATGTTATAGAGCTGGAGGATCTGAGCAGATTGATATATGGTTTTGTTGGAAAAGATTCAGTAAAATTTAATAAAAACGTTATTTATTCATTTACATCCTAGCTCATTCTGTACTTCGGAGTCCAGTGGGCAGTGCTGCTCAGTAATTGAAAGACTAAATAGTACCACCCACTGGACTCCGAAGCATAGAAAGAGCGGGGTTTGTACCATAAATGAATGAAATACAATTTATACTGGATCTTTTCTCACAAAACTATATATTCTCAGTCTGCTCTATAACTTGCTGTCTGCAGATAGGACTGCATGGACAAACTGACGGGTCCCTTTAAAAGGGGGACCCTAAATGTGATTTGCTAGTGTATCTAATTTTTTTAAAGGGTTGATCCACCTACAGTCATTTTCGGATATGTAATTGTGACTTGTTTGAAACTTATTTGGTGGGATTGTGATCATCAAAGATTTTCAACATAAGGCAAGACACACAAAAGCGAGTTCAATGAGATAAACTTGCAGCGTGTGCCAGTGTGAGGTTCCCTTCTGACTTATGCTCATCTGACAGGATCGGCACAGCATTAAGGCTCATGCACACGACCTTTCCTGGCCGGTGCCCATATTGCGGCCCAAATATACGGGCACCGGTCGTTTGTGCACCACATCATGGATGCAGACCCATTGACTTGAATGGGTCCGCAATCTGGAAGGTGCGATGCGGAATAGAGGCACGGAAGCACTACGGAGTGCTTCTGTGGGTTTTCTGTCTGTGCCTCCGCACCGCAAAAAAGTAGTGCATGCACTACTTTTTTGCGGTGCGGATCATGGACTCCATTCAAGTAAATGTGTCCAGCCTATGGATACGGCGGTCCTACAGTCAGTGCCTGTGTATTGCAGACCCCAAGTTTGTGTGCATGAGCCCTTATAATGATTGGAATCTATTGTATAATTTATCTGAGAGCATTATGTCAGTGTAATTCATTAGATTTCAGGATTCTCAGGATCATACAGCATTATAAATCAGTGTAATGATGGACGATCAGGACCTCACACTGACACGCTGCGAGTTTCTCCCATTGAACTCACCCGTGTGTCTGGCCTAAGGGAAACAATGCATAATGGGTGCAGCTCAGAGATGTTAATATGCCATGGTGGATTTCATATGTCTATACAATTATATACCTCATTTATTCACAATGATCCATGCCGGTTATTCATCTGCGCTGTATACCCATTGTATTTAATGTATTTTAAGAAAGGCTGAGAACATAATGGTTTCTAGTTAGTTTACTAACATTATGCACTTTTTTTTTACAGATGTAATATAAATATTCTGTTTTATTTTTTTTTAAATCAAAATAAAAATGATTCAGTTTTGTGTTTCAAAGGTTTTTTTTTTTTATCAATAAGAACAATAGTGACAATCCTTACAGTTCATGGGGAATAGATTTAGTCTGGATCGCTGGATTTTTAACACTTTTAAAAGATTACATTGTGAATATTCCTAACGGTATCTGCACACTTTGGACATTACGTGTGAAAAAAACCGCAGCATAATACAGGACCAGTAAAGTGAATGCGCAACTTTTACGTGTGGAAATGTACCTGCCGTGCAGATTTTGAAGTCAATTGTTTGAGTGGATTTTTAGTGCAGATTTCACCCGTTGCAATGCAAGGATTGAGACTGGGGCAAAACAGCATTAAAATCCAAGTAATAAATGCATATTTTGTGTAGAAACGCAGAGAAATCCGCACGGAAACCCGTCTGCAGGTACCCTTAAAGTACTTTTCCTGGCCGGGACTGTACTAAGTAGTAATTTCTGGCACCGCTGCTGATCAGCTCCATGCGCTGAAGCCAGGCACCAGAACACCAAAGTTCCATTCACACGAATGGGGGGAGAGCTGCAATAACCAGACACAGCCATCACACAGTCTACAGAGCTGGGGGGCTCCGGGCTAAGCAGCCCCTGAAACAACGTTTTTTTTTATTACTGTGTGAATAGGATTATCTGCATCCAAACACTCTGTCTAAAAACAGCTGATGGGCAGAGGTGCCAGGAACGAAACGATGCTCATGACCCATCAATAGGTCATCAATAGTTCTTGGAAAACCACTGTAAAGGACCACTGTACATGTAGGTTTTTGCTGCCATTTTTCTGGACTTTTGCGTTTTTAGTGGTGGTTTTGTGCAGTGAAAATGGCAGCTCCTGAGATTAAGCTGAAGGTATGTGGGGAACAGGAAACTCAGGACACACCAGCGGTTTTTTGGCTGCTGGCATTTTTCACTTTCTGGCTTTTTTTCAAAAAATGCAGCTCTTGGTCTTTCTGCTTCTCTATAGGGGAAAAACACCATGAAGAAAATACTAGTGAACAAACACACTTAAAAACAAAAGTGACGGGGAAAAAAAGCATACAATTCTGACATTTTTTGTGGTTAAAAACCAGCAGTCAAAATTTACATGTGTAGGGACCCTAATGCAGACTTATTGATAAATAGATCTATCATTTGGGGGGGAAAACTCATCCAGAGAACTCTACTTTCACCGATTACATGCTGCAAATACCGTAAGGGCACGTCAAACTCGCCAGCAAATTGATTTCAGGTCATTAGGAATTGCCTGTAAAGTACGCATTTCACATAACGCTAAAAAAGCGCGACTCAAGTCAAACCGTAAGGCCAGTTTCACACAAGCGTAATAAATGCAAGAAATATACACTACTTCTCGCACTGAATATGCATGGTTGACTTCTAGAAAGACTAGGATCTAGGGATTGTTGGGGCTTCCACAGTGGGCAGCCGCTTTAAAGAAGCCCTGGCAGTTTTTCAAAATACTTGACTCCCCAAAAAAATTACAATGCTGAATGACCGCTGTGGTCTGCTGTTGCTCTGTAATGCCTCCTGGAAGTGTCTAAATAAGGGCTCATGCACATGAACCAGCCGTGTGCACTTCGTGCTGCAGATGCAGACCCATTGACTTGAATGGGCCAGCGATCCGCAAGATACAGCTATATCCTATCTTTTGAGGTGCGGAGGCACGGACCCAAAAGCCCATGGAAGCGCTTCATAGTGTTTCCGTGGGCTTCCGATCCGTGCCTCTACTCCACACTGCTTGAGAAAGACCAGCTATGGTCGAAACGTTGCTGTGATTATGCTGCCACTTGAATAAAACAACCAGATTTTTTCCACTAAATTGGCAAGTGCTGTGAATTTTCTTATTTTCGGTATTTGAACGGGACCCCCAGCTAGGATCCCTACCCGCGTGCACCACTAGCTTTTTCGCTCACCAACGGTACGGTCGACCCCAACTTGGGACGGGTGGTGCTGCTTCTTCATTAATTATTCTACTCCACAAAAGTTAGGACATATCCCATCTTTTGCCGTATCTTGCAGATCGTGGATCCATTTAAGCCAATGGGTCCACAGGACAGAGTGCACGTGGCCAGCGCCCGTATATTGCGGACTCGCTGTTTGTGCATGAGCCCTAAGGCTACACTGTGACTTTAGCTGTGACAAGTGTAGCTGGGCAGCTTCAAAACATAATAGAACTGAATGAGGTTATGGCCCAACTCACAGGTAAGTGCAACTGCTACCCCAGAACTGCTGGAATTTAATTTTATTTTTTTGCAATTCTGGGGTCCTGTTGACTCGTGAGTAGGGATAAGTGAACTTGTGTATTCATGTTCGGGTTATCTAAGAATTCCATTATGGATTCCACTACCACGGACCATACGTTATGGCCCATGGAAGCGAAATCCATAACAGAATTCTTAGATAACCCGAACCTTGTACGCCGAACCTGAATACACAAGTTCGCTCATCCCTACTTGTGAGTCATGTTGTGATCCCATTCAGTTTTGGGGTGGATGACACATATACTGAATATATACATATACTGAAACAGTTAAACAGGAAGATTGATGTAAAGTGTAAGAATAGTAAAGAATATGGCTGCAGATAAAATGTGACACAAAACAAATGAAAAAAAAAAAAAACTACTGCAAATCCAAATAACCCTTTTAGTGCACATTACAAGTGAAGAGAATTATATGTGGCAGTGTAATATGAAAGATCAGTAATGTCCAGTTCTCGGGTGGCAATTACATTAATAATAAAATAGATGTGATTGTACTAATTGTTCATTAAGATGCAGGATTCATCCAGATATTTCTACAATCTGTTTCCCTAGATTTCCACCTTTCATCATGGACACAAAGGCGTCTGCAAGAGAGAAGTATAAAACATTTACACAAGCATACAAAAGAAAGAATGCTGACAGATTAAAGGGCTATCCCCCCGTCATTTATGGCTTATCTACAGGATATTCCATAGAGGCGTGGAACCAGCTCCTATCTCCAGAATGGTGATCTTTGCATCCTGGCTGAGAGCGAATGGAGAGGTGGCCACACATGCGCCTGGACTTCTTCATTTACTTCTGTAGGAGTTATGGAACCAAGTGTGCAAGTTGTGGAAGCGCCATAAATGTCTGAGGTGGGAAGTAGAGTTGAACAAACCAGCCTTTTGGCAGGTTCGGGTTTTAAGTGAATTACGTAACTGATTCCGTTCTCACGCCTTTAGCGACCTTCCGTTTTGCATGCTGTCATAATACAAGTGTATGGCCAGCAGGACTGAACCCTCGCAGCCGGCCGTACACTTGTATTATGCGGCATGCCGGCATTGAATTAAGTGATGGATTCCGTGAGAACAGGATCCATTACGTAATTCACTTATACTCCAAAGCTGCCAAAAGGCAGGTTCGCCCAACTCTAGTGGGAATGTATCTTTCAACAGAATCTGTCACATTGAAAACACAGCACGGTCTGTAGGCGGTATAGTATAGAAAAGGAAGAGATGATATATCTGGAAAGATTTAGTAGAAGGCCTCATGCACAGGACCGTATGTTTGGCGCGGATCAGATGCACACCCATTCATTTCAATAGGGTCACATCGTGTGCTGTCTGCATCTGTATGTCCAATCTGCGGCCCCCTCAAAAAAGATAGAACACATCCTATTCTTGTTTGTTTTGAGGACATCTCTACAGTAGTTTTAAAAAAAAATGGTGGCATGCAAACAGCCAGGATTCGTGTTTTGTAGATCCATGATTTGGTCATGTGCGTGAGGCCTAACTTGCAACTTAAGCCTCATTCACACGTTCGTCTCCATGCCCAAATCCGTGAGCAGGTGGTCAGTGATACATCCGTGAAGGATCCATGTTTCACTGAGACTAAACAGCTAAAAAATCTTTTTCAAAGCATCTCTTCCTAATGATCCGTGAAACACGGATGACATCCGTGTTGCATCCGTGGTTTTCACGGACCCATAGACTATAATGGACAAGATGGATCCATGAACACAGACAAAATAGAGCATGCATCCATGCTAAAAACACGGACTGTGCTAAAACACTGATGTCTGAATACACACATTAAAATGATTGGGGAGAACACGTACAGCGCACGTCCGTGGAACACTGACGTGTGAATGAGGCTTTATTGATGAAAATCGGCTCAGTCTAGGCTGAGTGATCATGTGGATATGACGGGTGTGAGTATACCAGCTCCTGGCTCTACCGGTACAATCACACAACAAACTGAACACCGGATGCCCTGCTGCCATCTTGAGTCTTCGTGGATAATCGTATGGTATGGGTACGCAGGACCAAATGTGCTTTATTTCTGGTTGACCACTGTAATTATTCTTAGTTTTTAGTTTGATCTTTAAAAGGGTTTTCTGAGATGTTTTTTTTTTTTTTTACTGATCGGTGGGGGTCCGACACCTGGGACCCCTGTCTATCAGCTGTTTTGAGAAGGCAGTCAGTGCCACAGCCTTCTCTCAGCTTCCCAAGCATAGCGACGTACACTGTGTAGCGGCTGTGCTTGGTGTCGTGAACCGCATTCACTTCTATGGGGCTGAGCTGCTCCTAGGCCATGTGACACATGAACACAGGAGCGCCACTGCCTTTCCAAACAGCTGATCAGTGGGGGTCCCGAGTGTCGGACCCCCACGATCAGATACTGATGACCTATCCAGAGGACCCCTTTAACTGTTTTAGAGGCATTTTTCTGCAGCGATTGATGTTTTGCTTTACTTCTGCACCTTTTATAGCTTCCTAGACTTGCTGCTGAATCATAAATCGGCGTGAGAAATAACGACGTGGATCTGCCGTGCTCAGCACCTGACGAGCTCGCTGTTCGCTTGCTACTCATGCATCAGTCATCACTGTTGTGGCAAGTCTTGAAAGATAAGTCACTTCTATTAAAACACAGACTAGCTAAATGTCCTCGCACCCGTGCCATGCTGTCTGACAGCACGCTTCTACTACTGAAACATTTCAGGTTTTTTCACTTTTTTGGGAGGCTTCTTTCACATATACAGTACAGCCTTCCGGCAGGCTGTTTCGGCGCAGATTCCTGGGAATCGGCTGGAGAAAAAAACGTGTGCAGCGTTTTTTTTTTTTTCCTGCTGAATTTTAGCATATTTGCCAGGTAGCAGCCAGATCTCTGCTGGACCCCATTATAGTTAATGGGGCCGGCGGGCATTCCGGTACTGTCTGTAAATGCCGGAACCAGAGAGCCCCGGCAGGCTGTTCTCTACCAGACCAGCCTGCCGGATCTCTTACCAGTTATGTGAAACTAGCCTTACCAGACTACAAGGTGGCTGCAGGCAGGCCTAGTTATGGTAACCAGCAGGCTATCTAAAGCAGGTGGAGCTGACACTCCAGGGTCTCTGGCTGTTGCGTAACTATAATCATCAGCATGCTCTGACAGCATTCACACTGGGAGTTGTAGTTTGACACTAGTTGGAGAGCCACAGAATGAATTCCACTATACTAAGAAGAGGAGGGCAGAAGACTGCTGTATACAGTGGTCTATACTTTGGTTTCAGAGTAAGGGCTCATGCACACAAATGTAATTTTCTTCTGTTTCCGTTCCGTTTTTGTTACAGGTCCGTATGCGGAACATGTCATTTCAATGAGACTTAAAAAAAAAAAAGGAAATGACTCCGTGTGCATTCCATGTCCGCATGTCCATTCTGCCAAAAAAATAGAGCATGTCCTATTCTTGTCCATTTTGCAGACAAGGACAGGCATTGTTACAATGGATCTGCAAAAAAAACGGATGTCATTCGTTTTTATTTTTTTTGCGAACCGCAAAATACATACGGTCATGTGCCTGAGCCCTAACAGTGTACTAAGTTGCGGCATATACTCCAAGGCCCTTTAGTATTATTAGCCTGTGGGCCTCCGAACCATATCTCTATTGTAAGGGCTCATGCACACGACCATATATATTGTACGGCCTGCAAAAAAATGGATGACGTTCGTGTGTATTCCGTATTTTGTGGAACGGAACAGCCGGCCCCTAACAGAACAGTCCTATCCTTGTCTGTAATGAGGACAATAATAGGGCATGTTCTATTTGTTTGCGGAAAGGACGTACAGACATAAGGAAACGAAAGTATCTTCCTTTTTTTTTTTGCAAACCCATTGAAATGAATAGTTCCACATACGGTCCGCAAAAGAAAAACGGAATGGCCACAGAAATAAAATACATTTGTGTGCATGAGCCCTAAAAATAATAAACCTAGGCCTATGACGACTAACCTCCGGCACTCCAGCTGTGGTAAAACTACAACTCCCAAGATGTACACTTGCTTGGCTGTTCTCAGAACTCCATAAAAATGAATGGAGCAACAGCTAGAGAGAGCCCCTGGTTGGACATCCCTGCTCTATGTTTTCAGATTTCTGTAGTTTGTTCCTAGACACATTCACGTGAAATTGCCCATAGTCAGGATTTGTTTGGGAGCCTCAGTAGAGATCACGGTTTTACACAAGCAGCATGTAATGCTTCATTTCTCCTGAGGTGGCGCTGCAGGGTAACTGAACACTTGTGCTGCCGGAGCCCCCAGGTGGGGTAACGACATATTACTGCTGATCACTGGGGGTCCCAGCAGCAGGACGGCAGTGATCAGCTTGTCGTTGTAGGAACCTTTATCCAAGGTGTGCAACTCCTTAAATCCTGTTATAAAGATGTGAACTGTAAAATATTGTATAATTTCATTATTTTTTTACCTGCCGTATTCTCAATTCCTTGAACAACAGTCTCCTTAACCTGCACAGGAGATGAGAAAACCCATATTAAATGCGAGCAGAAACACATACAGTAGGTGTTAACATTTTACAGCCACCTGTATGGAGAATAAAGGAGAGAGAGAACTGTGATTTTCTTCCTTGTCACATATCTCCAGAACAGCTTGGTAACACTCAGCTACTGTCAAGAACAGATTCAGCGTTACGTAATATGTCAAGGGGACAAGGCGCATGCGCTGGGAAAGTATGACACGGGAATTAATCTGCAAAGTAAAACAGTTTAGAAAACAGAGCCATGTGCCCAAATTACCCATATAATAAAAAAAAATCTACATTATTACCTACATACAACTTTAAGTGATACTGTGCTATGCAGCCAAGAACCATGTAGCAAGGCTGAAACTTGTTTTACGCGTTTCAGTGGCTTTGCTATCTGTCTTTTTAGCCACACAACTTGTACAGGCGAAACATTGAAAGCAAGAGGTGCAGAAACATTGTATGTATGGGTAGCAAAATTTGGGGACAGGTCTGTTCTCCTATTAGGATACTGCGACATGTGGCACATGACTCCAAGTTACAGAAAAGTCGCGCAACACAAAAATGTGTGCGACTTGTCTGCAACTTGCAACTGTCATTTGGCTGTGAAACGTGCATGACTTCCATTGAGGTCAATGAAGGAAAAGTCGAGTGTGACTTGCAAAAAGTCCAGACATGTTAGATTTTGTGTTGCGACTGCCGCAGTGTGTCACAAACATTACACGAGTAGGAAAACCCTTAGGCTACTTTCACACTTGCGTTGTTAATTCCGGTATTGAGTTCCGGCAGAGGATCTTAATACCGGAATTAAACGGATCTGTTTTGATTTTGCACATCAGGAAGCATCCGTTCTGTTAAGATGCAGTTGTGTAAAATCAAATGGAAAAAAACAAAACGGATCCATCACTAAATTCATTGAAAATCGATGAGTGATCCAGTTTTTTAGGCACCTAAAAAAACGGATCCGTCACCATTGACTTAGAGCTCATGCACATGAACGCATTTTCTTTCCCTGTCCGTTCTGTATTTTTTTGCGGACCGTATGTGGAACTATTAATTTAAATGGGTCCGCAAAAAAAAACGGAAGTTACTCCATGTGCATTCCGTGTCCGTTCCGCAAAAAAATAGAACATGTCCTATTATTGTCCGCATAACAGACAAGGATAGGAATGTTTTATTAGGGGCCAGCTGTTCTGTTCCGCAAAATACGGAATGCACACGGACTTCATGCATATTTTTTGTGGATCTGTTTTTTGCGGACCGCAAAATACATACGATCGTGTGCATGAGACCTTACATTGTTTTCAGTGCCGGATCCGTTTTTATGACCAGACACAAAACCGCAGCTTACAGCAGTTTTGTGTCTGGTCACAAAACGGACATCCTGGTGCATCCTGATCGATCTCTTTCCATTCAGAAGCATGAGGACTAAACGGAAACGTTTTTTTCCGGTATTGAGATCCTCTGCCAGATCTCAATAATGGAAAACAACAACGCAAGTGTGAAAGTAGCTTTACACAAAGTGGCCCCAAAAAAAAAGTATTGTGGTATTTGGCTAATTGGAGTGAAGAGTACACGTAGTCCACATATGGGCTTGGTTTGGCCACATGCGTTCTGTCTTGGACATACCTTCAGTTTTCCGGTTTTCAACCACTGACTGAGCTGCTGAACCCCCATTTCATGTTGATCTGCATAGTTCAAGACCATAAATCTTTCCCTGTCAAAAATTTAAAAAACTTAATTACTAAGACTACATATTTTCATCAATCGGGTACACTTCTCTCTCTCGTGGCATCAGTGTTGCATAAAACAGAAGTAAGTGCAGCACAAAATAATGTAATGTACATGATGGATGTAAAAACTCTATCATGTTCATGTTGAAGACATCTGTCAGCAGATCTGTCCCTATGACACTGGCTGACCTGTTACTTGTGCGCTTGGCAGCTGAAGGCATCTGTGTTGGTCCCATGTTCATATGTGTCCGCATTGCTGAGAAAAATGATGTTTTATTATATGCAAATGAGTCTCTAGGAGCAACGGGGGCGTTACCTTTACACCTAGAGGCTCTGCTCTCTCTGTAACTGCTGCTCCCTCTTCAGTTTGATTGACAGGACCAGGCAGTGTAAACATGATCGCGCCTGGCCCTGACTTTTTACAGTGAAGAGTCTAGAGGATGCAGCAGTTGCAGAGAGAGCAGAGCCTCTAGGTGTAAGGGTAACGCCCCCGTTGCTCCTAGAGGCTCATTTGCAAATAATAAAACATCATTTTTTTTCAGCAATGTGGGCACATATGAACATGGGACCAACACAGATGTCTTCAGCTGCCAAGCGCACAAGTAACAGGTCAGCCGGTGTCATAGGGACAAACCTGCTGACAGATGCCATTTAAATATATCAGTGTATATAATAAATTTGTTATACAATAACAGGCCTGATAAACTTACAGATGGTAATACATTTTTTTTTAAAAAGTTTCCTTTTATACTACAGAAAGACCACCCACCTTGTGATATTGCGCTCTTTCAGGGTGGCCTCAGTCTGAGGAGGCAGAGGTGGTGGATAAGGAACGTCCTTATTGTATTGTGAGATCTGACCACATAAAATGATATGGCTGTCCCTCGTCATCTACTTAAAAAAAATAAAAAATATTTGGTTCCCCTCCATTTAATGCAATTATTACACCTTTTCCATCTCAACCAAAGAAAGTCATCAGGCAGAGAGAAAATCACAGATCACTACATCAGACTTGCAGTGCCAGATAGCTGCCTTGTAAATATGAATTAGGGCTTATGCAGACAACTGTATGTTCAGTCCACATCCGATCTGCATTTTTTGTTTCAATGGGGCCGCAAAAGATGTGGACAGCACACCATGTGCTGTCTGCATCCATGTGTCCGTTCCAAGGCCCTGCAACAAAGATAGAACATGTCCAATTCTTGTCCATTTTGCAGACAAGGACAGGACATTTCTACAGGAGTAAAAAATAAAATAAAATTGTTGGCATGCATGCATGAGGGGTGCACCACCATTGAGGCCAGGGGTGGCGATCGCCTCAGGCAGAACCAGCTAAGGGCTGAAGGGAGGGGGTTAGGTTAAGAAATTGGTATTGGGGGGGCATTTCAGTTTTTGCCTCAGGCAGCAGAAAGCCATGTGCACCCCTGGGCCAGGATCTGCAAAAGAGATAGTTGCACATGCCATCACACTTTAGACAGATTCATCCCCATAGCTTTCTAATCTCATAAATCCTATTCGTTAACAGGCATAAATACTGAATATTCACCTGACTGATGACAACATCGCTGATTTCTCCGCCGACGTTGTCAAAGTACACGTCCACTCCGTCAGGACAGCAGGATCTTAACTTGTCCGCAAGACCCTTTTCCTTGTAATTCAAGGCAGCATCAAAACCCAACTCCGAGGTCAGTACTGAACATTTCTCATCCGTCCCACAAATTCCAACAACGCGGGCGCATCCGAGGAATCGTCCAATCTACAGAACACGTGTTCAGTGAATAGGTTACATCTGACTTTGCAAATACATTTAAAGTAAAACTCTCTTTAAAAAAAAAAGGGGTTTTCCGGTTTGCATCAACATCCTTTAAAATAATCATTAAAGGTAGCTGTCATTTTTTTTAATGTATTTCTTTTACTTTTATTGCTCCTATCTCCCATTCTGGGCTGTGGTCCAGTGAAAGGAGAATGTCTATGTAACTAGCTGGGCGTGGTTAGGGGCGGGGCTGGAGCAGTGGCAGAGAAAGGTGAAGTGCATCATGGGTTTGGTTGGATACAGCAACAGGAAGTGCTACATACAGGGTGGAAACAAACCAGAGGGATTTATATACATGGTGAAAACGGATCAGGAGGGTCCAAATTAAAAAAAAATAAAAATTTGGGCATATCTGTTAAAACTATAGCAATTCGGGGAAACCCCTGTCAGTACATCCTGCCCCATCAGAGTAAGGGCTCATGCACAAGGCCGTAGTCTCTGCATCCAATCGGATGTGGACCCGTTCATTTTAGTGGGGCTGCAAAAGATGCGGACAGCACTCCGCGTGCTGTCCACATCCGTACGTGCTTTCCGTGGCCCCGCAAAAAGATAGAGCAAGTCCTATTCTTGCCCATTTTGCAGACAAGGATAGGACATTTCTACAGAAGTAAAAAAAAAATAGCAGCATGCACTCGGCCGGGATCCGCTTTTTATGCAACGCAAAAACAATTACGACCGTATCCATGAGGTGCAAAGCCTCTTTCAGGTGACCACGGCGCAACTGCTTTTATGCGTCTGCATAATGGCTGCAAGTGGCTTAAGTTCAGTTCACTGGTACATTTTATGGACACTAAGGCCTCATTCACATTTCCGTGTCACGTCCGTGAAAAAAAAGCGGAAGTGTTTCATCCGTGAAGATGTCCGTATTACATCCCTAATTTACGGAAGTTGCTTAGCTAAAATTAATTTCCAAAGAATCTTCTATTAGTTTTCAGTGAAAAACTGATGCAATACGGACACCAGCCGTGTTGTGTCAGTGATTTTCACAGACCTATAGACTTCGATGGGTGTTCTTGGTCCGCATTAAGGATAAAAGTCGGGCATGTGTCCGTGATTTTTTTAACTGACCCACAGTCAGTAAAAAAAGACTGAAATGTGAAAAGACACATCTAAATCAATGGTTACGCGTGCTGTTCGCAGAAAATGCAGACAGCAAACGTCAGTGAAAAACGGAAATGTGGACGAGGCCTAAAATGCGTCTCTTTGTAACAAATAGTCATGTACACTGGTCAGGCTCCAGGAGATATATCTGATAGAGGAAACATACTCCATATATCAGCGTATGGAAGCTGAAGTACAGTGCCTGCCTTCTACCTGTGTAGCACTTACCTGTCCGGCCAATGATCCACACGCTCCAGCAGCGCCACTAACAACCATCGTCTGATTAGCGCCAGGAACCACATGACCCTTCTCTTTCACACCGAGGAACGCGGTCAAACCAGTTAAACCGACTGCGCCCAGAAAATGTGACAGATGCCCATCCACCAGACTAGGGTCCAGCTATTGGAATTAACATAGATATATTTGAAAATTAAAAGTCTGGCGGGATTCACAGCTTATAAATGAATTACCGGATTACTGGAATGAATAGGGAAGCATTAGTAAGTAATTTGCATTATTTGTAAATCTCAATAATGTGATCTAGTGCACTTACTGGTCTTCCCTGCTTTATTGTTTGCAATGACAGAAGATCCGCTGGGCTGCAGGGAGGGGGGAAGGTCACCGTTCAATTATGGGCAAGTCAGCCAGGATGACCTGCACTCCCGAGGCACAGTATATGAGCAGAAAACTGGACCACGTGGTCCAATATACAATAGCTGACCATTAATGAACTCCCTCGATTGCGCTGATCCAACACGTTTTGAATTACATTACAGGGGTCAGTTAGTCACACCTGATAACCGCGCCACTTGGGTTGCACAGGTTGACCATGTTCAGCACTATAGCCCGCTAAGAGGAGTAGTTGCTGGATAACTTACACCCTCATTGATATTAACCCCTTTACCACCCTAGACCACCATGGATATTAAAGGACTTGTCCGCCTTTTATAATTCACTGGAATGATAAATTACTATTCAAACCACATGATGTGATGGCCCATCCTCAGGGCAGGCGTCCGACACCCCACGCCGATGGAGCTGTTCGGCAGTAGCTCTGGCACTGGAAGCAGACAGCTCTGTCTACTTTGTAGTGAACTGGGCTCGCCATTACAGGGCTTCTCCCATTAATGACCTCAGTTCACCACAAAGTAGAGGACACTGTCTCCTTCCGGAGCTATCGATGAGGTGTCCGACTCCTGACGATCACCTAGTGAAGGCCTCGCCCCAGGACAGGCCAGCATTTAATAAAAGGTGGACAACCCCTTTAACCTCTTCTCTGTCCTCCTAGTACTATGAGGTATGTGCATTTACACTGAAGTTACCTTTGTCAGAGATTTGCCTTCCAATACACATTTTGTCTGCCAGGGCCATATGAAGCTTGAAACTACATCTCCTGGTTTAATGTGGATGTGTCTACTTTGCTCCACCACTCCAATACCACCACTGTCCAGCACATCTGAGATTTTCCACGGCTGGATATAATCTGTGCCCGTGTCTTCATTCATGCGGCAACGCTGGAAAAATAAAATAAGTTTTAAGATTTCTTATTTGTTCTACTGAAACAAAAATGCAAGATATAAAGCCACGTGGACACAGATTGAGAAAATACCCATCATCCTAAATATACCAATGTACAAGTAAGTAGCATCCTCCTCTACTTCCTGCATTTTGTAGGTGCCCTTTCTCCACCTGCATGTTCTCTGTATATGCTTGGAAACCTTAGTCACCAATAAGTCTTGTCTAAAGCCTCATTCACACATCAGTGTTTGGTCAGTGATTTCCATCAGAGATTGTGAGCCAAAACCAGGACTGGAGCCTCCACAGAGAGAAAGTATAAGGGAAAGATCTGCTCCTGTTCTGTGTTTAGACCGACACCTGGTTTTGGCTCAAAAGCACTGACCAAACACTGACTGTATAAATGAGGCTAAGGCTTCATGCACACGAACGTATGTGTTTTGCGGTCTGCAAATTGCGGATCCGCCAAAAAAACGGATGACATCCGAATGGCATCCGTTTTTTTGCGGATCCATTGTAATAATGCCTATCCTTGTCTGTAAAACAGACAAGAATAGGACATGCTCAATTTTTTTTGCGGGGCTACGGAACGGACATACTGATGTACTGTCAGCATTTTTACACGGTGTACTGTCAGCATTTTTTGCGGACCCATTGAAATTAATGGGTCCGCATCCTATCAGCAAAAAATGGAACGGACAAGAAAAAAAAATACGTTTGTGTGAATGAGGCCTTAGAGGTAGATGATGTCCCCTTATCACAGGTATAAATAGATGATGGGAGTGATCTCAGTATTGACATCTCATATAGTTATACATAGGGCTCATTCACACGACCGTATGGTTGCCATGCCCATGGTGCGGACCACAAATAGCAGTCTGCAAAACACGGGCAACAGCTGTGTGCACTCCATGCTGCGGATGCAGACCCATTGACTTGAATGGGTCAGTGATCTGCAAGATACTGCAAATGATAGGACGTGTCCTATTTTTTTGCAGTATCTTGCAGATCCCTGATTCATTCCATTAAATTGGTCCGCATCTGCAGCACGGAGTTCACGCGGTCAATGCCGTTGTATTGCAAACCAATTTGTGGTCCGCAACACGGTCACTGCAACTATACGGTCGCGTGAATGAGCCCTTCTAAGACCTCCCTCAGGATCCCAGAACAGTACACAGTACTCCATGTGTGGTCTGACTAGTGATTTGTAAAGTGGCACCACTGCACCTCATCATTTTATTGGCCTTGTCAGCAGCTGCCTGACACTGGTTGCTACAGTTAAGTTTGACGTCACCTAAAAGTCCTTTTCCAGGTCAGTAAATGAGTTTTGGACAGAAGTCGTGAACGCTGTGATTTTCTCTGCCACTGCAAAAACTGAAGTGTGAATTTCCCCATTTACTTTTAGGGTCCCATGTGCTATGGGGGTGCAGTCTGGACAGCACATGGACAGAAAAGACTGCCGCCTGAGTCATGACTAACAATGTTGAATATTCCGACTTCTTGTGTTTGCCAATTTCTGGGGCAGTGAAATTCAAATGAAGGCGATTCACACATAAGGAAGTGAAAATATGCTGCATATTGAGTGCCGTCTTATGAGAATGCGAATGCTAATCAGTAACAAGTCCGCCTTCTGATATGCAAGACCTGGCACATTCGTTTCTTCTGTACTTCTACATAAAAACGTCGTTCTTTTTTTGCACATTCAAAACTAAACAGTCTTGAAGACACTTCGCTATAGCAGTGACTCATACGTTCATCGTCCTCTCCCCATTTCAGCACTATACAGCCCTCTATGTCCCTTATCTTGAAATGTAAAAAACGGACCAGTTTTTCCCATGAAATAACAATCCTGGAGCATCTTGTCTTACAACTCTGCACTGTACTGCTCCTACTGTTATTCCTCCTGGAAATGCATGACTAAACTGACAGGCAGGAGTTTCCATTTCTCTCCCCCACATTCTGTGTCCTCACAAACTATGACGCTGCCCGATCAGTTCTGAGAGGTACGGTGATGTCCAGAATGTAAATCAAAGGAATGGCCCAACGCAGCGCGTGAAAGCAAAACCGCTCCAGAATTGTTATGGCGTGTAGAATACAAGCATTTACTAAAACAAATGTGTCAGGAGAGCAGGACGGGCCTCTAGAAGTAACTATGATGCAAACTTCATCTCAAGACAATGGAATTCCACCAGGTCATCAATATCAGATGGGCGAGGGTCCGACACCCAGCACCTCCGCTGATCAGCTGTTTGAAGAGAAGGCAGAGCTCATACAAGCGCTGCCTTCTCTGCTCCATTAACCTGCTCGTCGGTGAGCAGGTGTCATTACAAGTATGGTGTCCACATTCACTTCTATGGGACGGGTCTGTAGTATTGAACAGACAGAGCCGTCCCATAGAAATGAAACCTGCAGCATCTTCTATATTGTGCGTTTTTTACGCAGCTCTCGCTCCATAGAAGTGAATGGGGCTTGCGTGAAAAACGGTATGGCATCTGGATGCAATGCCAGGAGATGTTGAGTTTTGTTCTTCAGTTTTTCTTAAAACACATCAAAAACTGACGGCATCCATGTTCTGGACAAGCGTTTTAAAACAGACCACACATGGATTGCATCCGTTTCTGGTACATTGTTCCTGCAGACCCACTCACTTTAATGAGTCTTGCAGTAAAATCGGAGCTGGGTGACGCACGCTGCAGTTTTGTCTGCATGGACCGACAGTCCGTGAAAAAATTAAGATCGCCCCTGTGAATTGGGCAATTGACTTTGATAGGTAAATGTTCAGTTCAGTGCTGTCCATTGTATACTCAGACAGCATCTGGATGTCAGAATCGTTCATCTTAATTAACTCTTAGGGCTCATGCACACTGCCGTTGCCCGGCCATGGCCGTATTGCGGCCCGCTTGCAGGCGGTCCGCAATACACGGGCATCGGCCGTGTGCATCCCGCATCACGGACCCATTCACTTGAATGGGTCTGCGATCCGGGAGATGCGGTGCGGAAGGACGGAGCGGAATCCCACGGAAGCACTACAGAGTGCTTCCATGGTGTTTCAGGCCATGCCTCTGCACCACAAAAAAAGTAGTGCATGCGGAACGGACGGATCACGACAGCCCTTCATTAATTTCTATATGAGAGCTGAAAATAGAGCGCTAGCTCAGCTATTTCCGTAAGCCCTGTAGAAGTGAATGGAGCAGTGGCCACGCTTGCCCTGTGTGGTTCCCATTCATTTCAATCAGACTTCGAAAAATAGCCAGGCGCGCTGCTTGGCTATTTTCGGCGTTCTCGTAGAAATTATTGGAGGGTGGCCGTGTGCATGCGTGGTACACCCTCCAGTACTTTGCAGTCTCTGTTCTGAGTTTGGGTCCCAGAGGTGGGACACATACCTATCAAACAACGGGAACATATCCTAACAATATGCCCCCAATGTCCAAGATGAGAATACCCCTTTACGAGGACAAAGCAAACATCCTCTCCTCAATACAACAGAGAGACCCCGGTAAGGAAAACTTAACAGAAGGGTAGCTGCACTTTTCAGTTTTGTAAGAAATTAAAGGGGGTGTACAGGATTCGTTTCTTCCAGAAACAGTGCCACGCTTATCCACGAGGTGTCTGTAATGGCAGCTCACAGTGATTGAAATTCATGGGGCAGAGATGGCGCTAACAGACACAACCCGATGCGCTTTTTGGAATACAGCCTCTGTCCAACTTCTTAATATTTTCAATAAGGCAACACTCAGCGCATGTGGCACCAACAAGGTGTAAAGGTCCTGTGACATGGACTGATTTAGCAGGCAATCATTGGAAAGGAACAAAGCGTTCCCGATAATTGCCTGATCGTTAGGGGAGGTGAGAACTGCACTGATCTCCTCTGTACGGGGAAGAGTGATCACTACAGTGATTGTTCGTCCCCACACGGTTTCATTGTTTCTGTGCAACACAAGCGTTTCTACAAGGATCCGTCCTTGCCAATTGGACTGATTATCAGTCCAAATAAAAGGACCTTTAGGACTGGTACTTTTTCATACCACTGCTCAAGTCCGATGAAATTCCAGGAGTCATACCTTCTTTCCTATTTAATCTGTAGTTTTTTTTTTCCAGTTTCATACAAAAAAAAAAGCACAGACTGCTCACCAGATAAGGATCCACAGAAATATACAAGGTTTGGGCCATGACTTGCCCATCCAAGAGCTCCTCTGCGAGATCTGTTTCCTCCAGACGGAAGTTTTCGGTGGCTGGCTCCCCATCATTTCCTGAATAAGAATAGATCAGAAGGAAGGACTGTGATGGGAAAGGCTATTTACCTGGACTGTACTCTCATGAAAATGTTATTCTAATTAGTGGGGCTCCCTAAATGATCAGCTTAAAGGGTTCCTCTCGGTTCCTCAGCTCTCATTGAGCCCTAATAAGCCGTACATATCAGTTTTCATTACGTTTAACTTGTGAACACGTGGCCTACCTGCCTCTTGTACTAATGCGAAGTTAAAGGGCTTTACAAAATCTTTTTACTGATGACCTATCCTCTGGATAGATCATCAGTATCTGATCAATGTGGGTCTGACACACAGGACCACCGCTGATCAGCTGTTGGAGAAGGCACCAGCACTCGTAGTAGCACCGCTTTTCCTTGGCCGTGAGAGGTCACGTTCATCGGTCACGTGGCCTAGGCACAGCTCAGCCCATAGAAGTGAATGGGGCCGAGCACGATACCAAGCACGGCCGCTATACAATGTACAGCGCTGTGCTTGGGGAGCTGAGAGAAGGCCTTCTCAAACAGCCGGGAGTCGGACCCCCACCAATCAGATACCAGAGGATAGGTAATCAGTAAAAAGATCTCGGAAAACCCTTTTAAATCCACTTCTTATGATCTCTGACACTGACAGAAGCTACAAGCGTGACTACACGTTAGCAGATGAGATCAGGGCGCTGATGTTGGTACTGCTAGGGGTATGGCAGCTGGCATTACTGGCGGCACCATGGCCTTTGTTATACAGGGCAAATTGCATTAGTTGAAAGCAATCTAGCTAACATATATGGGTGAAATATTATATACATTCATGGGGGGGGGGACGGGACAATATGGCTTTTCCTAAAGAGACTAAGTGAGGTGGTCAGTTTGGTGGCACTATCAGGGGTGCACCATCAATGAGGCCAGGTGAGGCAGCAAGACCTAGAGCAGGGGTCAGCAACCTCTGGCACTCCAGCTGTTGTGAAACTACAACTCCCAGCGTGCTCCATTCACTTCTGTGGTAGTTCTGAGAACAGCCAAGCAAATGTGCATGCTGGGAGTCGTAGTTTCACCACAACTGGAGTGCCGAAGGTTGCTGACCCCTGACCTAGAGGCGAGTGGGGGCAGTGGCAGGGCTATGGGAATATCTCTCTATATTCAGCTGTATCACAGTATGCCTTAAACAATAGGGCTGGAGGGGTTGGGGCGTCATTTCAATTTTAGCCTCAGGCAGCAGAAAGGCTGGGTGCACCCCTGGGCACTATAAGGGTAGTATAAATGGCACCAAAACCACTTGTCCGGTCGCCCTGACAGCCACCCTGAGATTCTTCCGGACTCCAATGACTGCTGTTCTAGTATGGTTACTGTGGAGAAATGCAAAATCAGAAGTGACTCAAGTATAAGTAAAGCATTCCCAGCAGGGGTCATCATGAATGATGAGTAAATCCGGCAAGATCAGAGTCACTCTGCGTCGCATTACTGTCCGTTGGATTTAATACAGAAGTTTGTGTCAATTAAGACACATGTGACCATGTCCAGTGCCATAATGGGCTAACTTCTTTCTCAGGTGGTCACCCAGAGGGTCTCCCCAGCAGTTACCAAGGACAGAACGGTCATAGAATCTACAGGGGAACTTCCCGGTGGGCCAGTGCCCCAAGGGTCCCCCCCCCCCCCATAATGATCTGATTCATTATTGCTAAAAGCATCAGGTACTTATGCACCTTATTGGAGGCCATAGGTCGCCTCCTAAATGTAACTGTATCGCCATCTTCAGGACAGAGGATGTGCTGCACCACGGTATTTAGTTCTGCTGGGGCGGTATTTTGTGCTGCACTAAGGTACTGCTGACCACGCTTGTGTCAATTTGGACCCCCCTACAACAAGGGGCCACTTTTAAATTTTTTTCCAAAGCCACTTCATGTTCCCAGTCCGCCCTGGCAGTCAATCCCAGTAAGGTTACCTTCATTCCAGTTGGACTTATATTGCTAGTACTGGTCCATCCAGGGCTTTACACATGCGGTCACCTCCGGCTTCTGCCTACCTATGCCTAGCTCTTCTGTGGAATTAAAAAGGCAAAAATAAATCACCTACCTGGCCTAGATGCCAGCACAATTCTCTGAACCTTCATGCTCCCACCTTCTTCCGTATTTTGTCTTTACTTTTGCACGTTAGAAACCTAAAATGAGAACATCTTCAGGCTCTGAAAAGTAATTATTAACTGAATTCTCCCAGATTTATTAAAGAGGTTGTGCTACGAAAAATACTCTACATCATTTTTAACCCAGCACCTAGA
Organism: Bufotes viridis; assembly: GCA_033119425.1. Lineage (NCBI taxonomy): Eukaryota > Metazoa > Chordata > Amphibia > Anura > Bufonidae > Bufotes > Bufotes viridis. The sequence continues at coordinate 26,842,664 of CM065599.1, forward strand.
TCTGAATACTTTTGTAATTGCATGTAATTAATAATTTTGCATAGCCACTGAGGTATTCAGAAAAATGTATGTTTGTATTACCTGTAACATTGCCAAAACGAATCCGTCTTGAACACCATTGAAAGTCAATGGGGGACGGATCCGTTTTCTATTGTGCCATATTGTGTCAGTAAAAACGGTCAGTGAACGTTTGGCTCAGCTGCAAGCAGCGTTTTGGTATCCGTCTCCAAAGCGGAATGGAGGCGGAACGGAGCCGAACTGATGCATTCTGAGTAGATCCTTTATCCATTCAGAATGCATTAGGGCAAAACTGATCCGTTTTGGACCGCTTGTGAGAGCCCTGAAACGGATCTCACAAACGGAAACCAAAACGACAGTGTGAAAGTAGCCTTACAGGGAAAGAGCTAGGGCAGAAAGGGCACATCGACTGAGAAAGGACACGCCCTGAGTTGCCAGTCTGAAGAAAATATAGCAGAGCAGTGAAGGGGGAGATCTCTGGACCCATGTGGGGTACAGGGCTGGTTCTAGCTTTGTTAGAAAGAGGTTGCCATCTACTATTTGATTTAACTATTGCAACCTGTTAGAATATGACCTCCTTACATGAAAGAGGTTATCTCATCAAGACAACCTCTGCCCATAGAACCTGTAAGGGTGTATAACATCATAGAAGGTTTCTCACTCGGGACCCCTCTAAAGGCCAATGAAGATTAGATTTTAAAAGGCGTTATCTCATGTTTAGTGTAAAAAATGGAAATCAGACTTCATATAGGACAGGGATGCTCAACTGGCGGCCCTCCAGCTGTTGTAAAACTACAACTCCCACCATGCCCTTCTGTAGGCTGATAGCTGTAGGCTGTCCGGGAATGATGGGAGTTGTAGTTTTGCAACAGCTGGAGTGCCGCAGGTTGAGCATGCCTGATATAGGACATGACAGTCTCTCTCTAACAAAGCTAGGACCAGCCCTGTACCCCACATGGATCCAGAGATCTCCCCATTCATTGCTCTACCAGATTACCTCAGTGGCTATGCTAAATAATTACCTGCAGTTACAAAAGTGTTCAGGTCCAGGGGCTGGTTTGGAGTATTTTTTATGCGACAACCCCTTTAATGATTTATCCTGAGGATTGGTTACCAATATTGAATAACTGGAAAACCCCTTTAAAACAAAAATGCTATACAGTTCCTTTTTGAGGGGACCACCCAAAACTGCATCAAAAATGGAACTCCTGGAAAACCACGTCATGTATGACAGCCCCATACATGATAACACAGGAATATTACCATGTGCACGGCTGTCATATGTGGAGCCTGGCATCTCCGCTTCACTCCATGATAACATTACACTTCTACTTCTACCACTGAGTAAGACGTGTCCGAGTTGCTAAAACATAAGGATGTTGGTGGTTACAGTTCCAAACAAAGTGTCTGCATTGTCCGAGGAGAAACCTGAGAGGAGGAGGATTTCTTCTCACTCCCATGATTTCATACCTTCGAGCATTGGCGCTTGGTTACCTCTATGTGTAATACAAAGCAGCCCTGGACCTGTGCCAAAGGGCACCTGTCGGCAGATCTGTCCCTATGACACTGGCTGACCTGTTACATGTGCACTTGGCAGCTGAAGGCATCTGTGTTGGAACCATGTTCATATGTGCCCGCATTGCTGAGAAAAATTATGTCTTAATATATGCAAATGAGCCTCAAGGGGCGTTACCATTACACCTAGAGGCTCTGCTCTCTCTGCAACTGCTGCGCCCTCTCCACTTTGACAGGGCCAGGCAGTGTAAACCTGATCATGTCTGTCTGGCTCTTTCACTCTAAGTGCAGAGGACGCAGCAGTTGCAGAGAGAGCAGAGCCTCTAGGTGTAATGGTAACGCCCCCGTTGCTCCTAGAAGCTCATTTGCATATATTAAAACACCATTTTTCTCAGCAATGCGGCCACATATGGACATAGGACCAACACGGATGTCTTCAGCTGCCAAGTGCACATGTAACAGGTCAGCCGGTGTCATAGGGACAAATCTGCTGACAGATTAAAATTAAAATCTTAAAAAACCCTGAACAGAAGCAGCTGTTATCTTCAGGCACCAACCTCTGCTTATATTTGTAGCATTACGTGGCAGCCATACGAATGAACGGCCGAACATGTAATGTAATGCATCGGTGTGGCGGATATACCGGAGTCTCAGGGGGGCGGGTGGAGGGGTAGGGACGTCCATATGACCACACACACATGTTGGACACACACTATTTGTCAGCATTTTAAAATACGTGTAAAAAAAAAATCATGTCTTTCATTTTGAACATGTGCCCTTTTTCTGGCATTTTGACGTTTTATAGAGAGGCTTATAGGAAAAATGTCACGCTGCTGGGAGGATAGGTCGTCAATATCAGATCAGTGGGGGCGGCGCCCCTCTGATCAGATGCTTTCGGCAGCCGGAAACGAGACAGAACAGAAAGCTGTATACGCTGTCTAGGAGCCACATACAGCAGCGCAGCTCCCATTCACCTGATGTGGATATGGATGAGCAATACTTAGGATAGGTCAGGGGTCAGCGACCTCAGGCACGTCGGTTGTTGTAAAACTACAACTCCCAGCATGCTCCATTCACTTCTTTGGGAGTTCTGAGAACAGCCAAGCAACTGGGCATGCTGAGAGTTGTAGTTTCACCCCAGCTGCGGTCCTGAACGTTGCTGATCTCTGAGATAGGTCATCAACATCGAGAAACTGGAAAACCCCTTTAATACCAGTCACATGAACCAGGTCTACGTACACGAAGGCATGGATATAAGAAAAAAAACTAGCAGCGTCTCTCTGGAGACGGATAAAAAGGACGCGGCAAGTCACAGTGACTATATTTGGGGAGAGGGAGCGTGCCTGTGCGTTACTGGAACCAGACAAAGTCATAAAATCCTCCGAAACTGGAAATTTATGAAATACACAGAGGTAACATCCTGCAAATACACAGAGGTTTCCTGTAGGAAACTATTGACAAGGTGCTGTTGACGGATCTATTATTTTATTACTTTTGTTTAAAGGGGCGTTCCCATCTCTTAAATTGGACAGGCTCAACCTGCGGCCCTCCAGCTATTGCAAAACGACAACTGCCAGAATGCCCTAATAGCTGTAGGCTGTCCAGGCATGCTGAGAGTTGTAGTTTTGCAATAGCTAGAGGGCCGCAGGTTGGGCATCCCTGTCTTAAATGGATTGCCGTCCCTTTAAGAGCCCAAGACTTTCCCTTCCCCTGGGCAGTGACTACAGCGCTGCGCCGTCCAAGTGAATGGTGGCAGCAGCAGGATCCTGCACGGTACGGCGGCCGCTGTGCTAGGAAAAAATGGCAAAAATCTGCATTTTACACAGGCCTTTGTGTTTCCCCCTGGGCCGCCAGAGGATTCAGCTAATTTATGAATCAGAAATGAGGCGCACCTCCGGCCGTCCATGCGCCTGGCGTAAAAACCAACGTAGCTTTTCGCCAACACGAACGCCCGTTTTTAGATGTAAATATTAGTTAATTTGCCAGGGCCATTGGCACGCCCCCAAGTGTCAAATGTGATGTAGAAATGTCGTACAAAAACGCAAAATTGGTCTTGAGACTACTTTTCAGCCAAAACTAGTGTAAAAATAATAATATATGACCCCCAGTGAGGGTATGTTCACACTACAGATTCTTGGAGCGGATTCTGCTCTGAAACTTGCGCCTAAAAAACACGTGCAGAATTTCCCCGTGGATTTCAATGTGGAATCCACATCCAACACTTGTAGTTGTAAAAACCGCGCTGTGGAAAAAAGAAGCTCCCTGTCCATGCTTGATGAGGATAACGTGTGTAATCTGCGCCCAAAATTCCCACTGAAAATGAGCAGATATACCAAATCCAAACAAAATGCATGTAATGTCAGGGCCAGTTACTTTATTGTGGCAGGTAGACATAGGTCATTCCTTTACATGTCAGCCCCACCTGCCTATTAAACCCGTCTATAGCGTGCTATCTGTTTATTACACCACCTTTGACCTCCAGTGTGGCGTGTAGCAGGACCGCGCAGTGTGAACACGTACTAATGACGAGGAGCCTACGCTATGTATGTGTGTGGGGCTGACGGCGGCGAGAAAGTAAAGGACGGATCACGTGACCGCTCACCTGGGACCCCGCGCGCCCGAGCTTCCTGCTTGCAACCCTCCGAGAACCGAACTGCGCATGCGTGACTCTTCTCAAAGCGGCCCTTCCCTGGAGGCGTATACACGGCAGTGAGGGTTTATGACGCCTGAGGTGTGTTGTGTAAACCGGCGTGTGTTCTCTGCACTAAATGTACACATAAGGTACAATTTAAATGTATATCTACGCGCGATAGAGCGGGCAAATCTTCCTACAAGCTGCCGCTAGGAGGCGCTAGCTACATAAGTATAACCACGACTCTCACTGATTTCAATGGCAGCTGTATAGATAAAGATGCACGTAGCGAGCTCCCTCTAGTGGCGACTGCAGAAAGTTGGAATCTCATCCATTGAGATTCAATTAAAACAAATTTGTACATTTCAAGTCTCCCCAATAGCCTTCAAAGTAGTAAGTAGTCCGCAACCCATCCACATACCCGTAGTGTGTTCTTGTAACCAGACCGTAGCATTGGGCAGCGTATAGGTAGCTTAACCCCTTCAGGACCGGGCCATTTTTTCAAATCTGACTAGTGTCACTTTATGTGGTGATTACTTTAAAACGCCTTAACTAATCCAGGCCATTCTGAGATTTCTCGTCACATATTGTGCTTCATCACTGTGGTAAATTTGAGTCAAAATATTTCATTTTTATTTAGAGGGAAATACACAAATTTACAAAAAAATTTGAAAAATTCGCAATTTTCAAAATTTCAGTTTCTCTGCTTTTAAAACAGATTGTGATACCTCCTGAAATAGTTATTACTTTACATTCCCCATATGTGTACTTCATATTTGGATCATTTTGTAAATGACATTTAGGCTACTTTCACACTTGTGTTGGTGCGGATCCGTCTGTTTATTTGCACAGACGGATCCGCACCTATTATGCAAACGTTTGTATCCGTTCAGAACGGATCCGTTTGCATTAGTTAAAAGAAAAATGACAAAGTCCAAAACGGATCCGTTTTGAATTACATTGAAAGTCAATGGGGAACGGATCCGTTTTCAAATGCACCATATTGTGTCATTAAAAATTGATCCGTCACCATTGACTTACATTGTAATTAAAAACGGATCCGTTAGGCTCCGCCTCTTCAGACGGACACCAAAATGCTGCATGCTGCGTTTTGGTGTCCGCTTCCAAAACAGAATAGAAGCAGAACGGAGCCGAACTGATGCATTGTGAGCGGATCCTTATCCATTCAGAATGCATTGGGGCTGAACTGATCCGTTTTGGACCGTTTGTGAGAGCCCTAAAACGGATCTCACAAACGGAATCCAAAACGCTAGTGTGAAAGCAGCCTTAGAAGTTTAGAAGCAAATCTTAAATTTTTTAAGAAAATTTGCAAAACCCACTTTTTAAGGACCAGTTCAAGTCGCTTTGTGATACTTACATAATAGAAACCACCCATAAATGGCCCCACTTTAGATACTACACCCCTCAAGGTATTCAAAACTGATTTTACAAACTTTGTTGACCCCTTAGGTGTTGCACAGGAGATAAAGGAAAATGTAGATAAAATTTCAGAATTTCACTTTTTTGGCAGATTTTCCATTTTAATCCTTTTTTTTCCAGTAACAAAGCAAGGGTTAACAGCCAAACAAAACCCAATATTTATTGCCCTGATTCTGTAGTTTACAGAAACACCCCATAAACGTGGCTTTTTTGACACATTTTTTTTTTTTTTACGGTGTTCCTCCGGATAGGTCTTCAATATCAGATTGGCGGGGGTCTGCCAATCAGCTGTATGAAGAGAAGGCATGCTCCCTGCTTGCCATAGACATAGCAGCAGCGAGCAGGAAGAGAGACAGAGAGACGCAGCTGTGTTGGTCCCATGTTCATATGTGCCCGCATTGCTGAGTAAATAATATTTGTAATATTTTTAAAGTTTTAATATATGCAAATGAGCCTCTAGGAGCAACGGGGGCGTTGCCATTACACTTAGAGGCTCTGCTCTCTCTGCAACTGCCACGCTGTATGCACTTTGACAGGACAAGGTGTGATGACATTTACACTGCCAGGTCCTGTCAATCAAAGTGCAGGGGGCGTGGCAGTTACAGAGAGAGCAGAGCCTAGATTGCCAGGTGATTTTGGTTAAAGGGAAAGCTATTTAAAGAGATTGGGGGTCATTTACAAAGCACGCTACGCCACTTTTTGGCATAGAAAAAAATCGCCCCGGGCCCCAGTTCTAGGCGTAAAATATGATTTTTTTTCAGACATACACAGCAGGTGCATGCTTCATCATAAATAAGGTGCATCCTCCGCCAGCGCAAAGGGGAAACAATAGTTCAGTGTCTCGCAAAAAGATTCAAAACTATTGATATTTCACATAAACCGAAGATAGATCATAGAACTGTGAGAAGGTATGTGAGTGAGTGGTCAAGAGAATGCGATCTGATAAAGGTTTATTAAAGGGGTTCTCCCACAAAAAAAAATATTCTACAGTTTTCAAACCAGCACCTGGATCTGAATCCTTTTGTAATTGCATGTAATTAAAAATTAAAAGTTATTCAAAAAAGTTATTTAAAAAAAAAATATTTAATAAGATGTATCTGCTGGTTAGTCTTTTTCTTATTTTTCTTTGTCCTGCTCACTGAGATGGCCGCACATGCTCAGTTCCGTCCTTCAGCTGCCTCCTGAGCTGTGATAGGGAGAGCTGAGGCACGCCCCCTGAGCTGTGATAGGGAGAGCTGAGACATGCCCCTGAGCTCTTATAGGGAGAGCTGAGACATGCCCCTGAGCTGTGATAGGGAGAGCTGACACACGCCCCTGAGCTGTAATAGGGAGAGCAGACACGCCCCCTGGTCTGTCTGTGATAGGGAGAGCTGAGGCACGCCCCCTGAGCTGTGATAGGGAGAGCTGAGACATGCCCCTGAGCTCTTATAGGGAGAGCTGAGACATGCCCCTGAGCTGTGATAGGGAGAGCTGAGACACGCCCCCTGAGCTGTGATAGGGAGAGCAGACACGCCCCCTGGTCTGTGATAGGGAGAGCTGAGACACGCCCCCTGAGCTGTGATAGTGAGAGCTGAGACACGCCCCATGAGCTGTGATAGGGAGAGCTGAGACACGCCCCCTGGTCTGTGATAGGGAGAGCTGAGACACGCCCCCTGATCTGTGATAGGGAGAGCATGGACACGCCCCCTGGGCTACAGCAGAAAAGACACTTCCCTTGAGCTGTCAGCTTGATATAAATCCAGCAATGAATGGGGAGATCTCTGGACCCATGTGAGGTACAGCTTTATTAGATAGGGATTATCATGCACTATTATCATATCTATTTTTGCAGATGACACTAAACTGTGTAAAGTAATTGACACGGAAGAGGACAGTTTTCTGCTACAGAGGGATCTGGATAGATTGGAGGCTTGGGCAGAAAAATGGCAGATGAGGTTTCACACTGACAAATGTAAAGTTATGCACATGGGAAGGAATAATGCAAGTCACCCGTACATATTAAATGGGAAAAAACTCGGTAACACTGACATGGAAAAGGATCTAGGAATTTTAATAAACAGCAAATTAAGCTGCAAAAACCAGTGTCAGGCAGCTACTGCCAAGGCCAATAGGATATTGGGTTGCATCAAAAGGGGCATAGACGCCTGTGATGAGAACATAGTCATACCACTTTACACATCACTAGTCAGACCACACATGGAGGACTGTGTACAGTTCTGGTCTGCTGTGAACAAGGCAGACATAGCAGAGCTGGAGAGTGTTCGGAGGAGGGCAACTACAGTAATAACTGGAATGAGGGATCTACAGTACCCTGAAAGATTATCAAAATTAGGGTTATTCACTTTAGAAAAAAGACGACTGAGGGGAGATCTAATAACTATGTATAAATATATCAGGGGTCAGTACAGAGATCTCTCCCATCATCTATTTATCCCCAGGACTGTGACTGTGACAAGGGGACATCCTCTGTGTCTGGAGGAAAGAAGGTTTGTACACAAACATAGAAAAGGATTCTTCACGGTAAGAGCAGTGAGACTATGGAACTCTCTGCCTGAGGAGGTGGTGATGGTGAGAACAATAAAGGAATTCAAGAGGGGCCTGGATGTATTTCTGGAGTGTAATAATACTACAGGCTACAGCTACTAGAGAGGGGTCGTTCATCCAGGGAGTTATTCTGACTGCCTGATTGGAGTCGGGAAGGAATTTTTTTCCCCTTAAGTGAGGAAAATTGTCTTATGCCTCACAGGGGTTTTTTGCCTTCCTCTGGATCAACTTGTAGGAAACAAGCCGAACTGGATGGACAGATGTCTTTTTTCAGTCTTATGTTACTATGTTACTATATGAGGTCTGATTTTCGTTTTTCACATTAGTCATGGGATAATCCCTTTAAGCTTATTAAGATTATTTCAGACAAATTATTCTCATTAAAGGGGCAGCTGTAAAAATGCCCCTGAGGAGCAGCACACAGGTACATGAAGCTGCTGGTGTCTCCAGAGGGTCTTGTGCAGGATCCTCCACAGGCCAGCAATTGTGCTTAACCAGTCCCCGACCGCCGTACGCAGGATTGCGTCCTGCGGGCGGCCGGGATCTTCTGTTTGGACGCGCCGGGGCGTCATCTCGCGAGACGCGAGAGTTCCTGTGAACGCGTGCGCGCGCGCGTTCACAGTGAAGCGCGGCTCGAGAGTTGGACTACAGCCTGCCAGCGATGATCAATCGCTGGCAGGCTGTAGATGCGATATAAATCGCATCAAACAGCTATATCAGACGCTGTTTTATGAACAGCGTCTGATATAGCTGCTACCTGGTCCTCTGGTGGTCCCATTTTCTGGGATCGACCACCAGAGGACCAGGTAACTACAGTAAAAGTTGCACCAAACACTACACTTACCCCCACCCCCCTCACCTATTAACCCCTTGATCACCCCATCTAGACCCCTGATCACCCCCTGTCATTGATCACACCCTTGTAAGGCTTTATTCAGACGTCCATATGTGTTTTGCGGATCCGTGGATTCACGGATCCGTGGATTCACGGATCCGCGGATCCGATCCGCAGATCCTCAAAACACGGACACCGGCAATGTGCTTTCCGCATTTTGCAGATCCGCACATTGCCGGAACTATATAGAAATGCTTTGTCCGCAATTGCGGACAAGAATAGGACATGTTCTATATTTTTGCGGAACGGAAGTGCAGACTCGAAGCGCGGATCCGTAATTCCGATCCGAGCGGGACAAAGTCTGTCCCCATAGAAATGAATGGGTCCGCAATTCCGTTCCGCAAACAGAATTTCGGACGTGTGAATGGGGCATAAGGGTCCCTTTATCACCGCCAGTTAGCTAGCTACTTGTTAGGTAGCTAGCGCCCAGCCCACCGCACCGCAGTCACTGATTTGGCAGAGATTTTTCATCCACATTGATCGATGCGAATGAAAAAATCTGTGCCGTTCATTTTTTTTTTTTTCAGCGCAGAGGCAGAACGGAAAAAAATCTCATTACCCGTATGCTCAATATACAGAGAATCGCAGAAACTCCTAATGCTGGCCATACGTGTAATGATTGCGGAGACCCTCAAATGCCAGGGCAGTACAAAACCCCACATGTGACCCCATTTTAGAAGAAGACACCCCAAGGTATTCTGTGAGGGGTATGGTGAGTTCATGGAAAATTTTATTTTTGTCACAAGTTAGTGGAATATGAGACTGTAAAAAAAAAAAAAAACAATTTCCGCTAACTTGTGCCAAATTTTTTTCTGTGAACTCGCCATGCCCTCACGGAATACCTTGGGGTGTCTTCTTTCCACAATGGGGTCACATGTGGGTATTTATACTCACCTGGCATTTTAGGGGTCCTAAAGCGTGAGAATCCAAATGCGTAAAATGGCTCGTGAAATCTAAAGGTACTCATTGGTTTTAGGGCCCCTTTGCGCATCTTGGCTGCAAAAAGTGTCACTCATGTGGTATCGCCGTACTCAGGAGAAGTAGGGCAATGTGTTTGGAGTGTATTTTACATATACCCATACTGGGTGTAGAAATATCGCTGTAAACGACAACTTTTTACATTTTTTTATTCAAAGTTGTCAATATACAGAGATATTTCTCTCACCCAGCATGGGTATATGTAAAATACACCCCAAAACACATCGCCCTACTTCTCCTGAGTACGGGCGATACCACATGAGTGACACTTTTTGCAGGCAAGATGCGCAAAGAGCCCAAATCCAATGAGTACCTTTAGGAGGGCATTTTTACGCATTTTCTTCTCACGCTTAGGGCCCTAAAATGCCAGGGCAGTATAAATACCCCACATGTGACCCCATTTTGGAAAGAAGACACCCCAAGGTATTCGCTGAGGGCATAATGAGTTCATGAAAATTAAACTTTTTGTCAAAAGTTAGCAGAAAGGAGACTTTGTGAGAAAAACAATAAAAATCAATTTCCACTAACTTGTGCCAAAAAAATATTCTATGAACTCGCCATGCCCCTCATGGAATACCTTGGGGTGTCTTCTTCAAAAATGGGGTCACACGTGAGGTATTTCTACTGCCCTGGCATTTTAGGGCCCTAAAGCGTGAGAAGAAAAATGCGTAAAAATGCCCTCCTAAAGGTACTCATTGGAATTTGGCTTTACGATCTTGCCTGCAAAGTGTCACACATGTGGTATTGCCGTACTCAGGAGAAGTAGGCGATGTAGTTTTGGGGTGTATTTTTACATATACCCATGCTGGTGAGAGAAATATCTCTGTATATTGACAACTTTGAATAAAAAATGTAAAAAGTTGTCGCTTACAGCGATATTTCTCACACGCAGCATGGGTATATGTAAAAATACACCCCAAAACACATTGCCCTACTTCTCCTGAGTTCGGCGATACCACATGAGTGACACTTTTCTGCAGCCAAGATGCGCAAAGGGGCCCTAAAACCAATGAGTACCTTTAGGATTTCACAGGCCATTTTTATGCATTTGGATTCTCACACTTTAGGGGCCCCTAAAATGCCAGGTGAATATAAATACCCCACATGTGACCCCATTTTGGAAAGAAGACACCCCAAGGTATTCTGTGAGGGGCATGGTGAGTCCACAGAATTTTTATTTTTTGGCACAAGTCAGCGGAAATTATTTATTTATTTTTTATTTTTTTGTTTTTACAAAGTCTCATATTCCACTAACTTGTGACAAAAATAAAATTTTACATGAACTCACCATACCCTCACAGAATACCTTGGGGTGTCTTCTTTCAAAATGGGGTCACATGTGGGGTATTTATGCTGTCCTGGCATTTTAGGGCCCCTAAAGGGTGAGAAGAAGTCTGGAATCCAAATGCGTAAAAATGGCTCGTGAAATCCTAAAGGTACTCATTGGTTTAGGGCCTTGCGCTTCAGGCTGCAAAAAGTGGCACACATGGTATCGCCGTACTCAGGAGAAGTAGGGCAATGTGTTTAGGGTGTATTTTATATATACCCATACTTTGTGTGAAAATATCTCTGTAAACGACAACTTTTAAAAAATTTTATACAAAGTTGACAATTTACAGAGATATTTCTTCACCCAACATGGGTATATGTAAAAATACACCCCAAAACACATTGCCCTACTTCTCCTGAGTACTGGCGATACCACATAAGTGCCGCTTGCAGCCTGAGTGCGCAAAGGGCCCAAATTCCAACGAGTACCTTTAGGTTTTACATGGCGGCTCACAATTTAGCCCCGCCCAAAATGCCAGAACAGTAAACACACCCCACAAATGACCCCATTTCGGAAAGTAGACACCCTAAGGTATTCACTGAGGGGCATAGTGAGTCCGTCTGAGATTTTTTTTTTTTTTTTGCCAGAAGTTATCAGAAATTGAAACTTTTTTTTTTTTTCTCTCAGAAAGTGTCAATTTCCGCTAACTTGTGAAAAAATGAAATGATACATGAACTCACCAAGCCCCTCCGCGAATACTTTGGGGTGTCTTCTTTCTAAAATGGTGTCATTTGGGGATATTTATACTATCCTGACATTCTAGCACCTGAAGAAACATGACAGGCGCTCAGAAAGTCAGAGCTGCTTCAAAATGCCGAAATTCACTTTTTGCACCATAGTTTGTAAACGCTTATAACTTTTACCCAAACCAATAAATATACACTTATTGGATTTTTTTATCAAAGACATGTAGAACAATAAATTTAGAGAAAATTTATATAGAAATGTAGTTTTTTTAAAAAATTTTACAACAGAAAGTGAAAAATGTCATTTTTTTGCAAAAATTTCGGTAATTTTTGATTAATAGCAAAAAAAGTAAAAATGTCAGCAGCAATGAAATACCACCAAATGAAAGCTCTATTAGTGAGAAGAAAAGGAGGTAAAATTCATTTGGGTGGTAAGTTGTATGACGGAGCAATAAACGGTGAAAGTAGTGTAGTGCGGAATTGTAAAAAGTGGCCTGGTCATTAAGGGTGTTTAAGCTAGGGGGGCTGAAGTGGTTAAACCTGTAGTTCGGTCACCCCTAACCAAAGCTCACAAAGAGAAGCTCAAAAATACATGAACACTAATTTATTAAAAATTTTATTCACTGATAAATGCTGTGCTACATGAAGGAGTTTAGGATGGGCCTGATGGATGGAGTTCTGGATGGGCCTGACGGATGGAGTTCTGGATGGGCCTGATGGATGGAGTTCTGGATGGGCCTGACGGATGGAGTTCTGGATGGGCCTGACGGATGGAGTTCTTGATGGGCCTGATGGATGGAGTTCTGGATGGGCCTGACGGATGGAGTTCTGGATGGGCCTGACAGATGGAGTTCTGGATGGGCCTGACGGATGGAGTTCTGGATGGGCCTGACGAATGGAGTTCTGGATGGGCCTGACGAATGGAGTTCTGGATGGGCCTGAAGGATGGAGTTCTGGATGGGCCTGACGAATGGAGTTCTGGATGAGCCTGACGGATGGAGTTCTTGATGGGCCTGACGGATGGAGTTCTGGATGGGCCTGACGGATGGAGTTCTTGATGGGCCTGACGGATGGAGTTCTGGATGGGCCTGATGGATGGAGTTCTGGATGGCTACGGATTTGAGTTCTGGATGGGCCTGACGATGGAGTTCTGATGCCTGCGGATGAGTTCTGGATGAGCCTGACGGATGGAGTTCTGGATGGGCCTGACGGATGGAGTTCTGGATGAGCCTGCGGATGAGTTCTGATGGCCTGATGGAGTTCTGGATGGGCCTGACGGATGGAGTTCTGGATGGGCCTGACGGATGGAGTTCTGGATGGACCTGACGGATGGAGTTCTGGATGGGCCTGACGGATGGAGTTCTGGATGGGCCTGACGGATGGAGTTCTGGATGGGCCTGACGGATGGAGTTCTGGATGGGTCTGACAGATGGAGTTCTGGATGGGCCTGACGGATGGAGTTCTGGATGGGCCTGACGGATGGAGTTCTTGATGGGCCTGACGGATGGAGTTCTGGATGGGCCTGATGGATAGAGTTCTGGATGGCTGGTCAACGCCCACCCTGTACCTACAAGACTGCGACATCAGAAAGGAGGTGGCGGAGTGATGATTTCTGCCGGAATATTGGGAGGTCAATTTTGGATCCCTGAGGGTGACGGCATGTGGAGTTCCTAACTGAGCGTTTTCTTCCAGGGTATAAAAAGAAGAATTGTGTCTTCTGATAGAAAATCATTTTCATGCAAGACAATGCCCGATCCCATGCTGCCAAAGAACACCATTGACTCTTTGGTTGCTATGGGCATAAAAGGAGATGGAATCATCTCCTGACCTCAATCCTATTGAGAACCTGTGAAGACCTATGAGAGCGGCCGTCAGTATACCTCAAAACAGCCGCTCGGCAGGCAGTACCGGCCTCCTCTAATGAAATACAAGCAAAAACTAAACATAGAGCTAGAAGGCCTCGTATATCAACAAGGAACTTGATCTGGGAATAGAAACGTAATGAAGGGGTTGCCCCACAAACAATATTCTATATTGCATCTTGATCTAAATACTTTTTGTAATTGCATGAAATTTATTATAGCTACTGAGTTTTTCAATGAAATCTATCTGTATGGCGCCACCTGCTGTTTGCTCTTTTTCTAATTTCTCTGTCCTGGTCACTGAGATGGAAGAACATGCTCAGTTCCATCCTTCAACTGCCAGCAGCTGCATTAGGAAGGACACGTCCCCTGAGAGTGCACACCCCCTAACGCTGGGTTCAGACCTGAGCGTTTCTGAGACGCGCGTTCTACGCGCGTTTTTGTGCGCATTTTACGCGCGTTTTTGTGCGCGTTTTAAGCAATAGTAAACGCGCGTTTTACGGTCGTTTGTGTGATTGACTGCATTTTTGTCCAATGACCAAATATCCCTGTCTATATGAAGTTTGGCCTATCAGAGCTGGGGTTTGGCCTTTCCAGCATGTTGCAAATTCATAAACACGCGTTCGAACGCGCATTTTCAGTGTCAAAAACGTGCAAAATACAAGCGTTGCGCGTTCCCATTGAAGTCTATTGGCCAAAACGCGCAACAAATGCCCCAAAAATAGCTCAAGTACTTGTTTATGCGTCGGGCGTTTTTCAGCGCGTTCGAACGCGCTGTAAAACGAGAAAATGTGAACCGGTCCCATATGAAAGCATTGGTTTGCATCGGTTATGCGTTTAACAGCGCGTTCGAACGCGCTGTAAAACGTGCAAGTGTGAACTGAGGGTAAGATGCCAGCTTGAAATAAATCTAGAAGAGCAATTGGAGCAATGTGTGGGGAGATCACTGGATCCATGTGAGGTACAGAGCCGGTTCTAAGAGAGTGACATGTACTATATGGTACCAGATTTATTTTACATTAATCATACAATCACCTCTTTAAGTTGTGTTCATCTTTTGTTAAATTACCTGTCAGTGCAGCAAATAACAGATTTCTGTTGGAAAAGATATGAATGTCAATTGTCATTACAACCCATTGAATGTTTTCAAAAACGGAATTATGCAGAATAATTTGTAACAGATTGTGTTCTTTTCAAAATATAAAAAATCCATTGCCACTATCAGTCACAATGTAATAGAACTGTGGAGGATAAAAAAAAAATCCTTGCACATATTGGGGGTCATTTAGTAACATTTTTACACCATTTTTTTATGACTTTTTAAACACCCAGGCAAAAATATTTTGTCTAACAGGTGTTTTTACTTGGTAATGGCCATGGCTCGGACTTCGGCCCCAAAAACTTTACTATCATTTAAAAGAGGAGCTAAAACGACTCCAGGCAGGGGCTGGAATCATTTTTAGTCCAGGTGCACGGACTGCCGGAGGTGCACATAATTTATGAAGAGGTGCACCTAATTTATGAAGTGGTGAATCCTCCAAAGCCGGAGAAACAAAAAGAGAAACAAAGAAGCTGGTGTTTGTAAATGACCCCCACTGACTATTCAGGAAAATTAAACAATAATGGGGCATGTATATAGTCATGGGTCCGGGGTCGGCAATGACAGACTCACAGATTATGGGGGTTAAAAGTCCAAATAACTTTTATTTTCTTACATACAACATCGGACATCCAAGTTAAGTAGTCACTTTTAAGCATCCACATGTATGTGACATATGCAAAATAAATCACCTTGCCCGTCTGGGCGCTAACTATACATAGGTTACCTTACCTATGTACGTCAAATCCAAACACAGGGGGGTCAGTTTGCATAGCCAAAACAGGTCATGCCGCTTCCAGGCTGAGCTTTTGAGGCTTTCATTTTTCCCCACAGTAATGAGCACAGTATCTCAGGGGGGAATGTACTGGAGTGGGAGGGAATGGCAAGTCCCTATACCTACCAACTATTCCATAAAAATCCAAGCCTATAAAACACTTTAAAGAAAAGACTGGCATTTAAAATGGAAAAAATGCCAGTGATTGACTGTATGTTGAGTGTTTGCTGGAAGGAGAGACCAGTGGTGGACCAGAAGCATTGGAATAGGAGCCACAGGGGAACGGTAAGGTTCATACTGTATGACGCCCATACCTGTACCTGCATATACTGTATATGCTGGAATAAAGATTAAGTGACATTTAAATGGCAGCTTCCACTGTGGTTGGTCACTTATTTTGTAATTTTACACCGATCTGAGCCTGTTTGATCCGCCGGAGAACCCTTGTAAAGATGCTTCATGTAGATTACGGCATATTCATTTCATTATTTCTCATTAATAGCTTAGGGAAGCTGCAATTTTGTTAACAACTTCCCTGCGCAGAAACAGTAGCACGACTGATTAGATTTTGCCTTTACTAAATTAATAAAATAACTCACACTGTTCCTTGTGACACCACAAAACCTCACCATAGAAACAGCACTTATGTCATGACCGCTGACGAGCGGGCTTCTGCAGGCTCCTCTGATGCTTCATTATGAAAAGAAAATTACACGTTAACGTTGTTATGTAATCGAGTGTTTTTCCTTCAGTACAATATCTGTTACTGTGAGCAGATACGACCTAACCATAGCGGATGCATCAGTGAAAGGATGTTTAAAGGGGTTTTCTGGACTGCATTAACATCCCTTAAAATATTCATTGATGAAGGTTTCTGTAAATTTGTAATATATTTCCTCTACTTTTATTGCTCGTGTCTCCTGATTCGTCACATGACCATGTCCATGCAGCTCTTTCTTATTTCCTGTGCTGTTCCGTCCATGGGTGGGGCAGTGATAGGAGAGTGTCTATTTGTGGCGTGCCGGCCCTCCAGGGTCGACCGGGTCCCAGTGTTTAGGAATGCCGAGTGGTATGTTGTGGCCCTAATAGCTATGTGTCACGGTGCTCCTACCTGGATACTGTTGTTCCCCGGAGTTAGGCTCCGCAGCAACAAAGTAGTTGGTGTAAGTAGTCCAGATTTAGTGCAGTTCAACTAAAACATGGGGGACATGTATATGAGGTAAGCAACTACATCAACATGTCCATTAAAAACCATTGCAATGCAGAAAAATCCTACAAGGTGTACCAAAATACTAACAGAGGATACTCCAGGCTTCCAATGCCATTTTCCTAAGGCTACTTTCACACTAGCGTTTTTTGCGGATTCGTCATGGATCTACAAAAACGCTTCCGTTACAATAATACAACCGCACACATCCGTCATGAATGGATCCGGTTGCATTATGTCTTGTATAGCCATGACGGATTCGTCATGAACACCATTAAAAGTCAATGGGGGACGGATTTGTTTTCTATTGTGTCAGATAAAACTGATCCGTCCCTATTGACTTACATTGTGTGTCAGGACGGATCCGTCTCGCTCCGCATCCCATGACGGACAGAAAAACGCTGCAGGCAGCCTCCAGAGCGGAATGGTGACTGAACGGAGGCAAACTGATGCATTCTGAGCGGATCCTTTTCCATTCAGAATGCATTAGGGCAAAACTGATCAGTTTTGGACCGCTTGTGAGAGCCCTGAACGGATCTCAGAAACGGAAAGGCGAGACGCTAGTGTGAAAGTAGCCTCAGGCTCACCTGGTGACCTG
The DNA here is from genome assembly GCA_033119425.1 of Bufotes viridis. Lineage (NCBI taxonomy): Eukaryota > Metazoa > Chordata > Amphibia > Anura > Bufonidae > Bufotes > Bufotes viridis. Next base: position 26,860,243 of record CM065599.1, read on the forward strand.
GGTCTGTAGTTGATGGACCATAGGGAGATGGCTCTGGGTAAATATCAGCCATACTGGTGGCACATTTATTCTTTATGTAGTGCTGATCCCAATCAGACGATGTACAGAGAACTGCAGTATGGCCCCATTCATTCCACAAGTAGGTGGTGGTCCCAGTGATTAGGCACCGATACAACATTGATGGCATGTCCGGAGGCCCGCCATGCATTTCACCAAGGGAGGCCACTAAAATATATAGTTGTCTAGGTGAGACCATCTGGATACGATGCATCTGAGGAATGGATGGCATCCCGACTGCATCCTTACCCATTCATTTCAATAGGTCTGTGTACCATGAGCGTGGTTTTTCACTGATCGTCTCTACGTGCAGGAAAAATTTATGCATGTTCTACATTGTGTGTTTTTCACGTAGCCCTGGCTCCATAGAAGTGAATAAGGCTTGCGTGAAAAACGGAAGACATCCAGATGCAATGTGTTTTTCATTAATGGTTGCCAGGAGTTATTCTTCAGTTTTTCTTCACAGGTTCAAAAAACGCATCAAAAACTGATTGCACGGATTGAGAAACACTGAACCCCTTCTCAATATGTATCGCTAGTGTGATATAAGCCTAATACAATGACACCTCGAGCTGGTCTCCAATATGGCTCATGAAGGGGGTCCTGAGCGGGAGATGCTCTATGATGTCCGTATGCTCTAATAGGGCACAGACGGGTTTGTGACTCCACCATAATGCACAAAAGCTTGATGAGATTCAAAAAGGAACAAGATTCAAAAAGGAACAAGGACTGTGTAAAAGCTGCTGGTCTTACGTCAGAAGACTTGGAAATTACCTTTGGTGGGTAAATGCTTTGGTTTTTCAGGAAATCCGCACTGATTTCTTTTTCAGAAGAATGTAAATGGAATTTTAAATATTCACAGTCACTTGAAAGGGAAGTGAACCTGTCATATTAAAAATGCAGCATTGTAATAGAGCTGATTCAGTATTAGGCTTTATTCAGATGGCATATTAAAGGGGTTGTTCAGGTTCAGAGCTGAACCCGGACATACCTCCATTTCCCCCAGGCAGCCCCCCTGACAGGAGCATCGGAGCAGTTTATGCTCCGATGCTCTCCTTTGCCCTGCGCTAAATCGCGCAGGACAAAGGCATTTTTAGAAGTTCCGGTGACAAACCGGGCTCTCCATGGGGCTGCCAGGAAGCCTGGTGACGTCACCGGCACTGATGGGCGGACTTTTGCGCTGCCCTAGCCTGTAAAATGGCTAGGGCAGCACTAAAGCCTGCCCATCAGAGCCGGTGACATCACCGAACACACTGCCGGGCGGAAGACTCCACCTGGCAGTGTGTTATTATAAACAAAAGATCCCATGAACTGCTCCGATGCTCAAGTCAGGGGGGCTGCCTGAGTGGAAATGGAGGTATGTCCGGGTTCAGCTCTGACTGTTCAGAGTGAAGATTTACGTGCAGAAAAAAAAAATACACATGAATCCACACCATAATCCCCACAGCGTACAACCACCCTTACGGTACCTGCACACGTTACGGATTACGCACGTTTTTTCTTTGAAGATTGTTGTGCAGAAAAACTGCAGCAAAAGGCTAGGGCTACACGGCGACGTGTCGTGCGATAATAAGTTATGAAACATATAGGGTACAACTACACTGTAACATGGGTTGCGCAATATATTTTGTAACAAAAACAAAAAAGACCAACACTTGGAGCTCAAAATATGCCCATATAAAAATATATTTTATTCAAATTAATGTAATATAATAAATACATAACTGCTGCTAAAAAAAGAGGAGGGTGGCAGGAAACAACACCGTCCTGGTATACAGCAATAACATGATACACAAAATCCATGAACAATAATGTCCAACAAGTGTGACAAATATCAATAATAAAATAGAGAGAAAGCGCAGAACTCCACTGATAAATACATACAATAAAAAAAGTTACAGCCCACAATGGTGCAGAACATCACAAGGGATCATACGTCCGATCAGTGTGCTGTCCACATCCGTATGTCCGATCAGTGTGCTGTCTGCATCCGTATGTCCGTTCAGTGTGCTGTCCGCATCCGTATGTCCATTCAGTGTGCTGTCCGCATCCGTATGCCCGTTCAGTGTGCTGTACGCATCCGTATGTCCGTTCAGTGTGCTGTCTGCATCCGTATGTCCGTTCAGTGTGCTGTACGCATCTGTATGTCCGTTCAGTGTGCTGTCCGCATCCATATGTCCGTTCAGTGTGCTGTCTGCATCCGTATGTCTGTTCAGTGTGCTGTACGCATCCGTATGTCCGTTCAGTGTGCTGTCTGCATCCGTATGTCTGTTCAGTGTGCTGTCTGCATCCGTATGTCCGTTCAGTGTGCTGTCTGCATCCATATGTCCGTTCAGTGTACTGTCCACATCCGTATGTCCGATCAGTGTGCTGTCCGCATCCGTATGTCCGTTCAGTGTGCTGTACGCATCCGTATGTCTGTTCAGTGGGCTGTCTGCATCCGTATGTCCGTTCAGTGTGCTGTGCGCATCCATATGTCTGTTCAGTATGCTGTCTGCATCCGTATGTCTGTTCAGTGTGCTGTCCACATCCGTATGCCCGTTCAGTGTGCTGTCTGCATCCGTATGTCCGTTCAGTGTGCTGTCTGCATCCGTATGTCCGTTCAGTGTGCTTTCCGCATCCGTATGCCTGTTCAGTGTGCTGTCCGCATCCGTATGCCCGTTCAGTGTGCTGTACGCATCCGTATGTCCGTTCAGTGTGCTGTCCGCATCCGTATGCCCGTTCAGTGTGCTGTCTGCATCCGTATGTCCGTTCAGTGTGCTGTCTGCATCCGTATGTCCGTTCAGTGTGCTTTCCGCATCCATATGTCCGTTCAGTGTGCTGTCCACATCCGTATGTCCTTTCAGTGTGCTGTCCGCATCCGTATGTCCGTTCAGTGTGCTGTACGCATCCGTATGTCCTTTCAGTGTGCTGTCCACATCCGTATGTCCGATCAGTGTGCTGTCTGCATCCGTATGTCCGTTCAGTGTGCTGTCCGCATCCATATGTCCGTTCAGTGTGCTGTCCGCATCCATATGTCTGTTCAGTGTGCTGTCCGCATCCGTATGTCCGATCAGTGTGCTGTCCACATCCGTATGTCCGTTCAGTGTGCTGTCCGCATCCGTATGTCCGTTCAGTGTGCTGTCCGCATCCGTATGTCCGATCAGTGTGCTGTCCACATCCGTATGTCCGTTCAGTGTGCTGTCCACATCCGTATGTCCTTTCAGTGTGCTGTCCGCATCCGTATGTCCGTTCAGTGTGCTGTACGCATCCGTATGTCCTTTCAGTGTGCTGTCCACATCCGTATGTCCGATCAGTGTGCTGTCTGCATCCGTATGTCCGTTCAGTGTGCTGTCCGCATCCTTATGTCTGTTCAGTGTGCTGTCCGCATCCGTATGTCCGATCAGTGTGCTGTCCACATCCGTATGTCCGTTCAGTGTGCTGTCCGCATCCGTATGTCCGTTCAGTGTGCTTTCCGCATCCATATGTCCGTTCAGTGTGCTGTCCACATCCGTATGCCCGTTCAGTGTGCTGTCTGCATCCGTATGTCCGTTCAGTGTGCTGTCTGCATCCGTATGTCCGTTCAGTGTGCTTTCCGCATCCGTATGCCCGTTCAGTGTGCTGTCCGCATCCGTATGCCCGTTCAGTGTGCTGTACGCATCCGTATGTCCGTTCAGTGTGCTGTCCGCATCCGTATGCCCGTTCAGTGTGCTGTCTGCATCCGTATGTCCGTTCAGTGTGCTGTCTGCATCCGTATGTCCGTTCAGTGTGCTTTCCGCATCCATATGTCCGTTCAGTGTGCTGTCCACATCCGTATGTCCTTTCAGTGTGCTGTCCGCATCCGTATGTCCGTTCAGTGTGCTGTACGCATCCGTATGTCCTTTCAGTGTGCTGTCCACATCCGTATGTCCGATCAGTGTGCTGTCTGCATCCGTATGTCCGTTCAGTGTGCTGTCCGCATCCATATGTCTGTTCAGTGTGCTGTCCGCATCCGTATGTCCGATCAGTGTGCTGTCCACATCCGTATGTCCGTTCAGTGTGCTGTCCGCATCCGTATGTCCGTTCAGTGTGCTGTCTGCATCCGTATGTCCGTTCAGTGTGCTGTCCGCATCCGTATGTCCGTTCAGTGTGCTGTCTGCATCCGTATGTCCTTTCAGTGTGCTGTCCGCATCCGTATGTCCGATCAGTGTGCTGTCTGCATCCGTATGTCCGTTCAGTGTGCTGTCCGCATCCATATGTCTGTTCTGTGTGCTGTCCGCATCCGTATGTCCGATCAGTGTGCTGTCCACATCCGTATGTCCGTTCAGTGTGCTGTCCGCATCCGTATGTCCGATCAGTGTGCTGTCCACATCCGTATGTCCGTTCAGTGTGCTGTCCGCATCCGTATGTCCGTTCAGTGTGCTGTCCGCATCCGTATGTCCGATCAGTGTGCTGTCCGCATCCATATGTCTGTTCTGTGTGCTGTCCACATCCGTATGTCCTTTCAGTGTGCTGTCCGCATCCGTATGTCCGATCAGTGTGCTGTCCACATCCGTATGTCCGTTCAGTGTGCTGTATGCATCCGTATGTCTGTTCCTCAGCCCCGCAAAATAGATAACAAGGAGGGTTCACCACTGTCCTAAATAAAAGACAAGTCACTCAGGGTGTATTCCTAAGTAGCTGTCAAATAATGGTTTCTGTTGCCAGAAGGTGGCAAAATGCTGTATGGTTTAATGAAGATGTAAAAAAAACAAAAAACACACAATCCAGTCGCACTGTGAGGGGTTCTTGCAGTTTATTGCTGTGCATATTTTTGAAGAAAAAAAAACTAAAGGAAAAACAAAAAAAAAAACATTTTGCTGATGTTTTTGTGCACTTTTACATCTTTAATGGAACATTTGTAGCTCCTTTTTTATTAGATTTTTTATTCATTTGATTTTGCTCTTGACCTCTTTGTTGGTAGCATTATATTTGTCTTTCTGGCAGACACAGCATGCTATAGCCCTTGGCGGATGTGATGCGTCTTTCACTGATGGTTGCTAGGAGATGTTGTTTGTAAAACTTCAGTTTTTTATCACGCGCGTGAAAAACGCATTGCACTCGCGTGGAAAAAACTGAACAACTGAACGCAATCGCAGACAAAACTGACTGAACTTGCTTGCAAAATAGTGCGAGTTTCACTGAACGCATCCTGAACGCATCCAGAGCCAATCCGTCACGCTCGTGTGAAAGAGGCCTTACTCTCCCCTCACCCCCCCCCCCACCCCGCCCGCAAAAAAAAAATGCCAGTGCAGATATTTCTGTAGGTGCCCTTAGGCTGGGACTTTACAGGGGTCTATTTCACGTTATATGTTTTTATTTGATATCCCACATAAGAAAGGGGATGAGTATCTGTTCACCAGAACGGCTGCTCGTATTCCTCCATTGGTAGACATGCACATGTGTCCACTTTGCCATTCAAGTGATGGAACATGGGCCCCCATTCTTATGATCATCAGGCCCCAGCGCTAGTTCCTGTAATGGGACAACCCCTTTAAACCTTGCCCCATGGATACCCCGACACTCCCAGGAAACTCCCACCCACTTTGTAGTAAATTTGCAAAATGTATGCCCCAAAACTATGTCCATACTTACCAATGTAGGTGGTCATTTATCAAACTGGTGTAAAGTAGAACTGGCTTGGTTGCCCATAGCAACCAATCAGATTCCTCCTTTCATTTTGGACAGCTCCTTTGGAAAATGAAAGGTGGAAGCCGATTGGTTGCTATGGGCAACTAAGCCAGTTCTACTTTACACCAGTTTGATAATTGATCCCCGTAGTTCTGGGCATGGTAGCTCTGCCCTGGGAACGCCCATTTATAGGCAGGTTCTATAGATAAGCCACACCCTTTTCACCCCAGGATAGCCTGAATATGCCAGGGCTCTCTCTCTCTGAAAAGTAAGGACAGTCCTTGCAAATCTGGGACTGTTGGCGTCTACGTATGTCACAATTTTTGCAAGTTGAATTGGGATGTAATCTGACAAAACTCCTTGAATGCCCCGAAATGAAATCCAAGGCATATGCAGGTACAGTAAAGGCCCACACAATTGTATTACGTCTCCATGGAGATGACAAAGGTTTGGTGCAGTAATGTGGAGTCGGTTACAGGCTCATGCACACGGCCGTATGTGTTTTGCAGTCCGCAAATCGATGATCTGCGAAACATGGATCCGGGCGAGTGCTCTGCAAAACAGACAAGAATAGGACACGTTCTATATATTTGGACTTAAGAATGCGGACAGCACACAGTATGCAGTCCACATATTATTTGGCCCCGTAGATATGAACAGGTCTACATCCGATCCGCAAAAAAATGTGGCATGAGGCCTAATGCAACTTTTTTCCATAAAAAAAAAATTGCATTGCAAAACTGTGGAAAAGAGGTAATTGCATAAGTGGAATTTCCTATCTTTGCATTCTCTAAGGCCTCATGCACATGACCATGGTTTGGATGCGGACCCGTTTATTTAAAAGGGGCTGCAAAAGATGCGGACGGCACTCCGTGTGCTGTCCACATCCGCACATCCATTCCGTAGCCCCGCAAAAAATAAAAAAAAATATAGGACATGTCCTATTCTTGTCCATTTTGCGGACAAGAATAGGCATTTCTATATTGGGCGGCCGGTTACGTGTTTTGCAGATCCGCGATTTGCAGAACGCAAAACACGGCGCGGTCATGTGCATGTAGCTTAAGGCACACTGCTAAAACTGCTGTAAAAATCATGATTTATTTTAACTAAAAGTGAAACGCAACAAAATTGCCCTGTGTGAACCCAACCTTGATGAGTAACTCACCTTTGTCTTGTAATTAGGGTCTATATGAGGAGTGTATGTGGCTGAAGGGAGTGGTTAGTGGTCTGACTCCTAGAAGATCACTCCAGAAGGTAATTATCTAGACACGTCTACACGGTATAAAGTGCAATTCATATCATGCTTAAGGGCCCTTTCACATGAGCAGATGCCGTGCGGGTAATCCACTGCGTGAAAGAGAGCCGAGGCCCGTTCCGGACAGCAGAGACACGGGGCATTAACATGACTGATAATGCTCCTTGCCTCTCTGTGATCTTTTTACTACAAAATCACAGTGACAACTTTATCCCACTGTGATTTTGTAGTAAAAAGATCACAGAGAGGCATGGAGCATTATCAGTCATGTTAATGCCCCGTGTCTCTGCTGTCCAGGACAGGGCTTGGCTCTCTTTCACGCAGCGGATTATCCGCTTGTGTGAAAGAGCCCTAATAGTTTCAAGCGATCAGAAAGACGCTGTACGTTTACATTGATTACACAGGCGCTACTTTATCTCAATATATGTCTGTAGGGTTTCATCAGACATATGCTTCTCACTAGGGATGAGCGAACTTATGTTTTCAAGTTTGGCGTACAAGGTTCGGGGTATCTAAGAATTCCGCTACCATGGACTATAAGTTATGATGCCAACTAGCACCCTTAGGGCTCATGCACACAAGTGTATTTTCTCTCCATGTCCGTTCAGTTTTTTTTGGGGACCGTATGCGGAACCATTCATTTAATTGGGTCCGCAAAAAAAAAAAAAAAGGATACTCTGTTTCCGTATGTCCATTCTGTAAAAAAAGAGAACATGTCCTATTATTGTCTGCATTACGTACAAGGATAGGACTGTTCTATTAGGGGCCAGCTGTTCCGTATCCGATACGTAATTTTTGCTGATCTGTTTTTTGCTGACTACAAAATACATACGGTTGGGTGCTGTGCATGAGCCCCTGCAGATATCCATGTGCTTGCTGCCGTATTCAAATGAATGGAACTGATTTTAAGACACTGAATATCCTGCCAAAAAAATCTGCCGCGTATGAAGGCGCCCATACAGACACTAAAATACGGCATGTTCTGGGCATCTGAACGAGGCCTTATACTGCACGGTATGTGTTTTTTTTTTTTTTTGCTTATTGGGAGCCACTTTTGGGCCATGTGTTGTTGGAAACAGTGATCTTAAATGAAATGTCTGAAGAATGAATTTGGCCTTCGAAACGTAACACATTTTGGGCGCTTTCACGCGGTCAGTAATTTGCAAGCCAAAACCATGAGGGAACCTACAGAGAAAACGTATAATGGAAAGGATTGTGCCGTTTCTTGTGTTATGCATCCACTCCTGGTTTTGGGTGAAAAATACTGATCCAATACTTGACCGCGTGCAGGCAGCCTTAGGCCTCTTTCACACGAACGATACGGATTGGCTCCGGATGCGTTCAGTGAAACTCGCACTATTTTGCAAGGGAAGTCAGTCAGTTTTGTCTGCGATTGTGTTCAGTTTTCTCCACACGGGTGCAATGTGTTTTGATGCGTTTTTCACGTGCGTGATAAAAAACTGAAGGTTTACAAACAACATCTCTTAGCAACCATCAGTGAAAAACGCATTGCATCCGCACCTGCTTCCGGATGCAATGCGTTTTTCACTGAAGCCCCATTCACTTCTATGGGGCCAGGGCTGCGTGAAAAACACAGAATATAGAGCATGCTGCGTTTTTCACGCAGCGCAGAACTAATGCGTGAAAAAAAACGCTCATGTACACAGACCCATTGAAATGAATGGGTCAGGATTCAGTGTGGGTGCCATGATTTCGCATCACGCATCGCACCCGCACGGAAAACTCGCTCGTGTGAAAGGGGCCTTAGGGTAGGACCATGCAGGATGGGTTTTACGAGAAGAATTTCCTGGTGATTTTACCATCTGCAATGTAAGGCCTCATGCCTGCGACCAAATTTCCAGTCTGCGTCCGATCTGATTTGCAGTCAAGAATAAGCATTTCTACAATATGGGATGCACACAGCCAATAATCCGTATTTTGCAACGGATACGGTCATGTGCAGGAAGCCTAAGGCTAGGGCTACTCGGCGACGTGTCGCACCAATGTTGCGCGACAATTTTTATAATGATAGTCTATGGTGTCTGCGACACGACAGGAGCAAAAAAAAACGATTTTTCGGCGCCTGTCGCGTCGCAGGATGTCACATGTTGCAGTACGACACCATAGACCAGGGGTAGGCAACCTCCGGCACTCCAGGTGTTGTGAAACTACATTTCCCATCATTCACACTTGCTTGGCTGTTCTCTGAACTCCCACAGAAGTGAAAGGAGCATGCTGGGAGTTGTAGTTTTAACAACAGCTGGAGTGCCGAAGGTTGCTGATCCCTGCCATAGACTATCATTATAAAAATTGTCGCGCGACATTGGTTCGACATCAATGTCGCGCTACACATGTTGCAGTGTAGTTGTGCCCTATGTGTTGAGCGACTTATTGTCGTCATGTAGCCCTAGCCTAAAGGGTTAAATCTATGGCAGAAGGCCTGGCTAATATTTCCTTGTTGCAAAATCAGATCTTGACTCATAGGGAGCCACTTCCAATAGGTGGCGCTGGTGAGATGGTTCTCTTTGCATATCAAAAGTTGGGAGGTATGTTTTTATTTAAGGCCTCACGCACACGCCCGTTGTGCGGCCGTTCCGTGCATTGGGGACCACAATTTGCAGTCCCCAATGCACGGGCGGCGGCCGGGACGGATCAAGACCCATTCAATTTGAAAAAAATGGAACATTTCTGCAGAAACTTATTAGACTATAAGATGAAAGGTGACCCCCTAGAGGTGTAAGCACAATACCCATGGTGCTATCTATGGGACGTTGCACCCCCTAGTGGCTCGAGGGCAGCGTTCAGACAGGCAGCAGATTGCTTCTGTGGTAACCACCCCCTTGTGCTGAAGGACTGTACACAGGACAGAGCCAACAGCCCTCTTGATTGAAAGAAGTCATTCCAACCCTGTGATAACGAGAGGAAAGTGTACAGCAGCTTGCAGAAACACCCTCGGAAAAGGAGTGGGAGGCTGGCGTGGGCTGCAGCGCTGCTCACAATACAAGGCTGCGATCAGCAAGGAGGATGCAAGGCGAAGGAAACTTTTACAAGACGGAATTCACCCTGTGCTTGGTGTACAATACTCGCATATTACCCCCAAGCAGACCGATATCAGCCTAGAATGGCACGTTGTAATAGGCAGATGATAACATTGAAATCTGTGGAACATGCCAAAAAATGTATCTGACATCTTAAACACTTGTCACCATGACTAATATATTATGCAAGTGACAATAGCGTTGCAGAGGCGCCATTGTGCATGCAATCATAACCCTCACTGAGACAGGAATGTGCTTGCTCGGGGCCGGCCATAGGTTGCATGGTGTCCTGTGCAGTTCATTAGTCTGGCCCCATACTGTATAGTCTACTGCCATATGGTGCACCAGTAACCTTGACTCAATAAGTGACGTACAGACCCAGATTTACTAATCCTGTAGATGGCGTAATTTTAGACAGACTGTGTAGACCTGCACCAGATCTATCACAGGGGCTCAGGCTGGAGGATGAATGTGGTGCAGGGATAGACACTTTTCTCTATACCAACAATTGGTTGGCTTAATTTGATATTGATTTGGAAACATGTAGAAACCCTAGATGCGCCAATTTGTGCCGCTCTTCAGACAGATATTTTGCGGTCTGCAAAGCACAAATCCAAAATAAAACAAAAAACGGAAGAAATCCATGTGATGTCCGTGTTGCATCCGTTTTAATTATTTTTGCAGATCCATTGTAACAATGCCTGTCCTTGTCCGCAAAACAAGAATAGGACATGTTCTATTTATTTATTTTTTGTGTGGATCGGACATACAGACACGGAATGCACACAGATTAATTTCCGTTTTTTTTCAAGCCCCATTGAACTGAATGGTTCCGCATACGGACCTGTAAAAAAAGAACAGAACGGCAATGGGAAAAAATTATGTTTGTGTGCATGAGCCCTTATTCTGTGGTTTTAAATGTTTGCCGACAGTTAAACTTGGCCTCATGCACACGACCGTATGTATTTTGCGGTCTGCAAAAATACGGATGACGTCCGTGTGCATTCCTTATTTTGCGGAACAGCTGGCCCCTAAATAGAACAGTACTATCCTTGTCTGTAATGCAGACAACAATAGGAGATGCTCTTTTTTTGCGGAACGGAAATGCGGACATAGGGCTCGTTCACACGAAACCTTTTTTGCGTTCTGTATACGGGCCTTTGTTTGCGTTCAGTATGCCGTCCGTGTACGGAACAATTCATTTCAATGGGTCTGCAAAAAAAACGGAATGTACTCCGTATGCATTCCGTTTCTGTATTTCCGTTCCGCTACATTTTGAGTCATGTCCTATTATTGCCCACAAATCACGTTCCGTGGCTCAATTCAAGTCAATGGGGATGTAAAAAAAAACGGAATGCATATGGAATGCGTCCGTATGTCTTCCGTATCCGTTCTGTTTTTGCGGAAGCATCTATTGAAAATTTTATGCCCAGCCCAATTTTTCTATGGACTTATTGTTAAAACATTTATTATATGTTTCCGTTTGCGATACGCAAAAAACACATCACAAACTGAAATCATACAGAAATGGAACGGAAGCACTACTGAAACCAAAAACGGAAAAATGGATCAGTTAAAAACAGACTGCAAAACCATACGGTTATGTGAACGAGCCCTAAATGTGGAATGCACACGTCCGGTATCCGTGTTTTTTAAGGCCGCAAAACATCCAACAGTTGTGTGCATGAGCCCTCAGGATATAGTCACATGGTAGATTTTCCTTGTGCTTCTTGCATGGAAAAATCCTGCATATTTTGCTTCTTATGACTTTCAAAGGGAATATGTGCCGTAGTTCATATGCAGAGGTATACGTACCATGGAGGCAGACCATGGGACTCCTATCAGGCTGGGCACTAGAAGGGGTCCCTGGGAGGAGGGGGGTCCCCTGCACTGATTTACTTCAGTTCCCAACATAAAAGTGCTGCGTCTTCATGTAATCGCCACCAGGGGGAGCACGATGCAAAGAGATTATTATCCAAAGCAGTGAACGGTAACTGTATAAATTCCAATGCACTGAGCTCCCCCTAGTGGTGGCTTCAGGCAGACACTTTTATAATCTACCGTGAGGGAAGTCTCAGACATAGAGCTGAATGGAGGAGATTTATCAATATGTTTATGACAGTTATATGATGGTGAGCAGAATGAGCGCAATATTTATGAAGCAGCTGTTCCACTTTTTCCAACATTAACGTCAGTAAAGTGGGTGAAGCAGGGGGCCATCAGATCGCCAGGGGCCCCACTGCCGGCACACCTCTGATCAGCTGTTTGAAGGCAATGCGGAGTTGTAAGTACACCTGCTCAGCTCTACAATGTTGATGGCGAGCAGGTAAACAGAGAATAGAAGGCGTATGAGCGTTACATTCTCTTCAAACAGTGACTGGCGCTAGTCGGGCCCCTAGCGATCTGATACTGATGACCTATCCTGAGGATAGGTGGTCAATATAAAAAAAACCTTTAAGGGTATGTTCCCATAGGGTCATTACGCTGAGGGTTTCCTGTAGAATTGCAGAACAGTAGCAGCAAAATGGATGCAATTTTACAAAATCTCATAACTCATAGAATCCACGCAGAATCCACATGGAAACTGAAAAAGCTGCAGCATGTCAATTAACGCTGTGGATTTCCATGGCCAATTTCACCCTTTGCAATACACTGGGTGAAATCTGCAAAAAAAATTAAAAAACCAGACACAAGATCAGCATGTAACTCACACGGATTGTTGTCGCGTTTTTTTTTACTCTGCAATTTACGTTCTGTCGGATCATTAAATTAACATCTGGAGAGCAAGGGGCCCTCCTACTGTTCTTGCACCGGAGTCCCCTGTGTCTGCAAAAATTTTAGGATCCCTTTTTTTTTTTTTTTTTATTCGAAAACTAAACCTTGCAACAAACCACGTTGACATTTACCATCGTAGTCGCCCTGCGGTGCTTAGAGAGGGGGGTCATCATCTCCATGGCTCCTGTAACAAAGTGAGTGCAACAGTCAACAAGTCAGGGCGATGCCTGCAGCACATTGAGAGATTCCTGTGCTTTCATTTTTACCACAAGAGGAGGAGGGGAGGCGAGCCCTGAATACGAGGAAGTGACGACTCTATGGAGTTAAACAAGACAGAAAACAAGTTTTTTTTTTTTTCATGGACTGGGAGTTGTAGGCTGGTGAGACCTCTGACAGAAGCAGCTCAGGGTGTGGGCCCCAGCAGTGCAACACTTGGGCTTCCAGATTATTGATTTTCTGTTTTTTTATATATATATTTTTTTATATTTTCTTTGCTGTCGTGAACCTCTTCGGCTTGTGTGGAGTTTGCCCAGTGCAAGTGACAGGGGCAGCTGGTGCGGTGGAGCCTGCAGGACACTACAGACAGCCCAGCGCTTCCTGCTATGAGGAGGACGCCGCAGCTTGCAAATCTCAGAGAGGTTTGTGCATTGCTTTACTATTACTTTAGCTTTACTGTATTACTATCACTTCCTACTGAGCCTCCCTTCACGGACTGCGTGCTTTCTGTGTGATATCTGTCATCAGGTCGATGATTGGGCAGAGTGAACGCTTTTGTGGCGCCCATGTCTAGGAAGTGCCAGCGGTGGGAAATGTCACAACGCACTCTTCAAAATGACACCTAGACCTGCGACAAAGCTGGGACAAACATTTTATATCCTGTCAAGGCAGACATTGAGCGGTTTTAAACACACAAAAATATTTAGCAAATGCGCAACCTCTCCCATATTACGGTATATCTTGAGAGCGATATACCGCATGGCCAGAACAAATTGTTTTGCTTTCAATGCAAATGGCGGGTTGGAATAATTTTCCCAGGGATCTAAATAATTTTTCTTCTAAAACATCTCTATCCGCGTACGAGGAGTAAGGCCTTATGCACACGACCGTTGTTGTGGTCCGCGTCCGTTTGCTGTCCGCATCCGCTGCTCCGTTCCGTGCCCCCGCAAAAAAATAGAGCATGTCCTATTCTTGTCCGTTTTGCGGACAAGAATAGGCATTTCTACAATGGGCCGAGTTCTGTTCCACAAATTGCGGAACGGAACGCGGAGCAGCTTCCGTGTTTTGCGGACCGCAAAGCACCAACAGTCATGTGCATGAGGCCTGAATTGCACAGGACGCCTATTTGGTTTGTGCAAAACGTATGGTATGTGCACTCATTGCCTATAGGGTGTAACGATGACTTGTCTGAAAGAGTTTCCCACTCTGTGAATTGCAGGTGGTTTCAGACAAAAAAACGGGGTTCTACGTCAGTTTTTGTCCCCCCCCCACCCCGCGCTGCTGAAGGATGCACCTAATTTATGATGAGAGGCACGCCGCGCCATAAATTAGGCACACGTTCGGCAGTCCGTGCGCCTGGTGTAAAAACTACTCCAGCTCCGTACTGGAGAAGTTTTTCACAAGCACACGACCGTAGTTTGGGTCCGCATTTTTGCAGCTCAGATGCTGACCCATTCACTTCAGTGGGGGCCGCAAAAGATGTGGACAGCACTCTGTGTGCTGTCCACATCCGCACGTCTGTTCCGTGCCGTCCACAACATTATAGAACATGTCCTATTATTGTATTAATAGGACTGTTCTATTAGGGGCTGGTCATTCTGTGTATTTTGTGGATCCACAATTTGCAGACCACAAAACGACCAACAGCCGTGTGCAGGGTGGTCCGCAAATTGCCGGGGTCACACGTGACTGATGAGCTGCGGATTTGCCTTGCAGATTTTCGTGTAGCAAATCTGCAGTGTTGTACTAGTAAAGTGGATGAGAAATTCTGAATAGTCATTCACATGCTGCATAAAAAAGGGCAGAAAAGCTGCGATATTGCGGATTTTGAATCTTTGTGTGTCACGGTGCTCTTACCTGGATAGGGCTGGACCCCAGGCTTTGGCTCCGAAGCAATAGATAGAGGGAATAATTGAGGGATAAAATAATAACTGGAGTCCAGACCTTGAGATTAAGTTCAATGGCAGCTTTACTTTGAATAAGGCCTCTTTCACACGGCCGTAGGTGTCATGTTCCCGTATTGTGCACCGCATTTGCGGATCCACAATACATGGGCACTGTTCCGTGGCCATTCCGCATCATGGATGCCGACTCATTCATTTCAATGGGTCCGCAAATCCGGAGATGCGGAACAGTGTAGAACGGAAAAACTGAACACTACGGGAGCACTAGGGAGTGCTTCCGTTGGGTTCCGTTCCATACTTCCATCCCGCAGAAAGATAGAACATGGGTCCGCGATCCGCTGCGGCTGCCCCACCTCTCTCCAGAAGGGGGTTAAAATGGAATGGAAGGTTCTATTCTATCTAAATATAGCTCTGCCATTTGCTGGTGAACCAGGCACATTACATGAACCGTTACATAACATTAGAAATGCACGTGGAGGACCTGGAATCAATGCATAATGCAGATGACATAAGGTTAGACCAATAGAGACAGTAGCAAGGTGCAGAAGTGGTAACACCACTCTGGGGTGTTACAGTAGTATTGCAGCTCAGCTCCTCTGAGGAATGTAATATAGTAACATAGTATATAAGACCGAAAAAAGACATTTGTCCATCCAGTTCGGCCTGTTTCCTACAAGTTGATCCGGAGGAAGGCAAAAAATCCCTGTGAGGCAGAAGCCAATTTTCCCCACTTAAGGGGAAAAAATTCCTTCCCGACTCCAATCAGGCAATCAGAATAAGGCTACGTTCACACGCCGACATGTGTTGTGCGACAATAAGTCGCGCGACTAATAGGGCACAACTTCACTGCAACATTTGTCGCGCGACATTTTGTCGCACTATTGTTGCGCAACAATTTTTATAATGGGAGTCTATGGTGTCGCATTGCGACATGCTACGACGTGACAGTCGCAGAAAATCCCATCTTGAATGGATTTTTTGCAAATGTTACGTCGCAGTATGTTGCATGTCGCAATGCAACACCGTAGACTCCCATTATAAAAATTGTCGCGCGACAAATGTCGTCGTATGAACGTTGCCAACTCCCTGGATCAACGACCCCTCTCTAGTAGCTATAGCCTGTAATGTAGATGAGGCTGAGCTGCAGTATCGCACACAACCTGTGGACAGGAGTTGTTCTGTTTTTGGACTGAAGCTTCCCTAATCCTGGAAAACCCCAGTAAACTTAAATAATCGGATAAAATTATTATGAAATTTTTTTATCGTTTCCATTCACTGACCTCATGCAGAGATCTTGAAAATGGTGCATAATTGAAATAGGTACATAAGAATGTTATGTCGCTTTTACATAAACAGTGATTGAGCATGTACATAACTAGAAAATGCTTTTGTAAGAGCAAGAAAAATGATGCAAGCTGCTTTTGATGCCTGTGGTGAACGTGAGTGTACATTCAATGCTAGAGCTGGTGATTTCCGCAGGATCGGCAAATACATTAATGTGTATGGGCTTGTTGGGATTGAGCCGAACCAATTCTTTGCTTGTCAAGATGTCTGCAGCATCCGTTCTGGCAGACGGTTTGTGGGACTTTGTCGAAGGTCATTGGTTCTCAAGTACAACCAGATCCTAAATTGTGTCTGTTTGGACTTTTTACCGATTTTCGAGGAAGTAAATATGAGCGTATATTATGTTCCATTCTATTAGCAGCAGCCAGACTTTCCATTGCCTCCTTTTGGAAACAACAGGTCCCCCCTGGAAAACTTAACTGGATTAACAGATGTGACCAATTGTGTCGGCTTGAGCAGATAGTGCACTGGGACTCTAGGTCCCCGATGAAATTTGAAACGATATGGAACCCGTGGCGAAAGTTTCGCCAATCTGGGACTAATCTAAAAACATCTAGGATCTCTATAAGTATTCCCCCCCCCCCTTTTTCGTAATATAAGTTTTATCTGACCGATGAGCAGGTCCACATTGTCTGATGGGATTGTCTGCACTCATTATGGGTTCGCGTGACTACCAGGAACACTTTGCATTTTCAATATCTCAGCAAAATATAACCCCCCCCCTCCCTGTTTACCCTTAGTCCTCCCCCCCCCCATCTATTCGTCCAGTGTTCTTTGTTTTGTACTTGTTTATTTATTTATTTTTTTCTCTTGTATGCATGACCCTTGAAGGTTTTACACCTCGATACTGCCTCGCGGACCTATTTGGTGGCAGTGTGATAAAATCTTTTGCGTGGGTATAGTAACCACGTGTTAACTTCTTAGACTTTACTTAGCATAACCCTCGAAATATAGTAACCAGCAACCAGTTGGGTCCGAAGTGTACTGTATTACTGTTCGCATTTGTGTTGTGATTGCTTATTGGTGTAATGAACAAGCACCCTTTATATCACTATGTCATGTTTATCATTACGATATGCAGCGGATGTTGCAGAAAACAATAAAAAGAGTTTTAAAACAAACAAGATGTCTGCAGCAGCTCATCTCAAGAGCTCTCAACGTGCATGCTAGGCCATTGTGCATCCAGGGGTCCGACACCTGGGAGTAGAGCCATGGCCTTCTCTCTGCTTTTCCTAGGCCACGTGACGTCACATTCATCTGTAACGTGGCCTACACTTGGCTCAGCCCACTGAGGTGAAGGAGGCTTAGCTGTGATACTAAGTACAACCCAATACAATGTACGGCGCTGTGCTTGGTGAGCTGCGAGAAGGCAGCGGTGCTACTGGGAGAGCAGGTGCCTTCTCAAACATAAGGCAGGAGGCTCTAAAACAATCCAGGGTGTGCCCTGAGCCCGAGGGGACCTCCACTCACTGCATGCGTGGCCTGGGGGAGTCGTGAGCCACCATCAGGACTACCACAAAACTTGTAGCTGATGCCACCACTCCCATGCTCTTCAACACCACCACCACCAATACACCTCCCCTGCGGGTAGACGTGCTGCATGTTCTCCTATACGGTGGTCTGCATCATTAGTGGGTACATATAGATGTTTGACACAGGCCCCCAGCATCTTCAGGCTACAGCACATATCTGATCTGATAGATCTATATGTATACCCAGATTAGCATTAACATTTTGATATCATGATGTATCATGTGGGTGTGCTCAGCCTATTTTATTAGGGTGTGCCTTCAGAAGAAATATGCAGTGTAGTACATTTTTCAGCCTAGCCATAACCACACCCCGTATAATCCATCGACAACACCTCCAAAACCAGCGCATCTGCGCATATAGATAAGTGCACATAAGCCAGGGCTTGACAAATTTACTTGGAATCTAGGAGCCAGCTAAAAAAGTTAGGAGCCAGGCGGAGCCGCGTCATAAAGCTCCCAATAGATGCCCCCATAGTGCTGCTCCCCCCCCACTTCTCTATAGAGCCCCCCAATAATGCATGCCAGTACATAGGGCCCCCAGTAGATGCCCCCATAGTGTTCCTACCCCTGTTTTCCATAGTGCCCCCCCATAATGTGCGAGTATATAGGGCCCCCCATAATGCTTCCCCTTTTCAATAGGTTATATGACACGTCAGATGCTGCCAGCGTCTAAGTGATCGCCACTTGTGGCCGCCATGACATGTGGAAACCCTTACAAGGATTACAGGGTCCGGAGGGGAGGGCAGAGAGGTCCGGAGGAGAGGGCAGAGGGGTCCGGAGGAGAGGGCAGAGGGTCCGGAGGAGAGGGCAGAGGGGTCCGGAGGAGAGGGCAGAGGGGTCCGGAGGAGAGGGCAGAGGGGTCCGGAGGAGAGGGCAGAGG
The DNA here is from genome assembly GCA_033119425.1 of Bufotes viridis. Classification (NCBI taxonomy): domain Eukaryota; kingdom Metazoa; phylum Chordata; class Amphibia; order Anura; family Bufonidae; genus Bufotes; species Bufotes viridis. Next base: position 26,878,872 of record CM065599.1, read on the forward strand.
GGTCCGGAGGAGAGGGCAGAGGGGTCCGGAGGGGAGGGCAGAGGGGTCCGGAGGGGAGGGCAGAGGGGTCCGGAGGGGAGGGCAGAGGGGTCCGGAGGGGAGGGCAGAGGGGTCCGGTGGAGAGAGGGCAGAGGGGTCCGTCTTGTCAATCTCTTTCCCCCTTGTCATTTACTTTCTCCCCCTTGTCATTTACTTTCTCCCCCTTGTCATTCACTTTCTCCCCCTTGTCATTCACTTTCTCCCCCTTGTCATTCACTTTCTCCCCCTTGTCATTCACTTTCTCCCCCCTTGTCATTCACTTTCTCCCCACCCTTGTCATTCACTTTCTCCCCCCTTGTCATTCATTTTCTACCCCCCTTGTCATTCACTTTCTCCCCCCTTGTCATTCACTTTCACCCCCTTGTCATTTACTTTCACCCCCTTGTCATTTACTTTCACCCCTCCCTTCTTCCCCCTTCCTTGTCATTCACTTTCTCCCTCTTCCTCCCCTGCCTTTAGTGTAGCGTGGCCGAGCTTTGTATAGTCCCACGGGTACAGGAGCTTTAGTTTCCTGTACCCGGGCGGACTTGACAGGAAGTGCACACTGTGTGCGCACTTCATGTCAGTCCGGCCGGGTACAGGAGACAGATGCTCCTGTACCGCGGACCACGGTAGGCTCGGCCACGCTACAATGAGGAACTGACAGGAGGGAGCGCTAAGCGCTTCCCTCCTGTCAGTCCCCTCTTCATGCTGTGCCCGGGCGGTGCGCCCTCATGGACGCGCCAGCCCGGGCAGTGCTGCAGCCGCCTGAGGCTCTATACAGAGCGCTCGGGCGGCTGCAGCATGAAGGGGGCCGGCGCTCCTAGTCCGCGCCGGACCCTGCGCCCGGGCACCTGACAGAACGGGCTGACAACTACCCAGGCGCCAGGACCAAATTCCTGGTCGCCATGGCGACCTGGCGCCTGGGATTTGTCGAGCCCTGACATAAGCCATAGTGTCTATACAATACTGGATAGAATAGACTCTAGATAAAGGATCAGCAACCCACAGCCGTTCCGAAACTACAACACCCAGAATCCTCCTTTCACGTCTGTGGGCGTTACGAGAACAGCCAAGTAAGTTTGCATGCTAGGAGTTGTAGTTTCACAGCAGCCGGAGTGCCGAAGGTTGCCAATCCCTGCTCTAGATAATAATACCATATCAATTGTCGTCACACAATCCATACTAGTAAAACTTTTTTGGCAGGACGCCTCTGCATAGAAAGTATATGCCGGCCCCAGGGGTGCACCTAGCCTTTCTGCTGCCTGGGGCGAAAACTTAAACGGTGATACCTCCCCCCCCCCCCCCCCCACAATGCCCGTTTCTTAACCTAACCCCTTTGCCCCAATTAAAGCGCTCATTGCCCATGGCCCTTCCGCTGTCCCCATCTTGTCTCTACCTGGTGGCGATCGCCTCACCTGGCCTCATTGGTGATGCACCCCTGGCCGGCCCTATCTTCTTTTGGCCTCTGTTGGATGCATGGAGCCCTTTGGATATGTTTGATGCACTGTATTTGCTGGGAGCTTTCCTGCTGTGTATGGTAAAGAGGCTTGAAACGTGAACATTACCATAAATGTGAGCCTTAGCTGCAATACCAGACCCAACCTGTGGAGAAAAGTGGCACTGCTTCTGGAGAAAAAAAAAAAACTCTGAACCTTTTATCATCTTAGATGTTCCCATTAAAGAGCATCTGTCAGCAGATCTGTCCCTATGACACTGGCTGACCCATTACTTGTGCACTTGGCAGCTGAAGGCATCTGTGTTGGTCCCATGTTCATATGTGCCCGCATTGCTGAGAAAAATGATGGTATATTATATGCAAATGAGCCTCTAGGAGCAACGGGGGCGTTACCGTTACACCCAGAGACTCTGCTCTCTCTGCAACTGCTACGCCCTGTTTTTTTTTTTTCACTGCCTGGTCCTGTCAATCAAAGTGCAGAGGATGCGGTAGTTGCAGAGAGAGCAGAGCCTCTAAGTGTAATGAGTGTAATGGTAACGCCCCCGTTGCTCCTAGAGGCTCATTTGCATATAATAAAACATCATTTTTCTCAGCAATGCGGGCACAAATGAACATGGGGCCAACACAGATGCCTTCAGCTACCAAGCGTGCATGTAAGGCCTCATTCACACATACGTGGTCCGTGAAAACCCATCCTGCGGATTGCACGGCGTAATTGGTTGCTATGAGGCCGTGCGCTCGTGCACTAAGCATGATGGCAGGCCAGGTTTTTATGGACCGTGGTCTGTGAAAATCCACATATGTGTGAATAAGGCCTAACAGGTCAGCCAGTGTCATAGGGACAAATCTGCTGACAGATGGATGCCCACAACCATGTCGGTCCACAAAATAAAGATACCTTTTTTTCTCACACTCATTAAGAGAAAGGGCTATTCTCATCTACAATATTTGCAAAACGCCCACGCGGATCCGCAAAAAGTACGTATGTGTGCATTGCCCCATAGAAATGAATGGGTCAGTGTTCTATCCGTAAAAAAAATGCAGATGGAACATGGATGAAAACTACCATTGTGTACATGACGGATATTTTGCTAGTATCTCGGGTATTCGCACACACTGGTTCCTGACACACTACACTTTGACTCTGGGTGGAGCCGCCCAGAACAAAATGATTATATTTTATTGCCGTACGGATATGGGTTATGCTCCAGAAAGCCTCTGAAGGCGGCAGACGGCAGCATGTAATTACGCTTATGCAGTGCCGGGGTTATTGTGTAAGGTTCCTTTTGCAGGACACTCTTACGGATTTGCATTGCAAATAGTTGGGCGCAGGGCCCATCCCATGGGACGCTCGCCAAGTTCCTCTGTCCTTTGACCTAAAGTCTCTTGTCGTGTTCTCTTCAGTCTATAGTTATGTTTGTGTGTCACTGCCAAGGATGAAGCTATTGAGTTTTCATGGTGAAAATCGTCCAGCTCCAAGCAGTTTCAGGAATCGAAGACGTCCTTGTTGAAAATTATTACTTTATAGTTTAACGATTTTTTATTAAGTTGCGTTAACCACTTAGTGGCTGGTGACGGCTGTTTCTTGGTAATAGAGGACTTTTAGCCTTTTCACCAGTGGTGCTCTTTATTATTAGTATATTCTATTTGTAGAGAAGACTTGCGTATTTTATGTCCTGAGTTTTTTTTTTTTCTGCATAATATAATAATATTATTATTATTTATTATTATTAGAGTTAATTGTACTTTTGAAGGGCATCTGTCGGCAGATCTGTCCCTATGACACTGGCTGACCTGTTACATGTGCTCTTGGCAGCTGAAGATATCTGTGTTGGTCCCATGTTCTATGTGCCCGCATTGCTGAGAAAAATGATGTTTTATTATATGCAAGTGAGCGTCTAGGAGCAACGGGGGCGTTACCATTACACCTAGAGGCTCTGCTCTCTCTGCAACTGCTGCAAACTCTGCACTTTGATTGACAGGGCCAGACTTTATGACGTTTTCACTGCCTGGTCCTGTCAATTAAAGTGCAGAGGGCACAGCAGTTGCAGAGAGAGCAGAGCCTCTAGGTGTAATGGTAACGCCCCCGTTGCTCCTAGAGGCTCACTTGCATATAATAAAACATCATTTTTCCCAGCAATGCAGGCACATAGGAACATGGGACCAACACAGATGTCTTCAGCTGCCAAGTGCACATGTAACAGGTCAGCCAGTGTCATAGATACAAATATGCTGACAGTGGTCTGGGCTTTTACTATTTATGGCCTATCCTCGGGATAGGTCATCAATATCAGATCCGACATTCGGCACCCCCGCCGATCAGCTGTATGAGGAGACGGCATGTGCAGTCCTGTCCGCTGCTGTTGTCTGTGGTCTTTGCCACAGTAGCAGTGTAAATAAGAGAGGAGTGAGACGGCACGTGCGCACTGCGCGTGCCGTCTCCTCATGCAGCTGATCGATGGGAGGGGGGGGGGTGCTGGGTGTCAGACCCCCGCCGATAGGTCAGCACTAGTAAAAGCCCAGGCAACCCCTTTTAAGTATGAATCTATACAGGCTCATAAATGGTCCTCTTTTTTTTTTTTTTAAGGGTACGTTCACACGACGACAATTGTCGCGCGACAAAAAGTCGCACTATTGTCGCGCGACAATTTTTATAATGGGAGTCTATGGTGTCGCAGTGCGACATGCGACATGCTGCGACTGCGACACGACAGTCGGAGAAAATCCATCCGGGATGGATTTTTGCGACTGTTGTGTCGCAGTCGCAACATGTCGCATGTTGCACGTGCGACACCACCATAGACTCCCATTATAAAAATTGTCGCGCGACATTAATGTGACATCAATGTCGCGCTACAAGTGTTGCAGTGTAGTGGTTCCCAAATTGTCGCGCGACTTTTTGTCGCGCGACAATTGTCGTCGTGTGAACGTACCCTAAATCTACAAAGTATTTCTCTTACTGGAGCAAGTGCTCATTCCTCACGGAATTGCGAGGAATTTGCTGCTGTGGACATATACAATTGCCCATACACATGAATTAGGCCTCATGGATACCATTCCATGTTGCATCTGCGTTTTTTGCAGACCCATTGACTTCAATGGGTCCGTGGTCTGCATTTTGCGGCCAAGTATAGGATATGTTCTTTTTGCAGAATGGATATAAAAATGGCGGCAGATATATTACAAGGTTTCTTATATTCACCTGTTATTCACCTCCTTTAGGCTCTGCAGGTAATAGTGCACCCTCAGGAAATGAATAGTCCGTTTTATCCTCTACGCAGCCTTCTAGAAGAGAAGCTCTATCCTTTATGAGTTACTGTTGGATCCTATTGTGGTGGCAATGCCACCTAGTTGAACTGTAATGTGCCTGTTGCTAGAGCGCGCCAGCATTGTAATTACGCTATGTTTATGCGTGCTATTATGTCTCTCTTGCGTCTGCCGTGTAACTGATGACTTGTGATTTACCGTGTACTGCTGTGAGATGCCAACGGGGGAATAGTTTATGTATGTGCACTACTGTGAGATGCCTTGAGGTGCGCAAACAGTTGCGGGGATCTATGGTAATGACGTCATGGGCAGACTGTGACAGCGGACTGACACTCTCGGAGAGTCCTATGCCTTGGGTGGGATGTGATGGACATTGCAGAGAGTACATTGGAGATATACACTGCACTGTCGTGTATAATGTAGATGTGTGTGTTGGGAGCAGCACTTACGGTATACTGACCTACTTTCCAATGGTATTATCACAGTTGGCTAATGTCAGGGAGGGGTGGAAGACCTTAGACAGTGGCACTTGAGTATCTAGTAAAAGCTCATGCAGAGAGTATAACTAGCAGAGCGCTGTAGATAGAAGACAGAGCTGGTGCTGCTGCAGATTAAAGGGGTTGTCGACTTTACTGTCCTCAAGATAGGTCCTAAATATCAGATTGGCGGGGGTGCCGGCTGTTTGAAGAGAAAGCAGTGTTGCCTTCTCTGCTCTGTTTATTTGCTCGCCGCACCAAATTGCAGCGGTGAGCAGGTGTAATTACAAGTATGGTGTCCCCATTTACTTCTGTGGGGCGGCTCTGTCGTATGCACTTCAACAGACAGAGCTGTCCCATAGGAGTGAGTGGGGAAGCCAGACTTGTAATTACACCTGCTCACCACTGCAGAAAAGACAGCGCCGCTTTCTCTTCAAACAACTGATTGGCGGGAGCCAGACCCCCGCCGATCTGATACTGATAACCTGATAGGTCATCAATAATAAAAAGCTGACAGGGGTTTTCCAGGAGTATAGTATTGATGACCTATACTTGGGATGGGGGGGGGGGGAGAGTTCAACACCTAGCACCCCTACCAATAAGCTGTTTTCTTTTTGTATCGGGGCTCATGCCCAGTCACTGGAAAAGGACTGAGCTGCACATAGGCCACGTGACCGATGAACGTGATGTCACTGGCCTAGGAAGAGGCCATAGTGAGCGGAGTGCTTCGATTTCTTCAAACAGTTGATCGATGGGTGCGTTGGCCATCGGACCTCCTGCGATCTGATATTGTTGACTATCCTCGAAAACCCCTTTAAAGGAGTCATGCAAGAATGGGGGGAAGGGTTTTTAGCTGAACCTGTAAAGGGAAGTTTTCTCACCCGCTTTCCAGCGCCGGTTCCCCACTCCTCTTCCAGTAAGGGAGCCCAGTGAATGCGATGCTGCACTGGGCACCCTCACTGAAAACAACTGGTTTGACACCTTCAGCCAATTGCTGGCCGTGGTGGTGACTGGATCCCCTTACATCAGGCATCCTCAAACTGCGGCCCTCCAGCTGTTGCAAAACTACAACTCCCATCATGCTCGAACAGCCTACAGGTTATCAGCCTACAGCAGGGCATTGTGGGAGTTGTAGTTTTACAACAGCTGGAGGGCCGCAGTTTGAGGATGCCTGCCTTACATCATGACAAATGGTCATGTGACACAAGGGGATGCGTTCCCCACCGTGGCCACTGATTGGCTGCAAACCAGATGTTTTTTTAGAGCCCAGCGGAGCATTGCAGGCCTGGAGGAGGAGGAGAGGGAGCCAGTGCCGGGAAGCAGGTGAGTAAGCTTCCCTTTATGGGTCTAACCAAGTGGAAAAGGGGGGTGGTTTTACAAAAAAATAGATCTTTTACCTGTTTTTGTGGCTTTTTTTTTTTTTTGTAGCAAAAATGGCAGCTCCAGATGTTAACTGAAGGTCCATGGGAAATGGAACATCCTCTTTTGGTTTTGTTCATTAGGTGGCATTTTTTTCCTTTCTGCTTCTTTTAAAATACACAGCATCTCGTAGCTCTTGGGCCACAACACACGACAAATAAAATGCGGATACCTTAGAACTGCTCCGCGCTGCGGCCTCCTCGCAGAATACCAAGCACAGAGCTGTACACTGGATAGCGGCTGTGCTTGGTATTACAGCTCAACCCCATTCACTTAAATGGGACTGGGCTGCACCTAGGCCACGTGACCGATGAACGTGACGTCACATGGCCTAGGAGAAAGCCGCAGCGCTAATGGAAGCCCCATGACCTCCTAAAACATCTGATCGACTGGGTCGCCAGAAGTCGCTGATCAAATATTGATGACCTATCCCGAGGGCAGGTCATCAATATTAAAGGGGTTTTCCGGGATTTTACTATTGATGACTTAGCCTTAGGATAGGTTATCACTTTTAGATCGGCGGGGGTCTGACACCAGGCACCCCCACCGATCAGCGAGCACAGCCTTCCCTTCATTGTTTACCTGCTCGCCGTCGACATCGCAGAGGTGACCTGGTGTAATTACAAGTGGATAGGTCATCAAAATTAAAATCCGGGAAAACCCCTTTAAACACCCGACAACCCCCTTAAGTATGGAAAAGTTGGGTGTATTATGGAAGTCGCCCATATCTTCTAGGCACTTCTGAACAATAAGCACAAGTGATGCATGTATTCAGATGACGATGTTTCATATTTAGTATTAGCCATTTTCCCTTTTAGTTTGCTGTAATTTTTTTTTTTTGTAGGTTTCACACATCACTGGGCTTTGTGCCATTACATTTGGCGTTACATCTCACTTTTTCCACATTTCATTCATAACACGTAACTATACAAAAGAGGAATTTCAACCACTGTAGTAGACACATTACAAATGGCTGCATTCATTTACATTGCAGCAGCATTACGTGAATCCATCTCGTACCAGTAGTTAAGGAGAATCTCGTGACTCTCCTGACATGTCCATTTTATAAATACCTGGCTTAGCCATAAAATAATTTTGTAACATCTTCTTAGAACGCTGTGTTATGCCTTTCCTCTGTTATTCCACTTGGAAAATGTCTGAATAAACTGACAACTACCGTAGTTGCTGCCATCACACTTGTCAGTGGGGTGTGTCCCTATAAATTCTAATGGCTGATGCACAAAAGCGTATTGTTTTTAGCCCGTATGCGGAACCATTCGCTTCAGTGACGCCACCAAAAACGGAAATTACCCTGTGTGTCCATTCTGCAAATAAATCAGACATGTCCTATTATTGTCCGCATTACGGACAAGGATAGGACTGTTCTATTATGGGCCGGCTGTTCTGCGATATGCACATGGCCGGTATCCGTGTTTTGCGGACCGCAAAACAACAACTGTCGTGTACATGAGCCCTAATACTGATTGGACAGTATCGGTGTGTGCAGTGACACGCCCCATTGACTAGTGAAATGCTAAAGCCTGGTTGTCAATTTATTCTTATTTCCAGGAGGAATAGTACAATACAGAGTTCTGAATGGTGATTTTATGGGAAATTCTAGTATTTGCTAAAAATACATTTTGGAAAAAGGACAGGTCTTCCAATGACGATAAGGTTGTACATGTGTCTTGAGTGACCATGATATGTGAAAAAATGATCATGAGGGCAGACATGACAGTGCCACCCCTCTCCACAGGTGGTCTACGGTATTGCAGCTCAGCATTATTGAATCTAAAAAAAAATTTGTTTTTTTAAGAAAGCAGCCATGTTTTTCTAACCCTGGACAACCCCTTTAATTGAATTATACTACAGTCCGCCACGACCCAGCATGAGGTGGCTTATAACCGGCACGGTAGATATCCAGCAGCACGTGATATGTGTCTTAAATACTGCGGATATCTCTCTCATTTTCCTGTGATGATATCTGCCCTGGGGAAGAACTGTCCTTGAAGTTTGCTAAAATTTCTAGACTGTCATGTATACAAGGTTGTAGTTAGGCCCCAGTAGTAACATCCTATGGCTTCCCTCTTCCTGGGATTTTTCAAGCCTTCGTGTAATTAGACTAATAAAACACTGGAAAAACATTCTAGGGCTCATGCACACAACCGTATTTTCTTTCCGCTTCCGTTCCGTTTTTTGTGCGGCTCGTATGCGGAACCATTCACATCAATGGAGCTGTTGAAAATACGGAAGTTACTCCGTGTGCATTCCGTTTCCGATTGTCCGCATGGCCATTCCGCAAAAAAGCAGTGCATGTCCTATTATTGCCCGCAAATCGCGGTCCCAGGCCCCATTCAAGTCATAGGTTCCGCAAAAAATCACATACATCCGTATTTTGCGGATCCATACTGTAGAAATGCTATGCCCAGCTCGTGTGTGGTGATTGATAAGTTACTGTTTCCAATCCACAAAAAAACGGATCGCATTCAGAAACCATACGGATATGTTTTGTGGAATAACGGAAGAGGACTTAAATCAGAGAGAAAAAAAACTCAGATGCCGAACAACGGATCCGTGAAAAAAGGACCGCAAAACAACAACGGTCGTGTGCATGAGCCCTTATAGACGCCAAAAGGTTACAGAAAATGCCCTGGGTTTCACATTAGGTCTAGAGGAAAAAGCAGTGGAAATATTCTTTTTGGGAGTTTCCTATTTTTTCTCTTCAGACTGAAGCAGTTTAAGTTGCTATTCACGTGACCGTATTTTCAGTCTGCGTTCAATCAGCATTTATTTATGGATCGGAAAAAAAAGTGGACAGCACACAGTGTGTTGTCAGCATCCGTATGTCCATGCCATCCGTGCAAAAAATGATAGAACATTTCATATTCTTATCCATTTTGCAGGATTGACATTGTTACAATGGGGCCTGTGAAAAGTTGGGGATGCATACAGGTTTCACGATTTGTAGGCCGCAAAATGGATACGGTTGTGTGACCGTTCCATATCACAGTCACTGGTCCGAAGGAAAACTGACTTAGTTGCCTAAAGTCTTCCCAAGACTTCAGTCAACCGTTTTATTACCTCTGTCCAGATGGAGCAAATGTCTCTAAATGGGGGTGGGGATTGAGAGAGGAGAGCACGATGAAGCTTCAGACACCTAAAAACACTGCGACCAGGGACCCAAAAAGATTCCTGTATCTCGCTAGCTGTTTTAAAGGGGTTCTTTCACCTCAAACGTTGGCGGCATATCTCTAGGACAGGAATGCTCAACCTGCAGCCCTCCAGCTGTTGCAAAACTACAACTCCCAGCATGCCCTAATAGCTGTAGGCTTTTTGAGGTGAGACAACCCCTTTATAGACGCCATGAGAGTTAGGCCTCATGCACACGACTGTTACCGTTTTTGGCGTCCGCAGGATCATCAAAACATGTATATCGTGCGGGAGCGCTTAAATACTTGATTTACCGTGTGCAGTTCTAGAGATGTCCAAAAACTTGAGTCTGATACCTGAACTAGAAGAGAGAGGCCTAGGTTACACCGCAGGGAATATTGAGAATGTAACATGGAAAGTGTGTATGTGGGTGGGGGGGGGGGGGCTCTTACAGGTTTTCTATGGGGGTAAAGAGGTGCAAAGTTATACCTCTGGTGCATGGTATAAGCCGTTTCCCACCAAAAATGTCTTATTACACCGGATGGGCAATGGTGAATTAATTAGATCTTACAAGATCACTTAGATCTTGTGTGCTTCCCCTCATGTAACACTGCTCCTAACAGCTAGGTCAGAACCGCCTAGATGACGGGTAATTCATCAAAATGACCTTCCTGCTTCTCCCAGTCCAATAATGCGCCCCCTGTCAATTGGAATAAAGGTCTTTGAGTGCATTGTAGAGGCATATCTGGCAGTCAATCGTACACTATCCAAAAGTAGCCTCTGGGAGCCTTTTTATAGGGCAGCTAGGGAAGCAACTTTATGCCTTCTTGTGGCAAGACCCAGTTTCTAATCAGACCACACCTGTAATAATTTAAATACCAGCCTGAGACAACTGCATGCTGTGTTTTGCAGCTATCTGACATTTCTATCTGGGGGCGTTACCTTTTTTTGTCACAGAGTGTACACTTCACTAGTACAATTTCACTTGTGCAGTGGGAGAGAAGAGAGGGGCTAAAAACGATCCTGTTGACCGCCGCTGTTTATTCTTCCAGCAGAAATGGGTGTTCACTGCCCATGAATTCCGAGTTACACAGACGTTTCATTGTATATTCTGGAGTGCCCTAGCTGGCAGGAGTACAGGACAGGGTGCGCAGCTGTGTCATGGAGAATAGCATTTGTTCATTATGTAACAACTGGTGACGAGGAAAGTTTCCAATGTCTATCTTGTCTCCGGATTTCTACATGTCCCCACGTGTTTATGGCGTGCTCTCGTTACTGCACGTACATGAAGCTGTTCTCGCTGTCAGTGTGCACCTACCTGAGCTCTGGACTGAATTAGGATTTTTAGAATTAAGGAAGTTTACGTGAATTTCCGTGTGGCCTCCTGCAAGCGTATTACAGCACTGAGTATGAGTCGGATCCACTCCAGCATGAGTTCTGGATTTCCGCTGGACAGAAAACGGTGCATGCAGCAATTTCTGTCTGGATGAAACTCGGCCCTTATGCCGGAAACTGGCCAGAACCCATTATGGTGAACTATTGATAACGGCATGACGATCAGTGCTCATTACCTGCATTTATTTGCAGCAATTACCGTTTTTTTTTCACTTTATAAGACCAACCTGTTCATAAGATTCACCTAGATTTTAGGATATGGCTACATGACCACATTTGTCACTTAACATTTTTTTGTAATGATAGTCAATGGTGACGCACTGTGACACGACAGTCACACAAAAATACCACTTGGATGGATATTTTCGCAACCGTCGTGTCACAGTGCGACACCATTGACTATCTCTACAAAAAATATTGCGCAACATTGCTGAGATAAATGTCATCAGGTAGCCCTAGCCTTAGATTAGGAAAATAAGAAGTTTTTTTTTTTTTTTTATCAGACCCTCAGTACCGATCAGACCTCAGATCAGACCCTCCCCCCCCCCAATCAGACCTCCAATCTTTATCAGACCTCAGTTCAGACCCCAGTCTTTCAGACCTCCCAGTATATATGGCCTGCACAGTCTACCCCCCAGTCCCCAATCTCTCTCAGACCTCAGAACAGACAGTAAAATAGATAAAACAACTCCTCCAGACAGCGTGCTCTTCCTGCACTCACTGCTCGCTGGTCTTCTGCTGTCTAGTACTACATGGAAGAAGACCAGAGAGCGGTGAGTATTGCCAGTGCTAGCAGCTCTACACTCGCTGCTCTCCGCATCCCTTGGATACTAATGATTCCATAATGACATTTTTTTGGGGGGGAAAAGTGCGTCTTATAAAGCAAAAAATACAGCATCTTTAATCTGAGGTCTCATGCAGGCGACCATGTCCGTATTTTGGTTTTCCAAAACCATTTTCCTTGTGCATTTCATTTATTTCTCACTCCCATCCATAGAAGGGGCAATCCTCATTAACAAATGCAGACAAGAATTTGACCTGCTCTATAACTTCCGGAACAACCATACAGTTCGGGGGGAAAAAAACGGATGTGTCCATGGCCCCATGGACTATCTGCACACGGGTTCAATATATATGGTCGTGTGTATGAGGCCTGCCTTATTACGGTATACTGTATGTATGCCATACAGGAGGTCTAAAGGACGTGGCTCCGGCAGGTGTTACGTGGCGGTCTATTGACTTAAATGCACACTGGGTAACACATCTCAGTGTTTTTGACCACCTACCACTTGCAGTATTTTGTTTTCCGTGTCCATGAGTGCAACAACCGGACCACCTGCGGTTCGGCTAACCTGGACATGGCTCACTTCTGGTCCAGTAGTACCGAGGGGTCTCGCACCTAATTCTATTCCCAATATCTGTTCTGGGCAGTGAATAACCAGTCCGGTCACTGTACAGTTATTTTTGTATCTCTTTTCAGCATAAGTTTACCACTTTTTTACAGTATGTTTGACATTTTCTGATTAAAATATATTTTTGCAATATTTAGTTAGGCCAGCAATACAAATATTGGAAGAGAGGAAGAGCTATGAATATCTTGGTGGGAAAGATGGCTAACCACAAACTGGGTCAGCTCTGGCCTCATGCAGACACCTTGCATATCTGCCAGTAGGCAGCTTGTAAAATATAAGAGATTTCGCAGCATTTTCAATGCAAATTTTCAGCAAAATACATTGAAAATATGCACTGCAAAGAGTGGAAAAACCTTGGAATAAACCCTCGCCGATCAGCACCCTCGCCGATCAGCTCCTTCTTCTTTATTACACTGCCCGTCGTCTCCCCTGTAGCCAGGCATGTCCAAACTGCGGCCCTCCAGATGTTGCAAAACTACAACTCCCATCATTCCTGGACAACCTACAGCTATTAACCTACAGAAGAGCATGATGGGAGTTGTAGTTCTGCAACACCTGGAGGGCCAGAGTTTGGACCTGCCTGTAGCGGTGGTGTAGTGTAATCACAGGTACTTGCTCCATTCAAGTGAACAGAGCAAGAACTTGTGCTTACACTGCACCGCCAAAACTTTCAAGACGATGTGCAGTGTAAAAAAAAAGAGGAAGTAGCGCTCGGAAGATGCTGATCGGCGGGGGTGCCGGGTGTCAGACCTGATATACAATAGATCATCAATATATGTGGCAAGAACAACCCTATTAGGCCCCATGCACACGACCGTTGTTTGTTTCCGCGTCCGTTCCTTTTTTTTTCACGGATAGGATGCTTCCCCATTCATTTCAATGGGTCCGTCAAAAAATGCGGATGGTCAACAGTTTTTGTTCCGCATCCGTGATCCGTGTTTTCATTCCGTCAAAAAAATAGTGCATGTCCTATTTTTTTCACGTTTGCGGACAAGGATAGCCATTTTTACAATGGATCTGCCATAAAAATCGGATCCGTCAAAAAAAACGGTCCGTCATCCGTTTTTTTTGACGGACGCAAAATTTCAAGGAGGAGCGGACGCGGAGGCAGGCAACGGTCGTGTGCATGTAACCTTAATCTGTTCACACATCGGTGGTTTGCTAGAATCATGGAGAAGTGCCCTACTTTGGTCAGTGATGCGGACCAAACACTGCCATAAAAGTCTATGGGTCCGTGAAAAGCCACTCGCACAACGCGCATGGCGTCCATTGGTAGGAAATGTTCAGGAAATTGATTTTCAGCTGAGCAGTGTAAAACGCAGGACACGTGGACCAAAAACAGATTCTTCATAGATGAAACACGGACGAACGTCAAGCGGACACTGAAATGTGACTAATATGACTAGGGGGACATAGCTTTTGCCTGGAATTTACATTGTTTACTGTGTAGCCCAAATGTATAATTCATAGCATGAGTTGCGGCATCACTATGGTCTTCAGAGCTGTATTCCAGGCCTACGTGAATGGTGCGTGAATCCAATAAATGCCACAAAATTATACCATGCTCCTGGACGTTGTATGATGGAGGTATCCTCATGTAGAAGCCTCGTTCCTAGGGAAAATCAAACCTCAGTAAGGGCTCATGCCCACGACCGTATGCAGTGTCGGACTGGGGTACCTAGGGCCCACCAGTAAAATTTTAATTTGGGGGTCCAACGTACGGATACATTCAAATATAATAAATATTTTAACAAGTTTTTTATATGAACATAGGCTGGTTGAGGTGCTGTACATTGAATATATGTATGTAGGGCAGTAAGTCTACTGTGTTATGTGCCCCTTGTGCAGGGGGTGGAGACTAGGGGCCCACCGGAGGATTCCCCTGTATCCCTGTGGGCCAGTCTGAGCCTGACCGTATGTATTTTGCGGTGAGCAAGAAATACGGATAACGTCCGTGTGCATTCCGTATTTTGCAGAACAGAACAGCTGTCCCCTAATAGAACAGTCCTATCCTTGTCCGTAATGCGGACAATAATAGGACATTTGTTTTTTTTGTGGAGCGGACATACGGAAACTGAATGCACCCTTGAAATGAATGGTTCCGCATACGGTCCGCAAAAAACCCCGGAATGGACAGGGAAAGAAAATACGTTCGTGTGTATGAGCCCTAAGGTGATATATATGGCAGCACAAGAGGACTCATTGTGCCAATTTCGTGCACGTGGCTTTGCAGTATATAAATTATGATATGACCCCCCCCCCCAATGCAGAATTTACTTATTATAAAAATGACCTTTATTAGTTTAGAGGTATAGAAACTTGCAGATGTTTGAGTATCTATAGTCTTAATTTGCATAATGGAGCGATTTGTACTTTCACCATCATTTTCCATTGCGAGCGGCAGAGAAGACGGCTGCTCGGTGAAACTGCTTGTGGCTTGCTGAAATGACTTGTCTTCTTACAGAGGAGAGCATTGGTGGCGGCCGTGATATTACCTCTGCCCTGCGTGTAATATTCACAATGCCATGTGCATTGTTTTGTAATCGTCGGAGGTGAATTTAAGAATTTCCGACCGGCGGTCGCGTTTGCGAATTCTCACTGATATTAATCTTTGTAGCGCAGTTTGCTTGCCCAACGTGGCGGAAGTCGGAGTGCATCGATGGCTATGGGGGTGGATCTGCTCTAGTTGTCACTAATAACTGGAGGGAATCTAAAAATCACTTTTCAACCTTTCTAGGGGTGGTTTAAGTAAATGATTTCTTGCTTGCCAATAGATGGCCCTGGATATACTAATGGTGTAAATGTAGACAGGCGGTCTAACCCTGCACCAAATGTATGTGTCCCCGCACAGTCTGACACTGGCAGCTCTGATTGGATAGTGTCAGACTGTGCAGGGACACAACCCCAACTGGGTAACACCCAGCTGCAGCTGTATGGCAGACTGCTGGCAGTTCATTCATAACTTCTAGTAGGAAGTTTGCGGAACGGAACGTGGCCCATTGTGGAAATGCCTATTCTTGTCCGCAAAACGGACAAGAATAGGACATGCTCTATTTTTTTTTTTTGCAGGGGCACGGAACGGAGCAACGGATGCGGACAGCACACGGAGTGCTGTCCACATCTTTTGCGGCCCCATTGAAGCTAATGGGTCCGCGCACGAGTGGCTCGGACACGGACTACAACAACGGTCGTGTACATGAGGCCAAAATCAGTAGTGAAAGTTAGAGAAAATGTATAAGGCCTCTTGCACACAAACATATTTTCTTTCCGTTTGCATTCAGTTTTTTACATTCCGTATACGGACCATATACGGAACTGTTCATTTCAAGGGATCTGCAAAAAAACGGAAGGTACTCCGTATGCCTTCCGTTTCCATATTTCCGTTTGAAGATAGAACATGTCCTATTGTCTGCATTACGGACAAGGATAGTACTGTTCTATCGGGCCAGATGTTCCGTTCCGCATCCGTATTTTTTGCGAGTTTTTTTTTTTTGCAGACTGCAAAATACTGAAAAAGCAATACGGTTGTGTGCATGAGGCCTTAGGGAAGATTTGTGCCTCTTCTGTGTATTGCTTCCACTCCTGGTTTTGGCTTACATATTCAGATAGAAAAAAAAATGTCCACAAAATGACCTGAAAATCTGAGGCTGTGTTCACACGTAGCAATAGTGTGCTGCATGGTCAATAAGCGCACAGCATAAACATAGCATTTTATTGAATTGTTGTGCTTCAGCCTATGTGGTTTTCAGGTAAAAAAATAAATAAAATAGAGATTTTTTTTTTTAACACGTTCACCTGAAGTATACGTCAGTTTTTTTTGTTTTGTTTTTTTACGTTGGAAATAGTTCTACTGCCGGATCCGTCCTGCCTCAAGTGTGAAAGTACCCTAAGATTTTCTCACCATTTCTGTCCCTTTGAAAGGATTATTTTCTATTACTCTTGATGCCAGGATCAGAAACATAAAAATGTGGCAAGCATCATCCGTGCCCTGTTAGCAGTTTTGGGCCGGCCCATCAAGGCACTAGAGGGTCCTGGCTCACGCAGCCACCACTAGGGGGAGCTCAGTGTGGACAGATTATTACAGCTTCCATTTTAGTCAATTACAACTTCACTGAGCCGCCCCCCCTAGTGGTGGATGGGAATCGGAAAGGTTTATCCGTGTATTTATTCCAGTTCCCTGGTGGGAATACATTGAGAAATCCGGTGGTCAGGATAAGTGCCATATTTATGAAGAAACTTTACTTTATTTCTGATAAAGAAGTTGGATAAAGCGGGTTAGGCCAGGTTTGACTTCTTTAATTACAATTTTTCTTTATTAAAATATCTTAATAAAATAAAAAAATATTTTAAATCATCAACAAAAATGATGTTTTACTATATGCAAATGAGCTTCTAGGAGCAATGGGGGCGTTGCCGTTACACCTAGAGGCTCTGCTCTCTCTCTGCAACTGCTGCGCTCTCTGAGACCATAACTTTTTTTTTTTTTTTTTGCTTTTTCATTCACATGGCTCTAAAAGACCTACTTTTATGCACGAGCATTTGCTATTTTGTTTTTCTTGTTTGCTTGAAGGTACATATAAATTACTTCAGCAAGGTGGCTCAGTGGGTAACACTGGTGGCTTCAAGGGTAATAGAACTTCCCTGCATAAGGCTACATGCACACGACTGTATGTATTTTGCGGTCCGCAAAAAAAACTGATGACATCCGTATGCCATGCGTTATTTTTTGCGGATCTACGGAACGGACATACTGATTCGGACAGCACACGGTATGCTATCCACAAGAAAAAAACGGAACAGACCGGGAAACAAACAATGTTCGTGTGCATGTAGCCTAACGGAAACGGAACAGATTCGTTTTGCAGCCCATAGACTTCCATTATGACGGAATGAATAACGGAATGCCTCGAAAGGCATTCCTTCATAGAATTGCGTTATGGTCCGTGGTAACGGAATCCATAACGCAATTCACCTTTTACCAGTAAATGAAGCTGGAACGAATTTCAAAATATGAAATTCGCTCCTCTCTACTTATAATGTATTGACATACTCCTTTATGCTAATACATTATGCTCTGTATCTCTATGGCATGGGCTGTGGTTTGGGCAACACTAGTGTGCCCAGGGGCATAGCTAAAGGCACATGGGCCCTGGTGCAAGAGTTCAGCTTGGGCCCCCCTTCCCTCAGTGCTTTGTGGCGAGGGGCAGGGAAGCGCATAACCTTCGTGCTGCCTGAGGCAAAAATCAAAATGGCACCCCCACACGCCCCCTGCCAAATTCTTGACCTAACTCTTTCCCTCCAGCCAGAGGTATAACTTGACCTGCATGCACTTTACTTAATACTGGTGTCTTCTTATGTGATACAAGGGTCTTTGGGCCCCCTCAGGCTCCCGACTGCTACCTCTGCCCCCGGTATAGTGCCCAAACAGCAGGATTTCTGAACTTACAGTCCTGATGTGCTTCCTAAGGTCCCCAAGGGCTTGATGCTTTACCCAGCCGCCTATCAGATGACTGGGACCCAATCGGAGATGGAAATCCCCTCTGGGACAGTTGTTTTCTGCTATCTGCAAAAAAAACTGATGGTCCATCAGTTTTTTTTGGAGGATTCCTTTGTTTTCACAGATCCCTTGTAATAAAGGCCTATCCTCGTCCGCAAATGAGAAAAAAGTAGGACATGCACCACTTTTTTTGCAAAAGGGAAACATGGACAACGGACGCGGAACACAAACGGATGAACTGTCAGCAATTTTTTTTGCTGACCCATTGAATTGAATGGGTTCCTATCCTATCCGCAAAAAAAAACTGAAACGGAAGCCGAGAAAAACTGTTGTGTGCATGTAGCCTTAACAGTAGGACTTTGACCTATCTCCGATCCTAGCTGTAGAGCAAAAGGCTGATCTAAGAAGCTGTTAGTTACAGTTCCGTGGTGCAGAAGCGCTGAGAAGACCATGGGTGGTCATTAAGAGGTTAATAACTATGCATGCAATAAATAAAAAAAAGCATAAAAATCTTATTAAATGAGAAACTGGGCCAGTAAAAGCCAGAGAGAAGGAAATGATGTTTTGCAGGGAGCAGTGCAGAGTAAACCTCCTTCCAGTGAGGGAGGGATCCCTGGGTGTTGTGTAATGGCAGGCCCCACAGCCTGCCTCCTCCCTCCCTCCCTCTCACACTCTCACTGCTGTGGATTCTGTGTGTTGTTGTTGCAAGCAGTGAGCTCAGCTGATGAGTCAGAGCCATGCAGTCATTCCCCTCTGCACCCAGCTACTGGCTCTGCAGAGCAAGGCTTGGGAAAACACAGTCTTCCTTGTAGCTGGAGCTGCCTTCACAGACCTGCTGAGGAGGACTCTTCACTCTTGTGCTGAGATCTGACTGAGCTCCACTACACCAGCCCTGGTTCTCCTTGGACTGCCACTTCTCCACCGCTTTGAACATGTTCAGCCTGGCTGTGCCACTGCTTGAAGGAACTTGGTGAGTTGTGGGGGGAGAAGAAGCATGCATGAGGAGTAGAAGGGTGGACTTCACTTTTGGAGATGTTCTTGGGCTCTGCTTTACTGTTTTGTTTTGCTTTCCATTTGTAATAACAAAAAGATACAAATGTAGCAGTGCTGAGCTTGCTAACTACCACAAAGCTTGTGATATTGCAAATGTGGTGTTTGACCTGGGACTGCAGGAAGATCAGAGGCATGCAAGGAGTGTGACTTTGCATTAGGTTCTCTTTGTAAAATATTACTATTGCACAAAAATCTTATTGTTCCTGTTTCCCTTTTTACTTTTAAATATTGATGTGACCCACAGAGCTTGCAATCTAATCTAGATATAAAGGCGTGCATGCCCTGGTGGTGTGACTTTGGGGGATCTAGTGGTCCTTCTGGAAGTAGCCGGGGTAATGCACGCTGTACATTCAGCCTAGGTCTTGATGAGTGCCTCTCTGACTCTGCTTCTCAGTCCCTCCCTCCGTCCTTCCTAACATGAGGGGCCTTGTAGTCTTTGCAGTGAATTACAGTCCATGTGTTTGGGTTGGGAAGAGGAGGAGGGGGGTTATCCACAGATTACTGCCTGTAGCAGCAAGCATGACCGATGCAGGGCTGTGCGCACTACTGCGCAGCCTTTTGTAATGAGCACTTTATCTAAAATTGGAAAATAAAAACTTATATAATAATGTTCAAAAAGGGTGGGGTTGTCCACATAGAGGGATATCAGGCGGTTAGAGGGGGGTAACCGGTTTGGTGGGTGCTGGAGCATGTCTTAAAACTTACACTATGGTTCCTGGAGTAATAATTGGGGCTCCCAGCAGTGTGCCTAGTAATCTGAAAAAAGTGAATTTTGGGATGATTCCAGATTATGGACATAAGGACGGGGATTTTGCATAATTTCCTATAGGCTATGGAGCCTTGACACCTCTGTAATGACCAATTTTAATTAGTCTTTTTTTTTTTCCACACACGATAAAGCTCGCGCCTTCCGCTCTAAATCAGGCGATGTCTTGCAAGGCAAGTACAGAGGACTCAGTCATTTCTGTAGAGAGAGGGGCTTGTAGGTGTAGATGCATTCTTCTACTTGCAGTCACTGCGCTCTGACTTTGCAATTTCCTGTAATATCAGTTTCCTGTTTTGTAAATCAGTACGGTTGCACATCCATTTTCTTTGACTGTTTATTGTCCTGATTATAGCGCCAGCCATAAAAAAAGAAATCTTGTATAAAAAAATAAAAATAAATCTCGACTGAGGCTCCTTTAAACATAGGCAGCAGACCCCTGGAGCTTGCAATCTAGTGATCAGCCTATAGGTTTGTACAATGTTGTTTTTGTTGACTTTAGTTTTTTTTTTTTTTTGCTGCGCTCATGCACATTGAAGTCAAGCAGATGGAATGTGTGTGTTAGTGGATTTCTTTGGAAGGCAGACTTCAGTCTCTAGGCATTGATCTTGGTGATAGTCTTTTTGGGGGAAATGTTGCAAGACCTCCTCCCCCCCCCCTTCTCTATTCCTTGTGTGCTTATGGGGATTCTTGGCTGGTAGCGTGCAGCTGCCCATTCCAGGAAAGTATGCTCTAGTCAGTTTTCCTGGCTGGCCCTGATCCGGTAAAACATGTCTGGGGAGAAAAGCTGAGCTAGGAGCGGCCCTGACAGTTGCTGATATTAGGTCACAAAGCGACCGGAACAGAAACTGCTCCTGATGTGTGGGAGGAAATGCTGCATGCTTGTAAATTGTCAGCTCTTTGCAACAGCCTGTTCTATTTATACAAGGGGTGAACTGGAAAAGAAAAGGTAAAGGCCCCCTGAATTTTGAAAAACGTCTTTAAGTCTCTTAACCCCCTTCAGGATTTTGAGATGTTCAGTGTTTTCATTTTTTACTCCCTGTTTTCCCGGATCCGTAACTTTTTTTTTTTTTTTTGTTCACATAGCCGTATAAGGGTTAATTTTTTGCGGGACAAGTTGTACTTTATAATAGCACCATTTACTGTTGCATACAATGTAATCGGAAGCTGGAAAAAAATTCCTAATTGGATAGAGTTAGGAAAAAAACAAAAACTCAGCTCCGCCAGAGTTTTATGGGTTTCGTTTTGACGATGTTCTCTGTGCAGTAAGGCTAGGTCTACACGACAACATTTGTTGCGCAACATTTTGTCGCGCGACAATTTTTACAATGATAGTCTATGTTGTCGCAATACGACATGCTGCGACTGCAACACAACAGTCGCAAAAAAAAACATTTGAAATGGATTTTTCTGTGACTATCGTGTCGCAGTGCGACACCATAGACTATCATTATAAAAATTGCCGCACAACATTGGTGCGACAAATGTTGCAGTGTAGTTGTGTAGACCTAGCCTAAAACTGACCTGTTCCCTTCTTTCTCCAGGTCAGTACGATACAATTAAAGCCATTTACACGTGGGATTACAGTTTTTTCAATACTTAAAAAAAAAAAAGAAGAATTTTTTTTTTTCTTTGCATCACCATATTTTGACCCCAATAAGTCTTCTATATTTACGTCTACGGAGCTGTACGAGGTCTCATTTTTTGAGAGGTGATCTGTAGTTTTTATTGATCTCATTCTGTGGTGTGTATGACTTTTTGATCAACTTTTTTTGGCAGGTAAGGGTACTTTCACACTTGCGTTGGTGCGGATCCGTCTGTTTATTTGCACAGACGGATCCGCACCTATAATGCAAACGTTTGTATCCGTTCAGAACGGATCCGTTTGCATTAGTTAAAATAAAAATGACAACGTCCAAAACGGATCCGTTTTTTAATTACATTGAAAGTCAATGGGGAACGGATTCGTTTTCAAATGCACCATATTGTGTCATTGAAAACGGATCCGTTCCCCATTGACTTACATTGTAATTAAAAATGGATCCGTTAGGCTCCGCCTCTTCAGACGGACACCAAAATGCTGCAAGCTGCGTTTTGGTGTCCGCCTCCAAAACAGAATAGAGGCAGAACGGAGCCGAACTGATGCATTGTGAGCGGATCCTTATCCATTCAGAATGCATTGGGGCTAAACTGATCCGTTTTGGACCGTTTGTGAGAGCCCTGAAACGGATCTCACAAACGGAATCCAAAACGCTAGTGTGAAAGTACCCTAAAGCAACAAAAAAACTAAATTATGGCCATTTTGTTTGGGCATAATTATAATTATTTTTAAAAAATATTTAATATAGGCAAAGGGGGTGATTTAAAATATATATTTTTAGTATTTTTTATATCTTTACAAATTTTATTTTTTTTTGCTTTTCTTTTTACATTTATATGAAGTCCCCTTAGGTGACATAAACATCTGATCATCCGATTGCTTCTTCTATAGACTGCAATTATTTACCATTGCAGTCTATGGGAGATTTGCTTTCTTCCTATGGCTAGGCTCCATAGAGAACTTTGCTGCAGCCAGCCTTGGATCCTTCAGAGGGACCAAGGCTGCCACAGCAACCGAACAGCTCCATCAATCTCTGTCCGGGGGGGCTGTTCATTTCGCTCCTGGGGTTTCGCCGCTCAGATGCTGTAATCGAAATTGACCACAGCATCTGAGGGGTTAAATGTCTGTCATCTGTGTTCTTGCAAATTACAAACATTGCCTCCGTGTTTCTGCTGTGTAAAACAGCGGGCACCTGGTGCACGCTCGGCTTCTGAGCGGGGGCTATCTTTAAAGACGAGACTTCCGCTGTACATGTATGGCGGAGGTCCGGAGACTCTGGAAGGGGTTAAAGGGGTTGTCCAGGATTAGAAAAACTTGCCTGCTTTCTTTCAGAATCAGCGCCACATGTCCTTGAGTTGTGTCTGGTATTGAAGCAGATGTGGCGCTGTTTTGGAAGAAAGCTGATCTGACTGATCTGCCGTGGCTGTAGGATTGGTGTCACCTAAACGGCTCCCCGTTGTGCCTGCTGATATCAGTGTTTATTGTGCCTCCCATGTCATTTAAAGTTATAAGTGCACAGTAAGCTAAGGTGTACTTGTCTGCCAGCTCGACTTTGTCTTGCGGGATCAAGGGATCATATTAACAATTGCAATGCTTCGGTCCAGTGGAATCCTGTATCCAATAGAACATTGTAAAACATGTCTGCTAAGCTTTCGTTGATTCGGCTTGCTATGACTACCACCATAACAGAACCGAGACGAGCCTTTCCCAATATTTTTCCCGTGCCAAATGCAATTCAACAACCGAGTGACATCATTTTGTAGCTGAATTTCCTTGCATAATTGGTGTCATTGGCCAAATACTCTGACTTTAGGGATTGTGTTGTCAGCAGGAAATCCTTACCTTCCTTTATCTGGATTGGAAATCAATAACTTCATGCGTCCTGCGCAGAATGACTAAATACTGCCGTATTGTGGCTCTGTTTTGTAATAGAGGGTCCCGGTGAATGGGGCACCACTGTACACCTCCAGATTTCATAGGGGGCGCATGAACATGGTTTTTTTTTTTTTTGTTTTTTTTTAACATTCTATGTGAAATTGCTAAATGATGCCATGCTCCATCAGATGGCAAATGTACATGGAGCTATCCTAAGTAGCAGCTTCGTGGGCATGTCCACATGGGGCCCATATGCTGCAGCTTCTCTGCTGCGGATTTGGATCTTCTGCAGCATTTTACAGTAGTTTTAAACAAGTCCCATCTGCACACTGTGAAAAATTCACGTGGGGTCTGCACGGAAATTGGCGTGTGATGCAGATTTTCAATCCCCAGCATGTCAATTTATGTTTTCTGCTGATTTCCACTGCGTAATAGGGTGAAATCCGTGGCAGATTTGCTGCAAAATCTGCGATAAATCTGCAGTGGATCCATGGCAAACTCCTGTGTGGACGTCCCCTGAATGTCCTCGTTCATATTTGGGATCCATATCTTATTATTTTGGCCTTCATGCATGGCGATTTTTATTTGCGTCTAAAGCATTCCCGATCAAATGTTCTCTATTAGGCCAAAAAGGGAATACTCCGTCCGTTGTCCACGAGGATGGGTACAGCCGGTATTGGGCCGCATGCACACGGTTTGGATTAAATGTGGATTTTCGTGTGGCAAATCCACCGCATAATACAGCAAAGTTAATGGGGTTTCCAAATTTCATGTGCAAGGTCGTAACACGTGTGGATTTTGGTGCGGAAACGCAACGAAAAATGAACTACACTGCTGTGTGCATGTACCCATAGGGTAAAAGCAGACATTCAGGATTTATGTGCGGAGAATCCACACTGAGATCTACAGGTGTTCGCAGGGAAATCCGTGCGGTCAATCTGCATCAATTGGTGTGGATTTTCCACATGTGAATTTGCCTGCCCCCATTGAAATGAACTGAGAAAATCCAGTCAGGGAAAAAAATTAATAAAAATGACACGCCGTGGATTTTAAAATCCGCATGGAATCCTGATTGTGTGCATTTAGCCTTAAAGGCTATGTGCAGGAGGTGTACTGGTGTATTTGCACTGCCGTATCGTCCGTATGGATGCAACCTGGCCTGCAAATAAATCTATGTGAATGTCCAACAACCCGAGGCTTTTAAAACCTAACCCACAAGATATTCTTAGGCTGTGGGATGCACACAGAATTATTTTTAGGTGCACTGATTTTATAGTTTACATTTGAATGCTGACTTGCAAAACTTCCTGTTCTCATTTTCTGAATTCCTTCTGGCGGCTGATTTAGCATTTTCTGCGTGTAACGACTACAGATTGCCCCGAATGCGTTATATTGTTCAGAATGGGACTAAGGCATCTTTCACGTTACATGAGGTGTTAAGGATTTCCATTGTTCTGACGCATTGTACGAACAGAACAGCGAAAATAACGGAAATGCCGGATTCAGCACATAACTGAAGCGAACGGAGCCAAACTGGTCTCGCTGACTATAATGGTATCCGTTTAACTTCTGTTCGGGAGAACGCTTTTCTAACAGGAGAAAAAAGTCCTGCATGCAGGATTTTTGTCGACACTATTTTTAATGAATTCTTTGATGGAGGCCCCAAACGCAGATGTTAAATGGCATCTGTCAGCAGATCTGTACCTATGACACTGGCTGACCTGATACATGTGCACTTGGCAGGTGAAGGCATCTGTGTCTGTCCCATGTTCATATGTACCCGCATTGCTGAGAAAGATGAGGTTTTACTATATGCAAATGAGCCTCTAGGAGCAATGAGGGCGTTACCATTACACCTAGAGGCTCTGCTCTCTCTGCAACAGCCGCGCCTTCTGTACTTTAATTGACAGGCAGGTGTGATCACTTTTTCACTGCCAAGTCCTGTCACTTAAAGTGCAGAGGATGTGGCAGCTGCAGAGAGAGCAGAGCCTCTAGGTGTAATGGCAACGCCCCCGTTGCTCCTAGAGGCTCATTTGCATATAATAAAACATCATTTTTCTCAGCAATGCGGGCACATATGAACATGGGACCAACACAGATGTCTTCAGCTGCCAAGTGCACATGTAACAGGTCAGCCGGTGTCATAGGTACAAATCTGCTGACAGACGCCCCTTAACGTAGCCTTAAATATGCAGCGGTTCAAGTGCTAAGGGCTTTCTGCACATTGGACCGTGTCCCTATTGTTTAACAGCTGCACAAACTGTAAGGAAAGAACAGCTGCAGAAATAGAAGCTGGTTAAAAGGGTAAAAAATAAATAAAAAAATAGACAGACCTATTGCCATGGATAGCCCCACGTGCATACATATAGATGTGGTTTACATTGCAGGAGTGCAGAGAGTTATTCCGGGCCTGCAGAGCTGTGCTCCTGGTGTCCGGTAGATGTGTGCACCCTCTGGTATGGAGAACATTCCTTAGATAACGGGTGTGTTTGCAGGCATGTGCTGTGTGCTTGTCAGCACTGGCGTGTGGGCGGATTTGCTTATAACTTGTCCTGTTATGCTGGGAATCCACACAAACAGTCTCTGTGCATTAGACTCATTGCGGTGATGTCACTGTAACTACCATTCCCTTCAGACCTTTGTCACCAGCCCTTGATGAAATGCAGAGTTTTATTGTCGTTTGACCTTTCCGACTGTAATAAAAGCTGCATGTGGCGGCTTTTATTACAGGGGGTCGTTTTACAGCAATGTGTTTAGGCGGAGCGGCAATGTATCATCCAAGTCATTTCTGGCCCCATTGCTAAATATCACATGTATTATTTTATGCCAGACTTTGTTTGTTTTTTAAATAGTATTCAGGGGAGGACTGATGGCGGCCGGGACCCCGGGCTTAAAATCCCCTTAACGAACCACTATGGCTTGGGGAAATAAGTCATGGGAATATTCACTCTTCACGATTCAGCAGCATCTTGAGATCGCTGTGACGCTACCTTGGGTGGACTGGCCACAGACCCTACAGGGAAAATTCCCGGAGGGCCGATGCCCAGGGGGCCGCCCAAGTCGTCTTTCTGGCCTCTAGCCAGGTTCATAAAGATCTGAATTCAACTTCATTGCTATACTGTGGCGCAGGCGGCAGTATATTGTGCTGCACTGTGGTATTTGATTCTGCTGGGTCAGTATTTTGTGCTGCACTGTGGTATTTGGTTCTGCTGGGTCAGTATTTTGTGCTGCACTGTGGTATTTGGTTCTGCTGGGTCAGTATATTGTGCTGCACTGTGGTATTTGGTTCTGCTGGGTCAGTATATTGTGCTGCACTGTGGTATTTGGTTCTGCTGGGTCAGTATTTTGTGCTGCACTGTGGTTTTGATTCTGCTGGGGTGGTATTTTGTGCTGCACTGTGGTATTTGGTTCTGCTGGGTCAGTATTTTGTGCTGCACTGTGGTATTTGGTTCTGCTGGGGCAGTATTTTGTGCTGCACTGTGACATTTGGTTCTGCTGGGGTAGTATTTTGTGCTGCACTGTGGTATTTTATTATGCAAATAAAATATTTAGTGCTGCACTTTGGCATTGGTTCTGCTGGGTCAGTATTTTGTGCTGCACTGTGGTATTTGAGTCTGCTGGGGCGGTATTTGGTTCTGCTGGGGCAGTATTTTGTGCTGCACTGTGGTATTTGGTTCTGCTGGGTCAGTATTTTGTGCTGCACTGTGACATTTGGTTCTGCTGGGGCAGTATATTGTACTGCACTGTGGTATTTGGTTCTGCTAGGGCGGTATTTTGTTCTGCACTGTGGTTCTGTTGACCTGCCTTCTGTCACTTTAGACCCACCTACCACAGGGGGCCACTTTTAGTTCTACATCTAAACTATACTACGTCTAAATAATACTGCTATACAGTTCAGATGATGTTTCTTAGAGGGTGCAAGTTGCAGGAGCCAGGCCCTTCAGCCAGTGCTTATCCCTATGAAACTAATTTAGGCCATATTTATGTGTCTGTGGTGGCATGGACCATGTTTAATCTGAGTGCGATCCATCCGCGTTTAATCTGTGGTTCCCTGATTTTTATTCCGTGTGTCATCCGTGTTTCACGGATACTGTTGGGGTTCCATCAAAACGACGGAACAGGGACGTACCTATAGAGCAGAGATCAGCAACCTTCGGCACTCCAGCTGCTGTGAAACTACAACTCCCAGCAGGCACACCTACTCGACTGTATTTGTAACTCCCAGCAAAGTGAAAGGAGGATTCTGGGAGTTGTAGTTTCTGAACAGCTGGAGTGCCGGAGGTTGCTGATTCTTGCTATAGGGCAAGCGGCTGCTTTGGGCCCAGAACTTCGAAGGGGCCCATCCACGGTGAGGACTAAAAGATTTTGTCAGGGCCCCCTCAACAGCATTATAATATGACATTATACACAGTGACATAGTAGGAAACGGACGGAGCGGCTGCCGGGCCTCATCTGAGAGGGCGATCTAGAATAGCCACAGGAGTGGGGCTTGCATGGGAGGAGGGGGTTGTGAAAAAGTTCCTGGGGGAGCATAGTCATTTGTAGTTAAGCCGCTGCGACGGCCCGAACACAAGATGGCATACCTGTTGTGTCCGTGGTTTTCACTGACCCATAGACTAGAAGGAATATGTCCATGTTGTCACCAAAGACCAATGGTCAGTTGTAAACCACTGATGGTGTGAACACCTTAAAGTCAATGGATGCACGAGCAGTCTGCGGAGACCGCACACGTTTGTGAATCACTGACGCCTGAAAGAGGCCTTCTGCAAGGTGTGGATCAGGTTCTTGCAGCAATCAAATGCCAGCCTATGCTTTTCAAGTACAGGAAATGAAAGGAGTTATTTGACCAAATCATTTGTCATCACGGATGGGCTACTGTGAGCAGATTCTTCCTCCAGCTCCTGTCAGTCTCCTCGTTTCCTCCTACTTTCTCCAGTCCGTTTTTACTCTTGATCTCACGATTTCTACCGAAGTTTAACGGAAATGGTGGTGATCGAATTGCAACACCGGTCTCTTATTACACGGCTTTTTCTGGGCTGCCTGTTAGCTTGGTGCGCTGTCAGAAGTGTTTGACTCATCCTTTGCCAGTTTGTAGTTTAGATCCAGATCTCGCAGCCTTTATCTCCTTCTCTGCTGAAGACTACAGTGCAACCGCATAGACAGTATAGAGAGCAAACTATATGAATGCATCCATGCCGTAGACATGTATACGGACCTAAAATTGCCCGAAATGCAATTTTATGACTTCATATTGGATCCTATGCTGTGCTTTCCTATACGACGAGGAGCTACTGTACGATTCCACCATAGTTTTTTTTTTTGCGGAGAATGCAGATTGACAGGTCTAAAGAAACCACAATGCCCCCCCCCCATAGTGGTTGTGACCCTTGTCATCGTCTACAGCAGAATTACGCAACCTTCAACACTCCAGCTGTTGTGAAACTACAACTCCTAGCATGCATACTTACTCCGCTGTTCTTGTAACTCCCATAGAAGTAAAAGGAGGATCCTGGGAGTTGTAGTTTCAGAACAGCTGGAGTGTCGGAGGTTGCTGATCCCTGGTCTACAGTCTTATTAAAGGGGTTGTCCGGGATTTTACCATTGATGACCCATCCGCAGGTCATCAATATCAGATCGGCAAGACTTGTACTCTGAGAGAGAGCGTAAAAATACACGTTTACAAGAAATCATGTTTCTCCCATGTTTAGCCCAACTCTGAGATCCAGTTAAAGGGGTTGTCTCACTTCAGCCAATGGCATTTATCATGTAGAGAAAGTTACTACAAGGCACTTACTAATGTATTGGGATTGTCCATATTGCCTCCCTTGCTGGCTGGATTCATTTTTCCATCACATTATACACGGCTCGTTTCCATGGTTATGACCATCCCTGCAATCCATCAGTGGTGGTCATGTTTGCACACTGTAGGAAAAGGCGGTGCCCTCTATGGTGGCCGGGACCGCACGAGTGCACCTAGTCTATGGTGGCCGGGACCACGGGAGAGCACCTAGGCATGCACTTTTTCCTGTAGTGCGCAAGCACGACCACCGCTGATGGATTGCAGGGTGGCTGTAACTCTTGCAAACAAGCAGTGTATAATGTGATGGAAAAATGGATCCAGCCAGCAAAGGAGGCAATATGGACAATCACAGTACATTAGTAAGTGCCTTGTATTAACTTTACCTACATGATAAATGCCATTTGCTGAAGTGAGAGAACCCTTTTATACATAGACGTTCAGTGCATCCCTGCTGCAAAAAGATTTTGCCAGGTCCCTGCATCCTGCAGTGCAACATTGTGATCTTCATGTTGCGTGACGTATGCCACCATGTAGCCCTTGCCTTCAGTTGACCACGCACATTAGATGTGTGTTGCCTGAATCTTCTGATTTCAGCGGCATGGGCTGGCCATCTAATATCTATGGTGGCCCCCCGACTCTCCCTCTGTGGCTGATGTCACATTGGATTTCAACTGCTTGATCCTTATATTCTCAAGAGATAAGCCCCTACCAGTGGAGTCTGGCAACTGTTTTCTCTCCTCTCCCCATTCAATAAATATGCATGCTCAGCTGAGCCAAGCATGCACATTTACAGGAGGACAACTGCCTTGTGTATGGCCAGCTTTAGCTGCGCTTTCTTAAAGAAACTGTTCTGGGAAACCTATTGCATGATGTATTGTGCGCAGCCTCCAGGGCAGGATGCAGTAGCTCTCAGCGGCTCTGTTTGTGACGTCTATGTTGCATCCATGTTTTTTTTTTTTTTTTGCGGATCCATTGTAACCATGCTTGTCCTTGTCCGTAAAACAGACAAGAATAGGACATGTTCTATTTTATGCGGACATGAGGACATGGAATGCACACAGTATTTCCATTTTTTTTCAGCCCCATTGAGCTGAATGGTTCCGCATACGGACCTGTAAAAAAAAAAAGCCCTCAGTTTGCTATTTTAGTTTTTGGCGATTTGCTTTTTGCACATTGTTGCTGACTTTATCCAATAATGTAAAATCATAGATGATAAATCCTCGAAAGGAAAAGGAGCAGCTCCCTTTAAAAGAAGACAAGGAGTGCTACTGTTGAGGAAATGTGAGAATCTGAAGGAGGTTAATCCGGGCTTGCTCCATGCCACGTGTGATGCTCACACGGAGCACAACAAAGAGGTTTTTCTGTAACATCAATCCCCATCACATGTCACTTACAGCAGAATGACTCGGTATTTAGTCATTGTTCCTGATGAGCCAGGTTCGGCGTTAACCATGTGCGCCCTGTGATTATAGCCGCTATCTCTTGTCATGAAATGAGACATAACAAGCTGTTTGATGTAAGTTATAATGTATATAAGCGGCTCACCCTCTGGCTGCTCTGAACAAGGTGCTCTATCTGTATGACTCACCCCGTCACAATAGGATAAGGCTACTTTCACACTCGCGTTTTGGCTTTCCGTTTGTGAGATCCGTTCAGGGCTCTCACAAGCGGTCCAAAACGGATCAGTTTGCATTCTAATGCATTCTGAACGGAAAGGATCCGCTCAGAATGCATCAGTTCAGCCTCCGTTCCTCTTTGGAGACGGACACGAATACACTGCTTGCAGCGTTTTGGTGTCCGTCTGATGAAACTGAGCCAAACTGATCCGTCTTGGCGCACAATGTAAGGGCTTGTTCACACGACCGTGGTTTTGGTCCGCATCTGAGCCGCATTTTTTTTTTGGCTCAGGTGCGGACCCATTCACTTCTTCGGGGCAGCAAAAGATGCGGACAGCACTCCGTGTGCTGCCCGCATCCGTTGCTCCGTTCCATGGCCCCGCAAAAATTATAAGCATTTCTATAAAGGGCCACTCGTTCCGTTCCGCAAATTGCGGAAGGCACACGGACAGCATCCGTGTTTTGCGGTTATGCAATTTGTGGGCTGCAAAACATGGCACGGTGGTATGAACACGCCCTAAGTCAATGGGGACGGATCCTTTTTCACTGACACAATCTGGCACAATAGAAAACAGATCCATCCTCCATTGACTTTCAATGGTGTTCAAGATGGATCCGTCTTGGCTATGTTAAAGATAATACAAACGAATCCATTCTAAACGGATGCAGACGAGTGTGAACGTAGCCTAAATTGTATATAACTATAGATAGGCACTCTTCACTTGGAATAAC
Organism: Bufotes viridis; assembly: GCA_033119425.1. Classification (NCBI taxonomy): domain Eukaryota; kingdom Metazoa; phylum Chordata; class Amphibia; order Anura; family Bufonidae; genus Bufotes; species Bufotes viridis. Next base: position 26,910,404 of record CM065599.1, read on the forward strand.
CCAGAGACATTAATGTCTTTAATATTTAATATTACACATTCCCTAAAACAAAATATTACCCCCAAAATAATTTGTATTTAACTTAAAATATATAGAATATAAAATACATCACTTATACAACCAATAAAAACAACATGTTTCTTTCTACCTCAACATCCGGTATGGCTGCGTATATATCTGCTGCTAATATGTATAATTGTCACATATATAATGTGACTATTGGCAGTATATAGCGGTCTCTTCTCTTATATAGTATACCGCAGTATATATTACAACCATATACCACTATAGTTTTGATCACGAGTGTACTGGTATTGTTTCAATTTATATAGTTCACATTTATAAATGTTCTATTTTTTCACTGATGAGAGAGAAATAATATTTGTACCGCTTGTATTATCTCCACTATTCCCCTTATATTATTTCCTTCATTTGCCTTTGAGTTGTTATCCTTTCTCCTTTAATAGTATATCCTCAATAATGATGAGGTTCATGTACTCCCTGTTAGTGTCACGGATGCGGACCCGTTGACTTGAATGAGTCCGCATCCGCCAGATACGACCGAAGATAGGACTTCACCTATCTTTTTGCTGAGCAGAGGCCCATGGACGCACTTTAAATAATAGGGACCACTTTTATGGCACCTAGGAAGACAAGAAGTTAGACTCGTATCAACGTGGATGGACAAGGTGAGGGTATAAGGTGGGTATATGTCTTGGGGACCTATGGAGGCCGTTCTGATGACCCTCCAATGATCCCATCAATTGAAAAAGCGATGGAGAGGCGGTCAGAGACATATGTGGCTTTCTTTCGAAGTGCTAGCTGGCTGTATAACTCCCATAGACTTGTGGAGAGAAGCACGTGTACATCTGTCCTGTTCTCCTGTATATGGCTCCAACAGGGCGTCAGTGGGGGCATGGGGCTTCACCAAATGTTTTGCCCATGCATCATCATGTGATCATGAAACTGACAGATACGGCGGCTCCCTTTATGGTCTGTGCACACGGTTTTGCAGTACATGCACCATACTTAGCAATGCTTTTGTGAATAGATTACAGACTACGGTGTATTCCTAGGAAGTGTCTTGTTTAGATGGTCGTAGGACTGTAGGAAAGCGGACATGCTGTTTACAGAGAAAGTATTCTGTCTTCATGTAGCCTGCGTGCTGCGGTTTATGTGCGTGCACCAAATGTCAACAGTGACTTAGACCACACACTCGCTCCTCATGTTGTGAATGTTGTCATTTTTCTTTGTGTCGACAATCTTAAAAGCGTGCTGTAAAAATGTTTTTCAGACCAGCACTTGAATAGTTTTGTAATTGCATTGAATTAAAAACTTAGTTTAACCAGTGCGTTATTCAATGAAGTCTATTGGAATAGCGCCACCTGCTGTTTGTTCTTTACTTTAGTTCTACATCCACCGCACTGAGGCGGTTGCATGCACTCAGTTTAACTATTCAACTGCCACCAGCCATCTCTTCCTGTTAGAAGCTGTGACAGTTAGGGTACGGTCACACAACAGGAGTAATCATAAAAGGAAAGAAAGTATAAAGGAAAGAGACAACTTATTTTTTTTTTTTTAATTTATTCCTGGTTTTGGCTTTAAAAACTGCCAAAGGTAACCTGACCATATACTCACAGGGAAAGAACTACAGCAGAAAGGGCATGCCCCCCTGAGACACGACATATCCCTGAGCTGTCGGCCTGAAATAAATTTTGGGGGAAAGAGGTAAAAGCTTTTTTTATTTTTATTTATTTTATTAAATTTTTTATTTTAATTAAAAGATTCCTCAGCAAATAAGAAATTTCACTGGTGTCGCCCAAGTTTTGCTTGGCCCTGTGATATCTGTTCATAAGGGAGTCTAAAGGACTTCACTTTGAACAATTGCAATGAGGAAAACTGATTTTGAGCAGTTGACCTTTCAGCTCATTTTAGAAAGAACCAATAGCTTGTGGACTTGCATTGCATTCAGTATTGTTGACTTGCTGGTGACGTGACCTGTGCCCGCACATATGTGCATTGATATAATAAATGCAGGTCGTGTTTTGGCTTTGTTCTCTAACAATGGCTGAGCTAAGTGCAGGTATTAAGTGAATCCCTGGCTAAGCAAGAAATAGAAACCTGTTTTAGCCTCAGTTGACAACACTATTCAAGCAGCTATTCAGCAGTATTAACTATGTTCTACTTCATGTGTTGAGGGTAATTATGTAAAAATGGTCAGATACTTGACATTTTTGGTAATTCTGTCAGCATATGGTATCGATACCAAAGCAGTTGCCGAGAATCAGCAATCAGTCGATATATCCGCATTTCTTGTTCTCACTTAAAAAAGGACACAACTATAGGGAAAAATGATTTTAACCATTTTCATGTTCTGGTTGGAAATCCACTGTAAAGTTGTGTTCACTTTCACTACTATTTTTGTAATTTTCCCAGTGCATCTACAATGAAAATGAAGAAACTCTGCAAAATAGCATTTAATATACCGCAAATGTTCCCATTGCAGATCAGTGTGTCTCCTTGGTAACAGACTACAAACAAACCCTGTGTAGTCTGATACTACCATGTTCCCTTCATTATATAGCTAACTTTTTGTTAACCGTACTGAATCTTTGTTAGGCTAAGTTAACATCTACGGACAGACTAACAGAGTACCCTGTATCCAATATAACCATACACTGCCGACAACCACCGCATCCCAATTCAATATAAAAGGATCCAGAGTGATGCTTAAAGTGTAACCGTAATTTATTTTATTTGCTAGTTTATTAGAGCTAGGCGTGTATCACTGAGTTAGTTTGTCAATAATTGCCAAAAGATCTGTAATTACCTTATAATTTCACCTTAAAAGACCGTTGCTATGCCTTGTCTGTCTCCTCCTAATTGTAAACAGAAGACAGAGGGGCGGTCCTCCACACTGCACGCCTGCATTAGGCTTCAGAGTGGGGAGGCGTCTCTCAGTAAAAACGTTCAAAGGGTTAATAACAGTTGGCATTTGTTGACGTCGGCTTGCACCTTTCCTGGAAAGTGGGTTCTTCCCCATCTTGCTGCAGAGGATTGTGATGGGGAAGTGTCGTAACTACAAGTCTTGCATTGGACGGAGAATAAATCGAGCGTTTCCTTTGTTTTAACGCATCAAATGATGATAAAAATGTATAAAACAGGTTGTGCGCCATATTTAAAGTGCAGCCAATGACCAGTTGTAAACATTTTGTAGCTTTAAAGTTTGTCCCCAGGATGACATGTAGGAGGGTCTTCTCAAGTTCAGTGCTTCACATACAAATTGCCCCGTTTTTACTGACTACAAACTTTGCATAAATGTACCATTACCTGTACAATATGTTGGCGCTATGTGGCCGGTTGATAATAGATTAGGCACGTTGGGGGGGGGGGGGGGGCCAATGAGTTAACGCCTTAGTGGAGATATCTTTGGTCTGTAGGGTTTCTATGACTATTCTGAAGTAGGCCGCTTACATTAGACTACTGTTGGCCACACATGCCAATCTAATATGTATGTAGGCCTCCTGATTTTCCCTTGATGGCAGCTGTTGGGGGAGAGAATGATCGGGCTTTTGGATTTCAAAATGCCTGATACTTTTTTTTTTTTTTTCCTCTCCGGGAGATAAGTCACTGTGAGAGGTATTTGGCAGTAATTTACCCCCTCTCCACATTCAGAACAGGTGCATGATTGAATGAGCCGGGTGTGCATGTGTATTGGGAGGTCAGGAGAAGATCTAAAATGTATGGAAAGCTTTAGGCTCCGTTCAGTCTTAATTTTTATTTTTTATTTTTGCATCAAGGTAGCTACCTCTAACACTCAGTTCACACTTGCGCGTTTTACAGCGCGTTCGAACGCGCTGTAAAACGCATAACCGATGCAAACCAATGCTTCCCTATGGGACTGGTTCACATTTTCGCGTTTTACAGCGCGTTCGAATGCGCTGAAAAACGCCCGACGCATAAACAAGTACTTGAGTTTTTTTGGGGGCGTTTGTAGCGTGTTTTGGCCCATAGACTTCAATGGGAACGCGCAACGCTTGTATTTTGCGTGTTTTTGACACTGAAACCGCGTGTTCGAACGCGCGTTTATGAATTTGCAACACCAGCAATGCACTCTGATTGGCCAAACTTCATATAGACAGGGATATTTGGTCATTGGATAACACTGCAGTCAATCACACAAACGCGCGTAAAACACGCGTTTACTATAGCCGAAAACGTGCGTCTCAGAAACGCTCAGGTCTGAACCCAGCGTAATGCATCCCTTAATCCGAGGGGTGGAAAACCAAGGGCCAAGAACTGTGCCTGGCACAAGGTAAACACATTTAGGGTAGGTTCACACAGAGTTTATTTTGGAGGAGGTTTTGAGGCAGATTTTTCTGCAAGGAGAAGGATTAGTCCTTCCATTATATTTCCGTTTCATTCCGAATCCAGTTCTGGCTTTGGCTGAAAGACCAGCAGGAAAATCTGTGTCAAAACCTCCTTTAAAAAACTCCATGTGAACCTACCCTTTGGGTGCAGGGAAATAGCACAGCATGTTATATGGTATATTGGGCTGATGCTCCACCACAGCAGTAGGTATGTGAATCCAAGTTCAGATAATGTGTATCCACAATACTTTTTTTTTTTTATCAGATTTTTTTTTTAAGGCTTATACAACCGTACAGAGTTCAATCCACAATACTTTATTTTTAATTAAAATTTTTGCTGCAGCTTTAGCTCTTCTGTATTGATTTGGACATGTAAGAATGAACTCCGCTTCTGTGCACAAGGTCGGCCTGACCTATAGTGGGAAGAACATTGATACACATTGCATTGTTTGTTGAAGTGAAATTAGCTGAGAACTTATATGTACTCACAAGAGCTCTTAGATATGGGATGTGTGTGTGGGGGGGGTAAATGTTCCTATTCAGTTCTTGCAGCCTCAGCCCTCTGCCTGCACAATGAAGTGAGTCAGCAGTGCACGTCCTGCAGCATCTTACTGCTCCAGTCAATGAGTCAGCATTGCACGGCCTGCGTCCTACAGCATCTTACTGCTCCAGTCAATGAGTCAGCATTGCACGGCCTGCGTCCTACAGCATCTTACTGCTCCAGTCAATGAGGTAAGCAGTGCACGGCCTGCGTTCTGCAGCATCTTACTGCTCCAGTGAGTGAGGTCAGCAGTGCACGGCCTGCAGCATCTTACTGCTCCAGTGAGTGAGGTCAGCAGTGCACGGCCTGTGTCCTGCAGAATCTTACTGCTCCAGTGAGTGAGGTCAGCAGTGCACAGCCTGTGTCCTACAGCATCTTACTGCTCCAGTCAATGAGGTAAGCAGTGCACGGCCTGTGTCCTGCAGCATCTTACTGCTCCAGTGAGTGAGGTCAGCAGTGCACGGCCTGCAGCATTTTACTGCTCCAGTCAATGAGTCAGCAGTGCACGGCCTGCAGCATTTTACTGCTCCAGTCAGTGAGTCAGCAGTGCACGTCCTGCAGCATCTTACTGTTCCAGTCAGTGAGTCAGCAGTGCACGGCCTGCATCATCTTACTGCTCCAGTCAGTGAGTTCAGCAGTGCACGGCCTGCAGCATCTTACTGCTCCAGTGAGTGAGGTCAGTAGTCTACGGCCTGCGTCCTGCAGCATCTTTCTGCCCCAGTCAATGAGTCAGCAGTGCACCTCCTGCGTCCTGCAGCATCTTACTGCTCCAGTCAGTGAGTCAGCAGTGCGCGTCCTGCAGCATCTTACTGCTCTGGTCAGTGAGTCAGCAGTGCACGTCCTGCGTTCTGCAGCATCTTACTGCTCCAGTCAATGAGTTCAGCAGTGCGCGTCCTGCAGCATCTTACTGCTCCAGTCAATGAGTCAACAGTGCACAGCCTGCGTCTTACAGCATCTTACCCTCAGTTCACACTTGCACGTTTTACAGCGCGTTCGAACGCGCTGTAAAACGCATAACCGATGCAAACCAATGCTTTCCTACGGGACTGGTTCACATTTTCGCGTTTTACAGCACGTTCGAACGCGCTGAAAAACGCCCGACGCATAAAAAAAGTACTTGAGCTTTTTTTGGGGGGTTTGTCACGCGTTTTGGCCCATAGACTTCAATGGGAACGCGCAACGCTTGTATTTTGCGCATTTTTGACACTGAAAACGCGTGTTCGAACGCGTGTTCATGAATTTGCAACATGTTGGAAAGGCCAAACCCCAGCTCTGATTGGCCAAACTTCATATAGACAGGGATATTTGGTCATTGGACAACACTGCAGTCAATCACACAAACGCGCGTAAAACGCGCGTTTACTATTGCCAAAAACACGCGACAAAAACGCGCGGAAAACGCGTGTCTCAGAAACGCTCAGGTCTGAACCCAGCGTTACTGCTCCAGTTAGTGAGTCAGCAGTGCACGGCCTGCCTCCTGCAGCATCTTACTGCTCAAGCCAGTGAGTCAGCAGTGCACGGCCTGCGTCCTGCAGCATCTTACTGCTCAAGCCAGTGATTCAGCAGTGCACGGCCTGTGTCTTGCAGCATCTTACTGCTCCAGTCAATAAGGTCAGTAGTGCATGGCTTGCATCCTGCAGCATATTACTGCTGCAGTCAATGAGTCAGCATTGCACGGCCTGCGTCCTACAGCATCTTGCTACTCCAGTCAATGAGTCAGCAGTGCACGGCCTGCGTCCTACAGCATCTTACTGCTCCAGTTAGTAAGTCAGCAGTGCACGGCCTGCATCCTGCAGCATCTTCATGCTCTAGTTAGTGAGTCAGCAGTGCACGGCCTGCATCCTGCAGCATCTTACTCCTGCAGTCAATGAGGTCAGCAGTGCACGGCCTGCGTCCTGCAGCATCTTACTGCTACAGTCAATGAGGTCAGCAGTGCATGGCCTGCAGCATCTTACTGCTCCAGTCAGAGGTCAACAGTGCACGGCCTGCATCCTACAGCATCTTCATGCTCTAGTTAGTGAGTCAGCAGTGCACGGCCTGCATCCTGCAGCATCTTACTGCTGCAGTCAATGAGGTCAGCAGTGCACGGCCTGTGTCCTGCAGCATCTTACTGCTACAGTCAATGAGGTCAGCAGTGCATGGCCTGCAGCATCTTACTGCTCCAGTCAGAGGTCAGCAGTGCACGGCCTGCGTCCTGCAGCATCTTACTGCTCCAGTTAGTGAGTCAGCAGTGCACGGCCTGTGTCTTGCATCATCTTACTGCTCCAGTCAATAAGGTCAGTAGTGTATGGCTTGCATCCTGCAGCATATTACTGCTGCAGTCAATGAGTCAGCATTGCACGGCCTGCGTCCTACAGCATCTTACTACTCCAGTCAATGAGGTCAGCAGTGCACGGCCTGCGTCCTACAGCATCTTACTGCACCAGTTAGTGAGTCAGCAGTGCACGGCCTGCATCCTGCAGCATCTTACTGCTCCAGTCAATGAGGTCAGCAGTGCACGGCCTGCATCCTGCAGCATCTTACTGCTACAGTCAATGAGGTCAGCAGTGTACGGCCTGCAGCATCTTACTGCTCCAGTCAGAGGTCAGCAGTGCACAGCCTGCATCCTACAGCATCTTACTGCTGCAGTCAATGAGGTCAGCAGTGCATGTCCTGCGTCCTGCAGCATCTTACTGCTACAGTCAATGAGGTCAGCAGTGCATGGCCTGTGTCCTGCAGCATCTTACTGCTCCAGTTAGTGAGTCAGCAGTGCACGGCCTGCGTCCTGCAGCATCTTACTGCTCCAGTCAGAGGTCAGCAGTGCACGGCCTGCGTCCTGCAGCATCTTACTGCTTCAGTTAGTGAGTCAGCAGTGCAGGTCCTGCAGCATCTCACTGCTCCGGTCAGTGAGTCAGCAGTGCACGTCCTGCATTCTGCAGCATCTTACTGCTCCAGTCAATGAGTTCAGCAGTGCACGTCCTGCAGCATCTTACTGCTCCAGTGAGTGAGGTCAGCAGTGCACGGCCTGTGTCCTGCAGCATCTTACTGCTCCAGTCAATGAGTTCAGCAGTGCACGTCCTGCAGCATCTTACTGCTCCAGTGAGTGAGGTCAGCAGTGCACGGCCTGTGTCCTGCAGCATCTTACTGCTCCAGTCAATGAGTCAGCAGTGCACGGCCTGCGTCCTACAGCATCTTACTGCTCCAGTTAGTGAGTCAGCAGTGCACGGCCTGCGTCCTACAGCATCTTACTGCTCCAGTTAGTGAGTCAGCAGTGCACGGCCTGCGTCTTGCAGCATCTTACTGCTCCAGTCAATGAGGCACATTTTATTAGGACTGGCTTAGCTGCGTTGCCACTAGATACGTCTAATTTATGATGAGGAGAGCACCTTGTCCTAAATTAGGCGCATCTGTGGCTGTGCGCCTGGAGTAAAAACTGCGCCAGACCCTGGTTGGCATAGTTTTTGGCTTACCTTTGCACCTGTTGATGCCCCCGTCACACCCAACTGGTGTACAAGGCGCAAAACAAGCTGTGCCCCAACAGAAAAGGGAACTTGCTACACTTCTTACATCTAAAAGTGTCGCAAGTCCATTAGTAAATGTTCCCCAATGAGTCGGCAGTATTTTATTGCTCAAGACAGTGAGGCAGCTGTTTGACATGTCATTTCTTCTAGTGACATTAGACATGCCTGGTCACCAACACAAGCAAGAAGCCATTTACAACATCCCACATAAGGCAGTATAGACTGGAATTCGTGTGCAGGTAGCCTAAAGGAGTCACTGGCTTAAGTGTCTCTATAATTTCCATAGACATCAGATGCAATATATGTGGCTGGAATAGGAAGTCAAATGGTATCCAGTCCCAGAGGTGAAATGTAGGTCTCCACCAACCATGATCTTGTCCCTTTGGTGGTCCCAGGTATAGTCCTATAGTATTTTATTGTTGTTGCTGCTTCTACATCCTGTTGACTTTAGCATTCTTGGAAAAACCGTAGCTGACGTAGACTAAGGGCTCATTCAGACTGGTGATGTATGAGTGGTGTAGAACATGTTGGATCGGTCCGTGCGGAGAAAATCGCAGCATGCCACACCCAGCTCTAATTTTTTCCACAGGACTCAAATGAACGAGTTTGCAAAGAAAATGGATAAGTTTCAGATTGTTCGTCTGAAAGAGGCCCAAGATGGATTATGCTGATGGCCATTACTAAATAATTTTGGAGAATTTAGCTGTAAAGACGGTCTAATTCACCTAGCTGAGTTGTAAGTAGAGATTGCCTGGCCCTGTCAATGAAATTCGGGAGAGAGGGATCGGAGCTTGGGTGCAACAAGAGCAATGGTGATGCCCTCATTGCACCAAAGTCCTAAGTTACTGTACATACTAAGAAAAAATATCATTACTCTGGAAGCACCTATATATGTCTGCCGCTCCATTCAAATGGAAGAACACAGGCCGTGTAGGACCCCCGGAGATCAGACACATCCCCTGTTATTGTAATGCTCCACTTACATTATATAGATGAAAAAAGTTTACCGAGGTTATACGGAAAATGTGGCTCTGGCAGATGTCATCCATCACCCCTTACAGTCATGGCAGATAAGCATTGTTCATTGTATGCATGCTGTATGACATCATTCACATTGTCTATTTCATGCAGGATTACCACGCTGCAGTAAGTGTTCTAGTCAAAGGCTGTCTGTATGGATCCTGATGGCATCCGTAGTAGCTCTGTGTTATAGACTATGGCAGGGATGGCCAACCTGCGGCCCTCCAGCTGTAGCAAAATTACAACTCTCAGCATGCCTAGACAGCCTACAGCTATTAGGGCATGCTGGGGGTTGTAGTTTTGCAACAGCTGGAGAGCCTCAGGTTAAGCACCCCTGGACCATGGGACTGTGTATGACGCTGTGAGGCTCCACGTTATCAATACTACTGCTTCTCTTTAAATCTGTATACACACAAGTACGGTACAGGCCTGTGCATGGTGCCGTATTATGGTTCTGCAATACATCTGTGTGCATGAGGCCTTAAAGGGGTTATCCAACCCCAAAAATCCCTGGGCCCCTCACACAGATTGTACTTGCCTCGCTCCCCGGCACCCGCGTCTCTTCCGATGGCGACGGCCGTGCAAGCATCAGGAGCAACACGGGTTCCGGAGAGCAAGGTAAGTACAATCTGTGTGCGGGGCCCTGGCATTAGGGGGAGGGGGCATTTTTAGGGTTGGATAACCCCTGTTAGGCACCTCCAGACTGTCCACGTTATGCCAGTTTACAGGGGTTTGACTAGTTTCCTCAGCCGTCATACAGCCAACCTAAAATTGAACGTTTAGTAGAATGACCGATCAATCACTCGATCGCCCGCATCCTGATGTAGTGTCGACGAGGCCTGGTCCGATAGGCGCACTCTATTTCTGAATTCTCCACGCATGAATATTCGGAGACCTCATCGGTTCGTCTGGATTGTTCTCGTTACATTGTGTCAACTTCCTCTTTCACTTGATCTACAAATTGTTGCAAAACAAATGAAACAAAACCTTTTATCTCCGACTGGAATTGTTGCACACGTTTAACGTAATGCTGTAATTATACGAAGGCCTTCATTATTTTTATGGTGCCATAATGAGAAGATTGAAATAGTTTTGCAATTTCATGAACAGTATCTTTAGCACAGCAATTAAAAATGAGCAAATAAGAAATGATGGTATGCAGCATTATTCAGTACGACGTCACCACTGTGAATAGATGTGGGGTCCCATAGCTGTGATTCATCATCCATCCCCTTTTTAGAACATAAGACTTAAAGGAAATGTGTCACCAAAAAATGTATTTGCCAGTTTAAACCAGATAAAAAAAAAAGTGTTACTATCTAATTAGTTTTTATTGCAGATTTTTTAAATCCTATTTATGGGGGCGGCCATCTTCTCTGAGCTGTTCTTAACAGCATTTAGAAAGCATTAAGGAACCTGCTTTACGGCAGCCCATGGGCCGTAGACACAGTGGTCTGGAGGGGACCTCACTGACTTCTATGGGAGAGTTTTCTAGGCATGTGACCTGCGCAGAGGTCACTGTACAAGGCAAGAACAGATAAGCTCTGACAATCACCTATTGTGAATGGTGGGTCCTGTCTTATCTATACTCAGAGGTGATATCATTATAGGCAGGATTAGAATGACAGATAAGCAGATGACTGCATTAAAGTGAACTGTACAGACCAAGAAGTGGTGCTAATTACTAGACATAGTGGCCAGTGCGAAAACTGTAGGATTTTATGGTTTTGTTCAAATATAGATATTTAAATAAAAAATTTAAAAAAACAAAAATTCTTTAAAAGTATGTTAAACTTAAAAACGTAATTTAAACAATAGGTCATTTTCTGATGACACATTTAGTTTTAAAGGGCATCTGTCAGCAGGTTTGTACCTATGAAACTGGCTGACCCTTTGCATGTGCGCTTAGCAGCTGAAGGCATCTGTTTTGGTCCCATGTCCATATATGCAAATGAGCCTCTAGGAGCATTGGGGGCGTTGCTATTGCACCTAGAGGCTCTGCTCTCTCTGCACTTTAATTGACATGACCAGGCAGTGTAAACGTGATCATCAAAGAGAGCAGGGCCTCTAGGTGTAATGGCAACACCCCCATTGCTCCTAGAGGCTCATTTGTATCATGGGACCAACACAGATGTCTTCAGCTGCGAAGCGCACATGTAATAGGTCAGCCGGTGTCATAGGGACAGATGCCCTTTAATGGCTGATGCACACGACCGTAGCCTGTTTTGCGGTCCGCAAAATATGGTTCCCGGCCGCGTGCATTCCGCGTTTTGTAGAACGGAACATCCGGCCCATAAAATAACAGTCCTACCCTTGTCAGTCCTATATTTTTGCAGATGCAATGGAACAGACATACGGGTGCAGACAGCACACAGAGGGCTGTCTGCATTTTTTGCAGTCCCCTTGAAGTGAATGGGTCCACATCTGACCCGCAAAAAATGCAGATCGAATGCGGACCAAAAATACGTTTGTGTGCATGAGCCCTAAAGCAGTAACTTGCTCTGAAATACTTGAACAGGCATGTTGCCTGGGACTTGCTCAGATCGCTCATTCGTACTGCGCTATTGAATACAGCCACTTGCACTATACTGGTGAGCCACCACGACGACGGTTGGTGAGAGTTCTCCTACGGAAATTCCTCTTTTAGGGCTTGTTTGTGCACAACTGTGCCCATATTCCAACTTCCCCAAAAAGATTTTTAAATGCTTCTGTGTGCATTTCATATTTTTCTCGCTCCCATCAATAGAAAGAGCTGCTCTCTTCTGTAGACACAGACAAGAACAGAACGTGTGCTGAGATTGCAGAAGGGACACTGGATGGCGCATGGCCCTGTAGACCGGAATGGGTCAGCGTTCTGTCTGTTCTTTTTATAGGTTCAATAGGAAATAATAAAAACCAGCTAGAAATGGGGTGAGCGAGCAGCAGCATCCCCCCTGTACAGCTAGGCTGTACAGTGTGCGTGCCTTGCTCTCGTCTAGGACTGACATACATAAGCCTACCTCATTAATAATTGGTAATGAATGTGGCCGTTTGGGAACTGGCTGGAGATTCAGCTTTTGCAAAGCATTGGGTTGAAGGATGTGACTAAGCAGAGTGACCCATTTTACAGTGCTGTGTACCTCGCCCCAGAGCAGGGAATCGCACCCCTTGCTGCGAAAACCGGCTTACCTTGTTGTTTAGAGAGGGCGTTGGTAGCAGAAGACAAGTCCTCAGATCCCTTCTCCGTCTGGATATTATTCCTTTATAATTGAAGGATGTGTCAGCGCGTGCGAGGCGACCTGCTCGTCCTATGATCTGAACGGATGGAACGATTTACTGCTAGTAGCAGCATGGATAATTGATGCGCCTTTTGTGCTCCTGCTTTATCCTTAAATCACGGCCTGTTCGCAACCTTGCGAGTCAAACTTTTTATGCATTTTGGGTGGTCTCTATAGAAACTGGGGAGAGCTGATCCATGAAACGTGTTCTCGAGGTGTATTGTATTAAAATCTGTGCGGGAGGTAAATGTTTGTAGCGAGAGGGGAAATCTGCTAAATGGATGTTTATTAAAAAGAAATGGCTAAAGCCTTAAAGGGGTTATCCAGGAATGAACAATGACGACTTGACCTCAGGATAGGCCATCATTATCAGATTGGCGTGGCTCCGAGTCCTGGCACCACCGCCGATCAGCTGTTTCAAGGACTGGCTGTGCTTGGTGTTGCAGCTCACTTTTATGCAACTAGGCCATGTGACCGATGAACGGTGACGTCACATGGCCTAGGAAGAGGCCACGGCACTCACAGCGCAATGGTCTCTTCTAACAGCTGATCAGCGGGGGTCCTGGGTGTTGGATACCCACAGATCTGATATTGATGACCTATAACCTATTCCTAGATAACCCCTTTTAAAGGCCCTTTTACAAGGAGCTTTAGACTTTCAGGAATGAGCTACATACAAACGCTCTTTCCCGTTAGTGTCCGGTGTAAATGTGCTGCGAAGCGCCCGGCAAATGATGCATCTTTCATCTGGCACCAAAATTTTTTGTAAATATATGCAAAAACCGAATGGGCAATGAACGATCGTAATTACAATTGTTTGTCCTTCATTTACTTTGCATGGAGCTATGTGAAAGGCCTTTTAAATAAGTGCCTATCCGCTTCAATATCATCGGCAGGTACTTGTTATTGGCACAACTTCATCACCGCTGTGAGTTGTTTGGGGACTCAAAACGCCACCCATAGACTTCTCTGGGTCTCTACTGTGCCTCCACAATATGTAGCACCATGCAGAGGCCCATGGGGTGCCCGTGGCACTATAGCACGCAGTACTGGGATTCTGATTGTCGCCTTATGGCGGATTTACATGGGGCAATTGTCGGACGAATTATTCGGATGGAACGTTGGTATGAATGCTCGTTCCTGATAATTGGCCCATGTAAAGGTGACGTAGATCACCCGATGAACAAGCAAAATGCTTATTTATCAGTTGAAATTGTTGATGCCGACACCTCAATCATAGTTTCTGGGCAGCAGATTGTGCTGTGTGAACAATGATCTGCTGCCCAGAAGCAATGAGTCTGTATAGAGACCAGCGATGGCAGTAACGATCGATCGTCCCCATACGGTGGAGGCGATTGCTGTATGTAAATGTAGATGTGACCTCCACTGACGAGCAGGCAATTAGTCCCTTCCGGAGAATTGCCTGCTCACTCGGTATGTGTAAATGCACCTTTACAGTGCGAGGCCGAGCACCAGGGGTGTACCTGGAGTAACCTATTGCAGGTAAATGAACTAAAAACGTGTTGCAGTTGAGTGATCTATTGTATATAAATAAATAAACGAAAAACACAAAAAGTGTTACAGTTGCAGATGACTTCCTTCTAAAATGAGGATTTTAATTTGGTTGCAGTGGAGAACTGCTTTTTGTGATCAACCTTTCTACAAGAAACTTGACATATGTCTAAATCTTGTACAAGGATGGATTTATTACACCAGTTTATTATACATGAGGTTTTGTGGCTTTTATTATGTTTCACATCCAATACCATACCAATTTTCATTTAGCCCTGCAAGCGTCCTCCTCGTTATCGCCATAACAGTTGCCTCCATCTAGGTTACAGTTATGGAAAAAGATTAAAACGTTATTTAATACATTGCAGCCTGACGGTCTCATGGAGACAGACTATGCCTACAACTTTCGAGAGCGATTTAGCAGATATTTGCTTCGCTAGTCCGTTGTGAGGGGAAAGCGGATCCAGTGATATATTATTGAAGACCATGATTAAAACTGGACACCCTACAATGGGATGAGACAGGAGAAGGAATCCTGTTACCGCTGATGCAAGCAGTGCTGAACGCGGAGTGACGCAGCGTTCCTTATGGAGAGGCTGGATACTGCAGAGTCGCTCCTGCGACCTTTCCTGTCAGCACTATATGGGCATAATGCAGGAATATTTGTTCTCCAACCGCTAGGAGACAAATGAGGTTCTATATATATATTCAAACTTAAGGACCTTGATATTACAAGAAAATCCAACAATATAGCCAATAGTTGTTCATATATTGACTTCCATGTATAATTTTTTACAAAAAAAAGCTTCATCGTTTATGCAAAAGGGAAAGAGGCAGTGAGGAAATGTATTACTATATTACATTTTCAACCGCTTAAAGGGCATCTGTCAGCAGATTTATACCTATGAAATTGGCTGACCTGTTGCAGCTGAAGTCATCTGATTATATGTGCCCGCATTGCTGAGAAAAATATATGCAAATGAGCCTCTGGGAGCAACGGGGGCATCGCTGTTGCACCTAGAAGCTCTTTCTGCAACTGCCACGCACTCTCCTCTTTGATTGACAGGGCCAGGCAGTGTAAACCTGATCACACCTGGCCCTGACTTCTCCTAGAGTCAATCAAAATGGAGAGAAAGCAGAGCCAGTTTCATAGGTACATATCTGCTAGACCAGGCAGTCAGAAGTCACGCCAAATATATCATGATGGCTCATGCTGTGTTATTCGGTGCATCTTGCTAGATATGTTAGACATTTTTTCTTACTCTCCTTCTTAGTTTGTTTACTGTAGACCAGTATTGTGTGCAAAAAAAAGGTGCAATATGGCTCATTTTAAACCACATACATATTGTAAGCCACATCCTCTTTTCCCTAGGCACAAAACTGTACTACGGTGCAAAAAGTGGCTTAAAACACCATAAATGTGGCACAAGGCATGTGCGCCAGTTCGTTTGGCATAAATTGAGCCACAAATCCGGCTTACTCGGCTTAGTAATTATGTTGAGACCAAGCCCACAAGGGGGAGCTCCAGTGTTGGGGCTGTAGGCCCCTGGGAGTTGGGGCTGTAGGCCTCTTTCACACAAGCGACTTTTCCGTCCAGGTATGATGCGTGAAGCAAACTCATAGCATTTGGACTGAATTCTCCACGCATCATCTCTGCGTTCAGAAAAATCAGCATGTTCTATATTGGGCGTTTTTCATGCAGCCCTGGCTCCATAAACGGAACACATCCGGATGGAATGCGTTTTTCACTGATGGCTGCTAGGAGATGTAGATTGTTGTTCTTCAGTTTTTTTTCCCGCACGGGATAAACGCTTCCGATCCAGATAGAAAAAAAAAAACACACACACACTGAACGCAATCACAGACAAAACCGATTGAATATGCATGCAAAACCATCACAGATCCTGACACAATTCCTATCGCTCGTGTGGAACAGTCCTTACTCTCTCCAGCTGTAGAATAACTACATCGCCTAGCATGCCCTGACAACCTTTGGCTAGGAGTTGTAGTTTTGCAACAGGTGGAGGTTCACAGGTTGTAGATGGCCGCTCCAGTCTACTTGCACTGTACAGTTTGTGGTTTTGATATTAGACTTAATCATTCAAGTTTGCAGTAAATGCCATTGTCCATGGTGGTACTGACAGACTCTGATTTATAAGGAGGCCATAAAGGAATCTGCATAGCCAAGATCATCTAGGGAAAAGGTTTAGGAGCACATAGCAATTTTGCTTAGGAAGTTCTGAATTTTGTTTTCCTGTAAATGGATGCCATAGGGCATATAGACAGGTTGTTGCAAAGGGGAGGTGGAAAAAAAAAAGTCTTCTAAATGAAGTTGAAAAATGATACAAAAATGTGTTTCCTGCACTTACCGTAATCTATACAAGATGCAAAATTCATTATGATTCATCATTTTCTATTCTTTTTCAGATACGGTTTAGCAAGATGGGTGATGAAGCTGAGTAGATCACGGGATACAAGATCTACACAATCACAACCTATAAGGAACGTCATCTTTGTAGTTTTTTTGTTTTTGTATTTTTGATTTGATGCCTTTGGAGAAATCTTCTGACTTGCATGAAGTTTGATTACCATGAGTCAGCAGCCTCAGCAGAAGGCTTCGAATAAAAGGACGGGAAAAAGAATAACTTTTTTCAGTGACCCGCAAGTCCACCCCGTGACTAATAAAGAGCAGCAATTGAAAGACCAGCAGTTATATGGGACGGTGTCTCGGTTGCCTATCTCCCAGGCTTCGGAATTGACCAAGCCAAATTCTTATTCTGCTGCATCTAACAATATGCTGAACACAGTCATGTACACTCAAGGGAGACCTGACGGCATCAGGATTACCCAGCAGCAGGTTCCTGGAAAGTGGACCGCTGGTGATCGCAATGAGGCCAATTGGGCAGCTCAGCAAGCCAACATGTGGCAGAGAAATGCAGCTGGCTATCCTGTGCAGATGGTGCCTTCATATTACAACCATCATGAGCCGATCAAGAGAAACCAAGATAAGGTTGTTGGAGTGTCCCAGTTAGACATGTATGGGGATGCTCTACAGCAAATGATGTCTCAGAAGACACAGTTGGAGCAGCATCAGCTAGCTCAGCAGCAGGCCCATTTAAACTCCATTTTGCAAGCCCAACAACAGCAGCAGCAGCAGCAACAGCAGCAGCAACAACATCAGCAGCAACAACAACAGCAGCATCACCAAACTCAGCATCTTGCACTGCAGTCTTTCCAAATGGCATTTGGACATCAGGGTCAAAAAACATCACTGCAAAATATATTCCATGTTTTTCCAGATGCTCAATCGAATGCCGTGTATGCCGCTCAGCAGAAGCAACAGCAGGCTCTTCCTAAACTGCCGCTGTTTGAGAATTTTTACCCGTCGCAGCAGCAGCAGCAACAGGCGGCTTATGCCATGCAGCAAGGCGTTCCCCTAAACCAGCATGCAGCTACCCAGCAGAAGATCTCTGTGATGAGCCAGCCACAACGTATTCCCACGTCCGAGGAATACATGAAAGTTTTTTCAGAGCAGCAGAGCCAGCAGTCCGTTCTGCCCAAAGCGCAAATACCCTTGCCACGCAGGTCACGAAGACTTTCCAAAGAAGGACCAGAACCTTTACCTCCCACTGTGGTTGGACATTCAAATAACCCTTATGCACACCACCAGTACGAGCAGGGAGTGCAACATCAGATGGGTGTCCAAGAGAGGTACAAGCCGATTGTGCCAAGAGATCCCCAAGAAACCCAGCATGGCAACCTCCATGATGCAGACAATATGTCCCTACCTCAGAATGGTAGAAGAGAGGTCCAGCCAGCTGACCAAAACACCATGGCGCCAATGCAGCCTGATGGAGCAGGAGCTGTGACTGTGATCCAGTCAACCCGGCGAAGGCGCCGCATATCGCAAGAGGCCAATTTATTTACCTTAGCACAAAAAGCAGCAGAAATGCCAAATCTTGAAAACACTAAGGTAAGAAGACTTCGGATAGTAAGAGAAATATATACATGTCTGTATTTAAAGGCCATCTATCATCAGATTTGTACCTATGACACTGGCTGACCTGTTACATGTGCACTTGGCAGCTGAAGACATCTGTGTTGGTCCCATGTTCATTTGTGCCCGCATTGCTGAGAAAAATGATGTTTTAATGTATGCAAATGAGCCTCTAGGAGCAACGGGGGTGTTACTTTTGCTCCTAGAGGCTCTGCTCTTTATGAAACTGCCGCACCCTCTCCACCTTAATTGACAGGACCAGGCATTGAAAACATCATGGGTGCAGCTATTGCAGGACTGGCCAGCAGAAAGTTGCAACATTGTGTTAGCTCCTCCGTTGTGTGGCGCATTGAATTTTTATGGGGAATGCCTTTAATGGAAACCTGCCATCAGTTTTGAGAACACTAAACCGCTACATAGGGGCTAAGAGATATTTCTGAACATGTGCATGTATAGCAGCAGTAATGAAGCATATTTTCTAAGGGTTCATACTAGAGATGAGCAATAGATTCTAATGAATTGATTCGTCCCATCAGTAGGAGGACTTCACCTGTGAGGAGCTGTCCAGGTAGGTGAAGAAGCACCCACCTGCCGCTAGATTGACAGGTCTAGACATTTAGACCGGCCCTGATAATTTCTTGCTGCTTTCGATTAGCAGACCAAGGGCAGAGGCTTTGCTTCAGCTTTGGAGCGGAGACTGATCAGGCAGGCAATTTCCAGAGCTGGGCTCAATGTCCCACTCTGTGACTCTGGCGGTAGGTGGGTGCTCCTTCACCTGGATGGACAGCGCCTCACAGGTGAAGAAGTCCTGCTGACGAGACTAATCGATTCATTACAATTCTCTCATCTCTAGTCCTTACACAAGAATTTGGCACTGGCATTATTTTTAAAGCAAACACCAGAATAACCACTTATGATCTTTTTGGTCACTTGCCTTTTTTGTTATATATATATATTTGCAAACACTAGGTCTTTCCAGTAGCATTTTCTCAATGGTGTTTATTTTTCTCCTATAGAAGTGATGTTAAAACGCCTGAGAAAATCCCAAACACTTAGAACATGTATTTTTGAAAAGAAGCATAAGTCCTTGTTTTCCGGGACCTAGGCGGATCCGTTATGCTTTCCTACAGACTTCTATTAGGACGGAAAGCAAACGGAATGCCTTTTTAAAGGCTTCCGTTTTGCATTCCGTCATAATACAAGTCTATGGGCAGAAGAAAGGATCCGTCCTTCTGTTTTATGGATTCCGTTATTTTCCGTTATTATAACCATGTTATAATGGAAAGCCATAACGAAATCCCTAACGCTAGTGTGAACACACCCTTAGACCTTCATCTAACACTTTTAACAGAAAAAACATAGGTGCAAAAATGCCACTAAAAATACAAAGGTGCAGAAAAACATTAGCAAAAGGCTGTGTGTGAAAGCACCCAAAAAAGAAGCTCTAGTAACAAGTGATTGATGCTGCCCCTCTCTTAGGCTACTCTCACACTTGTGTCTTTGTTTTCCGATATTAAGATCCGGCAGAGGATCTCTGTACCGGAATTAAACGTTTCCGTTTAGTCCTCGTGCATTCTGAATGGAAAGAGATCCGATCAGGATGGATCAAGATGTCTTCTGTTCCGTCAGCATTCTGTTTTGTAACTGGACACAAAACCGCTGCAGTTTTGTGTCTGGTCCTGAAAACGCGAAAAAAAGGATCCGTCCCTGAAAACAATGTAAGTCAATAGTGACGGAT
The DNA here is from genome assembly GCA_033119425.1 of Bufotes viridis. Taxonomy (NCBI): domain Eukaryota; kingdom Metazoa; phylum Chordata; class Amphibia; order Anura; family Bufonidae; genus Bufotes; species Bufotes viridis. The sequence goes on from CM065599.1 coordinate 26,930,339, forward strand.
CTGTTTTTTAGAAGCCTAAAAAACCGGATCCGCCACCCATCGACTTTCAATGTATTTAGTGACGGATCCGTTTTTTTTCCGTTTTTGATTCTGCACAACCGAATCCTAATGGAATGGATGAATCCTGATGTGCAAAATCAAAATGGATCTGTTTAATTCCGGTACCTAGATCCTCTGCTGGATCTCTGTGAAAGTAGCCTTTGTAGACTTGATTTGGCTTTTCTGATATCTCCCATCCTCCTGTCATCTACCGCTCCCTGCTAAGAGATCAATCAAGCCTCAGTTTTGTCTTATTAAATTCCTCACGCAGCCCGAGAGGGAAGGGGGGTTGGATGTCAGATGTATGACGGTTCTTTTTAAATTGTCTTTTGTGCAGTTAATATTGTTTCCAATAAATAAATTAAAATCCTAGATGGGGAGGAGGGGGGGGGGGGGGGGACTGTTTGCCTTTTAAAGGAGATGTCTAGGATTAGAAAAACATGGCGGGTTTCTTCTATAAGTGGCACCACCCCTGTCCACACATTGCATGTGTTACTGCAGCACTGCCCTATTGACTTCAATGGAGCTGAGCTGCAATACCAGATACAACCTATGCACAGGTGTGGTGCTGTTTTTGGAAGAAAGCAGCTATGATTTTCTTTTTTCTAATCCTAGACAATGCCTTAAAGCACGAGATGCATTTACAAGTCTCTGTCTCGCCTGGCCTATCTATTACAATTTAGAGTGGATAGATCCCGTATGTATAACTATGATGTCCTATATCTGTCAGGGCACGATGGCAGCTGTAGTGGCATAGCAGCCACAAATGTTCTAAAATATAAAAAAAAAAAAAAAACCTCTTCATTCTGCACCGGTCCTCCGGTGGTCTTTGTTTATTGATGACTGTGGTACAGCACAAGGCCACTGATTGGCTGCAGCGGTCATGTGCCCGTACGGCACGTCCTTGCCGGCAGCTTTGAAATGAAGATCGAGGGCACAGCCGGAGAGGCTGTAAATGAGGTTGTCTAGTTTTCAGCAATCAAACCCTAATAACAAAAAAGCTAAAAAAAAAAAGTAATTCATTCAGCTTTAGTAGATTATTTTTCTTCCTTGCCAAAACCCACAGTTGAATACATTCCATTCTCCACTGCTTCCCGTGTTCTGCACAATAGTTGAGCTCTGAGCTTTTTTTTTAATTTTTACTGTATATGGAAATGAACATTTCATATAAAACGGTATGCTCTGAATACTGTGGAGGTAAAACACACTCTCAGATCTGCAACGCAGGATGCGTTCTCCTGGCCGAATCGTAGCACTGTGCCCAAGCATGACCCATGTACATCAGAGCTACAAGTATGTGTTCACATGGAGCGAAAACCATATATACTGTATACTGGTAACTTGCAGCACTGCTAGAACTACATACTACTTAGTATATATACTACGTCGTCCCTGCAGGGTAGTAAACGAGGACGCTCAGGATCTCCAGCAGGACTTAAAAAAGTTCTGCACAACCTCATTTTAAAGGGGTTCTCTCATGATTGATGTTAAAAATGAAAACCAGACCTCATATAACACATGACAATCTAACAAAGCCAGAACCAGCCCTGTACCTCACATGGGTCCAGAGATCTCCCCATTCATTGCTCCAACTGCTATGCTAAATTCTCTTCAGGCTGGCGTGTCCTTTTTGCTGCAGCTCTCTCCCTGAAACTGCTACAGCGTCCAACAGAACATAAGGCTGGTGACAGTTGAAGATTTAAACTGAACATGTGCTACCCGCGCAGTGAGACGGACAAAAAAATAAGGAAAAGAACAAACAGAAGGTGGCGCTATACAGATACATTTTAGTGAATAACTCACTGGCTATACTAAATTTTTAATGACATGCAATTACCAAAGTATTCAGATCCAGGGGCTGGTTTGAAAACTAGAATGTTTCACGACACAAGCCCTTTCACATTCATGTGGCCGTATTTCTGCAGTAAAAAGCAGCAAAGAACCATGGGTAAATAGGCAACTTTAATGTGGCACCTGGCCTATAGTTGTAACTTTGATACAGTTATGTGACTTAAAGGGGTTTTCCTCATGAGAGGTCATCCAGCTGTTTTTGGGAAGCAACCAGTGCCATAAACTATATAGTGCGTGGATGGAGCCATCCATTGTGTAGTTTGAATGGGAGGTGAGCTGCAGTACCCCTGCACGGCCACTGCAATGTGGATGGCGTATTCTGCTTCCATGTAATTTATTAATTTAAATCTCAGCTTTTTCTAGGCTTGGGAGTCATGACTTCTAACTTCAATACTGCAGCCCCTTCAAACAGTTAATCGTGGGGAGTCAGACCCCCAGCGATCAGATATTGGTGACCTATCCTGAGGGTAGAACACCTATAGGTAGCACTGTGGCCCCTTCAAACAGTTAATTATGCGGAGTTGGACCCCCAGCGATCAGATATTGGTGACCTATCCTGAGGATAGATCACCTATAGGTAGCACTGTGGCCCCTTCAAACAGTTGATCGTGGGGAATCGGACCCCCAGCGATCAGATATTGGTGACCTATCCTGAGGGTAGAACACCTATAGGTAGCACTGTGGCCCCTTCAAACAGTTGATCGTGGGGAATCGACCCCCAGCCATCAGATATTGGTGACCTATCCTGAGGATAGATCACCTATAGGTAGCACTGTGGCCCCTTCAAACAGTTGATTATGCAGAGTTGGACCCCCAGCGATCGGATATTGGTGACCTATTCTGAGGATAGATCACCTATAGGTAGCACTGTGGCCCCTTCAAACAGTTGATTATGCAGAGTTGGACCCCCAGCGATGAGATTTTGATGATGTATCTGGAGGATAGGACCCATATAGGTAGGTACCGAAACCGCCCATTGTGGCTGATTGGTGTTTATTACTAGTACAGAGCACACGTCTGCCCTTGGGTCTGTTCTTGGGATCACGTTGACCATCAAGTATCGGGCAGACTCCAGTATATCTCTCGTCTCAGGGTCACTGTCACTGTGCCGGCAGGGTCCGAAAATATCCCCATTGAGCTGGGGGGGGGGGGTGAGCTTTGCTGCGGCACTGCAGTCAGTACATTGCTCGAGGTCTTAGAATGTGAGAATTAGTTTTTTGCTTGCTATGAATAGAAGCAGAAATGAAACTGGGAGGGGGGGGGAGAGTAAGGAACACGTGAAAAGGATGCGTTCTCACATGTTTCTGGCGTCTGTCCAAAAAGAAGAAGAAGATGGTATCTGATAAAGTGATCTTCTCCTGGAAGCAATGTTGTGTGGCCATGGAGAATATCTACCTGCCTTCATGTGCAGGAAGAATAAGGGTTTGCCGGCATCACCCTTAATAAATTATTATTAAATTAGGAATATCCGAATAGGAGAGATGCCTCACTTAAAGGGACATTAATGTTTTTATATATATATTTTTTAAATAAATAGCCGTCTAAAATGGAGTATCTATAAAGCTTCTGGACTGATATTGATGGCGTAGGCTTGGGATAGGCCATCAAATCAGATCAGTGGGGGCCTGACTCCCAGCATGCTTGTGATCAGCTATGAAGGAAGCTGGTTTACCAGGCACAGCGCCGTGCATCTTATAGTGGCTGTGCCTGGTATTGCAGTTCAGTATTATTTACGTAAAGAGGTTGATCCACAAAAAAATATTTTACATTTTTCAACTTGGATCTGAATGCTTTTGTAATTGCATGCAATTAATAAATTAATTAATAAAAATGTAGAATAGCCAGTGATTTATTCAATAACATGTAGCTGTATAGCGCCCCCTGCTGTATTTTCTTTTCCTTATTTCTATGTGTGCCTCACTGAGGTGGTTGCACATGCTTAGTTACACCTTTCAACTGCCACCAGCCATGTCTACTGTTAGAAGCTGTAAGAATTACAGGGAGAGTGCTGCAGCTGAAAGGACATGCACCCTGAGCTGTCATAGGGAGAGGGTTGCAGCAGAAAGCACATGACCCCCCTGAGCTGTTGTAGGGAGAAAGATGTAGCAGAAGGGACTTGACCCTTGAGCTGTGATAGGGAAAGAGCTGCAGCAGAAAGGACACATCAGCTGAGCTGTCAAAGGGAGAGAACCGCGAGAGGAAGGACATGCCACTTGAGCTGTGAAAAAAAGAGAGCCGCAGCAGAAAGGACACACCCACTGAGCTGTCAAAGTGCGAGAACTGCAAGAGAAAGGACATGCCTCCTGAGCTGTCAGCTTGAAATAAATCTAGCAAAACAATGAATGAGGAGATCTCTGGACACATGGGAGGTGCAGGGCTGGTTCTAGCTTTGTACTATAATTAACTCCTTTAATTATTTCTAGCACAGGGGACAATTTATGAGGAAGTCAGGGATTGGTACTCCCTCTTCTCCGCTCTTTGCTGGGTTTGGAGGTCCATTAGATCCAGATATCAGAAGATGCAACCTCTGGCTCTGGAGTTATAATATACAAGCTATCCGCACCAGAGTCTAATATACACAAGTGATGCAAACGGCAAAATACACTAAAACATACAATTGCTACAAGATTTTGTTCTAGACTTATGTGCAGATTAGGAGGGGTGTTGGCTATCCTAAATGAGACCAACTGTGTATGGAGGCTTGGTGGCAATGTTCCATGGGAAAATTATATGCAAGAGGTATTTCCCAGGGAACAAGAACGGTCTTACTAGTGCCACCTCTGACTTTTTGCCAAGCCCAATATCCACCTGCACACAGCTGTTCCAGGGTATTTGCCTCTCATTAGTACGGAGTAGGATTCTGGCTGGTGTGAGATGCCTTGGACGGACCTTAGGCCAGGTCTACACAACGACGTGTCGCGTGGCACATAGGGCACAACTCCACTGCAACATTTGTCGCACCAATGTTGCGCGACAATTTTTATAATAATAGTCTATGGTGTCGCACTGCTACATGAGACATACTGCGACAGTCGCAGAAAAATCCAGCATGTCGCAATGCGACACCATAGACTATCATTATAAAAATCTGTCACTCGAAATTAGGGTCCATTCACACGTCCGTGTGTGTTTTGTGGATCCGCAAAACACGGAAACCGGTGATGTGCGTTCCGCATTTTGCGGACCGCACATCGCCGGCATTCTCATAGAAAATGCCTTTTCTTGTCCGCAATTGCGGACAAGAATAGGACATGTTCTATTTTTTTTCGGGAACGCAATTGCGGACCCGGAAGTGCGGATCCGCAATTGCGGACCCGGCCGGGACATCGTCTGTCCCCATTGAAACGAATGGGTCCGCAATTCCGTTCCGCAAAATGCGGAACGGAATTGCGGACGTGTGAATGGACCCTTAATGCGACAAAATTTCGTTGTGTAGACCTAGCCTTAGGGGGTTGTCCTAAAGACCAGCTGTGTATGGTCATGTGCAGAAAATGTCTCACATTAGGAACGGAATAAAATCTTGACGTTAACTTGATTTGTCTTTTGGTACTTCAGGATAGTGAGACTTTAGGAGTGAAGAATGAGGCTTCGAAGAGCAATGCAGAAATTCCTGGTGCACCATCCCCTAAGAAGGCCCGAGGGGAAGGAGAATTGAGACCCCTGGTAATGCCGGTGTCTGTACCGGTGAAAATAGATACTGGCCGAGAAAAGGGAGATGATGAAAGGACTCACAGGACAGGAACGTCTGAAAGGCTTCCATCTGCATCAACGCCATCTGTGATCGTAACAAGGCATAGGGCTGGGCATACAGGTGTTTCCGAACCTGCTGTACAGGTAGGCCCAGACGTTTTTAGGTTCTTCTAAAGGAGACAAGTTGTGTCCATCACTGTCCTGGAGAGAAAATGCTGTAATGTCCTATGTCCCGAGCTTAAAGGGGTTTTCTGGGCTTTTAATATTGATCACCTAGCCTGAGGATAGGTCATCAAAATTAAAAAGCCCGGAGAACCCCTTTAATAATAGTGCACAAAAAAGGTTTTCCAACGTGTCGGCACATAAGGCAGGTAGCATAGATGACACCTGTGCCTGTCTTGTAATAATATTTGCTTTTAAACACACAGTCTTGTATCGGTGCTTTAATATTTATTAAGGTATTGTATTGGGCAGAAAGAATTCTCTTTTTTTATACTTTAAGTCCTGAATAATATTCTGACACATCATATTTTCCTCTCTGCAGAACAATGACACCGCCTTGTTGTCAGAGGCTCCTTGCCGAAAGCCCAAGCAGCGACCAAGACCAGAACCATTGTTTATCCCTCCCAAGCCTGGCACGTTTGTCGTCCCAGTTTACACCAACATTACTCCTTATCAAAGCCACCTCCGCTCTCCCGTTCGAGTTCCTGAGCACCTGAGTGACAGAAACTTTGAGTTGCCCCCTTACACACCGCCTCCAATCCTCAGCCCTGTGCGCGAGGGCTCTGGACTTTACTTCAATGCCATCATTTCGGCAAACACACATTCAATGCCTCCACCAATTACCCCAAAAAGCAGCACGAGAACCCTGCTGAGATCTAGTAAGTGCTCGTTCTTCTATTTCTTGAGTTAATTTTAAGGTTTCCTTTTCTGGATCATGTGGTCCAGATATTGCTGAAAATATAGATGTTTATTTTTTATTTTTTTTGTGATGAATGTGGTAGAGACTACTCATACATTTCCCATGGCAGTTTTGGTTTCCAAAGTGGTCAAAATGGATCAAGTATTTTTCAAGTTTCCTTCTGATCTTTTTATATATTATATAAGTTGTTTCTTGAGTAAATATATTAGGGCCAGCATATCGAGACCCTATGTTTGTAATACAATTGTATTTAATTTTGCAGACAGTGGAGAAGACATGCCGCCCTTGCTAACAGCAGAAGCGACGCCTGTTAGCCTTGAACCGTAAGTCTATACATATATACATATATTGATCAGTGAGTAAATGACTGCAGAGTATGTAGTTGCTTCGATTGGATTTTTTGATGTAGATGGTTGTGTATAGTTTTATAGTTTATTCAGTGGCTGCCTTTACCCATGTGGCCTACTAGAATGTGTGGACACGATAGAGGTGAGTCCCTCAGTTGGGCCAGAAAGGAGAGCTGCTCATGCTATGACGGGCTCGAGCTGTCCATTTATTACGTGTACGCTCATGTATGCGAATGGTAATCTGTTTGGAAGGCCACGGCTTTCACCAAAAATGATCAGCTTTTGTGTCTTTTTGGTTTGTAAATGATAAATACTGCATTTAATGGTGGGTAGATCCTACAGAACGTTCAGAACCTATAAATCCTTCATATCTAGGGACTTACTCTAATAGTATATAGCTGCAAATAGAGTCCTGGGCTAAAACTACAGAAGGCCTCTTTCTTCTACATCGAAGTGACCAGGAACCCATCATTGGAGCTGAATATTTTATTTTCCTTGTAGAATGTTTTTTAATTCTAAAAAGTGCTAAATAAACGTACATTTACCTAAGAAGCCCTTTACTTCCGCAGCTCTCCATGTTTACCAGTGCCATCATAATCTTTTTATGGAGAGCAACAATAAAAATAAAAATGCCCCCAGAGGTGTACATAACATAATAATACAATTGTATTACATTTTATTTTTAAAAGAAAAGTCCACATTCACAATCGGTTTTACATTTTTCCAGTACATTGAAAATTAGAAATCAACATGAAATCATTGTAATCCTGCCTGTGACGACAATGAGAAGACTGCTATAAAAGTGACAGATTAGTGAAAAATTTAAATATCACCAGAAAGAGAACGTGTCATCAGAACATCACCTGTTTTAATAATGTTGTATACTAAACATCTTTTTAAGAATTTTTTCATTCTCGCATCACTTTCACAAACGTATCCTGCAGTTTTCACAATAGCCATTAAGCCTAACAATAGGCTGCCACTTCCCGGTTTGTACAGATGACTTTTCAGTAGTTATCTAGCTTATCAACCCAGGTGAGATTACAATGACAAGTAACATTTATATAAAAATAACACAGGGTTCGCCATTCACAGAAGAGTATATCACAGCTCGCCTCCTCCCCCTCCCTGCACATTGACTTTTGTATAGATCACAAAGCATGTCTTGATAACTCTCCCATAGATGTCAGTGAGCATTTCCCATCTATCGTGCCTATGGTCGATATGACTGCTATAAAGCAATTTGGGCAAGATGGTTCCACTATAATTATGTACAGAAAATAGAATAATATAAATAGAAAATAGAAAATTAAACTGATAAAAATAAAAAAAGCTAGTTTTGATTAGTAAAAAAGTATTGGAGATACCGGTATATTCTCTTTTAACCTACAATATATGGACAAAATTATTGGCACACCTACATATTACAACTACAGGAGCTTTTCACTCCACAGAACACATTTGCACTGCTCCAGAGTCCAGTGGCGGTGTGCTTTACACCTCTCCATCCGATGCTTTGCATTGTGCTTGGTGCAGTTGCTGAGTCAGCAGAGCACTCAGCGACCCTGTAACTTGCAATAATACAACTCGCAGTTCATGCTGGAATATGTAGGAGGGAAGAACATTCATGAACTGACTTGTTACAATGTTGGCATCCTATTACAGGACCACACCCGAATTCAGTGATTCTTTAGAATGAGCCATTTTTTTCTCAAATGTTTGTAAAGACAGACTTTATGCCTGGGGGCTGGAATTTATACATCTGTGGCAGTGGGACTGAATAAATGGGTATAAGAGGATTCGTCCTGAAGTCCTTTTTTTTTTTTGGAGATATTCAAGTATTAATGAACAGCTTATGTAAAATGCATGTCACTTTACTGTTTAAAGGGATTATTGATCTTTGTGTAGTTTTTCTACAGACCCCCACAGCATGGCCAGATCCGTGGTGGTGATTATACTTACCTGATCCCTGCTGCTGGGTTCTGGCTATGATGCATACAAAGGGGTGGAACCCTACGCACAGCCTATTTACAGTGTGCACCGAAGATAGATTCAGCACTACACTGCTGCCCCGCCGGTGCTTCAGCCTGTGGATCTCCCCAGGTCAACATCTGGTTTGACGCTGGGTTTTATGACCGCTGCAGCCAGTGACTGGCCACAGTGGTGACGTGTCTCCAAGCATCATGTGACCCACTGATATGACACATGGGTGACTATTCACCACTGCAGCCAGTCAAAACAGATGTTGACGCAGGGAGACCAGTGACCTGCAGCGATGGAGCCAGAACCCAGCAGTTGGGATCGGGTCAATAACATTACCACCGCAGGTCCAGCCATGCTGTGAGGTCTGTAGAAAAGCTCCACAAAGGTGAAGAACCCCTTCAAGTACTTGTCATATAATATGCAATTTAAGAAGTGGCAAATAAAACCTGTATAGTACAGAACTGACTGTCTCGCCGTAACGCATTCATATATGTAGTCAATCAGTCCCTGTTCGGACCCCGCAGTTGTGTACAGTGACACTTGTCTAGGGACAATTCATCAGTGGCTATAATGACACAGTTCACGGTAGTAAAACTATTTTACATGCTGGGACCTGGTGGAAACTATGTAGACATGTCTGCTTATTTCACAGCTGTCCCAAGTGTTGACCGTGTGGAATCCACGTTACAGCCTTATGACATTATATGCGCCCATTCTACAAGGATGTGGAGGGGCCGATTCCTTTTTGCACTGCTTAAAGGGATTATTTGTCTGTTTATTTCTGTTTATAGTGTAAAATGTTAGCTGAAAAAAGGGTTTTGTTCCATGAAGGCAGCCCCTATCCATATGCTCGAGCCAGCGTGTATTACGGTATTTCACATGCTTTGGCCACAGAGGTCATCTCTGAGACCGCCCCTTTAATGGGCATCCGCTCTCCCTGATTTCCAGGAATGCAATAGAACGGTGTCCACTCTATTATTACAAGCAGATGGCAAAAATGGCATATAGACTTTTCGAAAATTGCAATAATCAACATGACCAGGCTTTGGCTTTAGTAGCCACCATAATAGCCCTTTAAGCCATTTTCACAGTCAGTATTTTGCGCCGGTGTTTTAAAGGGAGTCTGTAAGCAGTTTTGACCATGCTCGAATACTGCTGCTGGCAGAAGATAGGGTCTGGGGAAAGAAGGACAAACATACTGTTTGGAGAGCTTTTAACATCTGGAGTAGTGTGAATATAAAGGTAGATTTAGCTCCAGCAAGTGCCCAGGAGGCGGAGCTTCACTGTGAAGTGCCATCTGTGTTTAGCAGTTTCACAGCCACTCCCCTCCGTTGTGAGTGACAGCTGAAGCGTCCAAGCAGGAAAGCACTGTGAGGAAGATCAATACAGAGGACACTTCGAAGTGAAGCCCTGCACTGGGCAATGGCTGAATAAAACTTCATATTCACACCACTCCTGATAATGAATTGTATATTTGTCCTGCTTTCCTTAGGCTCTACCTACCTCTCAGAACGTCTGACAGACTCCTTTAAGTCAAACTCAGGAATGGAATCTATAAAGAAAAACTGTAATTGGAAGATTTGTGTCTCTTTTTTGTTTTGGCTTACAAATACTGATGGAAATACTGAGTTTACCCACATTTTTATTATTTTGTATTTTGCATGTCATATGTACAGTTTTTAAATGTATATTTAAAAAAACCCTGAAATCTTGCAGTTTTCACTTGGAGACCGATCCCTGCAGTAGGCTGACACTTACTGTTCTGATCACTTCTTAGCAGTTCTCTCATTAGCATTACAGTAAGGATTACGATACCAGTTTAAATCTGTGTATACAGTAGATAATCTAGACATCCACCATTCACAACAGGTGATAGACACAGCTCGCCCTGCTCTCACCTTTTGTGCAATGACCTCTGCACGGGTCACAGAGCATGCCCACAACATTCCCCAATATAAGTTAATGAATATCTCCAAAATACAAGTGCCTATGGTCCATCTCTCAATGCTCCGAAATTCTGGTATTCAGATAGGCAGGGGTCCGACCCCCGCTTATTAGCTGTTTGAGGAGGTCATGGTGCTCTGGTGAGTGCAGCTTACCAATCACAGTGACATCCATTGGATAGTGGTCGTGTTTGGTATTGCGTTCAGCCTTATTCACTTGAATGGCAATGAGCTGCACCTAGGACACGTGACTGATGAACGTCATGTCACAGGCCTAAGAGGCCTAAGGGCTCCCCAGAGTACCGTGGCCTTGTCATACAGCTGATTGGAAGGGGTGCCAGGTGTCAGACCACCACCAATCTGATATTAATGAGCCATTCTGAGGATAGGTTATGAATAGTAGAATTCTGGAAAACCCCTTTAACTGCAGCACAGCCAGGATGGTTGTCCCTTTAATCACGTACAAAAGAAAAGAAAATCTACCATATAAAAATAAAAAATCAGGTTAAAAAAAAACTAATATCACTGTCTGGTTTTAATTGGTAAAAAAAAATGTTTTTTATAGGTGCGACATTTAAGTTTCAAGATCTTGTATTTCCAATGAATTAATTTGTCGCCCCCCCCCCCCCTTCTTGCTTTCAGACGTATTAACATTGGAGCACGCTTCCAGGCAGATATTCCTGACTGCGGAGACAGAAGTCTGTCCTCTGCTGACAAGTATAAAGCAGACTTGGTTTGGTGTCCCCTGGATAACTTGGATGATAATAAAGGTGAGCAAAAAAGTTAAATCAAACTTTACTAATTATAAATACAACTATATCTCAAAAATACGGATGGCTCAAAGTTCCATTAAAATAAATAGTTTATTGATAACATTATTAAAAACATACACTACAGTTCATTATGCATGGGAAACCATTCATAAAAGCGCCATAACACATCCTGCAAATAAGTTGTAACCAGGGTACATACGCCCAGTATAACTTCTCCACGATAGTCTTATCTATGTCCTAACTTAGATAGTCCTCCTACTTTCTATAGTACAGCCCTTACACATTAGTATGAGATAGTTCACAGGTATGGCACCATCAGGCATCAACATACATAGACTGCTGTATCCTTATCTTCAATCAATGAACCTGGCTGACCCATATAGCATTAAGAAGTAGATCGAGGTTGTTTGCTTCGTCAGGACGAAGCAAACACGCGAAACGCGCAGTAGAGGGGGCGCCATTCCTGCACAGGAGAACTTTTAAGGGTATGTAACCTCGATCTACTTCTTAATGCTATATGGGTCAGCCAGGTTCATTGATTGAAGATAAGGATACAGCAGTCTATGTATGTTGATGCCTGAAGGTGCCATACCTGTGAACTATCTCATACTAATGTGTAAGGGCTGTACTATAGAAAGTAGGAGGACTATCTAAGTTAGGACATAGATAAGACTATCGTGGAGAAGTTATACTGGGCGTATGTACCCTGGTTACAACTTATTTGCAGGATGTGTTATGGCGCTTTTATGAATGGTTTCCCATGCATAATGAACTGTAGTGTATGTTTTTAATAATGTTATCAATAAACTATTTATTTTAATGGAACTTTGAGCCATCCGTATTTTTGAGATATAGATGTTTGATTGTAGGATAGCGTTCCTTTATATGCTGATCTAAACTAGTAGGATTTAATTATAAATACAAGAAGGCATCTGTATAAAAATCCAAGTGTATTTAATTGAATTTGTTTTTGGAAATTTAAAGGGATTGTCTCTTAAAGAGGTTTTCCAAGATTTTTATACTGATGGCCTATCCTCTCAATAGGTCATGAGTATCTGATTTTTGGGGGTCCGACACCTAGGCCCCCCTATCGATCGGCTGCTTGTGAAGTCGCCGGCGCTCACCGTAATGCAGTTGTCTTCTCACACCTTAGCCTACACCATGTGACATTACGTTCATCGGTGCAGCTCAGCCCCATTGAAGTGATTGGACTCCCATCGATCAAATAGGTCATCTGTATAAATGACTCAGAAAACCCGTTTAATATCCCCTATAGCTGTAGTGACCCCCCTCTCCTGTAAGTTGCTTTTTTCCCTCTTGGCTTCGAGGCCACTTTCTCTGTTGGACTGAGTACAGAAAACGAACAGAGAGGCAGCGTGCATGCTCATTTTCTCTTTAATTCATACGAGGAGACAGGACCCCTGTTGTTTCATTGTGGGGGTTTCAACAGTCCCCCACTGATTAGACAGCCCTATCCTGTGGAGGGGAGTATGTTTGTGATTTTTTTGGCTATTTTTGTTAGTTTTGTTCAGTTGAAGGAACTGATCTTTGAACTGGGGTTAACTGTAAATGCAGCAGAGCTGAACCTTTCAATTATCTGTGTAGTGCTGCATTGTTTATGCACCGTGATAATACTCTGATTTAAAGGGGCTGTCCAGCATTTTGGACTGTAATACCTGTCCCTAGCAGCATGTTGTACCAGTAAAAAACTGAAAGATCACCGATCAGAGCCACAAAGCTGCAATGAATCGGCGGGGAGCAGGTAATTGGGATTTTTTTTTTTAACAAGTACAATATACTGCTGGGAACAGTTAAAAAGCCCCAATAGCTGTACAACCCCTTTAAGGCAATGAAGCAGGTTTAATTGCAGTACTTGCAGAAATCCACAAATCCTTTGTTTGCCCAATGGTTTATCCCTTTCCCTATTGTTATATGTGATCAGAGAGTGCATGTTGAATGGTGTAGTCAGTAGTTTTGCATGCCGCTACCTTGCATATAGCCACAAAGATGGCTGGCTTTAATTGGCGTGTATGTACATTCTACTGATGTGATTGAGGCTACGTGAACATGGTCCATTGCTATGCGAGCGAGATGACCATGCTATGTACCTAACGGTTCCTCTTTCCATCAGCAGTTGAGGAGTTGCTGACAGCAGCCTGCTCCAGCATCTTACCAGGCGGAGGCACCAATCAGGAGCTAGCCCTTCATTACCTTCATGAGTCCAAAGGGAACATTTTGGTAAGTTTGTACATCAACATAATGGAAAATGCAGTATTCATCTAGTGAGTGAATACAAAAATATTAAAGGGATTGTGCAGCCTGCTTGTATTGATGACCTATCCTCGGGATAGGTCATCAATATTAGATCGGCGGGGGTTCGACACCCGACATCACCGCCGATCAACTGTGTGAAGAGGAGACGAGCGTCTCGGAAGTGCAGTGTTGCCACAAATACTGGCTCCATTCACTTGAATAGAACGAATACTTGTAATTACACTATGCCGCCACTGCAAGGGAGAGGACGGTTAGTGTAATGAAGAGGAAGCCGTGCTCACATGGAACACCGCCTACTCCTCAAACAGCTGATCAGTGGGGGGGTCCAAGGTGTTAGACCCCCACTGATCAGATATCCATGCCCTACCCAGAGGGGAGGTCCTCAATATATACTGCCTGCACAACCCCTTTAATTTGAAAAGATTTCTTCCAAGACTGAAAAATTACATTTATATTGTTCAAAATTACGGTAAAACTATGAATTCAGTTCTCTGTCCCTCTGCCTCTTTTCCAACAGGCTGCTCTTGCAAAGCTGCTATTGAAAAAACCAAAAAGGCACAAAGGCCATCATCTGGAAAACTATCATTACTCTGGTAAGCAGAAAAAAGTATCTACCCGTTTGTGTCGATCTTTCTGATCGTCTCCCTGTTTTTTGGGCAATCATGGCTCGTTTGCCAAACACATTGAACGCCTTATTTTTTTGATATTGTCCTAAAGTTCAGTCTGTTTCCGTACTTTCTGTTTTATCCAGGATCAGACAAGTGGTCTGTAAATGAGAAGAGACTTTTCAACAAGGGAATGGCCATCTACAAGAAAGACTTTCTGCTGGTTCAGAAACTGGTACGTAGCTGATGGTGTATAAGTTTCCCAACCTATGGCCGTCAGGGCATGCTGGAACTTTGTAGTTTTGCGAAAGCTTAGAGCCGCATTTACCAACCTATGTCCCTCTATGTAATATACTGTATATGATACGTTTTGTCCTCTGCATAGTTTGATTCCATGAACCTGAATACAGAGAAAATGGAATATCTGAATAAGTTCAGACTGCCATATCTCTGTATCCTGATGCTTTAGGACCTGCAAATCTATAGCAAACATATGAGGATTACATTTTAGTCAATGCAGTTCACTGCATTTCCAGGTATTTTCCCCTCACTGCTAAAGCAGAATAGGCTACAAAACATATGTACAGGCCCAGGGGGGTCTAACAACTATGACATACTGCACAAAGGTATTTGAGATTTGATGGCGGCATCCCAAGTCTACATTTTGGGGGTTCATTACTGGGAAAGTTAATAAAGTGAGAAGAAGTGATTGTTAACCAAGTGACACATTGACTAATACTCCTAAATATATCCTGGTAGCTGTAGAATTGGCACATAGCTCAAAGAGGAAACAGTGAGTAATAATCCACGATCCATGCACTACATGTCTACGTGTGAAGTGACCAAGTAACCCAAACCTGTTGTGGCTGATTCCAGATTAAAACAAAGACTGTGGCGCAATGCGTAGAGTTTTACTATACCTACAAAAAGCAAGTGAAGATAGGACGTAACGGCATGCTGATATTTGGAGATGTGGAGCTTGCACCTGATGAGAAAAACCCTAGAGAAGATTCAGAGATTGATATAAAGGTATTACTATATGTGTAGTATTTTCAGAATGTATCTAATCAGTGGGACTTGCATGTAAAAAAAAAATTGTGATTGTGCAAAATATGAAAATTCTGTCTTAAAAATGATGCCAGGGGCCTGCTGTGCAGAGAGAAACGGCCATGGCCTGCTGCCCGGCCGTGCCCGTATTGTGGCCTACAAACAGCGGGTCCGCAACATGCAGGCATCGGCTGTGTGCCCACCGCATCACGGATGTGGATTCATTCACTTGAATGGGTCCGCAATCCGGAAGGTGGGGTGCAGAATGGAGGCACAGAACCCCACGGAAGCACTACGGACTGTTTCCGTGGGGTTTCTCTCCGTGCCTTCCCATTGCAAAAAAATAGAACATGTTTTATTTTTTTAGGGTGCGAACGCATCAGGGACCCATTCAAGTTGAGTGTGTCTGTGGAATCCACACGGATGTTGCCCATTCATTGGGGCCCGTAAATTGCGGTCCTCTTGTGCATGAGTCCTAAGGTGCCGCAGTGTTGCAGCCCCTTCATTCTCAGGATTGGTAGAGGTCCCAGCATAATGGGAGATAGGAGTACACCTTTAAGATTTTTAGGGTGTGGTGTTTTAAAATGGGTTTTCTGAACCAGCAATTTCCTTCAAAACATTCTACCAGACCAGTGATGCCCTCTCATCCTGGCGATGGAAGGTTTTACAACCAGTCTCCTAACTATTTGGCTGACTTAGTAGTGTAGGGGAACGTGGTGTCCTAAGACTCTGCCTCCACCCAAATATTCAGCTGCAAAAAAAGTGTTGTGAACACTGCTTGGCTGAACTCCAGGTGCCTGCGTGCCAAGTCCTGCTGGCTGTTTGCTTACGTAGAGGAGGGAGTGTCTGCCAGCTTAGTTTATGTGTGTGTGAAGGGCAGGAGCTCCTATTCTACATCTGTTCTATCTGTCATGTTAAAGCCAGGCTGGTGTTAATAGCTGGAAGTTCTGTAATGGCTGAGCAGCTAATGCCTGAGAAATCTTCAGAGGAGAAACGCCAATTGTCATCACCAACCCGTAAAAAAAAATAATAATTGCTAAAAAAAGGCACTGGGGCACAATAATCTATGCTTTTACAGCACAAAAATGGCATAAAAGTCACATGAATTATGACGCATTCTGTATTTGCGCAACAATTTGGGACTTTTTCCATGTCGTCACTTTTTTAAAAGTGGGTGTGGCCTCCCCTAGCTCGAAAGATTTACTATTTATGTCAGAAACTGGTGTAAATTTTAACTGAAATCCAGCTCCTAGCAGTATTTAGAAAACGCTTCACATTTTTATTTCTGTATTTTTGTGATTCTCAGCACTGTTATCATGACGGCAGAAGAATAAAATGCAGTCCAACACAATAAATGCAGATAGAAAATTCACCGAAAATAAACGTTCCCATTGAAGCAAAGTGCCCGTCCCTGCCCTTCAAAAAAGTCACGCGTGACTTTGCGAATAACTAACTTTGGGTCATCAGAGCCCATACGTTCTAATACTGTACGGAGATGGATTTCCGTACAGTAATAATCCGAAGTTATGAAAAAAGCTACTTTGGATGTAACATTCGAAGCTCGCTTCGCTCATCGCTAAATGTAACCTTAGAGAAATAGGGCTTTCTTCCAAAAACGGCACCGCTCTTGTCCACAGGTTGTATGTAGTATGGAGCAGAGCTGCAATACCAGGCACAAGCCATCGGGGGCACTGTATTAGAAAGAAAGCCATGTTTCTTTAATCCTGGACAACCCAAATTTTTTAACGAATTAGGGACCAGCGTTATATTTTTTTTGCTAATTTTTTACTTTCCTTTTTTTTTTTTTTTTATTAGTCAATTGTAAATAGCACTTTTCAATGCATAGATTAGAACTGAATGTAAAGGGTGTATCCATACATGATCGCTCGGAGAAAATGGTCAAATGTGTAGCAGTCTCTGCGCTTCTTTCCCCAGGCTCCTCCTTTTGTGAGAAAGTATAATATTGCATCATAGTATTGTATGACGTATCAACACTACGGCCCTTGTACACAGACTGATGAGGATGTGCGCAACAAATGTTCATCCAACCATTGCCCCCGGTCGTTGTGCCCAGTGATCGGCTGACAAACGAGTAAATCCACGTTTATCGGCTGATGGCATCTTTACGTGGGCATAAATTGGCAGCAGGGGTCGTGCTGCCAATAAACTTGAATGCCTTACGTACGCGGCTAATGGATTCCTATATCGTTGATTGGCGCTCCTTATGGGTAGATGTTCACCCCTAGTCAGACTTCAACTAGAAACTAACAACCACCTATTTCTTTTTTTTTTTTTTTTTTACAAGACTTCTCAGCGACTTGGAGCAGGCATTCCTCCCCAAAACACAGAAGGTGATGATGCAGAGACGACGGTGAATAATGTGCATGCCTCAATGGAAGAGGAGGATGAAAAGAGGAATGCGCCTTCACAAATGAAAGTTACACAAACTTTACAAGCCAGTGAAATAGTAAGAACTCTCAGAAATAGCTGAATGACTAGCAATTTATGCCTTTAAGGCTACTTTCACACTTGCGCTTTCCCTTTCTGCTATTGACATCCGTCACAGGATCTCAATAGTGGGGGAAAATGCTTCAGTTTTGTCCCCATTCACTGTCAATGGGGACAAAACTGAACGAAACGGAGTGCACCAGAATGCATTCCGTTCCGTTTGGTTGCATCCCCATCGCGTACAGAATAACGCTGCAAGCAGCATTTTTCTGTATGCGATGTGGTGCAGAGCCATCCTGACACACAATGCAAGTCAATGGGGACGGATCCATTTTTTCGGACACAATAGAAAACTGATCCGTCCCCCCGTTCATAATGGATGCAGATGGTTGTATTATCAGAACGGAAGCGTTTATGATGATCGATGACTGATCCAGCAAAAACGCTGGTGTGAACGTAGCCTTAGCTGTATTCAGAACATAGATGATTAATGAGGATATGTTTAGAATGTGTGAAATGGCGGGTCCCAGATGTCCCATGACTCTGCCCTGCAATCCAAAGTGTCCTGTGGTGGCAGTGGTAAAGCGGAGTAGAAAGAGAGATCAGGAGTTTACAACTTCTCTTTAAAGAGGACCTGTCCCCTCTCCTGACATGTCTGTTTTAGTAACTACTTGCATTCCCTATGTAATAACAATTCTGGAGCCTCTATTCTTATGTCTGTGTTGTGCCATTCCTTTATTATTCCTGCTAGAAGTTATGAATGAATTAGTATCAGTCTGCAATGAAGGTATAGTTGGGTGTTACCAGTTGAGGGTGTCTGTCTGACACTAGCCGTAGAAATGGGATAGTATCAGATTATGCGGGGACACACCTTATCTGATAACACCCATCTGGACCCCCACTGCAAACTGCTAGCAATTCATAACTTCTAGCAGGAATAATAGGGAATGTCGCAACATAGAGCCATAAGAAGAGATGCTCCAGGATTACATGGGCAATGCAAGTAGTTACTAAAACAGACATGCCAGGAGAGGGGACAATGCCTCTTTGAAGGGGTATTTCCACCTTATAAAGTGATGGCATATCCCTTGAATTCATGATCGGTGGTTGTCTGACCTCTGGGACCCCCACTAATCGTGAGAATGAAGGGGCCACACAGGGTTACTTCCGCAGTGCGTTCCTTTTAGAAAGTTTCCTTGGAAAACGGAGACATGGCCACCTGCTGAGTAGGGGACTGCAGCATGGCCCCATTTTAGTGAATCGGGCTGGCTGCAGTTCCTTGCACAGCTCGGTGGTCAGAGTGCCACTGTACAGAGAGAACTGAGAAGGGGATGCAGCAATAAATTAGCTCTGCTGTTCCTTCATTATCAGCATCAGTGGGGGGTTGTCCAGATTTTGATCTTCATAGATCATAAAGTGATAGGATATCTTGACAATACATGGGGATAGCCCTTCACGATTGAATCTTTTGCTATAATTTACAAAATGGAGCAGACGCCTACACTAGCCATAACTACAGTACTGTGCAGACGGTTTAGGCAGCTTTGGAAAAAAATGTTGAAGTAAGAATGCTTTGAAAAGTAGAAGTATTGATAGTTTAGTTTATTTCTATCAATTAACAAAATGCAAAGTGACTGAACAAAAGAGAAATCTAAATCCAATCAATAGTTGGTGAGACCAAACCGCATCCGTTCTTCTAGGTACACTTGCACACAGTTTTTGAAGGAACTCAGCGGTGGTGGTGGGGCTGGTTGCTCCACACATCTTGAAGAACTAACCACAGATCTTCTGTGGATGTAGTCTCGCTCGAATCCTTCTATCTCTTCATGTAATCCCAGACAGACTCGATGATGAGATTAGGACTGTGTGGGTCCCATAATCATCACTTCCAGGACTCCTTGTTCTTCATAACGCAGAAGATAGTTCTTAATAACACTGGCTGTATGTCTTGGGTTGTTGTCCTGCTGCAGAATAAATTTTGAGCCTCCCTGGTGCTATTGCATGATGGATCTGTCTGTATTTCTCCGCATTGAGGACCCCATTAACCAGGACCAAATCCCCAATTCTATTTGCTGAAAACTTTTTTCAGAGGATGAAAAACACATCATGCTTGTTTCCCTTCTAAATCAGAAGATGTTCAGCAGTGCCATCAGCTCAGAACTGACAGAAACTGGTGGAACCTGGGTACACCCATCTACTGTTCAGACAGGTCTGTCCAGAAGTGGTCTTCATGGAAGAATTGCAGCCAAAAAGCCATATGTTCGAGGTGAAAACAAAGAAAAGTAACTCAACTATGCACAAAAACAGAAAAATGGCAGCAGGAGCTCTGGACTGTGGAGTCAAAACTTGACCTATAAGTCTATTTGGCTGTAACAGAAGGCAGTATGTTGGCTGAAGGGAACAGTGAAGCATGGTGGAGGCTCTTTGCAAGTCTGGGACTGCATTTCAGGAAATGGAGTTGGGGATTTGGCTAGGATTAATGGTGTCCTCAATGCTGAGAAATACAGGCAGGTTATTATCCATCAGGGAGTCGTCTGATTAGCTCCACATTTATTCTGCAGCAAGACAACGACCCCCAACAAACAGCCAATGTCATTAATAACTTTCTTCAGCATTAAGAAGAACAAGGAGTCCTAGAAGTGATGATATGGTCCACACAGAGCCCTGATCTCAACACCATCCAGTCTGTCTGGGATTACATGAAGAGACAGAAGGATTTCAGCAAGCCTACTTTCAGAGGAGATCTGTGATTAGTCCTCCAAGATGGTCGAAACAACCTCCCTGCCAAGTTTCTTCAAAAACTGTGTGCAAGTGTACCTAGAAGAAGTGAGTCTGTTCTGAAGGCAAAGGTCACACCAAATATTTATTTCATTTATATATTTTTTTTGTTCATTCACTTTACAGTTTGTTACTTGATAAAAATAACACTTAAAAAAAACTAATTTTAAGTGTTAGTTTTAAAATCTTAACACTTCTATTTTTTTTAAAGTATTCTTATTTGCAGCATTTTTTCCACACCTGCCTCTCACGTTTGCACGGTGCAGTACATCATGTTACCGCATTGGATTTGTAGCTGCTTATGGGCATATCATGTCCTGTACAGGATTGTATGATGACCGTGTACCAGCCACGTGCTGTCCAGTTGGCAAAGTGTTGCAAAATGTATGGTCCAAAAATAAGCACGATAATCCTTCACAATTACTATCTGGCATGTTGGGAAATGTAGCAAGCAGAGGGTAATGAGGAGCTGTGCTCTGGTCTGATCAACTTGGCATATGTTTTTCTTTGACCGTTTTTATTTTTAAGGTGCCCAAAAAGTATAGGCAAGGACACTATTGATGACCACAACATGCATGTGTATGTCAGTTAGTAGTGACAGTTCCACAATGTCAGAGAAATGTTACAGGGACTTGTTGTTGTGACATTTTTAGGGGCTGTAACAATTAGGATAAAAAAAATAGGGTAAATGGAAAGAATAATCAGATTTTCTTCAGCTGACCAAAAAAGTTGCATTCAATATATTTATACAGATAACTGTCTTATTTCCCCTCAGTCAAATGACACACTGCTCTTAAGAAATCAAGACATGGACATGTCATTGACCGTAAAGACCCCCAAACCGAGGGGGCGAAGACCACGGGCGAATATTCCTGCAGATGATGCAAAAAAGACTGAGAATACAAACAAGACTCCAGCAGCACAAGAGGGCAGTTTCCCTTGTAAAAAATGTGGCAGGTGGGTCACATCTAAAAATGACACTAAAAACAGCATACAGCTGCACCTCCGCTGATCAGCTCTTCAAACAGCCGATGGGCAGGGGTGCTGGGAGTCAGACGCCGATCGATCTGTTTACCTATCCTGAGAATAGGCTAACAATATTATACTCCTTGAAAACCCTTTGAAAAATTAAATCTGCCCCAGTATCTTTTAAGAACCCAGCAACACCCCTGATAACTTACACACCCTTCACTCCATGGTTCTTGCACAATACAATATCAAGTAGATCTCGAGACCCTCCCACATTTCTAAGGTTGCATTCCCCTGATATAAAAAAAATATGTAAAGAGGGTTTTTCCCATTTTGTACTACTCTTTTTTTTCTATGTGGCTCATTAGGGTGTGTGGGCATAATATGGGACTGACGCCTTTTCCCCAAGGCCTAGGAAATCCAGATCCATGGTGATCGGTGGCTTCACTCTGGAAAGGCATTTTCTAGTTTTAACATCCCATTTAAAGGGGGTTTTTCCGGGAGGAAAATATTGATGACCTATCCTCAGGATATCTAATCAGTGGGCTCCATACCCCTGGCCTCGCCACCCATCAGCTGATTTAAGAGGCCATGGCAGCTTGCTGAGCATTGCGGCCTCTTTACAGCATACTAAGCACAGCACCCTTCATTGGATAACCGCAGTGCTTTGTATGGCCCCCCCAGAACCATCCATTTGAATGGGACTGAGCTGCGCCTAGGCCACGTCACTGATGAACATTTCACATACAAACAATAGAACTGATTATTCTAAATTAAAGTGGTATTATACCTACTATAAATGAAAAAATAAAAGCTCTTGTCTCACATTTTTGATCAAACGTGTCAGGCCCATCTACCAGGAGTCAAGGTGGCTTCCGCAGATGGGTACCTAACACTAACAGAATTGCCTCTCTTGGACTTGCCCAAGCCTACAATGTTCAGGGCAGTGTACTGTAGGCACCAGCTACATTTATACTCTTCTCAGAAGCCCCCTGTGACCATGAATATGCTAGTCTAAATTTTCTTGTAGTATATATTGAGGTTAGCGGCCTCTTTTAGACTGAGCAACGCCCATCTGCTTGGGGCTTCTGAGCAGAGTATAAATGTAGCTGGTTCCTACACCGCCCTGAACATTGTAGGCTTAGGTAAGTCCAAGACAGGCAGTTCTGTTAGTGTTAGGTATCCATCTGCGGAAGCCACCTTGACGTCTGGTAGATGGGCCCGACACACGTTTGATCAAAAATGTACGCAAAGAGCTTCTATTTTTTCATTTATAGTAGGTAGAATACCATTGTAATTTAGAATGATCCCCATTTCTCAGTTCTTTTGTTTGCATGTGAAATGTTGTGCCGTCATACTGTTACTGTATGCTTGCTTTATAGATGTGCACTTGTGACCATTAATGTGCTAGTCTAAATTTTCTTGTAGTTTATCCTGAGGATAGGCCGCCAGTATTAAACTCTTGGAAAACCCCTTTAATTGTATTGCATGTGACCTTTTAGATAACGGATAAATGTACATTAAGCAACCTGTATTGAGTTCAATTAGGATCACGTGCTTCAAGCTAAATGTCACATATGCACTTTTCAGGGATATGACGTGCGGGTAACTAGAAGTAGCTAGTCTATCTCGACCTACCTGCAAACTGAGCATAAATCACACCTCAATACAGGTCACAAACCCCAGATATGTATTGCAACCACCTCCTGAATTCTGGGGCCCAATGGGTAAGATGGGGCCTTTTTCTGACTCTCCCTCCAATATAGAGGAAAATAAGGACTAGGCAAGTTGTATTTCAACTGTGACACTATAGTCTCCGTGAGATAAACCCCTAAACTCTAATTTCTGCAACCAACCCCCTTCCTCATGGTCCTGCAATTTAAAGTTATTGGGGCCCTGTTAGACCAAATAATATTCGGGCCAATTATTGAGAACAAGTGAACATAGGAACGGTCATTTCCGATAATTGGCCTGTATGATTGTGCCGCTGATCAGTCAATAAATGGAAGAAAGACGCCTAATTATTGGCAGCACATCTCCTTGTGTAATCAGGAATGGGCTGCCGAATATCAACAGAACTGATGAGGGAGGAACGACATTCACTTTGCATTGACCCGTGTAATAGGGTGGTGAGATTATATTATCCATCGGCGCTCATCCTGCCCGAACATCAGGCATTTCTGGGTGTATAGGCTTTACAAAATTAACCAAGTGGGTGCCAAATATAGTCGTCTTACCTTTTCATCACACTTGCTTACTTCAGATAATCAGCAGGACTTCTCTCCTTCCAGGGTCTTCTATAAAGTGAAAAGCCGCAGTGCACACATGAAAAGCCACGCAGAACAGGAAAAGAAGGCAGCGGCTCTAAAGCAGAGTGAAGCGGCTGCTGCGGCCGCTGCGAGGGCAGCGTTAACCGCGCGGTCCCGTCAGATGGAGAGCAGTGACAGTGGGAGTAGCAGTGACAGCGTGACCAGCAGCAGCAGTGAGAGCTGTGACAGTTCAGATGGTGAGATATAACTGGAGCTCTCCGCTGGCGCAGTGAGGCTGGAACCTCGCTTCATTCCCTTTACTTTTTTTTTTGTAATTGAACGCTTGCAATTTCTGCAAGAATCAAACTGATGAACAGTGGACTCGGGACTTTTTATCTTCTTAAATTAACTATTTATTTGGTAATCTACAGTGTATCATATGTTTTGGAAAGTAAACCTATATTTTCTATCTTACCCTTGTGCCTGTAAAGACAAGTTACATAAAGAAAAAAAAAAAAATTCTGCAAGACAACGCTTGTCTTCTTTCCTTTAAAACCTGCCACCAGGAGGCTTCCTGAAGAAACATTTCTGTTGTGGACCTTGCTTGGTTTCCTGTCACTGTGGAAAGTGCATTTTATTCAGTTGTATTTTTCTCTAGTAGCATTCACTGTATTGCAATGTGGAATTTTGCACAAACCCGTGAGTGCGCTACTGCCGAGGTTTGACATTTTACTGAATGATCATCCGTATTGAAATTTGTCTATCCCTGCCAAAGAACAAAAGGGCTACTCGGATAACAGTGCGACCGCAACACTGCTCCTGCCATGCTACCCTTTCAGGACAACCTCCTTAGTTGTCCTCCGTCAGTTGTACCTTGGTCTGCCTGACGTCGGGGCAAGATCTGTGTAATAAAGTGTGCCTTGTAGCCTGCGCCTAAGGAGCACAAATTATCTGTACACAGTAGAGGCGGCCATTTTATGGGTTAATTTTGTAATAAGGCCTCATCCACACGGCAGTAATAATTAGACAAATTATTCCGAAATCGCTTGTCTTCAACAATTAGCCTGTGTAGAGCACCCGATGCTCGTTCAGCAGGGAATCGTCTTTCAGGCCGGAACCAAAAATCATCTGTGCCGGCCTGTGTCTAAACAAGGATCTGCTGCCCAGGAGCAATAACTTTCTATGGGGGCAGGCGGTCACTCGTCATACAGTGGAGTTGATTGCTACATGTAAATGCAGCCCTCATCTCTGCTGACAGTCGGGCAACTATTGGGAATGTTTGTTCCCGATGATTGCCTGATATATCGGACCATTAGTATGAATCTACGAGGACTGTATTGCAGCCCAGGTCTGGTTCCCTTCTCCAAACCTAATATTCTTGCAATCTCAGAAGCAGTAAAAGATATAAATGTAGACCTTGTAATAAATGAAGCCCGGAAGACACTTCCCTGACTTTTTTTTGTAACCCTTTAAATTGCGATTTGGAATGGAGTAGAATAGAGAAAGAGGACGACATTGTGGTAAGTCTTCCTAATACCTCTTCCCTTAATTCTATTTATCTTCAGGGTTGCAATAACAAAGACTGGTAACTATTCAAGAGCATCTTTTTGGGGGGATTCTGTGTTGCGTAGGGATGAGCGAACTTCATGTTTTGAATTTCGGGTTTGGAGTTCTGGTTTTCTGGCAATTCCGTAATCACAAAATATAACTGAATGCTATGACGGCATGCACCACAGAAGCCTTTAGGAGGCATTATGTCATAATAGAAGTCTATGGGCAGTATAACGGATCCGTCCAGTTTCTGTTATGAAGGACAGGACTCCATCATAGAATTCTGTTCCGTGATAACAGAATCCATAACGGAATTGCCAGAAAACCTGAACCCAAACTTCAAAACATGAAGTTCGCTCATCCCTAGTGTTGAGCTGTTCCTCCGTTATTACCCTTTGAAATGTCTGAGTAAATTTGTCAACCATACCGTTTCTCTAGTCAGTGGGCACGCTCCTATACACTGATGCTGTCCTAACAGCGCTGACGGTCACAATGTGCACATCCTTTTGAAAAAGGGGAATGTTAAAGGGGTTATCAGTATCTGACTGGTGGGGGTCCGACTCCCACCAATCAGCCGTTTGGGAAGGCACTGGCACTCGGAGTAGCGCCACGACCTTCACTCAGCTCACCAAGCACAGCACCATACATTGTATAGCGGCTGTGCCTGGAATCACAGCTCAGCCCCATTCACTTAAATGGGTCTGAGCTACGTCTAGGCCACGTGACCAATGAACACTGAGGGTGCCGTTGCCATCTCAAACAGCTGATCGGTAGAGGTCCTGGGTGTCAGCCCCCTACCGATCAGATACTGATGACCTATCTAGAGAATAGGTCACCAGTGTAAAACTCCTGGAAAACCCCTTTAACACCCAGTTTATTCCTACGTTTCCCAGAGGCACTACAAAAGTAACAGGACAGAGTTCTAAGAAAGGAGGCCCCAAAATTATTTTATGGGGAACACAAGTATTTGCTAGGTGTGTTGGGGGAGCTGATGGGTCCGTTTTTAAATAATCATGCGTAAGATTTGTGGGCCATTAAAGCTGTGATATTGGTCCAAAGGACTTCTTGGACTGTATGCCCTTACAGTGGTCGCCTCTACAAGGTTTACATGATGTGTGCGCTTCATTACAGCAAGATTATTGTGTAATATTAGGAGATGAACTCAGTTTGTGTTACAGAATGTGTGGAACCATTCATTTTCCAGCACAACCTTGCGTAAGAATTCTGTATTTTTTAACAATTTATGAAAGTCTAAAGCTCTACAATGGAAATAAAATCTATGTATATACACTATATATGTACAAACATCTACAGTATATCTACTTTGTTTTGTAAAATAGTACTTTATATGCTTCAGAGACAATCTGTATGTGTGAATACTTTTGAACAGAGTGATTGACACCTGATAAAATATTAACTGCCTATTTTTTTTAATTGATGTGTATTACAGTATAAACACATGAACTTAAAATTTGCTATTAATGGTGGCCCATGAAATGCAGTTTTGTAATCATTCTAAACCTACCATGTAGAATTATCAGGGACATTGTGTTATTAGTTTCCACTTTTCCAATGCTGTTTTTGGAAGTTGTCGGGCGAGACCAGTTGCCACATTCAAGAGGCTGTCTAGAGTTTGTGAAATGTAAAAAAAAAAAAAAAATTACTAATATACTTTAGTCCTCAAATTCTGCTCAGATCTTCTTTTTTCAGAGACCATTTCCTGGTCCCGGCAGCTCGACTTCAACATTTATTCTGACACAGGTTGGTGATGTGCTTGAAGGGGGCTGGCTGGCTGATGTCATCAGTGACCAAGAAGGTGGGTGGGCAGGCTGGCTGGCTGATCTCATCAGTGACCGAGAAGGCGGGCGGGCTGGCTGATGTCATCAGTGACAGAGAAGGCGGGCTGGCTGATGTCATCAGTGACCGAGAAGGCGGGCGGGCTGGCTGATGTCATCAGTGACAGAGAAGGCGGGCTGGCTGATGTCATCAGTGACAGAGAAGGTGGGCGGGCTGGCTGATGTCATCAGTGCCAGAGAAGGTGGGCGTGCTGGCTGATGTCATCAGTGCCAGAGAAGGTGGGCAGGCTGGCTGATGTCATCAGTGCCAGAGAAGGCGGGCGGGCTGGCTGATGTCATCAGTGCCAGAGAAGGCGGGCGGGCTGGCTGATGTCATCAGTGACAGAGAAGGCGGGCTGGCTGATGTCATCAGTGATGCAGTGACAGAGAGGGGGTTGGCTTAGGTATTGAACTGATCCAGACAGCAAATGTCAAGCACCCCACAAACAGACCCTGTGTCAGTATGGATGTGATAGTGGAGCTGCCGGGACCACTCAAGGGGCTCTAAAATAGGACAATCCAAGCATCCAATTTTGAAAAGTATATGAGTGAGTTAAAAAATAATAATAATCCATTTCATAACCAATGAACAGATTTTGCTGCTGGACAACCCCTTTACTTTTTTTTGGCCAGGAAAAACTAATTAAAGAGGATTTGTCACCACTCCTGACAAACCTGTGTTAATAGCTTCATGCATTCCCCATGTAATAATTCTGGAGCATCTATTCTCATGGCTCTGTGCTGGGCCATTCCTTTATAATTCTAGCTAGAAGTGATGAATGAAGGTCCAGCTGGAAGTTACCAGTTGGGGGTGCATCCAATCAGTGCTGGCAGTGTGAGACTGTGCCTGGACCCCCACCCCCGGTAACACTCATCTGGACATTCGCTGCCAACTGCTAGCAATTCATTCATAACTTCTATCAGGAATAATAAAGGAAGGGCACAACATACAGTCATGAGAATAGAGGCTCCAGAATTGTTATTACATGGGGAATGCAAGAACTTACTAAAACAGGCATGTCTGGAGAGGGGGCAGGTCCTCTTAAATGGATTGAAAACCAGTGAAATATACTTCTACCCTTGAAATCTATGCAAGTTTTCTTATTGTTATTAAATTGGCTGTCGGGATAAAAAAAAATGTCTGCTTTCTTAAAAACAAACAGTGCCACACTTGTCCACAGGTAATGGGTGGTATTGCAGCTCAGCCCTTTTACTTCAGTGGAGCTGAACTGCAATAAGTGATGCAAGTCGACATATGTGGCGCTGTTTCCGGAATAACACCGCCATGTTCTTCTAGTCCAGCAATGCATTTTGCCTTTCTTGTTTGTATAGAGAGATGTGCGCTCCACCAGGTGGGGGTCAGAGTATAAGATATGCTCCCAGTGCACTAACGTAAAATCCATCTGCTGTACCTTGTGCTCCTGAATCTTAGAATTGTTGACATCTTGAAGACAATTTCTCCATGAAATAAAAAATATCACCAGTAAATGTAACTTGGTAAGTTTTTCTCCAGAGTTGTCAGCATTCTCTTCTATCCATTTTTGGGAAAGGTTGTCAGCAACCACTATGGCTGCCATTACAACTCCTATAGAGTCTGCACCCAACTATGCCAGCTTACTAACCTGAAAATTGACTTTATATATTTCCATATGGCTTTGTACTAGGCACGCCTGCCATTTACATCGGTCAGAAAGCCAAATGATAAACTTTACAGAAGCTGTCGTGGCAGCTGTATTGGTCTCAGATGAGACTTATTAATTGGTCATATTTTTAGTTTTATGACGAAATGTACCTATATCCGGTAAATTCTGAAAAAAGGAAACAAAAACCTCCTGCCTTCCTGTAAAGAAGCAGAAATGCCCAAAAATGTTGTTTGCCCGGTAGCACATTAGGACAGTGTTTCCCAACCAGCGTGCCTCCAGCTGTTACAAAGCCAAAGGCTGTGCGGGCATGCTGGGAGTTGTAGTTTTGCAACAGCTGGAGGCACGCTGGTTGGGAAACACTGCATTAGGACACTATCTTAAGCTAGTCCTCAAGGAAGCTTACCTGGTCATATTTTCAGGATATCCTATAGCAGGGGTAGGCAACCTCCGGCACTCCAGCTCTTGTGAAACTACAACTCCCAGTGTGCATACTTACTCTGCTCTTCTCCGAACTCCCATAGAAATGAATGGAGCATGCTGGGAATTGTAGTTTCTCAGCAGCCGGAGAGCCGAAGGTTGCTGATCCCTGTCCTAAGCTAATATTAGCTTGATAAAACTAAATGACCTGTTGGTCTTGCCTCGCTTCAGCAAATGGCATTTATCCTGTAGAGAAAGTTACTAATGTATTGTGATTGTCCATATTGTCTCGATTCATTTTTTCCATCACATTATACATGGCTCATACCTAGGGATTATTATGACCACCCTGTAATTCAGCAGTGGTGGTCGTGCTTGCACATGATAGAAAAAGGCTCTGGCCTCTCTGTGGCATGGACCGTGGGAAAGTGCACAGGCTACAGTGTGCAACCACGACCACCACTGCTGGATTACAGGGTGGTCATAACCATGGAAATGAGCGGTGTATAATGTGATAGAAAAACGAATCCAGCCAGCAAAGGAGGCAACATGGAGAATCCCAATACATTAGTAAGTGCCTTGTAGTAACTTTCTCTACATGATAAATGCCACTTGCTGTAGTGAGACAACGCCTGTAATGAATGAGTTTGGAAATCCTGCAGATCTATTATATGCAAATCTGTATAAATACATCAGAAAGTATGTCTTTTTCCATGCATTATTTATCAGGTATTGCTCCATTTTCGCCAGGACTACAAGGACTCCCTATGTGTCAAGTCATTACAAAAGTTACATAAAATAAGCCAGGTACCATTTTATTTTATTTTATCGATAGCATGAAGCTAATATGTACAAAGGATCCCTAATATGACTGATAAATGTATAGCTTATCCCAGATAGTTTACCACTGGGATTCTGTCTGGTCTTTGTTTTACTAGCTGATCATCAGAGACACGTGCTGTATGATGTTGTGTCTAACAGCAAAGTGTCGCACAGTTCGGGGGCCAAACCCCTTTTAATGCATTATGATGCAGCATGCTACATTTTTACGTTAGACCTCTCCTAGCATTTCTATTTTAGTAAATCCTTGTATTCTTCATTCAATGATTCTGGAGTACCTTTTCATATAACTGTTGTGTTGTTCCTCTGTTATGCCCCCTCAAATTGTATTAATAAATTGATAACTTGGTGTTACCATTTAGGGTGTGTGTCCTTGACAGTCTGATACTGTCTAGTCAGTACCAGACATTGTCAAAGTGGCATGCCCGAACAAAGGGAAGGTACCGTCCAGTCGTTAGTTTATTCTTAGATTTTCAGGAGGGATAACAGTGGAACATCACAATGCAGAATGATGGGAAGAGATGCTCAAGAATTGTTATTACATGGAGAGTACAAGTATTTCCTAAAACCCAGGAGAGGAGAAAAGTCCGCTTTATATAGGATGGCTGCTTGGACTAGTGCTGAGCGATGACAATCCTAAGTGTTCAATATCCTGCAGCAGCACAAAAGGAAAAATGAAACAATACACAATTCCCAGTTACAATGATGGGCTATTCATGTAAGGCACTGATGTGTTGGGGTCTTCCAGAGCAAGGAGCAGATGCTTTCTGCTGTAGCTACTAGAGGAGCGTGCTGATGTATAGCCAAAATAGCATGGTACTGTGTTAGGGTACTTTCACGCTTGCGTTAAACTTTTCCGGTATTGAGTTCTGTCTTTGGGGCTCGATACCGGAAAAGAACTGATCAGTTTTATCCTAATAAATTCTGAATGGAGAGAAATCCGTTCAGTATTCATCAGGATGTCTTCAGTTCAGTCACTGCACGTTTTTTGGACAGAGAAAATGCCGCAGCATGCTGCAGTTTTATCTCCGTCCAAAGTTCCGGAACACTTGACAGAATGCCAGCTCTGGCATTCATTTACATTGAAATGTATAAGTGCCGGATCCGGCATTAAAATTACCGCATCGACTGATACGGTCTTCCGGTCTGCACAGACCTTTAAAAATATGAAAAAAACAAATACCAGATCCATTTTTCCGGTATTGCAATGCATTTGTTAGACAGATCCGCATCCGGATCCGTCTACAAATGCTGTTCGTTTGCATACAGATTGCCGGAATCCAGCGACGCAAGTGTGCCCTTATTCAGAAAAATCTGTGATGTTTTTGCATTAAATCTATGTGAATACTTTTGCGATAAAAAAGACAAACCTATTTACGGTGTAAATGTGCCGCCGATCCCCTGATGAACTAGCAAAACGCTCATTCACTGGGTGATCCTGTGGCAGGCACCACCGATCATGGTTTCTGGGTAGCAGATCGTACTGTGTAAACAGTGATCTGCTGCCCAGAAACAATGCAGCTCTATGAGTACGAGTGATCGCAATACCGACTGCTTGTCCTCATACTGTGGAGGTGATCGCTGCATGTAAATGCAGTGGTCTCCTCTACTGAGCCAGCAGCTGACTGTCGGGAATAAATGCTTCCTTCCCGACAATCGGCTTCTGCTCGGCGTGTCTAAATGCGCCTTAAAAGTCCCTTTATGCCTCATTCACACAGTCAGTGTTTGGTCAGTGATTTCCATCAGTGATTTTGAGCCAAAAAAAGGTGCGGCTCCAAACACAGAATAGGTGCAGATCTTTCTCTTATACTTTGTCTGTAGAGGCTCCAATCCTGGTTTTGGCTAACGATCACTGACGGAAATCACTGACCAAAACACTGACGTGTAAGGCTGGAAACACACCTAAGCGTTTCTGAATCGCGCGTTTTAGTAACTAAGAAACGCGCATCATACGCGCGATTCAGTGATTCTCCCCTATTTCAGCATGGTCCATAGGCGCGTTAAAGCGCCCGAAAGAAGCTCATGCTGAAGCGACAGCGTTTGGCGTTTTTCAGCGCTGTAAAACGCCCAAATGTGAACTATGCCCATAGGGAAGCATGGCTTTCCACATGTTGTGCGTTTTACAGCGCGTTTGAACGCGCTGAAAAACGCTTAAGTGTGTACCTAGGGTGAATGAGGCTTTACACTGATGGAGATAACGTTTACTTAAATGTGGAAACCCCCCGCCCCCCACCTTTTTGGACACTTAAAGGGGTTGTACCTTCTCAGATATTGGGCGCATATCGCTAGGATATGCCCCCATTGTCTGATAAGTGCAGGTCCCACCTCTGGGACCTACACCGAGAACGGAGCCGGGAAGGTGGTGGCTGGAGGACCTCACCGGTCCCATTCATTTCTATGGGGCCGACGGAAACAGTCGAGCGCTGGCAGCCCCATAGAAGTGAATGGGGGGGCGGCTGTGCATGCGCAGTGCGCCCTCCACAACCTTCATGGATTCGTTCTCCATCTAGATATATACCCCTTTAGGTGTATGTTCACACTACAGATTTAGAAAACACGCTGTGCTGTTTTTGGCATGCTTTTTTTTAACTTACCTTCCATTTTAATGGGAAAATCGGCATTCTGCTTCTGCAAAAATACAGCATGGGGGAAAAGGCAAGTTCTGCCTCCCATTGAAATGAATGGGAGGCATTTTAGAGGTGTTTTTTGGTGCAGAAAAAAACCACCAAAAAACAAGGTGTGAATGGGCCTTTAGTCTACATCAACCGTGGAATCCCAATAGACAAATGTTCCAGCAACGCGTTCTTAATAACTTGAATCCCTTATTGAGTTCCCTTATATTAACTGCAACAAAAAGAGTTCAGTCCATACAAATGCCCTGTAGTCTCGACAGGTCTCAAACTCTTTTTTGTTTTGTTGCTTTTAATATGACTCAATTAAGGATTCAAGTTTTTAAGGATGAGTTACTGATACATTGTATCTATTGGGACAGCCCTTTAAAGCTTGTGCTATATCTGCTGCCATTAGGCGGCACAGTTATTAATTCATCTTTCCCAGGTCATAAGCACGTTAGTATGGGTTTCCACCTACACTCACCAGCCATTGCATGACAAATCTCCAGTCTTCTGCTTTATCATAATACCACTGCTAACCACCATAAAATACTAGGATTCACACATTATTTCCATTTCCAGCACTCACCTTTTACTTTTAAACTTCTAAGAGCATTTGATGTGGGGGCAGAACTTAATTTAAAGGAGTTGTGCCATGAAACACATTCTACATTTTTCAAACCAGCGCCTGGATCTGAATCATTTTGTAATAGCATGTAAATAATAAAATGTATCGCTATGTATCAGTATAGTGCCACCTGCTGTTTGTTCTTTTCCACCACACTGAGGTGGTCACACGCGCTCAGTTTAAATGTTCAACTGTCACCAGCCATATCTACTGTTAGAAGCTGTGACCGTTACTGGGAAAGGACTACAGCAGAAAGGACACGCTCTTGAGCGGTAAGGCCTCTTGCTCACGAACGTTGTGCATCTATTCTGTGCATTGGGGACAGCAATTTGCGGTCCCCAATGCACGGGCAACGTCCATGCGGCGGCCGGGACAGATTGAGACCTATTCGACTTGAATGGGTCCGTGATCCGTCCGAAACGGAAAAAAAAATAGAACAAGTTTTATTTTTTTGCGGTGCGGAGGCACGGACAGAAACGCCACGCAAGCACTCCATAGTGCCTCCGTGGGGTTCCGATCCTTTCTTCCGTTCCGCATCTCCATGATTGCGGCCTGCAATACGGCCACGGGCACACAACGTTCATGTGCAAGAGGCCTAATAGAGAGAAAACGACAGCAGAAAGGATATGTCCCCTGAGCCGATAGCCTGAAGAGAATCTAGTAGAACACTTGGAGCAATCACTGGGGAGATCTCTGGACCAATGTGCGGTACACTGATTGTCATGTACTATATGATGTAGATCAGTCATGGCATAACCCCTTGCTGCCAGTGTTCAGCCAGTCTCTGGCTCTATTGGCAGCTGACGTTGGTTAAGTACAGTGTTAATGGCACTGGATCCAACAGCTTAGTGTCCTTTCACACTTGCGTTCTGAGGATCCGGCAGGCACTTCCGTCCCGTTGGATCCGTCAGAACGCAAGTCGCCTGAAGCATTAGAAGACTGATCAGGATCCTGATCAGTCATCGAATTGCTTTCAGGTTACTATGGCAGCCAGGACGCTACTAGCGTCCTGGTTGCCATAGTAGGAGCGGGGGAGCGGTATACTTACCATCCGTGCGGCTCCCGGGGCGCTCCAGAATGACGTCAGAGCCCCCCATGCGCATGGATCACGTGATCTATGCACTGGGGCGCCCTGACATCATCCTGGAGTGTCCCAGGAGCCGCACGGAATGTAAGTATGCCGCTCCCCGCTACATTTTACCATGGTAACCAGGACTTTAGCGTCCTGGCTGCCATGGTAACCATTGAGAAAAAGCTAAACGTCGAATCCGGCGATGCGCCGAAACAACGTTTAGCTTAAGGCCGGATCCGGATTAATGCCTTTCAATGGGCATTAATTCCGGATCCGGCCTTGCGGCAAGTGTTCCGGATTTTTAGACAGAACAAAAAGCGCAGCATGCTGCGGTATTTGCTGTGTCCAAAAAACGTTCCGGTCCTGAACTGAAGAGGGGGGGCGCCAGGACATCAGTAGTGTCCTGGCTGCCATGGTAACCGATCGGAGCCCCAGGACAACTGCCACTGCCACCAATAAGTGAATAGAAACATAGCCTGCATGTGCCGGCCATATACCATACTGGGCCTCTGTGACTGCACTCTGCTATTCACGCAATTAACCCCTCAGGTTCTGAGGGGTTAATTGCGGCGGATCGCAGCAGGCAGTCATAGAAGCGGGTATGATATATGGCCGGCACATGCAGGCATATACGACCTTTAATTAGGGCACATAGGGGCACTTACTGTATGTATGTGCGGGGCTCCGTTCGCCCGCTCTGGCCCCCGTCACATGGTGGGAACACCAGGGAGGAGACATCAGCTTCTCTCCCTGGGCGTTCCTTCTCCCTGCCTGTGACGTTCTGCCACAGGCCACAGTCCCTCCCCTCCTCCGCTCTCATTGGTAGCAGTGGCTACAGTCCCTCCCCTCCTCCTCTCTCATTGGCAGCTCTCAGTGGGGAGGGAGGGACTCCCTCCTTCTCCACTGTGCCGGCTCAGGAGAACATGGTATGTGCCGAGAGCAGCGCATACCATGTTCTACCGCGATATGGCGATATAGACAAAATCGATATCGTGGCACAAATTCATATCGCATATCGTCTATATCGCCATATCGTCCCACCCCTACCCTGTAGCAGACTGTTCCGATCTCGATCTATGAACATGAGGAATACATGGAGATCAGATATGTCCCCAGTAACACGCTGTGATCTGTATTTTGTGTGTTGGAGGTTACAACCCTGTATACTGTGTGCTACCTGAATACAATACATTTGTTAGAATGGCTACAATATAAAAAAAAAATCTGTTAATTATCACCTCTAATTGAGCTTTTTGTCTTTTGTAGACTAACCAAATCCGGTGTGTTCTGCTGTAACTATGGTTACATATTCTGTACAGAGATCAAGTTATAATTAAAAATCTTTTCATATCTGCCAACCCTCTCTCTATGGACACTGTGTTCCTCATAGATTATTGTAGAATAAGGTACGTCATGTTAGCAGCCGGTCATTGTATGGACAGTGCGGGTGACCCCTTCAATATTAAAGGGGTTGTGCAGTGGTGTAATATTCATGACCTATTTACAGGATAGGTCATCAATACTGGAATGGTTGGGGTCCGACTCCCGGCACCCCTGCCGATCAGCTATTTGAAGGGGTTGTGGCGCTCAATTGAGCGCTGCTCCCTATTCAAAGTTTACCTGCGTATCATCTCCTTTGTAGCACTGCGCAGTGTAATTATAACTGCTCAGATGTGGCATGCAACTAAACTTTGAAGAGGAAGCAGGGCACAGACCCCTTCAAAACAGATGATCAGCAGGGGTGGGGGGAGTGGGATCCCCACCATTCTGATATTAATGACATTTCCAGAGGATAGGTCATCAATATTACATCATTGCACAAGCCCTTTACCCTCAGTTAACACTTGCGCGTTCAAACGCGCTGTAAAACGCTCAATAGGAGAAAACTCATGTTTCCCTATGGGCATGGTTCTCACCTGAGCGTTTTACAGCGCGTTTGAACGCGCTGTAAAACGCCCTACGCTCAAAGAAGTTCTTGAGCCTCTTTGGGGCGTTTTGTCGCGCGTTTGCACCCATAGACTTCAATGGGAACACGCGTTTAACACGCGTTAAAGTGTAGATATGCCTTTTTCAATTGTTCTTCTTGCAGGACCTGGGCTGATGTCATCGCGCTCACCACGTGGTGAGCGCAATGACTTCAGCGCAGGTCCTGCAAGAAGAAGAAAGAAGACTGTAACAGCTGCGCGATCAAGTGGATGAGGCAATTTTTTTAATTTTTTCACCCTCAATGGACATTAAAATCTGCCCTTACTGTACAGAATACTATAACGTATCCTACCAATATGATATAGCGTTCTTAAACAGGAATACCCTTAATTGTTCTGGCTCTCCAGCTCATTAATACAAGAATTTCCAAATGAACACATGGAAATATCATCCAAACATCTTTTATTCAGCTGACAACGATCCAGTGCTCTGGCCTGGTGGCTGCCTTCTCTTATGTAAAGCTAGAAACCCATGAGTAAGTTCAATTAGAGCAGGCATCAGCAACCTTCGGCTCGCAGCTGTTGTGAAACTACAATTCCCAGCATGCTCCATTCATTTCTATGTAAGTTCTTAGAAGAGCAGAGCAACTATGCATGCTGGGAGTTGTAGTTTCACAACAGCTGGGAGCCAAAGGTTGCCTACCCCTGAATTAGAGCAACTCACAGCGTGTGTCAGTGTGAGGCGCCGTTCTGACCTCCGCTCCTCTGACAGGATCACACAGCAATCTAATGACTTATAATGCTGTGTGACCCTAAAAGAGTCCTGGAATCCACTGAATTACAATGACCGCATTACGTCAGTGTAATTCAGTAAATTCCAGGACTCTCAGGGTCACCCAGCATTATAAATCATTATAATGTTGTGCGATCCTGTCAGAGGAGCGGAGGTCAGAATGGGAACTCTCACTGACGCACGTTGCGGGTTTCTCACATTGAAGTCACTTGTGAGTGTGTCTGGCCTAATGGAGAAGGGAAGGACACACGTGGTGGTGGAAGCGGCACATTTTACTTTATACTGTACCACTGGTGCCTGATTCTAAGTAACTCCCTAAGCAAACGTCCTAGAGCCATCAATGGAAACCTGAGAACTATTTAACTCTTTATTATTTCACACAGTCAATTTTGATTGTTGTACAATAACGTCATGAAAAGACCAGTTATGCATGAACATTATACAACAGTATAAAAAAAAGAAGGTACAGTAATTAAAAAAAGGACTAAGAATTTGGAAAGGGATGCATTAAATTGTCATCAATGTCTTGAGGCAGCCTTTTAGTAATACCACAAAAATACCAGCTCAAAAATGATAGATTTTTAATACAGAGCAGATCTTGGCAAACACAGTATGTACATGGTCTATAAAGGTATGCCCACACATACAGCTTGTAGGTGGCAGAGGCTAGACACAGCATTGTGGCCAATACTTCAAGGTTTTCCGACGGAAACTGGTTGCCCCACCATAAAAACGTATCGCCTTATCCACAGGATCTGAGGAGTCCAACTGCTAATAAACCCACTGATCATGCTAATGGAGGATCCTGAGTCCCTGGAGTGAATGGAGCAATGGTCACACATTCACAGTGCAATTTCTTTTGCCTGTACTGGACTGCTGAAGAGAAGCAGAGTACATCCTTCAGCTATGTCCGGCAGTCCCACAGAGAGGACTGGAGTGGTGGCACACAGGTTTGACCATCACTCCATTCTTTCTGGGGACTCGAGAACCCCCTTCTAGTAATCGGTGGGAGTCCCAGCCATTAGATCCCCATCAGTCAGATACTTATCCTGTGGATAGATTATACGTTCTTATGCTGAGACAACCCCTTTAAATGGAAACAACAATATGTAAAAATATATAATAATGATACATAAAGGGATTGTGTCATCTCAAGTATCCCTAAGATATGGCACCAATGTCTGATGGGTGTGGGTCCCACCTCTGTGACAACGCGTTGTCTCAGAGATTACCAACAAAGCGATTCAAATCATCTCATCATTCTGGTCTTGTTTGCGCCAGGAGGTGTCCAGGCCCTCCCTATTGTCTGCATCCTTTTATCCGTTCTGTTTACTCTTACCGGAGGGTTGGCTACCCAATGGTCTGAGGATCTGAAGACACGGCAGCGCCGACCCACTGTGTCTAGATGCATTCTGCCTGTGCAACTATTAGAGGTGAGCGCAATCATCTAATACCTCTCTATAGACATTAGACGTACTACCCTATGAGCACCTCTCCCCTTTTGTGTTTGTCCCACTCATTTCTAAAGGACCTCTGAAAATAAAGTGCACTGCTCGGCTATTTTCAACACTCCTATAGAAATGAATGGAGGGAGGCCGCCCATGTGCAGTCTGCTGTCCTTCACTTTGCGGGCTCCGTTCTAGAGACTGGCTTGGGTCCCTGAGGTGCCACCAATGCTTGAGATGACACAACCCCTTTAACATGGAGTTTTACCAATGCAGGAGAGCAGAACTGGCACCAGGATAGAGGATAAGTGTCTGATGGTTGGAGATCCTACTTCTGGGGAACCCCTCCATCATAAGAAGGGGGTGGCTGTTGTCCCCTGTTTGAACTGTGGCAGTCGTGCATGTCTGCTGCTGCACAATTCAACCATATGGGGCTTGCAGAGTACACAGGACTGTTGGGCTCGTTATCGGCAGGGGTCCCAGCAGTTGGACCCTCACCCATCAGACACTTTTCCCCTATCCTGTGTTCCTGGTCGACAAAACCCCTTTAATAGAAGAGACCAAAAACCTATCACTGTGACATAACACCCTGTATTACTAAAATATTTTCCGTGTGCTTCATTTCAGACAGGTGGAAAAATTCTATATTCATCCTCCATTTTGTGCAAATAAAATATATATATATTTTTGGAGCGTTTTCTTCACCCTGATACTGTTTAAATGGTTAGGATAATGCTTTCATACATAAGGATGCAAGTAAAAAATGAAACCATTCCAAAACATATTTCTTATATACAAATAACATTTATAAAAAAAAATATTTTTTGAACGATATATTCAAATAATTTAATAGGATACCAAAAAAAGATTAGGAGGCCTCATCCCCGTCCTCGTCGTCTTGCTTTATGACTGGATTTCCTGAAATGCAAGAACGGGTATGGGGTTAGATTGTTGGCAATAGCACTGTCCTGCCCCCTAGTGGTAAATGAAAAGACTTCACAATCCAAATAACTCATCTAATAAGCGACTTTTACGCCGTTTGCACCGAGAACGCACCAGAAGCATACGTCAAATGTATCCATAAGCCCCTATTCACCTGATATATACCATTATTGTTTTTTTGTATGGAATAGAGTAGCAGACTGTTATTACACACAGAGGAAAGAAGTGGAAAAAAAATTATAAAAAGTATGTTTTTTTTGTAAGAACTCGGGCCTATGGGTGACGGATACCACTGTGTGTCTATACAGTGGTATCTGTAGGAGGTATATTTTAGGAAACCCTCCCAAAATGCAGTGCAAAAGTAACAGAAGCTGACATACAGTGATACTTCAAAGTTTGCAAACCTGTCACATTCTTTTTATAAATTTGACCTAAAACGACACCAGATTGTCACTCAAGTCCTAAAAGTAGGTAAAGATAATTTAAACAAATGAGTAAAAATATTAGACTTGGTTATTTATTTATTGAGTAAAATGATCCAATATCACGTCTATGAGTGGCAAAAGTATGTGAACCTCTAAGTCTCACTTACATTTCCCTGTCTTTGTCACGTCCGTGAAAACAATCAGTCTGTATCACGTGTGTGTGTCCGTTCTTTACCTTCTGTGTGTCATCTGTATTCCATAGATGCTGATCAGCTGAAAATTAATTTCCACAGCATCTCCAGTCAGTGGTCAGTGATTTTCACGGACCCGTAGACTTCAATGGGTGTGTTTGGTCCTCATCACGGACCAAAGTAGTGCATGTCTCTGTGATTTTTTTCAGTAAAAAATGAATAAAAATACTGATGTGTGACAGACACACTGAAATAACATTGGACAGCACATATTTGTGAAAGACGGAAATGTGAACAAGGCCTAAGGCCTTTTTCACACGGGCGTCATGTTTGACGCCCGGATAAGAGGCGGGTGCGTTGCGGGAATATGCGCGTTTTTCCCGCGCGGGTGCAAACGTTTGGTACCCAGACCCGAAGCCGGACTTCATCACTGAAGTCCGGTTTCGGGTCTTCTGGAGAATTGATTATTTCCCCTTATAACATGGTTATAAGGGGAAATAATAGCATTCTTAATAAAGAATGCATTGTTAAATGAAGAGGAAAGGGTTAAAAATAATAAAAGTTAACTTACCTTAGCCACTTGATCGCGTAGTCGCGATCTCTCCTCTCTTTCCCTGCATCTTCTAAGATCTACAGGACCTGTGATGACGTCACATCACATGGTCCAATCTTACCATGGTGATGGACCATGTGATTGGACCATGTGATGTGACGTCATCACAGGTCCTGTAGATCTTAGCTGATGCTGGGAAAGAGAGGAGAGATCGCGACTACGCGATCAAGTGGCTAAGGTAAGTTAACTTTTATTATTTTTAACCCCTTCCTCTTCATTTAACAATGCATTCTTTATTAAGAATGCTATTATTTCCCCTTATAACCATGTTATAAGGGGAAATAATAGAGATCGGGTCCTGTTGCTAAGCAACCATGCGGGAAAATCGCAACGCATCCGCACTTGCTTGCGGATGCTTGCGATTTTCCCGCAGCCCCAATCACTTCTATGGGGCCTGCCTTGCATGAAAAACGCACAATATAGAGCATGCTGCGATTTTCACGCAACGCAGAAGTGATGCGTGAAAATCACCGCTCATGTGCACAGCCCCATAGAAATGAATGGGTCCGGATTCAGTGCGGGTGCAATGCGACCTCCTCACGCATTGCACCCGCGCGGAAAACTCGCCCGTGTGAAAGGGGCCTAAGAGCTGTTTCCGACTGCCATGTTTATCAAATCAGAAAACTGGATTGTCCACCATATTTACTGGACTTTTGCGGTAGTGTTTGCCTGCAAATGACCTTATGCACCTTCCATGACATCCCATCACCTGTGGCTCCCTAGAGTTTCCTCTACCCCTCATTATTAGGCCACGTTCACATCTCCGCTGAATGTTTCTGGCATCCTGTTCCGGCAGCCTGGAGGAGTTCACCGGATCCAGATTAACCATAATGGGATCTGGCCGTTTACCTGCCACCCCCGGAAGTAGACAAGCAGGGACCAGAGTCCAGTTGACCAGGACTGGACTGAAGAAGCCTGAACCCAGCGGTGGGAAGCAGGTAAGCATGTTTCCCTCTGCTGGTCCGGCAAGGGGGGCGTGGAGTGGACACCCCCTTTAAAGCTTCATGGATGCAACTGCATTACAGATCCATGTTGTTTACATCTGCAATATGGCATCTGTAGAAATTAATGGGTCTACACTAGGGGGGGCATTTATTAAGATAAGGCCCTGAACTGGTGGGAG
Source organism: Bufotes viridis (assembly GCA_033119425.1). Taxonomy (NCBI): domain Eukaryota; kingdom Metazoa; phylum Chordata; class Amphibia; order Anura; family Bufonidae; genus Bufotes; species Bufotes viridis. Next base: position 26,972,312 of record CM065599.1, read on the forward strand.
TCCGCCGAAGTTATGTAGAGTTGGCGGCTCGTCCTCTTCCCCGCCACATGTCCTTTTTTTTTTAGACCTGGCGTAAGCGGGGAAAAGTCGCAGATTGTTGCACAAAAACTTTATGCTACAATCTGTGCCAGAAATATGCCAAATATAGACGTATTAGTAAATGACCCCCTATATTTCCATTTGCCTTCAATTTTTTTAGAATTTTTTTTTTTTGCTCACAGATTCACAGAGAATCAATTATAAAAAAACAACCGGTGTCATGTTCCATTGAATGTGATATTACAGAGTTATTCTTCCCTAAAAGCAGTGCTTCTCGAGGAGGAATCATACTGCCGCACATACGTTGTCCATGACTCTAATTTTTTACTGTACAGCCTCTATGTGCTGCGTTACATGCACACAGAAAAAGCTCAAATTCTACATTTTTCTTAACTAGGGGATAACGTTATTTTCCCTCCACTAGCGTCACCTATGGTAGCTCTTGGAAGCAAGAAATTGTGTCCGATAACACTCACCATCCAGTTTCTTCAGCTTGGGAAGACGCTTTGTTGCCTCTTCCATCCAGTTACCCTCTAGTGTGTGCTTTTCCTCCAGAGGATTCCCGACAAACACTAGGTCCTCCAAACACGGCAGATCAGCCAGCTTTCCAAACTCAGCTAAAAGGATCAGAATAAATGTGAGAAAATAGATTTTCTCGACTTGAGTTCTATAATGTGCTCCCTCGGCCATACATGAGAACTTTCATTAGTAAAATTGCCTTTACACTGCGACTGACTGCAAAGAGCAATTAATTCTACAGAAGACATGGTGGAGGGTTTACCATGCAATTTGCAGAAAATGCAAATAGTGGCACATGCCATACTTGAAATTTTTTTTATTTTTTCACTTTTCTTGCCTGTCTCCCATGTTGAAAAGCAGCAAGAAAAGTGGGTGATGGTCTCAATCCGTCCAGTAAAATGTACAGCCAGAAAATGGCACAAATTGTGGTGCAAATCTGTGTCTGCTCATAGCAGGAGGGGTTGGCGGCTTTCCCTTACATTTAGTGCATTAGACACAGGTTGGAGCAGTGTAAATAGCAGTGTGCTTCCTAACTTTCAATTCTGGCCCCGTTCAGTGTCCTCTAAGTACTGTCCTGAACATAAACCATTAGTTTTCCCCTGGCCAAGTACTGCAGCACCTATCCATGACTGTATGAGCGTTCCCGTTCTATTGCTCATGCTCCAAACCCGAGGACTGGGAAATGCAGAGTATAGAAATTTACCTAGTCCATGACAATATATCAGTAAATGCGCAGAAGGCCACATAGAACAAATCGAATACGTTGCATGTGCAGATATACAGCCCTGGACGCACAATGGATGGGGAGACAGGACACTGCTACAGCGTATGCCTAATGCAATAGGTTTATAGGAAAGCAAGTTTAAAGGGGTGATCCAAACCTGAAAAACCCACCCACAATGCCCAGGCCCCTCAATACTTACCTGGTCCCCGACCACGGCATACTATTGCCTAAACCGACCACCTTCCCCGTCGATGGATGATGCAGCGACGGCCGTGGAGGGATCTGAAAGGACACAGGCGTCGGGGACCAGAGGGGTCCTGGCATTGTGGCTGGGTTTTTCAGGTTTGGATAACCCCTGTTTATTTACAGTTGCAGCACTCCTTTTAATAAATTTTGTGCATTTTACTCCAATGAACTTCAGTTTTAGACTATGAAGTCTTACTAAACTCCTTCCTATGAGAATAAAGTCTGTGGAAGTCAGTGATGAGGACCACACAGGCCCACAGGCTAGCAGAATGGTATGGAAATGCACGTACCCAGGTCTTTCACAGCATTGTTGGACATGTAGAGAACTTTTAACTTCCTCATGACATGAATCCCTCTCAACTTCTCAATTAAATTGTAGGAGATCCACAGCTCTTCTAGAGTTTCTCCAACAGCTTCCTAAAGAAAAAAGAAAAAAGAAATATGTTACTGTATAATGGGGGAATCTCCAGATCTTTTTTTAGGTGACCAGCCCTGGGGGAGCTTCCATGCTTCTGACTGGGGTGGTTTCTGCAACATGTGCATAGTATCTGCAAGCCCCATACGGAATGATAAATGGGGCGGATGCAGACAATTCTACAACATATCTGCTAAGTGTGACTATACGGAGGCCAGCTTTTCCAAAAAAAATTACTAAACATGACTGACTACAATTTTAGCTGAAAATTCTTCATACCCTACATCATGAAATAGGAATAAAACTCATCAGTCTACGGATACAGAGGTGCTGTACATCATACACATAAAACCTAAGACTGGAGTTTCTATATTTAAAATGAGACCTGGGAAGACTCACGACAGATTCTTAGTGATTAAGAGGTCACCAGCTAAGCCTTGGAAGATCTGAATGGGAGCTGAGCTGCTGTACCCTAGCACAGCCACTACACAGGGTATGAAGCTGTCTGCCTCCAGCTTTATACACCCTATAGTTTATGGCACCATGGCAGCCCGTTACAGCCGATCACTGGGGAAGACAATAGTATACTGAACCTTACAAAACCCCTTTAGCCATGATAATCTATCAAAGGATAAAACCCGGGGAAACGGCAGTGTTACCTCCAACCGTCAGACACCAGGCAACAGATCTGATAACTTACCAATCCATTTAAATTCTTTATATTATTCCTTCCTAGAGACAATATTCTGAGGTTTTCTGAAAGATAAAGAGCGACACAGAAATTAAAATGTATGTCTGTTCTTTTTCTTGGTCAACCACTTGTAGACATTTATGCATCACAAAGACAGAGATAGCTGTACATGGGGATGTGTCATCAGTGATTGATAGTATTCTCTGTGTAAGTGTGTATACAGATATAGCTGTCAGTCACTGATAGTTGTACACGAGGAGGTGTTATCAGTGATTGATAGTATTCTCTGTGTAAGTATGTATACAGAGATAGCTGTCAGTCACTGATAGTTGTACACGGGGAGGTGTTATCAGTGATTGATAGTATTCTCTGTGTAAGTGTGTATACAGAAATAGCTGTCAGTCACTGATAGCTGTACACAGGGAGGTGTTATCAATGATTGATAGCATTCTCTGTGTAAGTATGTATACAGAGATAGCTGTCAGTCACTGATAGTTGTACACGGGGAGGTGTTATCAGTGATTGATAGTATTCTCTGTGTAAGTGTGTATACAGAGATAGCTGTCAGTCACTGATAGTTGTACACGAGGAGGTGTTATCAGTGATTGATAGTATTCTCTGTGTAAGTGTGTATACAGAGATAGCTGTCAGTCACTGATAGCTGTACACAGGGAGCAGGGGCGTAACTAGAACTGACTGGGCCCCACAGCAAATTTTTGCATGGGGCCCCCTCTTCATGACCATCTTGGCATTGCATGTGTGCATATGTAAGGGTGGATTCACTTCACCTTTTTACCATCTGTATGACGTATATGTTGGAAAAAGGGGATACAAAAACACAGCACACCACTCTTTTGTATCCTGCAGAGTCCGGCAAAAAAGTGTATTTAATTTACAATAGAATCCTATATATGCCACTGTATGACATCAATCGGAGTCATCTGTTAGGTATACGTTTTTTGTATATGTTAAACGCATGGCAAAAAGGTGATGTGAACCCAGCTTAAGTGTGCCAAAATAAGCATTAGTACACAGAGAAGGGAGGCTGCCATGTACTGTAAGCTGGTCCTGGTGGTCAGTGGTGTGGACTCATTTACTCTACTGGAAAATACAGGCCACACTACAGCATAATATACTGGAATCTACAGTATACACTGTAAATATGTTAGCCCTACAACCAAAAAATAACACCGCCATACAGTGACATGATAATGCCTGCATACAGGGAACAGATAACACCTACCTACAACGACTGGATTATGCCTAAATACAGTGACCAGATAACTCCACCATATTGGATAACACCTCCATATCTTGACTGGATAATGCCGGCATACAGTGACTGAATAACACCGACATACACTGGATAACACATCCATACAGTGACTGAATAACGCCGACATACACTGGATAACACATCCATACAGTGACTGAATAACACTGACATACACTGGATAACACATCCATACAGTGACTGAATAACGCCGACATACACTGGATAACACATCCATACAATGACTGAATAACGCCGCCATACACTGGATAACACATCCATACAGTGACTGAATAACGCCGAGATACACTGGATAACACCTCCATACAGTGACTGAATAACGCCGACATACACTGGATAACACATCCATACAGTGACTGAATAACGCCGACATACACTGGATAACGCCTCCATACAGTGACTGAATAACGCCGACATACACTGGATAACACATCCATACAGTGACTGAATAACGCCGACATACACTGGATAACACATCCATACAGTGACTGAATAACGCCGCCATACACTGGATAACACCTCCATATCTTGACTGAATAACACTGACATACACTGGATAACACATCCATACAGTGACTGAATAACGCCGCCATACACTGGATAACACCTCCATATCTTGACTGAATAACACTGACATACACTGGATAACACCTCCATACAGTGACTGAATAACGCCGACATACACTGGATAACACATCCATACAGTGACTGAATAACGCCGACATACACTGGATAACGCCTCCATACAGTGACTGAATAACGCCGACATACACTGGATAACACATCCATACAGTGACTGAATAACGCCGACATACACTGGATAACACATCCATACAGTGACTGAATAACGCCGCCATACACTGGATAACACCTCCATATCTTGACTGAATAACACTGACATACACTGGATAACACATCCATACAGTGACTGAATAACGCCGACATACACTGGATAACGCCTCCATACAGTGACTGAATAACGCCGACATACACTGGATAACACATCCATACAGTGACTGAATAACGCCGACATACACTGGATAACACATCCATACAGTGACTGAATAACGCCGCCATACACTGGATAACACATCCATACAGTGACTGAATAACGCCGCCATACACTGGATAACACATCCATACAGTGACTGAATAACGCCGCCATACACTGGATAACACCTCCATATCTTGACTGAATAACGCCGACATACACTGGATAACACATCCATACAGTGACTGAATAACGCCGACATACACTGGATAACACATCCATACAGTGACTGAATAACGCCGCCATACACTGGATAACACATCCATATCTTGACTGAATAACGCCGACATACACTGGATAACACATCCATACAGTGACTGAATAACGCCGACATACACTGGATAACACATCCATACAGTGACTGAATAACGCCGCCATACACTGGATAACACATCCATACAGTGACTGAATAACGCCGCCATACACTGGATAACACCTCCATACAGTGACTGAATAACGCCGCCATACACTGGATAACACATCCATACAGTGACTGAATAACGCCGCCATACACTGGATAACACATCCATACAGTGACTGAATAACGCCACCATACACTGGATAACACCTCCATACAGTGACTGAATAACGCCGCCATACACTGGATAACACCTCCATACAGTGACTGAATAACGCCGCCATACACTGGATAACACCTCCATACAGTGACTGAATAACGCCGCCATACACTGGATAACACCTCCATACAGTGACTGAATAACGCCGCCATACACTGGATAACACATCCATACAGTGACTGAATAACGCCGACATACACTGGATAACACATCCATACAGTGACTGAATAATGCCGCCATACACTGGATAACACCTCCATACAGTTTCTGGATAACGCCGCCATACAGTGACTGGATAACGCCGCCATACACTGGATAACACATCCATACACTTACTGGATAACGCCGCCATACACTGGATAACATATCCATACAGTTACTGGATAATGCCGCCATACAGTGACTGGATAACGCCGCCATACAGTGAATAATCCGATCGGATGGTGTCTAGCGATGTGCATGGAATTCTCTATTAGGCTGCATAGCTATAACCACTGTGCACAATGTATATACAGGCTGTATATAAGACTGCACATACTCCGTGTGCATACTCTAGGGTCAGCTGAGACTAGGTGACATCCTTTCTTAACAGTTATAACCTATAGGAGCCTATTGATAAAGGTTCTAACTTTCAGAGCAGAGCTGCAGTGTAAAGCATGGTGGCAGCAGTCAGGCAACTTGCAAGATTTAGATTTCAGATTACATTAGACTTAAAGAGGTATTCTAATTAGATTACATTATTCCCACCAGCACAGGGGGCTGCAGAGGATACAGGGCCCCTATTTTTGGGATTGGTGGGGGTCCCAGCAGTAGTGCCCTCATTGATCTAATAGATATCACCTATCTGTATAATATAACCGGAATACCCCTTTAAATAGAGAATGCAGTGGAGTCATCTATCACAGCTGTGTCCTAGTGGAGCTGCAGTGTAAAGCATGGGGGAAAAGCAGCAGCGAATAACAAAAGAAGAAATTGCAGCATTCTGGGTGATTTTCTTCAGACGTGACCGCACTGACCATAGGGGGCTCCATAAAACAATGTACAAAGTACGGGTTAGTAGGCACAATTTTTGAGAAAAGCTCGGTGGCCACTATTACAGTTACAATAATGGTTGTCACCCAGCTTTTCTAGAGCCCTGAAAAGTTACTCAATTATGTACTTATAAAAGCTGTAGCCACAGTGGAAAGATGAGTGGCATCCGTTGTGGCTACCCATCTTTTCCAGAAACGGTACTTATAAAGAGTTATTGTTTTGGGCAAAGTTAGGTGACCCTGGGAGGGTAGAGGTGGGCAGAGTCCAGGAAGGCACATAGGACAGAGAGGGCTTGGCTAGAGCCCAGGTGTCGGTTTGGCGCAGCAGTGTCTGGCAGCAGGGTATATGGGGAGTATAAGGTGTGCAAGGTCCAGGTAAGTGGGCAGCATTATGGGCAGAGGGGTACAGTCAACATTCTCCAGATAAAATGACAGGATAGGGTCATTTTATGACAGGGTGGATGGACAGGATATAAGGGCAGAGGTTTATGGTGGGCACTGTATGGGTGGAAGGACAGGATATATGGGCAGAGGTTTATGGTGGGCACTGTATGGGTGAAACGACAGGATATATGGGCAGAGGTTTATGGTGGGCACTGTATGGGTGGAAGGACAGGATATATGGGCAGAGGTTTATGGTGGGCACTGTATGGGTGAAACAACAGGATATATGGGCAGAGGTTTATGGTGGGCACTGTATGGGTGAAACGACAGGATATATGGGCAGAGGTTTATGGTGGGCACTGTATGGGTGGAAGGACAGGATATATGGGCAGAGGTTTATGGTGGGCACTGTATGGGTGAAACGACAGGATATATGGGCAGAGGTTTATGGTGGGCACTGTATGGGTGGATGGACAGGATATATGGGCAGAGGTTTTTGGTGGCGTTGTTAGTATTCTCTCACAGTAATTATTCCCCATTAGTGCCCAAACACTACTTATGCCCCTTTAGTGCCCCACAGAGTAGACATTTCCTATTGCCTCACAAAGCATAGCATAACCTGATATTTTTCCCCACTGACAACAGGCCATTGGGAATGATTCAGTCACTGACTCCCTACTCAGCACAGGGGTGCAGGATATATCACTGCATCACTCCTGGCTGCTGGGAAAGGCTCAGGAACTGCAGTCCACTCTGCCCTTGCACAGAATAGTTGCTCCTGGCCCAGCACTGAAGGGGTCACATAGCATTGTATTGATTTATGATGCTATGTAACCCTTACAGTTCTGGAATGTATTGGTTAACACTGGCAGCAGTATGCCAGTGCTGTCCAATGCATTCCAGAACTGTAAGGGTTACATAGCATCATAAATCAATACAATGCTATGTGACCCCTTCAGTGCTGGGCCAGGAGCAACTATTCTGTGCAAGGGCCCTTAGAAGTTCCATATACCTGTGCTCATGATGTGCTGTGTGACTATACTGGGTGCTGGACTGGTCCACTGGTGCTGGTGCCTCCTGCCACTCCTGTCCTGGCTGCTTGTGTCCCGCCTGTCAGGTACTGCTGCCGCTTCCTCCCTGTGCTCAGACTCAGTATGTGGGCGGGCTTAATACAGCCTGCGTGCTGTACTGAGACCTGAGACCTGAGACCTGAGACCTGAGACCGGGGGGATGTGCTGTGGGGCCCGCGCTGCTGCTGCTGTGAAGGGGCCCGGCCTGAACAACTATTAACATAACACACAGTGTAAGTTAAATCACCACTATTAACTTGAAAAGAAACTGTTATGCACACTGCCGGGCCCCTTGGCAGCCCGGGCCCCGAAGCAGCCGCTTCCCCTGCTTCCCCAGTAGTTACGCCACTGACAGGGAGGTGTTATCAGTGATTGATAGCATTCTCTGTGTAAGTGTGTATACAGAGATAGCTGTCAGTCACTGATAGTTGTACACGAGGAGGTGTTATCAGTGATTGATAGCATTCTCTGTGTAAGTGTGTATACAGAGATAGCTGTCAGTCACTGATAGCTGTACACAGGGAGGTGTTATCAGTGATTGATAGAATTCTCTGTGTAAGTGTGTATACAGAGATAGCTATCAGTCACTGATAGCTGTACACGAGGAGGTGTTATCAGTGATTGATAGCATTCTTTGTGTAAGTGTGTATACAGAGATAGCTGTCAGTCACTGATAGCTGTACACAAGAAGGAGTTATCAGTGATTGATAGCATTCTCTGTGTAAGTGTCTAATCATAGATAACTGTCAGTCACTGATAGCTGTACACAGGGAGGTGTCATCAGTGATTGATGGCATTCTCTGTGTAAGTGTGTATACAGAGTTAGCTGTCAGTCACTGATTGCTGTACACGGGGAGAGGTGTTATCAGTGATTGATAGCATTCTCTGTGTAAGTGTGTATACATGATAGCTGTCAGTCACTGATAGTTGTACACAGGGAGGTGTTATCAGTGATTGATAGCATTCTCTGTGTAAGTGTGTATACAGAGATAGCTGTCAGTCACTGATAGTTGTACACGGGGAGAGGTGTTATCAGTGATTGATAGCAGTCTCTGTGTAAGTGTGTATGCAGAGATAGCTGTCAGTCACTGATAGTTGTACAAAGGGAGGTGTTATCAGTGATTGATAGCATTCTCTGTGTAAGTGTGTATACATGATAGCTGTCAGTCACTGATAGTTGTACACAGGGAGGTGTTATCAGTGATTGATAGCATTCTCTGTGTAAGTGTGTATACAGAGATAGCTGTCAGTCACTGATAGTTGTACACGGGGAGGTGTTATCAGTGATTGATAGCATTCTCTGTGTAAGTGTGTATACAGAGATAGCTGTCAGTCACTGATTGAGTTGAACACACTGATTTGCCCATCTGAAGTTCAGAAAAAGTTGAGATATACAGAACAGATATACAGTATAGAGTTCAGAAGCAACATGTCCCTTCTTAACATGCTGTCCAGACAGACACAGCTTGAAGCCACAGAGGGTGTCGGCTCCAAATTTAGCCACATTCGATGGAGCCAAGCTGTGAGCGGCATCCAAAGTGATCCACCAAGGCAGAAACCGCCACAGTTGCTGCGGCAGACCCCGACTTGTGAACACACCTTTAAAGGAGCTGTCTACAGGATAAGTGATGAAAGTCTGATTGGTGGGGGTCTGACCATTGGTAGCTCCACTGATTACAAAAACAGGGCATGCGAACTACCACTACAACAGAAGTATATGGGACTGCCAAAGATAGCCAAGTACCGTGTAGCTGGGAGCCCACTTATAATTAGTGCCGCTGTCGCAAATTGTTCCACCACTATGAGATGCATCCTTTATTAAATTTGTCTGGAACAAAGGGAAGGGAAAGGATACCTGCATTGGGCATCGGAAGTGGCTTTCCCTTTGAAAACCCATTAAGCTCATCGTGGTGAAACGATGTCACACTATACAGACCACAGGTCTGAAGAGGTAGAAGAAACTGCACATAAAGGTAAATGCACGTGGCTGTGTGGTTTATGTGGCTTTCCTGCAAGGATTTTTGGCAGGTTGCTGATGCGTTTCTGCACTAAACCTGCACCAAAATGCGGCAAATCTGCAACAAAATCCACATCTTAGGCCTCTTTCACACTTGCGTTCTGAGGATCCGGCAGGCACTTCCGTCCCGCCGGATCCGGCAGAATGCAAGTCACCTGAAAGCATTAGAAGACTGATCAGGATCCTGATCAGTCTTCGAAATGCTTTCAGGTTACTATGGCAGCCAGGACGCTATTAAAGTCCTGGTTGCCATAGTAGTAGTGGGGAGCGGGGGAGCGGTATACTTACAGTCCGTGCGGCTCCCGGGGCGCTCCAGAATGACGTCAGAGCTCCCCATGCGCATGTATCACGTGATCCATGCGTGTAGGGCGCCCTGACGTCACTCTGAGCGCCCGGAGCCGCACGGATGGTAAGTATACTGCTCCCCGCTCCCCACTACACTTACCATGGCAACCAGGACTTTAGTGTCCTGGCTGCCATGGTAACCATTGACAAAAAGCTAAACGTCGGATCCGGCGATGCGCCGAAACGACGTTTAGCTTAAGGCCGGATCCGGATTAATGCCTTTCTATGGGCATTAATTCCGGATCCGGCCTTGCGGCAAGTGTTCCGGATTTTTGGACGGAACAAAAAGCGCAGCATGCTGCGGTATTTGCTGCGTCCAAAAAACGTTCCGGTCCTGAACTGAAGACATCCTGATGCATCCTGAACGGATTTCTCTCTATTCAGAATGCATGGGGATGATCCTGATCAGGATTTTTCCGGCATGAAGCGCCGAGGACGGAACTCTATGCCGGAAAACAAAAACGCCAGAGTGAAAGGACCCTTATACTGGTCGTACTGTGGACTATCCGAGTGTAATATTCACTGTGCGCCTATACCCTTAGACTGATTTGGCTCTATATGACATAGATGGATTCAGAAATCCCTGGTCACATTGCTTGCAGAGCACAATCACACATTCCTCTATAAGCGCTGATTCTCTCCTCAGCACTTTTCATGCATTATTTAATTCCTAGGAATACCTTCCTGTTGTATGGGAGGTAAAACCTGCCAACATTAAAATGAAATTGAAAAACCTAAAATTATAATTAAAATAATGTTTTAACATTTTATTTCATCTAGTGTCTGCAAAATGCACTCCAAAATTAAAAAGAAAATTCAATTTCTCTATTTGAATTTTCTTTTCCAACTCCAGTGTGGGTCATAAGTGCCAAAAATAAATGTAAAAATAAATAGCCTTTTTCATTTTAAATATCCACTTTGTCAATTAATTCTGTGCTTCCTATAGTGGGGTTTTCATGTCAAAATCATAAATGAAATGAAAACACCATGTAGAAGCTGAAAATGGTAGATTGAGATTTCATCTCTTGCAGGCATTTTCCCTGCCAAAAGTCAAATGAAAAAGAAAGGCCATTTGAATTTTCATTTTAATGTTGTACTAACATTCAGATTCATGTAAATGAGCAGTGGGTGCGGTGCAGCATGCAAAATGCTGTTATTTAATTCCTGACAGTGACTCTGTATGTCCACTAGAGGGCGCTGTGCTTCTCCACATTTCCAACAGCTAACACAGGATCAAGTTTACAATTCAAATAGAGGGCGCTGTGACAGTCAGATCCTAGTACTGTGCTGACTGCTTAGGATAGGATTATGAATCTAATAGACGGCGCCCTCTTTTGAGGAGTGAATTATACTAGGATTATGATTATATAATCAACTCTGCTGCCCTGTTAACCCCCTAGATGCCGTGGTGCCTAATCACCTACAGCAGGCATGCTCAACTTGCGGCCCTCCAGCTGTTGTAAAACTACAACTCGATGACCTTCTGTAGAATGATAGCTGTAGGCTGCCAGGGAATGATGGGGGTTGTAGTTTTGCAACAGCTGGAGGGCCGCAGGTTGAGCATGCCTGACCTACAGCATCTATGGGGTTAATCCGCTCTGCCATAATTCAGTGAGGACATAGTGGACGTTGCTCCAGAAAAGTGCCAAGAAGCTTAAAAAGTCGCAAATTATGGTACACGTCATGCTCCATAATTGGTGACTTTTTTACATGAGTGTAGTGGCATAAAACGATTAGTAAATGTCCTCCATTGTGTGTTTGACCAAAAATCAGGATGCATTACTTGCAGAAACGCGGAGCATCCTTGGCATCACTGTGCTGATTGGTGGGAGAGTTCAGACCCCCATGATCAGTATTGATGGTTTACAATAGCACCCAGCAACCTTCGGCCAGGTGCGTAGCTATAGGTGGTGCAGAGGTAGCAGTCGCTACCGGGCCCAGGAGCCTGAGGGGGCCCAAAGACTCCGGTGCCGCTTAAGAAGACACCGGTATTATACAAAGTACATGCTGGTCAAGTCACTCCTGTGGCTGAAGAGAAGGGGTAAGGTAAAAAATTTGGCATGGGGGGGTAGGTGTTGTTGCTCCAATTTTTGCGTCAGGCACCGCAAAGGCTATGTGCTTCCCTGCCCCGAAGCACTGAGAAAAGGGGGGCCCAAGCTGAACTCTTGAACCATGGCCCATGAGCCACGAGCCTTCTGCACTCCAGCTGCTGTGAAACTACAACTCCCAGCATGCAGATTTCCTAAGCTGTTCTTGTAACTCCCATAGAAGTGAAAGGAGCCTTCTGGGAGCTGTAGTTTCAGAACAGTTGGAGCTCCGGAGGTTGCTGATCCCCAGCCTACGATATTGATATATGGCGGTGCAGTCTTCATGTGTGAAGTGCTGACAAAACAGGTGAGGCTCCGTCATTTTGTAAATATGCATCAGTAAAATCCACAGCAAATCCTGCCATTGAATTAAAATCCGCACCGCAGTCCAATTTGTGCAGTGAATTTTGTGGCTGAGACCCCTTAAAATCATATCCACTTTGCTGGCACGTAAACACTGTGGACCTGCCACCATATACTTGTGTGCAGAAAATCTACAGCGTTTATGTGCAGTGTGACATGATGTACCGTAATATTTCCATGTAGCTATAGGGTGGGCCCTAGGCACCCCAGTCCAACAATGACCCCAGACACCAGGTGAATTCACCTGGTTTCTGGAGCTTCTGCGCTCAATCCACTGGACGCAAATACAATTGAGCATCTGGCAGCTCCAACGGAAGAAGGGAACGATTGGTTCCCTGTCCCTCCATACTGGGCACTACTCTGTGACGTGGATGATGTCATCGCACCGCCGTGACGTTACACCAGAGCAGACCTGTCTGCATCAATGCATGATCATCATGGGACCCCTCTGGGACATGATGATGCATTTGTATGGAACAGATATTCAGTGATTTCTATTATCGGATATGTTACTTGCAATGATACAGGCTACAGACATCTGGGAGAGAGAATAAAACTGCACTTACTCAGTCCATTCAGATTGGCGATTTTTTCAATGCAATTGGTGGAAAGCGATAATTTCCTGAGGAGAGAAGCAATGATTAGCATGCTGCTGATACGTGACTAGGTGTGTGAGCAGTGCAAGAACACATGCTGCTATTACATAGGTTTCCCTCCATAGGGAAGCAAAGGCGTATATCGCCAGGATAGGCCGTCACTTCCTCATGAGTTGTGGCCTGTCTGCCAAGACCCACACAACCCTCACATTTAGGGCTCATGCACACGAACGTTGTTTGAGTAGGCATCCAAGCTGCATTTTTTGCAGCTCTAATGCGGACCCACTCACTTTAACGGGGAACGCAAAAGATGCGGACCGCACCTGTGTGCTGTCTGCATCCGTACCTCCGTTCCGCTGCCATGCAAAAAAAAAAAAGAATATGTGTAGGGTTGAGCGAACTAGTGTTTTGTGTTCTGCATCCAAAGTTCGGGTTATCGAAGAATCCCGTTATGGATTCCGCTACCACGGACCATAACGGAATTTGGAATCCATAAGGGGATTCTTTGATAACCCGAACCCGATTTTTGGACGCAGACATTAAAACTAGGGATGTCCCGATACAGATACTAGTATCGGTATCTGGACCGATACCGGCATTTTCACGAGTACTCGGGCAGCTTGAGCTCTCAGTTCCTCCATGCGCCTCATGTCCCGCCTGCCCGCTCCGCCCACTTTATGATTACAGAAGGCGCGCGGGGCAGGAGCATGGAGGGACTGCGCATTAATAGTTAGTAATCACGGGCACAGTAAGTTAGGGGTAATGAAACAGAATATAGCAGCTGCGGGGCCGGTGTATGAGTCAAGCTGCACCGGCCCCTGCAAGTGTGATCTGGATGACACTAATGGGGGGGATCTGTGGAGGACATGTATATAGCATAAGACGCTATATATGTGTCATCCACAGATCCCCCCATTACAGCCTCATCCACAGATCCCCCCCCCATAACAGTGATGTCCACAGGTCGTCCCCCCCATAACAGTGATGTCCACAGGTCCCCCCCCCCCCCATAACAGTGATGTCCACAGGTCCCCCCTCCCCCCATAACAATTATGTCCACAGGTCCCCCCCCCCCATAACAGTGACGTCCACAGGTCCCCGCCACCCATAACAGTGACGTCCACAGGTCCCCCCCATAACGGTGACGTCCACAGGTCCCCCCCATAACGGTTATGTCCACAGGTCCCCCCCATAACGGTGACGTCCACAGGTCCCCCCCATAACGGTGACGTCCACAGGTCCCCCCATAACGGTGACGTCCACAGGTCCCCCATAACGGTGACGTCCACAGGTCCCCCATAACGGTGGCGTCCACAGGTCCCCCATAACGGTGCCATCCACAGATCCCCCATACGGTGCCATCCACAGATTCCCCATAACGGTGCCATCCACAGATTCCCCATAACGGTGCCATCCACAGATCCCCCATAACGGTGCCATCCACAGATCCCCCATAACAGTGCGTCATCCACAGATCCCCATAACAGTGCGTCATCCACAGATCCCCCATAACACTGTGTTATCCACAGATCCCCATAACAGTGCGTCATCCACAGATCCCCATAACAGTGCGTCATCCACAGATCCCCCATAACAGTGCGTCATCCACAGATCCCCATAACAGTGCGTCATCCACAGATCCCCATAACAGTGCGTCATCCACAGATCCCCCATAACAGTGCGTCATTCACAGATCCCCCATAACAGTGCGTCATCCACAGATCCCCCATAACAGTGCGTCATCCACAGATCCCCCATAACAGTGCGTCATCCACAGATCCCCCATAACAGTGCGTCATCCACAGATCCCCCATAACAGTGCGTCATCCACAGATCCCCCATAACAGTGCGTCATCCACAGATCCCCCATAACACTGTGTTATCCACAGATCCCCCATAACAGTGCGTCATCCACAGATCCCCCATAACAGTGCGTCATCCACAGATCCCCCATAACAGTGCGTCATCCACAGATCCCCCATAACGGTGACATCCACAGATCCTCCATAACAGTGCGTCATCCACAGATCCCCCAAAAACAGATTCCCCTGGAGGCACATTGGTTTGAAAACACTATTATATTCCCATTTATTAATTTATTAACACTTGTACAAAGGAAAAGAAAAGCCGTTGTCCACAGCAACAAACTTCCAGCTTTAATTGTTTTCATTGCTATCAGTAACTGCGCCGCTGTTTATATGAGGTATCGGTAATTGGTATCGGCGAGTACTTAAATAAAAGTATCGGTACTCGTACTCGGTCTTAAAAAAATGGTATCGGGACATCCCTAATTAAAACACAAGTTCGCTCAACCCTAAACATGTGCTATTCTTGTCTGTATCACAGACAAGTATAGGACTGATACCTTCTGTTCCACAAAATGCAGAACACACGCGGCTGTATCCGTGTGTTGCAGAACGCAAAACAGGCTAGGGCCGTGTGCATGAGGCCTTAGAGAAAGTAGGCTCTAATTTAAAGAGTTTGTCCAGGATTAAATAAAAAACAAACACTAAAAAACACTAAAACTGGGAAATGCAGTACAATAAATAACTCCTATTGCTGCAGTGGTCGGGTGTGCACCTATGGTACATCATCTCTGCAGGGACAGCTGCAGCAGTACTGGACAAATAGGGATTTATCTGGTACATAAAAGGTTTTTTTTGTTAATTGTACTACATTCCTTGAATTTATTTTTTATTTTTTAAATCCCGGACACCCGTTTAAGCACTTCTGCTCCATTATAGATTATCCCTGAGACGCTATGTACTGGCCATCTGTTGTGCATGGAATGATGCATAATGTGCATGCATGACCACCACCTATTCACTGTCTATGCAGAGTACAGTGCTTCGCTATCTCATTCCCACTAACAGTGAATGGAGTGGTGGTCACGCATGAGCATTACTATCTCAGTCACACCGTGGTCTTGGTGCCCCCTGTGCTTGTGACCATGGTGTCAGACATCCGCCTATCTGATATTGATGACCTATACTGAGGATAGGTCATCAATATCCTGACACAGCACAACCTAATTTTAAAAGGGGTTGCCTGGGACTAAAGGGGTTGTCCAGGATTAGGAAAACATGGCTGCTTTCTTCCAAAAACAGCACCACCCCTGTCCATATGTTTTGTTTGGTAGTGCAGATCAGCTCCTTTTACACTTGCGCCAGGACAGATCCGGCAGGCTATTCAGCCTGCCGGATCCGCCCTGCCACAAGTGCCCGTGCACTGCCGTGCTGCCGCTTTGTCCCCATTGACTATAATGGGGCGGGGGGAGGAGCTACGGCGATCTCCGGCCGTGCACAGACGTGCTGCGCCATAGCTCCACCCCCGCCCCATTATAGTCAATGGCGACGGAGCGGCAGCACACGGGCACTTGTGGCAGGGCGGATCCGGCAGGCTGAATAGCCTGCCGGATCCGTCCTGCCGCAAGTGTAAAAGTACCCTTAGGCGCCAAAGGGACAGGGCTGCAATACTGCACACAACCTGTGGAAACGGGTGGAGCTGTTTTGAATGAAAGCAGCCATGTGGTTCTTACCCTGAACAACCACTACATAATTAGTGATGTACAAATAAAATGCCAGATCTACTGGATGAAGCGGACATGTGAATAGGGAAGCCTCAAAATGTGGCAAGGGGTGAAGCCTAGACAAAAAGGTGATTGTGTGTAAGGTGTTGGCTAACCAGCAGTCACACACTTTTGTTCAGTCCCCATTTTTCATGAGCGAGTTTTCCATCCAGATGTGTTCCAGATGACAGCATCTAGATTAATCCCTGAGAAAAAAAAATCACAGCATGTTCTATCTTCATCTGTTTTTTTAACCCAGGGCAGGTCCAATGAAGTCAATAGGTCAGTGAAAAAAAAACTGACAGCACACGCATGGCATCCGTTTTGCACTACTGATTACTAGGAGATGCTGTGTGTTATCATTCAGTTTTTCTTCACGGATGTAAGACCGATGCAATTCTGACCCCCAAAAAAATGTATACACTAAAAGCAGTTACAGACGAAAGTGATTCACCTTGCGTAGAAAATCATATATTTTTTTTAGTGAATAGACCCTGACACGTTCGTATTGTTCTTAGTAATCTAAGATGATACAGGTATCATTACTAAGCAAATCATGTATCCCAAAGAAATGTACATGTTCCTGAAGGGGTGGGGAGTAAACCCCTGCCAGACACCTCTGGTGGTGGCTTGTCTCACCCTGAGAATCCAAGGATCGGACATGCTGCAATCCAACAGTCCGATCCTTTGTTCCTCCCCAACATCTGCCTTCAGGTTACCCCTGAGGACGTCGGAATCACATGAGATGGTCGGCTATTACCAACATTGGTGTGGAGGTCCAGCTGTAGTCAGACTTATTTCACATGTCAGTCAATCATGAAACCAATGACTTACTCGCAGTTGACCAGTGTGGACAGGGAAGCGTCCATCTTCTCAATGGGTGGGACCTGTGCATACAGCTTCACTTCTTTGGCTTCTGCCGCTTTCTGCCCCGTCTTTTCTTCCTAAATAGCGGACGCAGAAAAAACGAGATTTTTGTATAACTTACCAGTAAAATCTCTTTCTCGCTCTTCATTGGGGGACACAGAAACCGTGGGTATAGCTATGTCCACTAGGAGGCGTTGACACTAGGCTAGAATTGTTAGCTCCTCCTCCGGCAGCTATACCCTCTCCAGCCTGGAGAAGGAGCTTCAGTTTTGTGCAGAAGCAGTAGGAGAAGCAGAGCAACTACTAAAAGGAGAGAAACACCCGATATCGAAGGACCAATAATATGAAGGCCCGCTGGCAAGCACTGCCAAACTGCCGTACAAACAATACTGGGTGGGTGCTGTGTCCCCCAATGAAGAGCGAGAAAGAGATTTTACTGGTAAGTTATACAAAAAACTCGTTTTCTCGCACATATTCATTGGGGGACACAGAAACCGTGGGACGTCCAAAAGCAGTCCACGGGGAGGGAAACACATGAACCACGCAGGGACACCACCGTTGTGGGGTGCAGAACCCTGCCGCCTGCACAACCAGACGGCCCAGGCAGAATCAGTGGATTGAAGAACGCAGCAGGAAAGAAAACTCCCCAGAGCGCAGGGGCCACACAGCTAGCTACGCAGCAGCACCAGAGACACGAAGCAACAAGATCCAAAACGCCCGCCGCAGCGGGAGGACGTAAAGGAAGGAGTGGAACCCCGACCAGTGAGCAGAACTCCGCGTTGGAGAGAAGTACCTCGAGACAGCAACAGGACCAACGAGAAGAAAACTCGAGCAGCGTAGGAACCGAAGACAGAGCGAAGCCTCAGGCTGCATCACCTCCAGACGATGTAACCCACTGCCACCGAGTAGGAAGAAGGGAAACACCCTGAGGGCAAGCTGCCGCTAGGTACCGATGGAGAAAATGGATCGAACAATGGACAAAACCCGAGGGACACCACGGAAACCAATGGGTCCTCCCCGAAGAAGAGATAGTGGATCAGGGGACCAGAGGACCCCAGAGAAGGGAAACAAGTGACACATGTCTCATGGGACACCGCCATAGGCCCAAGGCCGGTACTGACAGCAAGAAGACGAATGGAGCGAAGGAACTCCGCATCCCCAACATAACAGAGAAGGATGCCAGTTGCGAAACAGAACCTGGAGAAAAGTACCCGCCCTGGCAGCACATGGTGCGTGAACGCTGAAAGGAAACTGCCCCGTTCCAGGACATGGAACAAGCACCATTACCAGCAATGCGAGTCAGCTGCTGAAGGACCGAAGTAACATTGGTACCTCCGGCGTAGGGAACACGAAGGCGATACCCACAAGCGACAGATACTGGAGGAGCCCGGCAGGGAGCAAGAACTAGGAGCGGCCGCTGAATATTGACTAGGTAGGCGAGACAAAGCGCAGTGAACAGGCGCAGACAGTAGTACGGACAGGGGAGTCCGACAAATCGATCCCAGTGGCACACAAGCAAGGGTGCCCCGTAACCACTGAAAGTGGAGGAGCAGAAAAGCAGACAGATTAGCCGAAGGGCCCAGCATCCGACAGATGCAGGGGCGAGTCAGATAAAATGCGTGCCTATATCGCCACCGGAGGAAGAGTTCCACCATCCCAAGAGGGGGGAAATACGGTCAGCAAAACCCAAGGACAAACAGCGTCCGAAGGAGCAGTCCCCAGTAAGAACCACATCAGGAAGGGACGTAGAAGGGTTTGTGACCTAACGCAATGCCACACCCCACCATAACAAAGGAAGACGGCAGGTGCAGAGTAAACAGCCGTGAGGGTAGAGAGTAACAAACCTCGAGACAGATGAGGCGTCATAGTGGTTACACTCACTACCTCAGACCGAGCAACGGAATACTAGTACAGGAAATGGAAGGGCCAATCCCACCAGTTGGGCCCAAAATAGCAAGGAGTAGAAGGTAAGTACCAAGGCACTACAACTACCAAGGATCCATGCGCTGGAAGTCAGCCCACGGGGAAGGCTAGAGTACAGCCGGACCACCGCCTAAAACGGAAAAACCCAATCTCTCACCCAAGTGGGAGGACAGAACGCGGTAGGCACGGAAAAAGGGGGCATACTGCCGGAGCAGCAAGTGTGTGCGAGAGAGACTGACCGAGGTCCCAACCGGAAACTCCGGAAGTATCCGCAGGAATGAAGTCTGGAAGACAACAATCCTATTCTCCCCCGAGGAGAGAGCTGTGAAGGAACAGCCGCTGAAGCCTGGCCAGGGCAGAAGCCACCTCGGAGCTGGATGAAGCCCGCAGGAACCAGCGAAAAGAAGCAGTCCAGGAGGACGCCGGAGCACAACTCCAACCAAGAAGCAGGAGTGGGAACAGGGTAGCCAGAGCGGGACAGTTCCATGGTAGGACCCACGAAAATCTGCATGTCGTGCGTCATACCACCTTGCAGAAGACGAACACCGTGAAAAACTCAAGATGGAGCTCCCCGGAGCTGGCAGAGGGGTGACCCGCTAGAGGAGAGCAGCCGGAACCTAGTGGAGGAGCTGAAGGGCGACCGTAGGAATACTCATACTACACAATATCCGAAGAGGAATGGTAGGATATGAGGGAACCGCAGCTATGACAGAAGCAACTGCCAATGAATATGGCGGAACGAACGGACCCGCAAATGTAGTCCCGACCAAGGAGAAAACAGGGGGCACCCGCATATTCAGCTCCGCAGAGAAAGAGAATGCCAACTTACCCACAGGGGGAGGAGGCGTATACGGCCTGTACCATGTACAATGCGCGCATAACTTAATGAAGTGGGGCCACGCTAGATCCCACGGCCTCATGCCATATGTCCCTTATAACAGGGAAATGCCTAGGACCAGTAGGGCAAGCAGTTCGCCTAAAAAAATGGAAATACGTGCATTGCAAACACTGCCTACACAAAGAGCGTAACAGCCCGCCGGGGGGGAGGTGCACAAGAGCAGTGCTGCCTTCCGATGCCACAGTCCGCCCGAAGGGGGTCATACGCATGGCCGCATTGCATCCAGCAGGAAGTCCGCCCAGGGAAGGGGAATATGCACTGGACAGCATCGCTTTAAGTGAGAGTGCCAAGCTACCAACTAAGGGGTGTACGCGTGCGCTAGCACCGCATACATGAGAGAGTAACTACTCCGCCAGTGAAGGGGGACATGCACACCCCAGCACCGGTGTGCGCGGGTGAAAATGCCGCCCAAAAAAGGGGGGGCTGTCTAAGGCCAGCACGTGTGTCCCGTGAGCGCAAAAATTCCACCTCTGGAAAGGGGCATGCACAGGTCCAGTGTCGCATCCTGTTAGAGTGCAAGTATTCCCCTAAGGAAGAGGACCATGCCCAAGTCTGGCAGCATATCCAGTGCGAGAGCGGTTTTCCACCTATGGAGGGGAGACATGCACGTGACCATCACCATATTTAATGGAGGAGGGTCACGCACACCGCCAGCACCCTAATCGGCAAGGGTGCAGAATGCCACCTATAGAAAAAGGGGCATGCATATGGCCAGCTGCAAATACAGTGAGTGTGCAATACACCGCCTATGGAGGGGGGCCAAGCACATGGCCAGCAATAGGTAGAGATAATTGGACATTGGACAACACTGCAGCCAATCACACAAACGCGCATAAAACGCGCATTTATTATTTGCCAGAAACGCGCACAAAGAACGCGTGCAAAACATGCGTCTGAGAGACGCTCAAGTCTGAACCCAGCGTGAGAGTGCAGTGTCCGCCTAAGGAAGGGGAACATGCCCATGGCCAGCACCAAATCCAGTGAGAGTGCAGTGTCCGCTTATGGAAGGGGGTCATGCCCCTGGTCAGCACTAACTCCAGTGAGAGTGCAATTCCGCCTAAGGAAGGGGTCATGCACATGGCCAGCACCATATCCAGTGAGAGTGCAGTGTCCGCCTATGGAAGGGGGTCATGCACATGGCCAGCACTAAATCCAGTGAGAGTGCAATTCCGCCTAAGGAAGGGGTCATGCACATGGCCAGCATCATATCCAGTGAGAGTGCAGTGTCCGCCTATGGAAGGGGGTCATGCACATGGCCGGTACTAAATCCAGTGAGAGTGCAATTCCGCCTAAGGAAGGGGTCATGCACATGGCCAGCATTATATCCAGTGAGAGTGCAGTGTCCGCCTATGGAAGGGGGTCATGCACATGGCCAGCATCATATCCAGCGAGAGTGCAGTGTCCGCCAAGGAAGGGGGTCATGCACATGGCCAGCATCATACAGTGAGAGTGCAGTGTCCGCCTACGGAAGGGGGTCATGCACACGGCCAGCAGCGAATCTGCAAGGCTACAGAAGGAGTCCCTGGCCAGCAATGCCTCTGGAGAGCGCGACCTGCCCCCTGTAGACGGGGGCATGTATGTGCCCGCTGATAGAGCTGAGCCATGGGAGTGGCATGGGACCCAATGTATATATAATCTACTTATTTTTTTTTTTTTTTTTTTTTTTTTACTTTGATAGAATGCTGCCGTTGCCTCTGGAGATGCACGGAACCCTTACAGGTAATAGCTGGCAGGACCAAGAAGCGGCCGGCAGGAAGGGGTTAACACCTTGCCGGAAAACAGGGGGTGGAGAATCCGAAGAGCGCGAAGGACTCGCGCCAGTACAAGATCCCGCCCCTCCACCCGCAGCCAGGAGATAGCCAAGGAGGCCGCAAGGCCTCGGCCTAAATTGATTTCCAGAACCCGGCTGCCCACCAGGGGAGGATGTCCGGAAGACACTGGGTCGCCGCGCAGGGACCGGTAAAGAAAACGGTTCCAGCGCGCGCCCTGAAGACATCCCTCCTGTGAGGCGGGAAGGAGCAGCCCTTCCCGCACTAACCATGGGGGCGGGAACCTGCCCTCAAATAATCCTGCGGAGCTCATGACGGCCGCAGGAGAAGAATGGACAGCGGTGCAATAGCGACCGCTGCCATGAGGAATCGTCCGGAGGTGCGGGGAGCCAAACCCGACCTCCGGCAACAAATTAACCCCCGAAGCGCCGGGGGGAATTAACCCCTGCATCGCCAGTGGCGCGCGCATGGCGCCAACGGGAGTAGTAACCCTCACTGTGCCGGCGGCAGCGCGCGCCGTCTGGAGGAACCGGAGTCCACAGAGAGTTGTGGAGGAAGGGTGCCCCATGGGGGCCAAACCACGGACCCGGAAAGGTGGGGGCTCAGTCCATTAACCCCCAGCCCCGTACTGTGTCCGGGACCTGGCCGCTGTCCGGGAGGGAAAAGGGGTAAGGGAGATACTTACCACATCCCGGTTACTCACCCCATCTTCATCCTCTTCTCTTCACCCTCCCTAGTGAACCACAAGGTCACTTACTCCAGCAGGGTCACCTCCTCAGCTGCTGGCACTATAGTGTGAGGAGTCTGGATGGCGGGAGGGCTGGCCGGTTTAGGTGACCCCTTGGCTGGCGGGAGCAGGGGAGCGAGGCTGCCCTGGTCCTCCTTTTGCTTCTTGGGGGGGAGGAGGCAGTGAGGCGAGGCAACACTGGCGTGCTCCCCCGGGATAACAGGGAGGCTAGGCGTCCACTGTTTTCCCACCTGCAAGAAGAAAAATAACTAACTAAAATAAGAATTCTTCAAGGAAGCCACCCTGCAGAGCAGGGAGGTCTTGCCTCCTTAGACACTAAGCTAAAACTGAAGCTCCTTCTCCAGGCTGGAGAGGGTATAGCTGTCGGAGGAGGAGCTAACAATTCTAGCCTAGTGTCAACGCCTCCTAGTGGACATAGCTATACCCACGGTTTCTGTGTCCCCCAATGAATATGTGCGAGAAATATATACCGTAGTTATGATTCTAAAGACATTAGAAATCGTATGTACTCGGCTGAGGGACCAATTGTCCATATCTGGTCATCTACTGCATCATTGGGTGAATGGTTAATGTCTCTGTAACTAACATACCAGCATTAATAGGGATTAACACGCTCTCTTTAAATCTAACTAAACCAATTTTATCCCTGGCACCAAGACACCTACATAAATCCACATCCCATCTGTCTCCGCAGAGATGAATATTCTCATTTATCACCAGGGCAGTAAAACTGGCTGATCACACTGATCAGAGTCACTGCATTGAATAATATCTTATTTTTTATTAATAAAATAGACAGCATAAGACCTCATGCACACGACCGCATGCTTGGTCCGTTTCCTATTCAGTTCAATGGGGCCGCAAAAGATGCGGACAGCACTCAGTGTGCTGTCCACATCCGTTGCTCCGATCCGTGGCCCCGCAAAAAAAAAATATAGAGCATGTCCTATTCTTGTCCGTTTTGCGGACAAGAATAGGCATTTCTACAATGGGCCGCGTTCTGTTACGCAAATTGCGGAACGGAACGCGGAGCAGCTTCCGTGTTTTGCGGACCGCAAAACACATACGGTCGTGTGCATGAGGCCTAATACAGGAAGAGTGTGCATCCCACCCATGCACCGGTTTAACCTCCCTGACGATACGGTATCTTCATTCATTTTGTACCCGGAGCGGTACAATATTCCGGAGCTGTGGCCGGAAGTTCGCGTCGCACTACGAAAATGCGGATGCGGACAGCATTTTGTCCATTCCTGCGCAGTTTAAATTAACTAATGGTAATCCTGAGTGTGGCTCGGGGTTCCGGCTGCTTACAGTGCAATATAACCCCGAGCCACACTCGGGATTACCGCTAAGGAGGTTAAAGTGGGTTTTCCAGAGATTTTTATATTGATGACCTATCCTCAGGATCAGTGGGGATCCAAGACCCATTACCCTGCCAATCTGGATGGTCCCATGACTGCTGTGGTCAATTGCAGGCCTCACTGTTCACATCGGCTTGAAAAAGTCATCATAGCGGTGACATACCACTGAAGCCGATGTGATTGGATTGCCTCCAGGGAACAGAAGCAACTAGAAACAGAGCAGTGGCAGAGGGATCCTCTTCTAATAAAATTAGGACATATTATCATATCACTAGGATTGTCCATCACTTTACGACCGACTTCTTGGGAGCCCCACAATCCTGAGGAGGGGCCACAGTGCTCACCCTGTGCTGCGTCCCGTGTAAGTTTTCTCTGCACAGCGGTGCCCCTGACCATGGACTCCAGCTGGTGCTATGGGCAGGGGCCACAGGGTGAGAAATATACAGTACATACTTTTTATCGGTGATGCCGCTTTGACTACTTATAAGCGCGCAGACACTTACCCATTTGAATAGCGCATCTTTAATAGTTGTTGCTTTAGCCTGCAATCAAAAGACAATTACAATTATAAAAGAAAACACATGGGTCTTTAAGACAAGGCTCTGTTCACACTAGGTGGGGGCTCTGCTGGCCATTCCAGTATCTGACAGTATGCCGACACGTTGACTTCAATGGGTCCATGTGCCGCATTTGTAGCAAAGAATAGGACATGTTCTCTCTTTTGCGAAACGTACATGCGGATTCAGAAAGCACTTGGATCTCTTCTGTGTGCCTTCCGCATCCGTATGTCCGTTCCACAAAGGATAGGACATTTCCTATTCTTGGCTGCAAAATGGGGACCACGGACCCACTGAAGTCAACGTGTGGATGCAACACAGACAGTATCCACATCTTTCAGATTTGTGGACTGCTAAGCAGTTACGGTCATGGGCATGAGGCCTTACTGGTGGGTAGCTAGAGGGACATGGAGGGCTATTTGATGAGGAACCATTAGAGAACATATGCTCATGTTCAGGGTCTTATTAGGATTCCTAATGTGGCCTTATAAACGAGATCTGAGGCTTAATTTTGCAAAAAAACTGGTTTTACTAACCTGTCAATCATAGAAAAAAGGTGCCCAGGGGGAGGTCCAGGGATGCAGGGTGCCCGGCTGCAGCCATCGCCATTCGTGCCCAGCGCCGCCTTCCCAGAGTTCTGCTCCGCCTCCTACTCCTCTGTGCCGCCTCTCCCTCCCCACCCTCCCACTGTGAGATGCCGCGCGTGCGCACAGGCTCAGGCTGATGCGCCCAAACAGACTGCTGGCAACAGCTTCTTCAAGCGTAGTGCGCATGCGCTGGCACTTCGCTAGAAGAAGCCGATCCAAGCAGTTCGTACAGGCGCATCAGGCTAAGCCTTTGCGCACGCGCGGCATCTCACAGCGGGAGGGTGGGGAGGCAGCACAGAGAAGTAGTAGCGGCCGAGAACTCTGGGAAGGCGGCGCTGGGCACCAACGGCGATGTCTGCAGCCGGGCACCCTGCATACCCGGACCTCCCCTTGGGCACCTTATTTCTAGGATTGACAGGTTAGTAAAACCAGTTTTTTTGCAAAATTAAGCCACAGATCTCGTTTATAAGGCCACATTAGGAATCATAATTAGACCCTGAACATGAGCATATGTTTAGCTCACAGGGCTGAAATGTGGTGACAGAATCCCTTTAAAGAAATACAGCAGCGTTCACTGGACGGAGCTGTCGGGGCCTCTTACCTAATTGTCACACACGTCAGCTGGGATAACACAATGCATTTATGAAGCATCGTCTGTGTTTCTGCAGACCCTCTTCTATGGCATGGGCCCCCGGGCACTAACCTACTGTGCCGAAAGTTCCCCCTGAATACAGCCAACAATTGGGGAAGGCTTCGACTTTATAGTCCACCAACTGTTCTACCAAAGGCAGCTTCTTAAGGCCTTATACCCATTGTTTTTTTTTTAAAGGGGTTGTGCAGGCAGTATATATGATGACCTATCCTCAGCGGGGATCCGAAAACCACGACGATCAGCTGTTTAAAGAGTTGACGGCACTCCACGCAAGCGTTACTTCCTCTTCATTAGGGATCATGCACACAACTATATCCGTTTTGCGGTCCGCAAATTTCTTATCTGCAAACACGGATCCTGGCCGCGTGCATGCCACCATTAATTTTTTTTTAAAAGAAATGTCCAATCCTTGTCTGTAAAATCTTTTTTGCAGGGCTGCGGAACAGCATCTTTTGCGTCCCCACTGAAATTAAGGGATCTGCAAAAAAAAAAAAAAAAAAGGCGGATTGGACCGAACATACAGTGGAGGAAATAATTATTTGACCCCTCACTGATTTTGTAAGTTTGTCCAATGACAAAGAAATGAA
The DNA here is from genome assembly GCA_033119425.1 of Bufotes viridis. Lineage (NCBI taxonomy): Eukaryota > Metazoa > Chordata > Amphibia > Anura > Bufonidae > Bufotes > Bufotes viridis. Next base: position 26,999,279 of record CM065599.1, read on the forward strand.
AAGTCTCAGAACAGTATCATTTCAATGGTAGGTTTATTGTAACAGTGGCAGATAGCACATCAAAAGGAAAATCGAAAAAATAACTTTAAATAAAAGATAGCAACTGATTTGCATTTCATTGAGTGAAATAAGTATTTGAACCCCTACCAACCATTAAGAGTTCTGGCTCCCACAGAGTGGTTAGACACTTCTAATCAATTAGTCACCCTCATTAAGGACACCTGTCTTAACTAGTCACCTGTATAAAAGACACCTGTCCACAGAATCAATCAATCAAGCAGACTCCAAACTCTCCAACATGGGAAAGACCAAAGAGCTGTCCAAGGATGTCAGAGACAAAATTGTAGACCTGCACAAGGCTGGAATGGGCTACAAAACCATTAGCAAGAAGCTGGGAGAGAAGGTGACAACTGTTGGTGCGATTGTTCGAAAATGGAAGGAGCACAAAATGACCATCAATCGACCTCGCTCTGGGGCTCCACGCAAGATCTCACCTCGTGGGGTGTCAATGGTTCTGAGAAAGGTGAAAAAGCATCCTAGAACTACACGGGAGGAGTTAGTTAATGACCTCAAATTAGCAGGGACCACAGTCACCAAGAAAACCATTGGAAACACATTACACCGCAATGGATTAAAATCCTGCAGGGCTCGCAAGGTCCCCCTGCTCAGGAAGGCACATGTGCAGGCCCGTCTGAAGTTTGCCAATGAACACCTGAATGATTCAGAGAGTGACTGGGAGAAGGTGCTGTGGTCTGATGAGACCAAAATAGAGCTCTTTGGCATTAACTCAACTCGCTGTGTTTGGAGGAAGAAAAATGCTGCCTATGACCCCCAAAACACCGTCCCCACCGTCAAGCATGGGGGTGGAAACATTTTGCTTTGGGGGTGTTTTTCTGCTAAGGGCACAGGACAACTTATTCGCATTAACGGGAAAATGGACGGAGCCATGTATCGTGAAATCCTGAGCGACAACCTCCTTCCCTCTGCCAGGAAACTGAAAATGGGTCGTGGATGGGTGTTCCAGCACGACAATGACCCAAAACATACAGCAAAGGCAACAAAGGAGTGGCTCAAGAAGAAGCACATTAAGGTCATGGAGTGGCCTAGTCAGTCTCCGGACCTTAATCCAATCGAAAACCTATGGAGGGAGCTCAAGCTCAGAGTTGCACAGAGACAGCCTCGAAACCTTAGGGATTTAGAGATGATCTGCAAAGAGGAGTGGACCAACATTCCTCCTAAAATGTGCGCAAACTTGGTCATCAATTACAAGAAACGTTTGACCTCTGTGCTTGCAAACAAGGGTTTTTCCACCAAGTATTAAGTCTTTTTTTTGTTAGAGGGTTCAAATACTTATTTCACTCAATGAAATGCAAATCAGTTGCTATCTTTTATTTAAAGTTATTTTTTCGATTTTCCTTTTGATGTGCTATCTGCCACTGTTACAATAAACCTACCATTGAAATGATACTGTTCTGAGACTTTTCATTTCTTTGTCATTGGACAAACTTACAAAATCAGTGAGGGGTCAAATAATTATTTCCTCCACTGTACGGTCGCCTCCCTTGCAGCAGAGATGTAATGTAATCACCAAGCACTTGCAATTACAGTGCACATCGAAGACGCCGTGCGGTGTAAGGTCCCTTTCATGCGCCCGTATTGTGGACTGAAAACAGTGGGTCTGCAATACGCAGGCATTGGCTGTGTGAACTTCACTGACTTGAATGGAAGATCTGAAAAATATGGCAAAGGATAGGACCTGTCCCATCTTTTCCGGAGGTACAGATCAGAAGCCCGCGGAGTGGGGTTGAACTGTGACTTGCACATAAGCTGCAACAATGACACATGAATTGTAAAAAAATCGAGCAGTGTTGGATTTTCTGTGATTCGCCTGTTGCAGCAAACTGCAACTCCATTCATTCCTACAGCAGACGTACCCTAAGGCCACCTGCACACGTTACGGAATATGTGCGGCTTTTCAGTGCGGATTCCCGTGTAGAAAAACTGCAGAGTAGTACAGTACCAGCAAAGTATACGAGATCATACTAATCTCATGCACACTTTGCAGATTTTTTCAGTGCGGAAATTGACCTGTTGTGCAGATTTCAAGATCTGCCGCACGTCAATTTGTTTGCGGTTTTAGCCGCGGATTTCACTCTTTTCAATGGAAGGCTGAGATCTGTGGCAAAATAACATCTAATCGTCATAAAAAATAGTTAGAAATTGCTGATTTTGGTGTAGAAACACACAGAAATGAGTGCAGATCTAATGTGCAATCACCTAATGAGGGACACTGGGGCACATTTCTCAAGCGCGCCTGTTTTTTAGGCTTTCATTCAGACTGGCGCATTTCCTTCACCTGCCTGTTTTTTTTTGCTGACTATTTCTCAGCACTTCATAAATCAGACTAGGCGTATTGGCATTAGTCTGACCTCTAGTGGTTTTTTTATCAGTATGACAGGTTCATATTCACTAACGCTGGGTTCAGACTTGAGCGTTTGAGACGCGCGTTTTCCGCGCGTTTTTGGCAACAGTAAACGCGTGTTTTACGCGCGTTTGTGTGATTGACTGCAGTGTTGTCCAATGACCAAATATCCCTGTCTATATGAAGTTTGGCCTTTCCAGCATGTTGCAAATTCATAAATGCGCGTTCGAACGTGCGTTTTCAGTGTCAAAAACGGGCAAAATACAAGCGTTACGCCCCAAAAAAAGCTCAAGTACTTGTTTATGCGTCGGGCGTTTTTCAGCACGTTCGAACGCGCTGTAAAACGCGAAAATGTGAACCAGTCCCATAGGGAAGCATTGGTTATGCGTTTTACAGCGCGTTCGAACGCGCTGTAAAACGCGCAAGTGTGAACTGAGGGTAAGACTAGTCTAATTAGTAGGCACGTGAAAATGTAGCACATGTTAGCTGAAATTACGCGCACGTCTCCGTATTTTTGAGCCAAAATGTGGCGCAACTCACCATTCAAACAGACGCAGAAAAGTATGTCAGTGCTGGAGTGGGGTAAAAATTAGACTGTTTTTACAACTAAATCAGGAGCAAAATAAGCCGAACCTACATAAATAGATTGGAAATTAGGTGCAAAAGTTAGAAAATTTCGGAATAAGTTTTAAAGAGAATACGGTGCAAAAGCCAACAAAACAGGTGCATTTTCAGTAGTAAATGAGACAGTCCAAGGCCTGTATCCTATTTGCTGGCTGTTTAGATCCGTCCCAGTCGGGTGCAGCCATGCGTTGCCGCCGTTCTGTCTGGTCCCATTACCTACAATGGGGGCCGTGGAGATCCTGCCACAACCCAGCAAATATGGATCTCCGACAATCCCCATTATAGTGAATGGGGCCAGACGGTATCTTGGCAGCGCACTGTAGCGCCCGATCCGGCAGGCTGTTCCGGAATGCTAAAACAGCAGTTTTACACCTAAAAACAGGCGCTAACACTATAGTAAATCTCCTCCTGTGTTGTTAGCAAGCAAGAGAGTTGTGAATTTGCCCAAGGGCCATGAAGAGAACATAGAGGGTGAAACCGAAATACCAGGACAAGGGTGGGATTAGTTTGCACGTTTCGTTGCGTCCTCTGCTAATCTGTGTAAGCACCTTCCCCCCAAACTAATAATGGGGGCGACGTAGAAGACTTCATCCTGGATGTTCCAGGACAATCACTAGACTGCTCTTCCCGGACAGGTTCCCCTCCCTCCTGCCCTGAGCCCCACAATGCATCTGAAAAGGCAGAATCAGGAACAAGCTGTGTCAGACAGCTGCAGCTGTGTGATTGCAGCTCCTGAGGACACCATATGATGGTGAAGTCAAGAACCCTATGTGCTGGTTTAGGCTACACTGCAACTTTTTGTAGCGTGACTGATTGATTTTAAAGGGGTTATCCCAACTATAAAACATGCCCCCCAATGCCCAGGCCCCTTACCCCTGCTCCGCAGCACCCGTGGCGTTTCTGATCCCTGCACGGATCAAAATATCCAGGTGACGCTAGGAAGACTCGTCCCCGTCACCAGATGTTTTCATCCGCGCTACGTGGCGGCCGTGAGGGGATCAGGAGCGATGCGCGTGCCGGAGAGCAAGGTAAGTACAATCTGTGTGAGGGGCCCGGGCATAGGGGGGCATGTGCTATAGTTTGGATAACCCCTTTAACTATTGAATGTCAGCTGCAGTCCACAAGATTGCACTTAACTCAGTGCATTTGTTTGCAGTGCATTTGTTTGCACTGCAGCTGTGGTTCAATAGTTAAAATCAATCAGTCGCGCTACAAAAAGTCACAGTGTAGCCCCAGCCTTAAGGGCCACACAGCAATTCAGAACCGCACAGAAGACGCATCATGTCCTACAGAGGAGCAGCGTTAGTGTAAGGTCATAAAAACTGGAATATGGAGCAAATAATGTAGAATTATCTACAGATGATGCCAGAATAGTATACGTAATTAAGTGCAGACTACAACTCTCAGCATCCTCACAATGTAAACCAATGTACCACACATACATAAGAGTCACACGGCAGCGATGTGAACAAGGCTTAATATGGTCAGATGCGGCTCCCGTGTACCCGCACCCTGTCCCCGGCAACGCCCGGCAGTCAGCCACCAGGCCCGCCGCCTGCTCTCACCGCTCTGGTGGTTACAGACCGACGCCTTACCGGGAGAACAAAGCTCCGCCGGTACTTACCATGTTTCGGTTGCTACAGTCGCTCTGCTGGTTGCTAGGAGACGAATAACCTGAGCGCGCATGCGCACTGTGCTGCCAGAACTGCACGACGGAAGGACTGAGGGGAGAACAATACGAACCGGAAAAAGTCACCAGCAGGACACGAGCTTGTTGTGACCGTCTCCCTGGTGAAGTGATGTCAGGCTGCTACAGGGAGTTGGGTTTATCTGGGCGGGGAGTGGACTCATTTTTTTTCTTGGGGTGCACCACCAATGAGGCCAGGATCGCCACCAAGTAGGGGCAAGAGAGGGGGCACCTGAAGGGCCATGGGCTGAAGGGGCTAGTTTAAGAAATTGGCATTTTTCAGTTTTCGCCTCAGGCAGCAGAAAGGATAGGTGCACCCCTGGGTGCAGTCACCCAGCTATACTATACCGACAAGGGACGGACAACAGCGTTGGGCGCCATGGCAAATAAAATGTAACTAAGCCACACCTCTAACTCCGCCCAATGCCCATATATACACACCCAATCCCACCCAGTCCTAGCGCCCGAACAGTTGAATATACCCTTCCTGCTCCCCTACAGTAGTTATGTCGCCTTACAATAGTGTTGCCCCTTTAGTACCCCCCCTTGGTGCCTCACACATTAATGTCCCCCCCCCCTTAGTGCCCCAGACAGTAGTTATGTCTCCTCTTAGTGCCCCACAGTAGTTATGTCCCCCCCTTAGTGCCCCACACAGTAGTTGATGTCCCCCCCCCTTAGTGCCCCACACAGTAGTTATGTCCCCCCCCTTAGTGCCCCACACAGTAGTTATGTCCCCCCCCCCTTAGTGCCCTACACAGTAGTTATGTGTCCCCCCCTTAGTGGCCCACAGTAGTTATGTCCCCCCTTAGTTCCCCACAGTAGTTATTTCCCCCCTTAGTACTCCACAATAGTTATGCCCCCCCTTAGTGCCCCACACAGTGGTTATGTGTCCCCCCTTAGTGCCCCACACAGTAGTTATGTGTCCCCCTTAGTGCCCCACACAGTAGTTATGTGTCCCCCTTAGTGCCCCACACAGTAGTTATGTGTCCCCCCCCTTAGTGCCCCACAGTAGTTATGTCCCCCCTTAGTGCCCCACAGTAGTTATGTCCCCCCTTAGTGCCCACACAGTAGTTATGTCCCCCTTAGTGCCCCACACAGTAGTTATGTCCCCCTTAGTGCCCCACACAGTAGTTATGTCCCCCTTAGTGCCCCACACAGTAGTTATGTCCCCCTTAGTGCCCCACACAGTAGTTATGTCCCCCTTAGTGCCCCACACAGTAGTTATGTCCCCCTTAGTGCCCCACACAGTAGTTATGTCCCCCTTAGTGTCCCACACAGTAGTTATGTCCCCCTTAGTGCCCCACACAGTAGTTATGTCCCCCTTAGTGCCCCACACAGTAGTTATGTCCCCCTTAGTGCCCCACACAGTAGTTATGTCCCCCTTAGTGCCCCACACAGTAGTTATGTCCCCCTTAGTGCCCCACACAGTAGTTTATGTCCCCCTTAGTGCCCCTCCCAGTAGTTATGTCCCCTCTTAGTGCCCCACACAGTAGTTATATCCTTAGTGCCCCACACAGTAGTTATACCCCCTTAGTGCCCCACACAGTAGTTATATCCTCCCTTAGTGCCCCACACAGTAGTTATGTCCCCCCTTAGTGCCCCACACAGTAGTTATGTCCCCCCTTAGTGCCCCACACAGTAGTTATATCCTCCCTTAGTGCACCACACAGTAGTTATATCCTCCCTTAGTGCCCCACACAGTAGTTATATCCTCCCTTAGTGCCCCACACAGTAGTTATGTCCCCCCTTAGTGCCCCATACAGTAGTTATGTCCTCCCTTAGTGGACCCGCACAGTAGTTATACCCCCCTTAGTGCCCCACACAGTAGTTATGTCCTCCCTTAGTGCCCCACACAGTAGTTATACCCCCCTTAGTGCCCCACACAGTAGTTATATGCTCCCTTAGTGCCCCACACAATAATGCCCCCCCTTATTGCCCCACACAGTAGTTATGTGCCCCTTACAAGAATGTTGCCCCTGTAGTGTTAGGCCTCCTTGAGACCGGCGTTGCGTGTGAGGGCCGGATAGGATGCGGGTGCGTTGCTGGAAATCGCGCGATTTTTCAGCGTGAGTGCAATGCGTTTTAATGCGTTTTGCACGCGCATAAGAAAAATCTGAATGTTTGGTACCCAGACCCGAATCTCTTCACAGAAGTTCGGGTTTGGGTTCGGTATTCTGTAGATTTTATCATTTTCCTTTATAACATGGTTATAAGGGAAAATAATAGCACAGAGAATGCTACTAAAATGTGGATTGAGGGGTTAAGAAAAAAAATAAAAAATTAACTCACCTCATTCACTTGATTGCGCAGCCGGGCATTGTCTTCTTTCTTCTTCTTTCAGGACCTTTGATGCGTAATCAGTCTCACCACGTGGTGAGCGAGGTGACGTCAGCGCAGGACCTGCTGAATGAAGATAGAAGGATTCTCTGTAATGAGTCTTATATATTAGTTTCACTACTGAAATAAATGAACTTTGCACGATATTCTAATTTTTGGAGTTTCACCTGTATGTGTGCAGCCTATGACACCCCTTATATACCCACCGAGGGATATGTGTGCAGACAGCCTATCACACCCCTTATATACCCACCGAGGGATATGTGTGCAGACAGCCTATCACACCCCTTATATACCCACCGAGGGATCTGTGTGCAGACAGCCTATGACACCCCTTATATACCCACCAAGGGATATGTGTGCAGCCTATGACACCCCTTATATACCCACCGAGGGATATGTGTGCAGACATCCTATCACACCCCTTATATACCCACCGAGGGATATGTGTGCAGACAGCCCATCACACCCCTTATATACCCACCGAGAGATATGTGTGCAGACAGCCTATGACACCCCTTATATACCCACCGAGGGATATGTGTGCAGACAGCCTACCACCCCTTATATACCCACCGAGGGATATGTGTGCAGACAGCCTATCACACCCCTTATATACCCACCGAGGGATATGTGTGCAGACAGCCTATCACACCCCTTATATACCCACCGAGAGATATGTGTGCAGACAGCCTATGACACCCCTTATATACCCACCGAGGGATATGTGTGCAGACAGCCTACCACCCCTTATATACCCACCGAGGGATATGTGCGCAGACAGCCTATCACACCCCTTATATACCCACCGAGGGATATGTGTGCAGACAGCCTATCACACCCCTTATATACCCACTGAGGGATATGTGTGCAGACAGCCCATCACACCCCTTATATACCCACCGAGAGATATGTGTGCAGACAGCCTATGACACCCCTTATATACCCCCCGAGGGATATGTGTGCAGACAGCCTATCACACCCCTTATATACCCACCGAGGGATATGTGTGCAGACAGCCTATCACACCCCTTATATACCCACCGAGGGATATGTGTGCAGACAGCCTATCACACCCCTTATATACCCACCGAGGGATATGTGTGCAGACAGCCTATCACACCCCTTATATACCCACTGAGGGATATGTGTGCAGACAGCCTACCACCCCTTATATACCCACCGAGGTATATGTGTGCAGACAGCCTATCACACCCCTTATATACCCACTGAGGGATATGTGTGCAGACAGCCTACCACCCCTTATATACCCACCGAGGCTTTTACAGCGATGCCGGCAGATACAGCAGGGGCCCGGCTATCCGGGAGTGCCGGGCCCCTGCAGTGATCAGGCGTGCACCGCTCAGGTGCCCATCCGATCACCATGACTTAATAGTACGTCCAAATGCGGGAAGTCACTTACCGCCATGACATACTATTATGTCATTTGTCGGGAAGGGGTTAAGCATATTTATTCTCAAACAGTCAATTCATGTTAAAACAGGGTCAGAATATGGCGACGGAAATAAAATAAAAAATTCTTGAAAGATTTTTATTTAAAATGTAAGAAAATCTATACATGCACAAAAATCTATACATGTGTGAATGCCACACAACTCCAGGCAGGTGAGAGGCACCCAAGTGTTACGTCAGACCATTTGAAACCATTTTACATCAGTGTGGTCTGCGTGCTAGATGACCTGCAAGGGTACCTGACCACAGGCGTCATCGTCTTGTATAGGCCAGGGCTCATCTACGTTGGACGAGGGACCAGTAGCCTCAGTGCTGTTCACTGATGAAAGTCGATTTACACTAAGCAGAAATGATGGCCGCCAATGATGTCTGAGATGTCAAGGACAGCGCTCTGCATCAGCTACTGTTGACACCATAAGAGCCTTTGGTGGCGGTGTTACAGTGGGCAGGTGGGTCTAGTCAATACAGAGCTGTCCTACACTTTGTGAATGGTGCAGGGACAAGCCCATACTACCTGAATAATCATTAATCCCATCATTGTGCCTCTGCATTAAGAACACCGGCCTAATGTCATCTTCATGGAGGACAATGCGCCAGCTCATCGAGGTCACATCATTAGGAAATGGCTGCTGGAGACTAGGAGACCTAAAATAGAGTGGGCTGTACTTTCTCCAGACCTGAATTCCGTTAAAAACCTATAGGATCAGCTGAGTCGCCATCTAGAAGCTTGTAGCTCTGTACCCCAGAACCTCACTGACCGGAGGGCCACCCTTCAAGAAGAGTGGGATGCCATACTTCCAGACAATAAGACGAATTGTGAACAGCAGGAGACGTCGTTGTCAAGCTGTGATTAATGCTCAAGACTGCATGACAAGTTTTTTGGACACTGACATTTTTTGTGGGGGCATACCCACCATTGTTGTTGACTTCTATTTCAATGAATTGCTTGAGATGAGGAAATCACCATTGCATGCTTCTACTTAAATGCCCGACTTTTATTATATAATATCAGTGTAGCATGAACTTTTTATGTTTTCTATACATTTCACACGAAAGCCAAATATCCCTAACTTTTTTGAGTAGTGTACGTGGAATCGCCATAATTGTACTGTCCCGGAGAATAAAAGTAACAGGTCAGTATTACTGCATAGGGAATGCTGTAAAAACAAAATCCATGAAAAAGTGTTGCAGAACTGCGCTTTTTCCCCCAATCTTGGCCCATTTGGAATTTTTTTCATATGGCTATATGAACGTAAAAAAAAAAAATTATGGTCTCGCAGTGAAAAATGAAAATGTGGAAAAAACCAAAACAACCCCTCTGAAAGGGTTAATGAGAAATTTTTATGCACTGGAAAGCTTCTAGGTTTTCGACCTTCTAATCCATCAACCAATGTCCAGAAGTGATCTAGTCTCCTTTATTTCTTTAATGTCCATTGTGGATCTGATGGCCTTCAATAATTCTTTTTAGTGTCCTTAAATGGGGAAGGATGGTCTGCCACCCTCATCATCAGAGGATGTGGATGAAAAAAATATATATATATATATATATATATTATCAAGCAAGTGAACATCATCAGCGTCATCTGAGGAACCCCAAGTCGACACATCCACTATATCAGACCGGTCTCCTCTTTTAGGGTCTCCTTGGTTACTTGTACCGAACTTCTGTAAAGCAAGGGAGCTCCTGACTTCAGACCTCACCAAAGATATAATATCCTAATAGAGTGACAGGGATTCCTCTGCCACAATCTTAATGCAGGCCTGGCAAAGGTCTTCTTATATGTAGAGGCTAAGGAAACTCTACAATCTACATAAAAGCACATTCCCCATTTCTCCTTCTAGCCGTAGCTTTCTCTGGCTTCGCTTACAATAACAAAACATTGCACCACAACTGTAAGAACTGATATAAAACAAAAAAAAACAGGCACTATGGCCACTCACACCATTTAGCCAGAGGTACTGTGCCAGAAGCAGGGCTGACCTTCTCTAGAATCCCGGAGCACAATCACAGCAGCAACTGCAAATGCCTAATGCTGCCCAAGCAATAATCCTGGCCTTAAATCTGCCAAGGAAGGCCATAACTCTTGTGTTGCCTCGGAACTGTCACGACCGCTATCCCAGCAGCAGTCGTGTCGCACCAGACGGAGGGGAAGGGGGACCTTTATCTACGGATGGGAAATAGAACGGCCACCCCTGACAAACCCTATGCTGGCACCTGTCTGCCCTGATACCCTAGACGGGGTGCAAACCCGTGCGGCGAGCAGGATGCCTAAACCCTGAGTCCCCCTCAGAAGACTAGACTGGGGAAAGGCAGATGGGAACACTAGTCACCATCACTCATGTCTAGGAGAACAACAGGGGAAGACAGCAACAAACAAACAATCTCCAGCAGAGATAGACTTATCCAGTCACGAGCAGAGAAGATGATCCCAATAACGACAGTCCACGCCAGACAAGAGCTCCACAGCAATACCGTTAAACGATCTCCTTCAAAGGTCAGAATAGCACTGGAAGTAAGGACTATATCTGGCAATGACTGCAAGTGAAACTGAAACTAATATAGTAGCTGGGAGTGGCAGACAGCACTCACCTGAGAAGAATGCCTACAAACTCCCAGTCAGGACAAAAAGGTTCACAAGGCAAAACCTGGATGACATACCCTGAACCACGGAGCAAACTCACAAGCTATCGCGAGTAGCAAGTCGCTGCGACCTTCTCTTCCCAGACCTATCTGGATCAGTCACAGTCGTGACAGTACCCCCCTTTCTACGAGGGGCCACCGGACCCTCAAGACCAGGCCTCTCCGGGTGGGACCTATGAAAAGCCCGAATGAGTCTGTCCGCCTTTATCTCTGATGCTGGCACCCACATTCTCTCTTCGGAACCATAACCTTTCCAGTGCACCAGGTACTGAAGAGAGCGGCGAACATATCGTGAATCAACAATCTTTTCTACCTGAAACTCAAGACTGCCATCAACAACCACCGGTGGAGGCGGTAGTGGCAATGGTTCAGGAGGTTCTACATATCTCTTAAGCAGAGATCTGTGGAAGACATTATGGATCCTTAGAGTCTGAGGTAGCTCCAGACGAAAAGCCACCGGGTTAATGATCTTAATTACCCTATAAGGACCAATAAATCTCGGACCTAATTTCCATGAGGGAACCTTCAACTTGATATTTCTGGTAGACAACCACACCAAGTCATTCACCCCAAGGTCCGGACCTTCAGAGCGCTTCTTATCAGCCACACGTTTGTATCTACCACCAATTCTCTTCAAACTTTCTTGCACACTCTGCCACACTGATGAAAGTGAAGACGCAAATCGTTCCTCCTCGGGAATCCCAGACGGCCCCCCTCACTAAACGTACAAAACTGAGGATGGAAACCATACGCACCAAAAAATGGTGACTTATCGGTGGATTCTTGACGACGATTATTAATGGCAAACTCGGCTAACGGTAAATAAGATGACCATTCCTCCTGATTTTCGGAAACAAAGCATCTCAAATATGTCTCTAGGTTTTGATTGGTACGTTCAGTCTGACCGTTGGACTGTGGATGGAAAGATGAAGAAAACGACAGATGAACCCCTAAACGAGAACAAAAAGCTTTCCAAAATTTAGAAACAAATTGGGTACCACGATCCGAAACAATATCGGAAGGGACCCCGTGAAGCTTCACGATGTGGTCAATAAAAACCTGAGCCAGTGTGTTAGCATTAGGCAATGCGGTCAGAGCAATAAAGTGCACCATTTTACTGAATCTGTCAACAACAACAAGAATAACAGTCTTCCCCGCTGATACTGGTAGATCAGTAATGAAATCCATTGATAGGTGCGTCCAAGGCCTGTTGGGGATGGCCAGAGGTAAAAGACGCCCTGCCGGACGAGTATGATCCACCTTAGAACGAGCACAGGTAGGACATGCAGACACAAAATTCAACACCTCCTGGCGCCACTTAGGCCACCAGAACCGACGAGACACTAATTCAGAGGTTGCCTTACTACCTGGGTGTCCTGCCAGTGCGGAGTTATGGTGTTCTTTTAGTATCTCCAGGCGTAAATTTTCTGGCACAAACAGTTTACCCGAGGGGCAGGAGGCCGGGCGTCCCCTGAGCTTCCAACACCCTCCCTCTAAACCTGAGTGTAATGCAGAGACCACCACCCCCTTTTGCAAAATAGGCTCTGGAACATCATCATCACCCCTCCAGGAAAACTTCGAGACAATGCATCCGCCTTAGTATTTTTGCCCCGGGCGATAGGTTATTACAAAATTAAACCTAGTAAAAATAACGACCACCGAGCCTGTCTAGGGGTGAGACGTTTAGCAGACTCCAGATATACTAAGTTTTTGTGATCAGTAATCACTGTGACGGGATGAACCGCCCCTCCAAAAATGACGCCACTCCTCTAAGGCCAACTTAATAGCCAAAAGTTCCCTGTTGCCAATGTCATAGTTCCTTTCTGCAGTAGACAATTTCTTCGAAAAGAAAGCACACGGACGCCATTCACCAGGGACGGGCCCTGAGATAGTACCGCTCCCACCCCCACCTCTGATGCGTCAACCTCTACAATAAAAGGAAGCGAGACATCTGGCTGTACGAGAATAGGAGCCGAGGTGAATCTTTCCTTCAGAGATGTAAAGGCAGTTTTGGCTGCATGTGACCATTTGGAAAAATCGGATCCCTTTCGGGTCATGTCCGTCAGTGGTTTGACCACCAAGGAATAGTTCTTTATAAACTTTCTATAAAAATTGGCAAACCCCAGGAAGCGTTGCAATGCCTTCAGGTTCTCAGGCAGATCCCAGTCCATAATTGCCCGGACTTTCTCTGGATCCATGCGGAAACCTGAATCTGACAACACATACCCCAGAAATGGCAGTTCTTTTACGGCGAACACACATTTCTCTAATTTAGCAAACAATTTGTTGGCCCTTAATATCTGCAGCACTTGTCTCACATGGATCTTATGTGTATCCAGATCCGGAGAATAGACCAGGATGTCATCAAGATATATCACAACAAATCTCCCGATAAGGTGACTAAAAATATCGTTGACAAAATGTTGGAACACCGCAGGCGCATTAGTAAGACCAAATGGCATGACCAGATTTTCATAATGCCCTTCCGGAGTATTAAAAGCCGTCTTCCACTCATCCCCCTCTTTGATGCGAACCAGGTTATAGGCTCCTCTGAGATCCATTTTGGAGAACCATTTAGCACCAGCAACCTGATTAAAGAGGTCGGGAATGAGAGGAAGAGGATAGGGATCTCGGATAGTTATCCGGTTTAATTCCCGGAAATCCAGGCAAGGACGCAGGCCCCCATCTTTCTTTTTAACGAAAAAGAACCCTGCAGCCACGGGTGAAGAAGAGGGTCTGATGTGTCCCTTAGCCAAACTCTCCGAAATATAATCTTTCATAGCCTTCCTCTCCGGGCCGGAAAGATTGTATAACCGGGTTTTAGGTAGTTTTGCCCCAGGTAACAGATTAATTGGGCAATCATATGGACGATGAGGTGGTAACCCCTGACAACCCTTCTCAGAGAACACATCCATAAAATCTGACAGAAAGGAAGGTAGAGATGTTACAGAGAGTGTTGAGCACCTACTACTCAAGCAGTTGTCCTTACAATGTTCACTCCACTCCACAATCTCCCGGCCTGCCAATCCACCACTGGATTGTGAGTCACCAGCCAGGGAAGCCCCAATACCATAGGAGCCGGAAGACCGTCCAGGACATAACAAGAGATATGCTCTTTATGGAGGTCCCCTACCTGCAGATGGATATTATGGATGATCTGAGTTAACTCTCTCTGAGTAAGAGGGGAGGAGTCGATGGCAAAAACAGGAATAGTTCTGCGTACCGGTTCCGGAGTAAAACCCAGAGCCTGAGCAAACCGTGAATCCACCAAGTTGACCCCCGCCCCACTGTCCAAAAAGACGGAACAGATCTCAGTCTTATTGCCCGCCACAACGGTAGCGGACAACAAAAACTGAGACATGCGTATGGAGGAAACGAATACGCCCAGACTGTTATCCTCCGCACAGTCTGGGGACTCTAGTTTTCCGGCGGCTCCTTTGTTTGTGATCTCTTGGGTTCTGAGGGACATACCTTTACAAAATGACCCTCCCCCACAACGAAAACAAACCTCTGACCTATGGCGGACCTTAGGAGGATTCACCCGTCTAGTGGCGCCCCTATTTGCATTGGTTCGACTGGATCACAACAAACCGATCCCTGCCCTATAGAGGCCTCTGTAGAATTTAATAGTCTCTCCCTGAGTCGTCTGTCGATTCTTATGGACAGAGACATAGCAGCCTCAAGAGACCCAGGGACCTCGTATACCGCCAGCGCGTCTTTTAATTTTTCAGACAACCCCTGGCAGAACTGACTCCTAAGGGCCGAGTCGTTCCATAATGTATCAGTAGCCCACCTACGGAATTCGGAACAATATAGTTCAGCTGACCGGTTCTCTTGCCGAAGTCTACGTAGCTTAGACTCAGCCAGTGAGACCCTGTCCGGGTCATCATATACGAGACCCAAGGCTTCAAAAACTCCTCCACTGATCGTAAGGCCGGAGAGTCTGATGGTAAGGAGAAAGCCCAAGCTCTGCGGATCTCCTTGCAGGAGAGAAATTACAATGCCCACCCGTTGTTCCTCACCGCCGGAGGATCTAGGGCGTAACCTGAAGAACAATTTACAAGCTTCTCTGAAGGTTACAAATTGGTCTCTCCCTCCTGAGAACCTATCAGGAAAAGCCACTTTTGGCTCAGGAGTACCTTGGTTTCCCGTAGCAACGGTGGAACCCAAGGATTGCTGCTGCTGCTGCAGCACTGTTGCTTTTAATCCTGCCACTTCAAGGGATAACCCCTGTAATTGTTTCGCCAAAACCGTAACCGGATCCATAGTGGAACAGAAGAATACAAAGCAAAACAGCAGGCAAAAAAAAAAAAAAAAGGAAATGTCACTTTTTTTTTTTTTTTAAAAGGCCAGATATACTGTCACGACCGCTATCCCAGCAGCAGTCGTGTCGCACCAGACGGAGGGGAAGGGGACCCTTATCTACGGATGGGAAATAGAACGGCCACCCTGACAAACCCTAAGCTGGCACCTGTCTGCCCTGATACCCTAGACGGGGTGTGAACCCGTGCGGCGAGCAGGATGCCTAAACCCTGAGTCACCCTCAGAAGACTAGACTGGGGAAAGGCAGATGGGAGCACTAGTCACCATCACTGATGTCTAGGAGAACAACAGGGGAAGACAGCAACAAACAAACAATCTCCAGCAGAGATAGACTTATCCAGTCACGAGCAGAGAAGATGATCCCAATAACGACAGTCCACGCCAGACAAGAGCTCCACAGCAATACCGTCAAACGATCTCCTTCAAAGGTCAGAATAGCACTGGAAGTAAGGACTATATCTGGCAATGACTGCAAGTGAAACTGAAACTAAAACTAATATAGTAGCTGGGAGTGGCAGACAGCACTCACCTGAGAAGAATGCCTACAAACTCCCAGTCAGGACAAAAAGGTTCACAAGGCAAAACCCGGATGACATACCCTGAACCACGGAGCAAACTCACAAGCTATCGCGAGTAGCAAGTCGCTGCGACCTTCTCTTCCCAGACCTATCTGGATCAGTCACAGTCGTGACAGGAACTCCTCTGGGTCTGTACAAGATGGCCCTAAAAACCTACAAGGCCGCACTTCCTGGGAGTGCTGAAGCTGCTACATCACATCCAATGCGCCCAATGAAGATACCGTAAATGTGCTTCTCTAATCCTTGGTGCATCTTCCTTAGGCTGCAACAGGATGACATCTTAGCACATCCTTGATGCTGCCAGACATCTGCAGCTTCCACGAACTTCACTCTGCTGGACGATGCTGCGCTCTGCCACAGTACTTCCTGGACATGTGTCGGTATGCCGCATGCCATGGGACTCCTGCAGGTATCTCCAAGGACTCCAACAGAGTAAGGATTTACACAGGCCTCCCTAGAGGAGGGAGAAATATCCATCCCAGAGGTAGCTGTCCCTTTGTTATGCCGAAGTTCCATGCCCGCCACTATCTTGCTGTACCGGGCAGGGGCGTAAGTCCGTCTACTCTTCCTGTGTGAATTGGGACTAGTGCTCAGTTAACTGTCCATCAGTACTGAGCGTTAATACTTTCCCTGCTGCCCCGGTCCAAGTTGTTGATCAGCCTCCCTGTCTAGTTGAGCTGTGGATCCACCTCCTCTACAAGGTGATCTCATCTTAATAAACCGTATACAGTACCTTGTCGGTCTACTGATTCTGCTTCTTTTTTTTTATAATCAAATAATTTTTTATTAAACTTTTTCTTTTACAGAAAAAAAAGGAGTTTGGAAATAATCACATACCAGAAGTGTACACTTTCGTGCAATACATGTACAGTAAATATACATATCAGTACGTATGATGTCGATGACATAAATATACTCCAAAGGACAATCGCATAAATGCAACAACATTAGAAACAGAACCCATGACATCAGTTGCATGACATACGAAATGGAGAGGGAGACATTTTTCAGAAATAACAGAATGTCATCAGCGTATAGCGCTATCTTCTCCTCTACCACCCCATGTACCATACCAGTCACCCATACTTCATTTCTGATCATATGGGCCAGAGGTTCTATAGCCAACACAAAGAGCATTGGTGACAAGGGGCAGCCCTGACGGGTACCCCTCCCCAGTGCAAAAGAATCCGAGAGTAGCCCATTTGCACGGACTCTTGCACAAGGTCGTGCATATAAGAGCTTAACCAACAACATATAGATTGGACCAAAGCGCATTGCCCCCATCACTCCCCACAAGAACTGCCACTCGACGCTGTCAAAAGCTTTTGCAGCGTCGAGTGACAGAACGGCCCGGCCATCCCCCACCGTGTTAGACATCTGTAAGTTCAGATAAAGTCTCCTGATGTTTATAGCAGTTGATTTTCCCGGCATAAAACCTGCCTGATTTCCATGGACCAGACTGAGTATAACCTTAGTCAGCCTATTTGCTAAGACCTTAGCTAGCAGGTTGACATCTGAACACAACAATGAGATAGGCCTATAAGAATCTGGGTCAGATGGTTCTTTACCCGGCTTTAGCAGGACAATTATGATGGCTTCATTCATAGATGCCGGTAGGACACCAGTCAGGGCCGCCTGCTCAAATACCCTTAGAAGCTGGGGCAGCACAAAGTCCTGGTATTTTTTCAAGAATTCTCCAGGTAACCCATTCACCCCGGGGGTTTTCTCATTCGGGAGGCCTTTTACCGCTACCTCAAGCTCTTCCAAAGTTATGGATTGCTCTAAACTGGCCCTCTGTTCAGGTGATAACCTAGGGAGATCTAGAGATGTAAGGAGTGCCTCAATCTCACTACAACTACGCTGCAGCCTAGAGGTATAGAGAGATTCATAATACGTTTTAAACACTCCCAAAATACCCGAATCCTCCGATATACTATTACCCGAGTTGTCTAGGATGCATCCCACATGTGACGCTCCCTGCTGGGCCTTGACCACCATTGCAAGCATATGCCCGACAGCCTCTCCTTCCTCAAAATATTTCTGTTTCCAGAAATATCTCTTACGTTCCGCTAACTCCAGTAAATGATTTTTATACAAATGTTGGGCTTCCGTCCAAGTAGATTGATTCAGAGTGGAGGGGCACTCCACATACGCCCTTTCTGTAGTGATAACCCTAGTCTGCAACTCCTTAAGGAGATTCCTATTCTTGGACTTATGTTGTTGGATACGTTTTACATACACTCCTCTAACGAAGGCTTTAAATGCGTCCCAGACCACCTCAGCAGATGTAGTGTCAACATTAAACGCCATAAATTCTAGCATTTCTACTAACATCCCCTCCTCATCTTTAAGAAGCTTGAGCCTCCACAGAGTCGAGTTAGAGACTGTGCGAGGACCCAAGCACACCTCCACCCTAATGGGGGAATGGTCGGAGAGGCTTCGGGGGAGGTATTTCACCCGGCGTACAGAACGCAGGATTGGTTGATTACCCAACACTAAATCTATTTGAGAAAGTGAGTTATGGGAGCTTGAGTAACAAGAGAACTGCCTAACTGATGGGTTACGCAGCCTCCACACATCACTCAGACCAGCTTCCATCAGGACTCTGGCCATAGCAGTCATCGGTTGGGCGGCAGGATTATTCACCCCTCTGTACCTATCTAGATTATTATCTAGTACCATGTTAAAGTCCCCAACTATCAATGCCGGAATGTCTGGCGATTCACTCAGGAACGCCAGGACATGGTGCAGCACATCTCCCGTGTAAGGAGGAGGTATATAAACTACCACCAAGAAAATGGTAGTCCTGTACAGTGTACATTTCAGACAGATATAACGACCATGGCCGTCCACCTTAGACGCAGAGCAAGTAAAAAGAATCTGCCTATGCACCAGGATACTGACGCCCCTTGCATGACTAGAGAAAACAGAATGAAATTCCTGACCCACCCAAGCCCTCTTCATTATTCTCAGGGAATCCTTAGTCAGGTGAGTTTCCGTCAAACACAGGATGGCTGGTTGATACTGTTTCAACGAATTAAATATAGCATACCTCTTGGAGGAGTCTCCCAAGCCCCGAACATTCCATGTTAATATGTTAACCCCCTATTGTAAAACCCTAAAGATCATTTGACGACAGCTCCCAACATTGTACACAGTACACTCATATATGAAATACAAGATGTGGTGCGGTTCCCCCCAAGAAACATTAACTACTATTTGAACTGAACACATAACCCCAGAAATGTCCAGGGATAGAACAAAAACGTAGAAATAATACCTAGCGACTATACGGAATAAATCTTAGGTCGGTAGTACTTCCACTCCGTAATAAGTGACGAGAATGGTAATACACCGCTGAAACTAGAGCCGAGGCCCCGGGCAAAACAGTGAACAAAAAATATCCCAAATCCCGTTTAACAGAATAAGGTGCAGTATATAACAGCAAAAACACTTCAAGAAATAGTCCCTGGAGCAGGAGAAATATAAAAACCCCGCGCTCCCCTCCCAACATACGAGACCTCACTGGTCCTTGCCCACCCATGCAACCATAAGGAAGGCGTCCATTGAATACTTATCATCCCTCAGTACGTCAT
The DNA here is from genome assembly GCA_033119425.1 of Bufotes viridis. NCBI lineage: Eukaryota > Metazoa > Chordata > Amphibia > Anura > Bufonidae > Bufotes > Bufotes viridis. The sequence goes on from CM065599.1 coordinate 27,018,960, forward strand.
ATGAACAACCTCAGGAAGACCTCTAGAGCTCCCGACTCAGTCCGGGGGTGCCCCTGAAGGTTCTGGTAGATGCGTTGAGTCCAACCATTGAGCCGCTGCAGCTGAAGATTCGAAGATTTTCACCTTCCCATTCGCCACTACTCGCAGTTTAGACGGATACAACATGGAGTATGCAATCTGCCGTTCCCTCAAGCGACGTTTCACATCCATATATTTGGCCCTTCTTTTTTGTATCTCAGCTGAAAAATCTGGAAATATGAGGACCTTGCTGCCATTTATCTGAAGATCCTCATGGGTTCTTGCTTTCCGAAGGATAGTGTCTCTATCTTTAAAGTGTAGCAATTTAAGCAAGAGTGGACGAGGAGGGCCCCCTGGTGGAGGAGCCCTGAACGGCACTCTGTGTGCACGTTCTATAGCAAACATAGAGGACAGAGAGTCGATTCCAAATTTAGTTGTAAGCCACTGCTCCAGAAAAGAAACAGCATCCGGGCCTTCTGACTTTTCAGGGACTTCAATAAGCCGCAGATTATTTCGGCGCAGTCGATTTTCCAAGTCGTCCGCTTTACTTAGAAGGTAGGCCACATCTCTTTCCACCCTTCCCATATCTTTCTTAAGGGGAGCAACAGTGTCCTCCACTTGGCTAACTCTATCCTCCACAGCTTTAATCCGATCAGTTACCTTTCTCCGGTCATGTCTCAGGAAGGTGACATTTTCACTGAGACTTCCCACCTGTGTGGTTAAAGAGGACAGTGTAACGTTGCAGTGTGTCACTGCCTTAAACACATCTCCAAGTGTGGGCTCCTCAGGTGACCCCAGAGGCTCATCTGCCATGGCGGCTTCTGCCTGCGTTGTAGGCACTGAGGGATGTTCAGCAGGGTCCCTCCCTTCTTCAGCCCTACGCTCAGGAGGGCCTGCTGCTATGGGGGAATTCACCCAGGATGGCTCTGTACCTTGCTGCACAGGCTCGATCGCTACTGCAACCTGTGCCTGTGTAATTACTGTGCTGGTCGGGTCCACACGGGCATACTGCTCCAGTCGCACCGCAACCGCTGCAGACCTCACTGAGACTCCTCCGCCAACTTGCTTCCCGCGCACAGCAGGGCCGCAGTCTTTCCTCTGCTTCTCCTTCTTATTATGCCGGGACATGTCGGTGCAGCAGGATCCAGCTGACTCCAGGGTATGTCAGAACCACTTTCAAGGGGCACTATGGGCCGGGAATCGGGAGAACAGGATTCATAACAGGAGATTCTGCCCGGGAGAGCGCTCTGCTGCGTCCTCTCACATGCAGCGCTAGGCCATGCCCCACTGATTCTGCTTCTTGCCGTCTGCCCTGACCTTGAAACTGTGACCTGGGCTATGCCTGTACTCTGCCTGCCGTGACCTAGGAATTGATGTTTCAAATACGCAAGAACTCAGCCTGCCCTGACTTTGGAGTGTGTTTAGACTACGCTTTTTGCCCGAGTCCTTGGTACTTTGCACCAGTGTCTCTGACCTCAGTGGGTCAGCAGTCAACTACAGCAGAACTACTCCAGGAGGTAGAGGCCTGGTTGGTTCCCCGCCGCGAAGTCCAGATGCCTGTATAGGGGTTAAAGGGTAAATACCAGGGAACCACCAGGACAACACCCTTAGGTTGAGCCCAGATTCACAAAGCTGTACGCCTGATACCAGAGAAAGAAAACCACACTGAAGCGGGAAAGAGTCTCCGCCATTTTATTCTGTAGATTCCTTGTTTCTGAGGGCAGATCCGCTCCCTCCTTGTTCACAATGTAATTCCCTAAATCTGATCATTTAAAAATCTAACTACCTGGACTATTGCTCAGCAATCATGACCTGTCAGAATTGTTGATATTCTTATTGAAAAAACAAACAAACAAAAAACACACATTTGAAACACAAAATTGGTTCATTTTTATTTTCATTTGAAAATGCTGAATTTTTATATTAGAAGATCTGTAAAAAAAGTGGATAATGTTAATAAACTAACTAGAAACCATTATGTTCTCATCTTTTTTTTTTTAAATACATTAAGCACAATAGGTATACAGTGCAGATGAATAACCAGCATAGATCATTGTGAATAAATGAGATATATAATGATATAGACACATACAAAACAAGTAATCTACCAACATCTGAGGACAAACATCTCTAGGTTACACCTATAATGCCTTGTAGAGCACTATCACCCTTACACCACCCCACCAAGTTTCTAACAAGGCACGATTACATATGAGAAGATAATTATAGGTGGGTTTCACCTTTAAAACAAAACAAGAGAGACACATTTAAGGTCCCCCACTTTTAAAAAAAAATCTGTCATGTTGTCCCTGTAGTCCAAGCTGTAGGGAGCATGTTATTCATTTAGGTACATCCCCACTTTTTCTATGCTTAGGAGTCCAGTGGGCGGTCCTTCTCAGTATGTAAAACACACCCAAAAAAAAACAGTCGATGTGAAGTGGTCTGAGTCACAGTCCTCTGTAGTTCCTGGTTTCCACCACCAGTTTGAGGAGGAAAAGACTTGGCAATAGCCTGCTTCTCCGCTGAAACACTCCACACAGCTGTACTCCCAGTCTGTCACACTTTCAGACTAGGACCCACACCCGCAGCTCTCCTGGGCTTCCTAGCCGATATAGGCCAGCCAAAACCTGGTCTGGATACGTAGGAGTAGTCATCCCACCTGCTCGTTGAGTACTCCAATGAAACCTGGCCCGGATCAGCTGCAGCCAGCAACTAAACTACTACTAACAAGTGTCAGTAACCTAGGGTTCAGGGCCGGCACGTCCTATAGGCTGACTAGGCAGCCGCGTAGAGCGCCCCTTGGTAAGGGGCGCTGCTACGAGCGCCGGCCCCCTTCATGCTGCAGCCGCCCGAGCACTCTGTATAGAGCCTCAGGCGGCTGCAGCACTGCCCGGGCTGGCACGTCCATGAGGGCGCACCGCCTGGGCGCAGCATGAAGAGAGGGGCTGACAGGAGGGAAGCGCTCAGCGCTCCCTCCTGTCATTCCTTCATTGTAGCGTGGCCGAGCCCTGTATGGTCCGCCGGTACAGGGAGCATCTGTTTCCTGTACCCGGCCGGACTGACATGAAGTGCGCACACAGTGTGCGCTTCCTATGAGTTCGCCCGGGTACAGGAAACTAAACCTCCTGTACCCGTGAAGCATACAGCGCTCGGCCACGCTACACTAGAGGTAGGGGGATTGAGAGAGAGGATGACAAGGGGTGGGGGATTGAGAAAGAGGATGACAAGGGGGGATTGAGAGAGAGGATGACAAGGGGGGATTGAGAAAGGGGATGACAAGGGGGGATTGAGAAAGAGGATGACAAGAGGGGGAGATTGAGAAAGAGGATGACAAGAGGGGGAGATTGAGAAAGAGGATGACAAGAGGGGGAGATTGAGAAAGAGGATGACAAAGGGAGGGGGGGGGGTTGAGAATGAGGATGACAAGGGGGGGGGGGAGAATGAAAAGGGGGGAAAGAGAATGACAAGAAAAGGAGAGAGAATGACAAGAGGGGGAAGAGAATGACATGGGGGGGGGAGAATGACATGGGGGGGGGAAGAGAATGACATGGGGGGAGAATGACAAGAAAAGGAGAGAGAATTACATGGGGGGGGGGGGGAAGAGAATGACATGGGGGGGGGGAGAGAATGACATGGGGGGTGAGAGAAAACTGGCGTTAGTTAAAGGGGTTCTGCAGTTTATTTAAACTGATCGGCAGGGTCCGACACTGGCAGTAGCGCCTCGGCCTTCTCGCTGTTTACCGCAGGCGCAGTGACGTCACGACTTGTATCACTGGCCTTGGCGGGGTTAAGCTCTGTTTACTTGAATGAAGCTTAGCCCCACCCAGGCCAATGATACTAATCGTGACGTCACTGCGAGAAGGCAGAGGCGCTACTGCCAGCGCCGCTGCCTTCTCAAACAGCTAATTGGCGGGGGTCCCGGGTATCGGACCCCTGTCGATCAGTTTAAATAAACTGCAGAACCCCTTTAATTTGGCAGCTCATATGGGTGGGGCATTGTGATGTCACATGGGGGGGGAGAACTTTTCTTTTGCCTAGGGCGGCAAAAATCCTTGCACCGGCCCTGCTAGAGTTACTGACAAAACGTTACCGGTTCATTTCACCTCGGTGACACATATCCATCGTCTACTATGGCACCTTGTGCCTTCTCACAATATATATCAATCTGGTCAGCCCCTCCTACTCTAAAAGCATGTTGCCTGTAGCTAGGTTTGCATGGACAACCTGACAGCTTCCCTTTTAAAAGTAGAGGACCTTAAAGGCTTTTTACACCTTTGGGAGCATTTTTTAAATTATTGCCTTTGTAATCATTTTGAGCTAAAACATCTTTTCAATTAGTCATTATTAAAACTGCTGAGCCCCTTTCTATGTACAGACTTCAGATTCTTTAATAGCAGGCTCTGAATTTTTACTCTTTCCGTCAGACAGCTCAGCTTATGGACTCCTCCTCTTTGACCTGCTAAACACTCATTAAAGCTAAATTCTTGTCTTACTGATAAGAATGTGGCTTAAATAGGTGTTTATGACCTTTAAGTAATTTAGAAATAACATTTATTAGATAACCGCCACAAATTGAAAGTGAAAGTACGATTCACACTGCTAGACGAACAGGAACCCTTTGTGACAGAACGGCTGCATGTTTTTAATAAAGACCAAATGGGGAAAATATTTTTAGCCCAAAATGAGTAAAATGCAATCCTAAAAAAATTACACCTGAAGGTGTCCATAGCCCTTGAATCTGTTTTGCTGATGTTATCTTGTTTGCCTGCAGCTCAGATGCTATTGACAACCTAACAGTATCCCATAAATCCAGCCTTTTAGAAAGTAGCTTAAATACAAATATAGAAAAAAATAGACCACTTCAAGATATTTGTTTGGTAATGCAAACAATGTTTGGTAATGCAGCCCAGGCCCACTCAATTGAATGGGACTGAGCTGCACATAGGCCATGTAACTGATGAGGTCACTAGCGTAGAAAGAGACTGCAGAGCTCACCAGAGCACAGCAGCCCCTTTACACAGCTGACTTATGGGGGTGCTGGGAGTTGGACCCCCACAATCAGATACTGATGACGTATCCTGAATGCATATTCTATTATAAATGGTAAAAAGTTATGAGGTATAACACCACACTTAGGGATCATGCACATGAACGTACCCTGTTTTGCAAAAAGCGGATCTGCAAAACACAGATACTGGCCGTGTGAGTTCTGCAGAATGTCTGGCCCATAAAAGAACAGTCCTATCCTTGTCCGCAATGCAGACAAGAATAGGACATGTTCTATATTTTTGCAGATGTGATGGAACAGACATATGGATGCAGACAACACACCATGTCTTTTGTGGCCCCATTAAAGTCAATGGGCGCAGATCAGATGTGGACAAAAAATATGTCCGTGTGCAAGAGCAGTTACTCTACAAACAGAGAATCTCAAGGGCGCAGTGTGGCAGAACGCCGAAGAAGAACACAGCGTCACCAAGTCAGGGCGAGGCTTGGGACGCAGCCTCCAACCTCCTTTGTCTACTCGAAGATGTAATGCCAAGACTCACCGCTTTTATGCTCATGCCCACAACAAATATTTACACAACGCTGTATATTGTGAATCCCAGACAGGAGAAACAAGTATAAGAGTACAAAAGACGTGCAAAGTGCCAGTAAAGTATTATACACACACCACATAAATACAGCAATTCATATATAAAGGAATAATTATTATTCCAAATTGGATGCACCACTGCAATTATGTATGTATATCTAAGTGCCAATAAGTAAACATGTCAATTTTATCATTTGCATGATTTATAACCCTTTCCCATGAACCACAATCTCAGCGCATAAATCTTGACCACAGGAATTAGATGGATCTGATATCCAAAATTCTTTTCCCCAACTAGCTGTATTGAAAATTCAACAATTAACATTCCTTCGATCCATGGTGGGGGTAGGGTTGGGCAATATACCGGTGTCTGCGATATACCGCGGTATTAAGAAACTGCGATATGGCGATATCACAGTTTCCTAATAACCGCAGTATTTAATGACGTCATAGGAGTGGTCGCACGTGTGCCGACCACTCCAAAAACATCCATGTCAGGGGTGTGGAATTCCTATCGCCCGGCGCCTGGGACACGTAGTGCCGGGCAGGTAGTTTAAGTAGCGGGCTCTGCCGGTAATTTAGCACCGGCCCCGCAGTGAAGTAGCCCGACCTTAATAACTATTGTGGTGCAGGCTCCCGGGCAGCTCTCTGTTCCTCCATGCGCCGTCTGCCCCTTCATTCATAAAGTGGGCGGAGCATGGAGGAACAGAGAGCTGCACGGGGAGCCTGCGCCACAATGGTTAATAAGATCGGGCTACTTCTAATAACATTAACTACATAACTACTGGATCAGAGCTGCGGGGCCGGTGTATTACTGCAGAGTAACACTGCACCGGCCGCTGTCAGTCCCCCCCCCCCCCACAGTGTTGCGGGTCTGTGGCTGACACTGTTATGGGGTATATGTGGCTGACGCATAGATGCTATATATGTGTCAGCCACAGTGCCCCCCCATAACAGTGCGTCAGCCACAGTGCCCCCCCATAAGAGTGCATCAGCCACAGTGCCCCCCATAACAGTGCGTCAGCCACAGTGCCCCCCATAACAGTGTGTCAGCCACAGTGCCCCCCCATAACAGTGTGTCAGCCACAGTGCCCCCCCATAACAGTGCGTCAGCCACAGAGCCCCCCATAACAGTGCGTCAGCCACAGCGCCCCCCCATAACAGTGCGTCAGCCACAGCGCCCCCATAACAGTGCGTCAGCCACAGCGCCCCCATAACAGTGCGTCAGCCACAGCGCCCCCATAACAGTGCGTCAGCCACAGTGCCCCCATAACAGTGCGTCAGCCACAGTGCCCCCCATAACAGTGCGTCAGCCACAGTGCCCCCCATAACAGTGTGTCAGCCACAGTGCCCCCCATAACAGTGCGTCAGCCACAGTGCCCCCCATAACAGTACGTCAGCCACAGTGCCCCCCATAACAGTGCATCAGCCACAGTGCCCCCATAACAGTGCGTCAGCCACAGTACCCCCATAACAGTGCGTCAGCCACAGTGCCCCCCCATAACAGTGCGTCAGCCACAGTGCCCCCCATAACAGTGCGTCAGCCACAGTACCCCCATAACAGTGCGTCAGCCACAGTACCCCCATAACAGTGCGTCAGCCACAGTGCCTCCCCATAACAGTGCGTCAGCCACATTACCCCCCCATAACAGTGCGTCAGCCCCAGTGCCTCCCCATAACAGTGCGTCAGCCACAGTGCCCCCCCATAACAGTGCGTCATTCAGTATAACGTCTCCTTGTGGCTGCCCCCATACAGTATAATGTCTCCTTGTGGCTGTCCCCATACAGTATAACGTCTCCTTGTGGCTGTCCCCATACAGTATAACATCTCCTTGTGGCTGCCCCATACAGTATAACGTCTCCTTGTAGCTTCCCCCATACAGTATAACGTCTCCTTGTGGCTGCCCCCATACAGTATAACGTCTCCTTGTAGCTGCCCCCATACAGTATAACGTCTCCTTGTAGCTGCCCCATACAGTATAACGTCTCCTTGTAGCTGCCCCCATACAGTATAACGTCTCCTTGTAGCTGCCCCATACAGTATAACGTCTCCTTGTAGCTGCCCCCATACAGTATAACGTCTCCTTGTAGCTGCCCCATACAGTATAAAGTCTCCTTGTAGCTGCCCCCATACAGTATAACGTCTCCTTGTAGCTGCCCCATACAGTATAACGTCGCCTTGTAGCTGCCCCCATACAGTATAACGTCTCCTTGTAGCTGCCCCATACAGTATAACGTCACCTTGTAGCTTCCCCCATACAGTATAACGTCTCCTTGTGGCTGCCCCCATACAGTATAACGTCTCCTTGTAGCTGCCCCCATACAGTATAACGTCTTCTTGTAGCTGCCCCATACAGTATAACGTCTCCTTGTAGCTGCCCCCATACAGTATAACATCTCCTTGTTGCTGCCCCCATACAGTATAATGTCTCCTTGCGCTGCCTCCATACAGTATAACGTCTCCTTGTAGCTGCCCCCATACAGTATAACATCTCCTTGTGGCTGCCCCCATACAGTATAACATCTCCTTGTGGCTGCCCCCATACAGTATAACATCTCCTTGTGGCTGCCCCCATACAGTATAACGTCTCCTTGTAGCTGCCCCATACAGTATAACGTCACCTTGTAGCTGCCACATACAGTATAATGTCTCCAAGTGTTTTTTTCTTCAAAATGGGCATTTATCGTGATATATATCGTTATCGCGATAAATTTCTTAATATCGTTATCGTGGCAATATTTTTTATATCGCCCAACCCTAGGTGGGGGGTGTTCGTTTTTGAGGTTTTAATACAGCTGGTTGGGGATATGAATTATAGATATGAGATCCATGTGGTCACAATAGGGACAAGGGATAATTTTAAAAAGGGTTTAGATGAATTCTTAAAAGTAAATTACATTAATTCCTCTGAAAATGTGTAGAAATCCCTTTCTGGGATTCGTGTCTCCTCCTATCCCTTGGTTAAACTTGATGGACTTATGTCTTTTTTCAACCGCATTAACTATGAAGTTACTGTGGTCATGAATTATGTGCTGAGACTACGGTTCATGGGAAATAAGGGGGTTGGGGGGGGGGGGGTTGGTTACTGGTCATCACGTGGTGGTTATAAATAGTGTAAATTATGAAATTATATTTTATATATGATATGTGGTTATTTATGGATTAATCATTATTGATTGAATTGATCTTGAGAAAGGCTCTAGTTGTGAGCTGAAACGTTGCGTTGCCCACATGGGTGAATGAAAGGTGAATTTGGTTACATTTTGGAGTGCTGCCCATTTTTTTATATATATATATATATATATATATATATAAATATATATATTTCCCTTACAGAGAAAGCATCTGATTATGTGAGACAATTATTAAGTTTTCCACTTATATGTCACAGTAATAACAGTGGTTTCCAAAGAGGACTGAGTTATTAAGCTACTCTCACACTGGCGTTTCTATTTTCCTGTATTGAGATCCGTCATAAGATCTCAATACGGGAAAACCGCAATTAGACTTACTGGTAATTCCGTTGCCTTGAATCTACCATGACGGCCACAATGAGAGATGATCCTTGACCTCTGTAGGGGCATGAATATACAGAGAGTTTAAATTGCCCCCACCCCTCCTCCCTCTCAGTGCTTTTACAAATGACCAAGGTAGGTGAGCAATTGTGTGTGTCTTTTGAGTATTACTTCATACCCAAATGTAAGATATAGAGACGTATACCAACTTAAATAAACATTATATATATATATATATATATATATATATATATATATATATTTGTGGTCATGGCTACGGCCAACGATGCTTGATGAACCCTAGGGAGATAAACATCAAGAACAACCTAACCCGGCTAGCCGTGTGCTAGCTAAACCTAACTTAATGGCTTGAATTGTGCCCTTAGCCATAGCCGTGGGTAGGCCTAAAGGGGGCATACCCTGTGGAAATGAAAAGAGAAGGGAGGGAGGGTGGGGCACCTGAAGAACACACGCCCAGGAATGAGCCAGTGGCTTGTTTAAGAAGAGCCTCCGCCCCTCCCACAAATGCAGGCTGACTAGTCAGCCTTACTATATATATATATATATATATATATATATATATATATATATATATATTTACTTTTTTTCTTCTTTTTTTTGGGAAGGGAATATATATGAGCCGTCATGGTGGATTCAAGGAAACGGAATTACCGGTAAGTCAAATTACGGTTTTCCATTCCATCCACCATGATGGCCACAATGAGAACTAACAAACATTCAAATGGGGTGGAAACAGCCTGCAGTACTTTTTGGCCAAAAGCTAAATCTGCGAAGCCGGAAAGATTAAGGCAATAGTGTTTTTTACAAATGTATTGAGACTGGACCAGGTAGCAGCTTTGCAAATTTGGTCCAATGAAACACCAGCTCTTTCTGCCCAAAAAGAGGCCGTAGCCCTGGTAGAATGAGCTTTTATGCCCCCTGGACAGGGTATGTTCTGGAGGAAGTAGCAGCACTCAATGGTGGATCTGATCCATCGAGCTATTGATGTCTTGGAAAGCTTCCTTCATTTGTTTCTGCCTCCAAACTGAACTAAAAGGTTGTCGTCTTTACTGAAATCCTTAGATGATTCGAATATTGTAAGATGGTATTTCTTACATCAAGGAGCTGTATCTTCCTTTTGACCTCGTCCTCTGGAGAGCTGGTAACTGATGGTAACACAATCTCCTGGTCACGGTAAAAATTTGATACCACCTTGGGGGGGACTCCTGGATTTAATCTTAACACTATTCGGTCCTCAAAAATTCAAAAGATACGGCTCTCTACAGCAGTGTTTCCCAACCAGCGTGCCTCCAGCTGTTGCAAAACTACAACTCCCAGCATGCCCGGACAGCCTTTGGCTGTGCGGGCATGCTGGGAGTTGTAGTTTTGCAACAGCTGGAGGCACACTGATTGGGAAACACTGCTCTACAGGAAAGGGCCTGAATTTCACTTAACCGTCTGGCAGAAGTGATGGCTATCAGGAAGACAGGTGTTTGATAGAGATTTCGGATAAGGGGAGAAAGGGGGGTTTAGTTAACCCTTCTAATACTGTGTTAAGATCCCACTGAGGAATCCTAGACCTCAAGGTCGGTCTTAATCTAGAGGCAGCTCTAATGAATCTCCTTATCCATCTGTGTTCTGCAAGACTTGTATCGTAAAAGGTGCTCAAAGCCGATATCTGTACCTTAAAGGGGTTCTGCAGTAATTCTCTGGATAGATCATCAGCATTCCGACACCCGGGCCCCCCTATGATCAGCTGTTTGAGAAGGCAGCGGCACAGGCGCTGTGTCCTTCTCGCTTTTTATAGCAGGCCCAGTGACGTCACAACTTGTATCACTGGCCTGGGCGGGGCTAAGCTTCATTCGAGTGAACAGAGCTTAGCCCTGCCCAGTGATACTAATCGTAACGTCACTGGGCCTGCGGTAAACAGCGAGAAGGCCGCGGCGCTACTGCCAGTGCCTTCTCAAACAGCTGATCGGCGGGGGTCCCGGGTGTCGGACCCCTGCCGATCAGATGCCGATGATCTATCTATCCTGGTCCTTGGCTTTACAAGATTATTGCTAGGTAAGATCTGCAACTGTCTCTATTGGTATTACTTACACTATTTATATTTTTGATATCCGCATTGGTACCCCCATATATTTTTGTATGCACATAGCACATGGGGAATTATGTATAGCCGCATTAGGTTTCATGATTTAAGGTATAGTAATCACTATGAGGGTTTTGTTCCAATGAGATTGTGATATATGTGCTTGTTGTACTTGCAGTATCTGCAATTTTGTTATTAGCCAGTTCATGGCCCAGGATGGCGCTTTTATTCTGCACCTCCCTGCTGTATAATGTTTTTAACATTGATTAATAAAAAATGATTTTATATTTGCATTTGGCTCCATTGTTCTATTCTTAATTTGATTCATAAGTAGGAGTATATGCGTTGACACATTAATGGTTTGGGTATCCAATAAATACGCCTCGGCAAAGGACCGTACATTGATGCTAGGCACAGGATACCCCCGTGGTCTTTTTATGTGTTTCTCCAGTATCTTATCTAACACTGGACCAAAAACAGACTCGCCAGAGAAGGCAATAGAACACAGCTTGGCCTTGGAACCGTGTCCCCTGACCAAGCTTTCATCCATAAAGCTCTCCTGGCCACATTAGTAAGGGCTGCATCTTTAGCGGCAAAGCGCACAGACTCGGCAGAAGCGTCCGCCAAGAAGGCTGTCTTCCCTGGGGGTCTTGTCCTTTAAATGATCATCTAATTCTGATAACCAGAAATACATTGCTCTGGCAACAGATGTGGCTGCAATGTTGGTTTCAACACCAAACATAGCCGCTTCCCAGGCTTTCCTTAAAAGGGAGCCTTGCTTTGCGTTCCATCAAATCACTTAACTGTTAAGAATCTTCAAATGGTAAGGCCGTCTTTTTTACTACCTTTGCCTTTTAAATATCAATTTTGGAGACATCATCAAAAATTTTACATTCAGCCTGATCATACCGTGATCTGTTTCTAGATACTCCTAGCCTCTTCTCAGGTTCTATCCACTCATCCAGGATCATATCACTGATATTCTCATTAATGGGAAATACTTTGGTTCTTTTAGGACATAATCCCCCAAACATCTCATCCTGTACTGTACGAGGCTTAGGGGTATCCCCTATACCCATGGTTGATCGTACTGCTTTAAGTAACTCTTCCATTTCATCCGAGGAAAAAAAGTATTTTTATCATCCTCTACAATTTCTCCTTCTGAAGGAAAGTCTTCCTCAAGCACTCGTCAAGAGGTAGAGGTATCCTCACCTGGATCAGGGGAGGATGGAATGGATAATCTAGGTTTTTTAGTAGGCGGGATAGATGGACTAGTGGTTGTCAGGGAGGCTAGGGAAGACTTAATCTCCTCTTAGATAAAAGACTATTTCAGAGAGGATAGATTGTTGCTCCTCCTTTAAGAGGTCAGAAATGCAGATTTTGAAAAGTTTCTTTTTATAGTTATCAGGTAGTCTCTTGGCGCATGTAGCGCACTTTAGAGATCTTGATTTTGTTTTTGTGTCCCTTGCTCCCTAAGGAACACAGAAGAGCAACCAAATATTAGATTTTGGAACAACAATAAAAATAATAAAGGACAAACATACTCCCCATAGAGGAACTCACGGGAGGTGCAGCCGGAGCCCTCCTGATGGGATGCTGAAGCCTCAGATGCTGACATAGTGGCGGAGATGCTATGCCCAGAGCATAAGCGCCACTTTTCAAGTTGTTCCTGGCATCTGACGTCATGCAGGAGTGCTTTCCTACTGGCTCATAGAATCAAAGAGACGCCGTGCTACACAGCTCGCGTGCGCGCACCACGTGGGTCCGGCATCAGCGGTCTGCTTCCTACATCGGTGGAGGGAAGATCGCGATAGAAGAAAAAGAGAGCAGGCCCTAGCATAAGCCGGAGTGAGCGTCCACGTTACCCCCGCTGCCCAGCCTTAGCCCCTCCAGCGGGAAGACAGCGATGTATGTAAATTTCAGCTAGTCTTCATCACCCCACAGGGAGGACTCTGTCTACATGCTAACCCCGTAGGGGCAGGAAAAACACAGAGGGAGGAGGGGTGGGGGGCAATTTAAACTCTCTCTGTATATTCTTGCCCCTACAGAGGTCAAGGGTCATCTTTCATTGTGGCAGTCATGGTGGATGGATTGTCAATGGGGACAAAACGTAACCGAACAGAACGGGATGCTCCAAAATGCATGCTGTGGTTTTCTTTCCGTCATGGGATGCGGTTTTCTTTCTGTCGTGACCCACAATGCAAGTCAATGGAGTGGGGACGGATCCATTTTCTCTGACAATATGTAAATGGATCCATCCATCATTGACTTTCAATAAAGTTCATGACAGATCCGTCTTGGCTATGTTAAAGATAACACAACCGGATCCGTTCATAATGGATGCAGACGGTTGTATTATCAGTAACAGAAGCGTTTTTGCTGAACCCTGCCGAATCCAGCAAAAACACTAGTGTGAAAGTAGCCTTAGGTATATCTCCTCAGTCCACAATATATCTCCATTAGCTGTAAAAAACTAAATGTGTGTAAGTTTCAGAAAGTATCACTACTTACCTACTGCTGTGTAGAGGTTGAGCAGTAAGATGGCGTAGAAGAAAGTATTGCATTTACATAGTACATGCACAGGGAAGGAGGCCAGTGTGACGCATCCTGGGGGACCTAAAAAAAAAAAAAATGAATGAAAGATTGAGAGGATTTTAAATATCAAGGAACAAATCTCTGCAACTCAGAACTTCAGGTACAATGTTATATACATGAGGAGAACATGGACATGGGAGCATTTACAGGAGCTCTAACATATAGAAGCCCTAAAATAATTTTATGTGGCTTCCAGACCACAAGCAACCAGAGCTCTATAAAAACCTAAAGCAGATCTGTTAGTATATAATACACTGCCATAGTTAAAAGCAGCAAATTATAAAGTCCAGATCTGAAGGATTACTATGACAAACTGCACAAAAAATAAAAAATAAACCCCCAAAAAACCCCACATGTATATGTCTGGTGTATTAATGAGAACACCACCGCCCCTCACCCTATCCTCCTCAGGTGTAATGACAGCAGCTCCTGTATAAGCACGCCAGGGTTGCCAACGATCCAGAAATTTCCGGACTGTACATAAAAATAGGCGACTTTTTTCCTCTGTCCGTGAAAAAAAATAGATGTGTCCATGATTTTTTTGAGGCTGGTAATATTATGGTGGTAATTATCATTTGACAGCTCACAGTAAATGCTGGTAATATTAATATTGCATACAATGTAGTGGGAAGCTGAAATAAATTGCAAATGGGGTGGAATTGGGAAAAAAAAACATCATTCTCCCATAGTTTTATGGGTCTTGTTTTTACAGCATTCCCTATGTAGTAAAACTGACTTGTTATATAAATGATACCACATTTATATAATTTTTTTGGTCTTAATTCTCTGCCATATTCTGACCCCCCAAAAAAAAAATTCTTTATAGTTTTGTCTACAGAACTCTGTGAGGGCTCATTTTTTGCTGGGCAATCTATAGTTTTTATTGATACCATTTAAAAAAAAAAAACACTTTAAAAAAAAAAGCAATGAGAAAAATGGCAAATTGGCCAATTTGACCATTTTCTGCTATGGCGCTCATCGTATGGGATGTAAATGTACAGTGGTGGTCCTGAAGGGATTAAAGACCCGAGTTCTGTCGTACATGTACAGAGGAGGTTGGGAAGGAGTTAAACACTGGCTTAGATGTACTAATCCTAGATTTATCACAGGGGCTCAGGCTGAATGATAAATGTGGTACAGGGATAGACGCTTTTTACTGACCCTACACCAACTTTTGGTTGGCTTACTTTGAGACAGAATTTTACGCTACAATTTTGGCGCAAAATGACGCATCTTAGGCCCCACCCCTTTCCCATAAATCCCATCACATTGTTAGATGGGCTAGTGCAGGGGAAGCCTCACTGTATCACGGAGTCATATAGAGACACTCACCTTTAGTAAGATAGGGCCTACACGGTGGGGGGGGGGGGTTTGGTTAAGCAGAACATGTGAGCTCCTCTGCGCCATTAGCCAGTTTATCCTATAAACCTGCCGATATCGAGCTACCACAACGCCGAACGTGCCTCTCACATACCCGAGAGTTCTCCGGTGAGTCGGCAGCAAAACTAGAGAAATATGCCCAAACATCTTCTGCCCTATCTGGAAGGGGAGCACACAAAAAGCAAGCACATACACAAGATATGTTAACTACGGAATCCGACACTGAAGGAGACGGTGGCGGAAGGGGTGCACACTGACAGGTCCAATAGCTAACACGCCCTACAAATGGATGTCAAGGATGCAGAATCGGGGGCACAAGAATCAGATTCAGATGAATCGGCCCTAAAAGATGTTATGCATACTATCACTAAATGTGGCAAATCTCTGAGCAGCCTCACTGTACAAGTGGGAGCTATAAAGGAGGACATTACCATTGTCATGCATGATTTCAAAAAGTTGTCTGAATGTACAACAGCCCTAAAAGGGCCGGATGGGAGATGTGGAAGATGCCATACCGTCAATAAAAAGAGATTTAAAGGAATATACTCAGCGAATGGATGTGATTGCAGCCAAACAAGATGACTTGTTGAAACAAGATGAAAACCAGTCCCGCCGAAATAATGTTAGAATGGTGGGGGTGCCCCAGAAAACAGAAGGGGCGAACCCTACGGAATTTTTTGAATCATGGCTAAAAGAAAAATTTGGAACAGAAGTATTGACTCCGCTTTCACGCTGTCGAACGGGGCCATAGGGTCCGAACCCACCCATTACCACTGGGTGCACCTCCAAGACCTGTATTGATGAAAATTTTGCACTATAGAGATCGGGACATTATCTTGAGGAAAGCTAGAGAAATGCCTGACCTTACTAATAACGGACAGGTGTCGCTCTTCCTTGACTACTCCCAGGAAATACAAAAAAGGAGAGCAAGATTCCTGGACATTAAAAGACGCTTGAGGTCACCAAATGTATCGTACTCTATGATATACCCAGCCAAATTGAGAATAGTCGCATTGGGGAACACTACTTTCTTTGAGGACCCGAAAGAGGCGACGAGATGGCTAGATAGTCATGAGCGACAATTGGCAGAGGAGAGAAACTAAAAGACCCACAGTGATTAGAACTATACCCAAGCAGAAGCAACATGTCTACTTATAGTGCGGCTGTATGTATGTATGTATGTATGTGAGAATGACCGGGCCAAGTGCATGGTACAGCACGACAGGCAAAATGAGTCGGTTCTATAAGATAAGAATGAGAGATATGAATACCGCAGTCTAAAGGTTTTAAAATATACAGTGATACCTCGGTTCACGAACGCTTCTGTTCACGAACAACTCGGTTCACGAACAGAAAAGTTCGTAAAAATATGCTCCGGTTCACGAACTCCGCCTCGGTTCACGAACGCAAGCCGCGGCCATTTTAATGCTAATTTCAGGCTGTCACATGGTCGGGACTTCCTGTAGGAAGACCGTGGAGAGAAGAAGCAAGAATAAGAGACACAGAAAGAAGTACTCTGCAAGCATTATAAGTGATTATACTGTATTTTATCACATACAGTACATACTGTACACAGAAAGAAGTACTCTGCAAGCATTATACAGTACAGTAAGTGATTATACTGTATTTTATCACAGTTAGCAGTGATGCCATAAAATCCATTATGCAAAAATGGAATGAGTGCCATGATTTCTTTGAAAAGCACCACCCCAACATTACTGTCACAAACAGAGTGTTAAATCTCATGAATGATAATGTGGTCTCTCATTTCCGGAGGGTTATGCAGCGCAGAAAGAGACAAGTGACATTGGACAGATTTTTCAGACAAACTGAGCCTGCAGCTAGGAGACAAAGGAGAGAGGAAACCCCTGAAGAAGATCTCCCTGATGTCCTTATGGAGGGGGACTCTCCCCCCAAACAATAACTGCCTCCCACCTTACTGTCCTCTCTTAATAAATAACTACAGTATACTGTACTTTACTAATGTGTATTGTCATTTGTTTCATATTTTTGGGCTTCAAAAACCCCCCAAAAAAAGTCAGCACGGATTAACCGGATTTACATTGAACCCTATGGGAAAATGTGCCTCGGTTCACGACCAATTCGGTTCGCGACCAGAGTCAGTTCACGAATTAAGTTCGTGAACCGAGGTATCACTGTATATAACTTGGCAGTCTACAATCTTGACTGTCTGAATGAGGTGCAGAGGGCTAGGATGTATTTTGTTTGCAAATTTAGTTACGAGTTAACAGGTTATACAGTTCTTTGTCTTAGCAGCGCCACCCTGTGTTTTAGTGGTAGAACCAAAAACAATCGACCTCGGCAGCAGGTATTATTCTGTCCCACAGACCTGTAATTATGGTTCAAAAAAGATTTTATTAAGGCAACAGTTTTGAGAAGTCCGCCAAACAATAAGGACATTCAGGTAAATATATCAAGTATATCGAATGGACCACAGACCTGTAATTAAGGTGTTTTAGCGGGGACCTGCTGGGGAGGCCGAAGTTTTTCTTAAAAAAAAAAAAAGTTTGAGGGGTGCTGTATTCTGCATTGCGGGAATTGCAACCATGATATTTGAAGTTAGGAGGGAAAGAGGTCAGATCCATTACTGTGCACTGAGGATATGTCATCTTCAGGCCGCTGTCCTTGGACAGGACCAGAAAATGGTTTACTGCATCTAGGGCTGAAACGATTACTCGATTAAATCGAGTAATTCGACACAAAAAAATCATCGATGCAAATTTTTTGCATCGATGATTCGTTTGTGTCACATGACCACGGAGTGGGAGTGAAGCGTTTGCTATTACTCCCGCTCCGTGGTCTCCCGCTGGCTTGGAATACTCATCTTTCCAGCAGGGGGCCTCCAGAAGCTCCACAGCATGTCCATGGTCCCGCGCTGCTCTGCGCCTGACGTCACACAGCGCGTCAGGTCACGGCGCGCCTACGTCGGTAGGTCAGTTCAGCGCGGGACCATGGATATGCTGTGTAGTGTCCGGAGGACCCCTGCTGGAAAGGTAAGTTAGTGAAACTGAGGGGGTGGGGGCCGACTAAAGCCGGGCGCCCGGAGTGCACAGCGTCATAGCAACCAATGACGCTGTGCACTCCCGGTGTCAGGAGGAGTAGGGCAGCAGAGATAATGGCACAAGGTGGGGGGAACAGATGATGGCACAAGGTGGGGGACAGATGGCACAAGGTGGGGGGACAGATGATGGCACAAGGTGGGGGACAGATGATGGCACAAGGTGGGGGACAGATGATGGCACAAGGTGGGGGGACAGATGATGGCACAAGGTGGGGGGACAGATGATGGCACAAGGTGGGGGACAGATGATGGCACAAGGTGGGGGGACAGATGATGGCACAAGGTGGGGGGACAGATGATGGCACAAGGTGGGGGACAGATGATGGCACAAGGTGGGGGGACAGATGATGGCACAAGGTGGGGGAACAGATGTTGGCACAAGGTGGGGGAACAGATGATGGCACAAGGTGGGGGAACAGATGATGGCACAAGGTGGGGGAACAGATGATGGCACAAGGTGGGGGACAGATGATGGCACAAGGTGGGGGGACAGATGATGGCACAAGGTGGGGGAACAGATGATGGCACTGGGGTGGGGGGAACAGATGATGGCACTGGGGTGGGGTGGAGCTAAAGTCACTGGGGTGGGGTGGGGTGGAGCTGACGGCTCTGGGGTGGGGAGAGCCGGCGGCACTGGGGTGGGGAGAGCCGGCGGCACTGGGGTGGGGAGAGCCGCGGCACTGGGGTGGGGGAGAGCCGGCGGCACTGGGGTGGGGGAGAGCCGGCGGCACTGGGGTGGGGGAGAGCCGGCGGCACTGGGGTGGGGGAGAGCCGGCGGAACTGGGGTGGGGGAGAGCTGACAGTCTATTAATTCATTTTTTCTTATTAGATTACTCGATTAATCGTAAAAAATAATCGATAGAATACTCGATTACTAAAATAATCGTTTACTGCAGCCCTAACTGCATCACATTTAAATATGGCGGGGATGATTAGGTTTTTGAGTTGGAATATTAGGGGAGTAAAAGAAGCACACAAGAGAAGAGCCATAATGGATAGCAAAAAGCAATATCAACCTTTAATACGTTGCTTACAAAAGAACCATTTAATGCCGGACCAAAGCCAGTTCGGGGCATTGTTTTCATGCAACTTACTCTACATATGCGAGAGGAGTGAGTATCCTTATCCATAGGGCTATAGCATTTACATGTCTATCCCAAAAGATAGATGCAGAGGGGAGATATACAGTATATGCCTACAGTGTAAAATCTATACAACCCTATGTATTATAATAGGTGTATATGTGCCACCGCCATATTTGCCGCTGGTGCTTAAGAGTGTACTAGCTTTTATAGGGGTGCTACCTGACATTCCGGTAATAATATTGGGAGATTTCAATAATTATACACCCAGGCCTGGATAGGATGAGTATGGGTCAGCGACAGATACAGGAAGCACTCTTGCTAGATTACTGGAGATTGCAGAACCCACAGACAAAACAATACTCCTGTTATTCGAGTACATTTAACTCCCTATCCAGGATAGATTTAATCCTAGGTAATGCTGCCATGAGACAAATGCTTCAAGAAATACATTACTTGCCACGCAGAATATCGGACCATTCCCCGGTATTGGCAGTAGCTCATTTTTTGCCTTCCATGTTAAAAGGCAGTAGGATCTGGAAATGTAATCCATACTGGTTACACATACTGCCAGATGCCGCTGGAATAGGAAATAAGCTAAAAGAATTCTTTGAATATAACTTACCTTCAGCTTCCAAACTAGAGGCTTGGAAACTATGAAAGCCTTCTTAAGAGGGATATTAATAGCAGACGTCAATAAAAATAAAAAAATGAAACCAGGGCCACAACACAAAAACTAATTGCAGATGTAGAGTCAGCAGAGACGGAATATATTGTTCGCCCAGAGGCTAAAAAGGAAAAATAGAAAGAGGCACAACAAACACTGAATGATAGACCGATATTAAATGCAAGGAATAAAAGATTTTTTCAAAACCAATTATATTATGAAGAAGGGGAAAAGGCTGGTAGACGGTTAGCAATGGTTTCCAAGGCTCAACAACAATCGACTTATACAGCTTCCCTCCGAAACACAGAAGGGGTGATCCATACGATGCCGGAAAAAATACTTAGGATCTTCTTTATATGAATCTAAGACGTGTGCATCGGATGAAGAGATGCAGAAGTTTCTCCAACCATTAAGAATTTGCACCTTATCCGAAGAACAAACAACTATGCTTGATAGTCCCATAAATATAAAGGAAATGGAGGCGGCTCTGGGAGATATGTCTAATAATAAGACCCCAGGGAGGGACGGGCTACTGGTGGAAATATATAAAAGGTATGCTTCGATACTTATTCACCAACTATTAGAAGTTTGTAAAGAGGCCAAAGAGACAGAGCGTTTACCAGCATCTATGAAGGAGGCTATAATAGTGTTGTTACTAAAACCTGGCAAAGATATTCTGGAAGCAGAATCATATCGACCCATCTCTTTACTCCCAGTAGATGTAAAAATACTAGCAAAAGTAATGGCAAACCGGTTAAATACTGTAATAACTCATCTCATTCACACTGACCAGGCTGGCTTTATGCCAAATGTCGAGAGAGTGAATATTTGGCGAATATTTCTGAATAGAGATGAGCGAACACCTGGATGTTCGGGTTCGAGAAGTTCGGCCGAACTTCCCGAAAATGTTCGGGTTCGGGATCCGAACTCGACCCGAACTTTATCCCGAACCCCATTGAAGTCAATGGGGACCCGAACTTTTAGGCACTAAAAAGGCTGTAAAATAGTCCAGGAAAGGGAAATTAATTAAAATAAAATAAATAAAAATTAACCAATATCAATTGGAGAGAGGTCCCACTGCAAGGAATCATGCGTCATAGCACTCACCACTGGAGAAGGCCACTTTCAGTTATTTCGGCCCCAGCACCCAGACAGAGGAGAGAGGTCCCACAGCAAGGAATAAGGCGTCATATGACCCACCACTGGAGAAGGCCACTTTCAGTTATTTAGGCCCAGCACCCAGACAGAGGAGAGAGGTCCCACAGCAAGGAATAAGGCGTCATATCACCCATCACTGGAGAAGGCCACTTTCAGTTATTTCGGCCCAGCACCCAGACAGAGGAGAGATGTCCCTTAGCAAGGAATCATGCGTCATATCACCCACCACTGGAGAAGGCCACTTTCAGTTATTTCGGCCCCAGCACACAGACAGAGGAGAGAGGTCCCACAGCAAGGAATCATGCGTCATATCACCCACCACTGGAGAAGGCCACTTTCAGTTATTTAGGCCCAGCATCCAGACAGAGGAGAGATGTCCCACAGCAAGGAATCATGCGTCATATCACCCACCACTGGAGAAGGCCACTTTCAGTTATTTCGGCCCCAGCACCCAGACAGAGGAGAGAGGTCCCACAGCAAGGAATAAGGCGTCATATGACCCACCACTGGAGAAGGCCACTTTCAGTTATTTAGGCCCAGCACCCAGACAGAGGAGAGAGGTCCCACAGCAAGGAATAAGGCGTCATATCACCCATCACTGGAGAAGGACACTTTCAGTTATTTAGGCCCTGGCGCCCAGATCGAGGAGAGGTTCATTCAACTTTGGGTTGCACCGCAAGATCATGGTAAAGTTAAAAAAAATGAGGATTTAATAAAGAAGTGCCCCGGAGTACAAGAATACATGGTTGAGGGGGAGGCAGTTATAAATGTCTATCCTGCACAAGGGAGGGACAGGTCCTGTGGAATCCATGCCTGGTTCATTTTTATGAACGTCAGCTTGTCCACGTTGGCTGTGGACAGGCGGCTGCGTTTGTCAGTAATGACGCCCTCTGCCGTGCTGAATACACGATCAGACAAAACGCTGGCCGCCGGGCAGGCCAGCACCTCCAAGGCATAAAAGGCTAACTCTGGCCACGTGGACAATTTGGAGACCCAGAAGTTGAATGGGGCCGAACCATCAGTCAGTACGTGGAGGGGTGTGCAGACATACTGTTCAACCATGTTAGTGAAATGCTGCCTCCTGCTAACACGTTCCGTATCAGGTGGTGGTGCAGTTAGCTGTGGCGTGGAGACAAAACTTTTCCACATTTCTGCCATGCTAACCCTGCCCTCAGAGGAGCTGGCTGTGACAAAGCTGCGTTTGCGACCTCTTGCTCCTCCCCTGCCTTCGCCTTGGGCTTCCACCTGTTCCCCTGTGACATTTGGGAATGCTCTCAGGAGCGCGTCTACCAGCGCTTCTTCCTATCACGCTCCAGTGCAGGAAGTAAGGAGGGCACATTATCTTTGTACCGGGGATCCAGCAGGGTGGCAACCCAGTAGTCAGCACACGTTAAAATCTGGGCAACTCTGCTGTCGTTGCGCAGGCACTGCAGCATGTAGTCGCTCATGTGTGCCAGGCTCCCCAGAGGTAAGGGCAAGCTGTCCTCTGTGGGAGGCGTATCGTCATCGTCCTCCGTATCCCCCCAGCCACGCACCAGTGATGGGCCTGAGCTGTGTCGGGTGCCACCCCGCTGTGAACCTGCTTCATCCTCATCCTCCTCCACATCCTCCAGTAGTGGGCCCTGGCTGGCCACATGTGTACCTGGCCTTTGCTGTTGCAAAAAAACTCCCTCCGAACCACTTCTAAGGCCTTATTCACACATCCGTTGTGTTTTGCGGATCCACGGAGCCGCGGATCCGCAAAACACGGACACACCGGCAATGTGCATTCCGCATTTTTGCGGACCGCACATTGCCCGGACTCCATAGAAAATGCCTCTTCTTGTCCGCAATTGCGGACAAGAATAGGACATGCTCTATTTTTTTTGCGGAGCCGCGGACCGGAAAATCGGCGGCGCGCTCCGCAAAATCGGATGCGGAGAGCACAGTGTGTGCTCTCCGCATCTTTCCCGGCCCCATTCACAGTCAATGGGTCCGCATGTATTCCGCAAAATTGCGGAATACATGCGGACTACATTGCGGATGTGTGAATAGGGCCTAACACACTGGCCTGAAAGTGCTAAAAATGACCCCTCATCCTCCTCCTCCTCCTGGGCCACCTCCTCTTTCATCATCGCCCTAAGCGTTATCTCAAGGAGACATAGAAGTGGTATTGTAACGCTGATAATGGTGTCATCGCCACTGGCCATGTTGGTGGAGTACTCGAAACAGCGCAACAGGGCACACAAGTCTCGCATGGAGACCCAATCATTGGTGGTGAAGTGGTGCTGTTCCGCAGTGCGACTGACGCGTGCGTGCTTCAGCTGAAACTCCACTATGGCCTGCTGCTGCTCGCACAGTCTCTCCAGCATGTGCAAGGTGGAGTTCCACCTGGTGGGCACGTCGCAAATGAGGCAGTGAGCGGGAAGGCCGAAGTTACGCTGTAGCGCAGACAGGCGAGCAGCGGCAGGATGTGAACGCCGGAGGCGCGCACAGACGGCCCGCACTTTATGCAGCAGCTCTGACATGTCGGGGTATTTGGAAATAAACTTCTGCACCACCAAATTCAGCACATGCGCCAGGCAAGGGATGTGCGTCAAACCGGCTAGTCCCAGAGCTGCAACGAGATTTCGCCCATTATCGTACACCACCAGGCTGGGCTTGAGGCCCACCGGCAGAAACCACTCGTCGATCGGTTGTTCAATACCCCGCCACAACTCCTGCGCAGTGTGGGGCCTGTCCCCCAAACATATGAGTTTCAGAATGGCCTGCTGATGTTGGTGGTGAAGGTGTGTGGCTGACTGGATGAGCTGGTGGAAGCAGAGGAGGAGGAAGCCGAGTAGGAGGAGGAGGCAAAAAATGATGCCCTGCGATCCTTGGCGGCGGAAGAACGTGCGCCAAGGAACTCTCCGCCTGGGGCCCAGCCGCCACTACATTTACCCAGTGTACAGTTAGGGAGATATGGCGTCCCTGGCCGTGCTTACTGGTCCACGTATCTGTGGTTAGGTGGACCTTGCCACAGATGGCGTTGCGCAGTGCACACTTGATTTTATCGGATATTTGGTTGTGCAGGGAAGGCACGGCTGTCTTGGAGAAGTAGTGGCGGCTGGGAACAACATACTGTGGGACAGCCATGGACATCAGCTGTTTGAAGCTGTCTGTGTCCACCAGCCTGAATGACAGCATTTCAAAGGCCAGTAGTTTAGAAATGCTGGCATTCAGGCCCAGGGAATTTACGCTTTCTCTCCAAGGTTTGTGAGATGGAGAGCTGAACGCTGCCGTGTGACATGGTCGAGATGCTTGGTGACGCAGGTGGTGGTGTCGGTGGCACATCCTCTGTTTGGTGGGCGGCAGGTGCCAACATTCCTCCCGAGGCGGAGGAAGAGGCCGAGGCAGAAGCAGAAGACGGAGCAGGGGGAGCCAGAGTGAGTTCCTTGCTTTTAAGGTGTTTACTCTACTGCAGTTCATGCTTTGCATGTAGATGCCTGGTCATGCTGGTTGTGATAAGGTTCAGAACGTTAATGCCTCGCTTCAGGCTCTGATGGCACAGCGTGCAAACCACTCAGGTCTTGTCGTCAGCACATTGTTTAAAGAAGTGCCATGCCAGGGAACCCCTTGAAGCTGCCTTTGGGGTGCTCGGTTCCTGGTGGCGGTGGCCAGTAGCAGGCGAACTCTCTTGGCGGCGGCTGGTCTGCTTTTGCCCCCTGCTCCCTCTTTTGCTACGCTGTTGGCTCGGTCTCACCACTGCCTCTTCCTCTGATCTACGAAAGTCAGTGGCACGACCTTCATTCCATATGGGGTCTAGGACCTCATCGTCCCCTGCATCGTCTTCCACACAGTCTTCCTCCCTGACCTCCTGTTCGGTCTGCACCCTGCAGAAAGACGCAGCAGTTGGCACCTGTGTTTCCTCATCATCAGAGATGTGCGGACTCCGATGAGGTGGTATTCCCATGTCCTCATCATCAGGAAACATCAGTGGTTGTGCATCAGTGCATTCTATGTCTTCCACCTCTGGGGAAGAGCTAGGCGGATTCCCTTGGGAAACCCTGCCAGCAGAGTCTTTAAACAGCATAAGAGACTGCTGCATAACTTGAGGCTCAGACAGTTTCCCTGATATGCATGGGGGTGATGTGACAGACTGATGGGCTTGGTTTTCAGGCACCACCTGTGCGCTTTCTGCAGAAGACTGGGTGGGAGATAATGTTGTGAACGTGCTGGATCCACTGTCGGCCACCCAATTGACTAGCGCCTGTACCTGCTCAGGCCTTACCATCCTTAGAACAGCATTGGGCCCCACCAAATATCGCTGTAAATTCTGGCGGGTACTGGAACCTGAGGTAGTTGGTTCACTAGGACGTGTGGCTGTGGCAGAATGGCTACGTCCTCTCCCAGCACCAGAGGGTCCACTAACACCACCACGACCGCCTCCCTTACTAGATGTTTTCCTCATGGTTACCGTTCACCAAGCACCACAATAAGAAAAAAAATATTTGGCCCAATGTATTGATCTCAAATTCAGGCCTTTTTTTACAGGCACCTAACACTATCTGCCTATTTATTTATGTACCGTATTACACTAATCCAGGGACAGCAGTAACCACTGATTTAGAGGAATATCTATTGTAGGGCTAGTATTTAGGCCCTGGATGAAAGGTATCCTTTTATGGACAAATTTACACTTGGAGATGCACAGTAGGGTGAGAAAAAATATGTAGGATTATGCCTTCAGCAATTGTATTTTAACACTTTATGTAATATACCCTTTAACGGACAGAAATACAATGGGAGATGAACGGTAGCGTGTGAAGTTAATGAGGATGACCCTCTCAGCACTTGTATATACACCTTGAGTGTAATATACCATTTTACGGACAGATTAACACTTGGCCTGCAACAGCTGGGACACCAAATTCAGGGTATTGCTATTTTGGCAATCGAATTTCACCCCAGAACAAAATATACCCTTTTACGGACAGATTAACACTTGGCCTGCATCAGCTGGGACACCAGATTCAGGGTATTGCTATTTTGGCAATTGAATTTCACCCCAGAACAAAATATATGTTTTGGCGGACACTATTATACTTTGCCAGCCAGTGCTGGGACACCAGATTTAGGGGATTGCTATTTTGGCAAGTGAATTTCACCCCAGAACAAAATATATGTTTTGGCGGACACCATTATAGTTTGGCAGCCACTGCTGAGACACCAGATTTATGGAATTGCTATTTTGGCAATTGAATTTCACCACAGAACAAAATATATGTTTTGGCGGACACTATTATAGTTTGCCAGCCACAGCTGAAACCACTGATTTATGGTATTGCTATTTTGGCAATTGAATTTCACCCTAGAACAAAATATATGTTTTGGCGGACACCATTATAGGTTGCCAGCCAGTGCTGGGACACCAGATTTAGGGGATTGCTATTTTGGCAAGTGAATTTCACCCCAGAACAAAATATATGTTTTGGCGGACACTATTATAGTTTGCTAGCCAGTGCTGGGACACCAGATTTAGGGGATTGCTATTTTGGCAATTGAATTTCACCACAGAAAATAATCTATCCTTTGCCAGACAGCAGACAGTATTATACTTGGCTAGCCAAAGCTGGAACACCAGATTTAGGGGATTGGTATTTTGGCAATTGTATTTAACCCCTTAATAAAATATAGAAATTGCAATCCTAAGTTTCTAGGGGTGACAATTAGCACAGCCAAGACCCTGATGTAGGATATAGCAAAAAAAAACTAGTATTGATGGATTGATGGACTTGGTGGCAGCTTGTTCTGGTGCACCACAAGTCACAAAATGGCCGCCGATCACCCCAGAAAAAAGTGACAGAAAACGCTCTGTGCAGCCTAAAAACCAGTGAGCAACAGCAGGGCTGTGGAGTCGGAGTCGAGGAGTCGGAGTCGGGGGCAATTTTGGGTACCTGGAGTCGGAGTCGGCAAAAAATGGACCGACTCCGACTCCTACTAGATTTAAATTGGAATAAAAAAAAAAAAAAAAAGCAAGTTTAAATGTCCCAATTCAGATAAAGTTATAATTAATTACTTCTCTACTGTAAGAATAAAGGCCAATGCATGCAGTGCGTCACGTTACCGCTAAACAAAGACGTTAAGTGACCGTGAAGAAGCATGCTTTTCATATGCTTTACTATGCAGTTAAAGGGACACTGACAATCTGATTTACTGGCTACAGATATATCTGCTGGTATTCATCAGAGGATTAGGAATACAACTAGACGACTGTTACCCCCAGTTGAGGTTTACTTGTGTTTAAAAACGTTTTAATCAATATGCAAATTCTCTATCTTTGTGCCCAAGGGGGCAGGCGCACATGTAGAGTACTGGCAGCACTAGACAGGACTAGGTAGCGAGGAGGAAGAGAGAAAGCTGGCACAGCCTCAGCATAGCCAGACAAGGCTGCTGCCATCACTCTACACGTGCGCCTGCGCAGGAATTCAGCGTTCGGCTAGCCTGAAAAAAAAGGCCAGTGCAGTGAATAATAACGAGGGGAACAGCGCTGGGAAGCTGTACTTCGGGCGCGGCTGGGCACAAAGCCGCAGGAGACGCTGCCACATTGGGCACAAAGATAGTGAATTTGCATACAGATTAAAATGTTTTTTAAACACAAGTACAGCTTAACTGGGGGTAACATTAGTATAGTTTTATTCCTAATTCTCTGATGAATACCAGTATATATATATATAAAATCAGCCTGTCAGTGTCCCTTTAAGGAGCAGCAATACTTACACTTTCCATTGTCTTGTGGTCTGCTGTTACAGGGAACCCATGGTTATCCTAGCCTCTCACTGATAACTGATTAAGGACTGGAGACACTTGTATAAGTGAAGGGAATGGATAGTCAATAGTTCAAGACTGAAGCTGTAAACCATTTGAAAAACTGCTATCATTCAGCTAAGGCTATAAAACATGTAAACTCAGATTGTTAGCTTAAATTTTAAACATGACTATGGGATTCTACTAGGAAAATCATGTTTTAAAATAAACGCCCCTTCCCCTGCCCCTTCCTGGATCCTCCCACTGCTCTATCTTCAGCAGAAGATCAGCACACAAAGGAGAAGGCAGCAGCTTCTGCTCAACTACCTCTGTGCTGGAGGAGATTAGAAGAACTTGGTGGAACAGCTTCGTATTTGCATATTAAATACAGAGGAGTCGGAGTCGAGGAGTCGGAGTCGGAAGTTTCAAAATCTGAGGAGTCGGAGTCTGACAATTTATCTACCGACTCCACAGCCCTGTGAGCAAGGGCTACAATAAGAGTGAACGGTAGCCTCTCAGATTTATTTGAGCTACATAAAGGGACGAGACAGGGGTGTCAGCTGTCGCCGCTGCTGTTTGCGGTGGCAGTGGAACCCCTGGCAGAGGCCCTGAGGACTGCAAGTGCAGTCACAGGTTTTTAATATGGAACCCTAACTGAGAAAGTCGCACTATCTGCGGACGATTTCCTTTTTTTCTAGATAATTGGGAATCATCACTCATGGCAGCAATGACAATTATAAATCATTTTAGTAAGCTATCTGGGCTAGTCGTCAACTGGTCAAAATCTGTCCTAATGCCAATGGCTAACGGGGGAAAGTGAACCCCGCATAGCACAGGAGGTCTACACATCGTCACATCCTTTAAATATTTGGTAATACAGGTATCTGCCAACACAGAGGAATTTGAAGACTTAAATCTAATACCATTGATTAATGGGATTAGAGGCAAAGTGCCCCTCACTAGGACGCATTCATAAATGATACTTACTTTTATATCTTCTACATAATGCCTCGATCTGGAACCCACTCAGGTTCTTTTTAGGGTGAATGCAATATGTAGAGATCTAATATGGAAAAAAGGTACCCCGCGGATAAAACGGACTACATTACACAGTGGGGACTAGCCGTACCGGACCCGTGGGTATACTATCTAGCAGCCCAATTATAACAGATCAGAGGTTGGGGGGGATGGTTAGAAGATGAATACAGCAGGAAGGACAGTAAGACATCTCATTCACCGACAATGCCTAATGTCAGCTTTAGACAAGTCAGAGGCACCCAATTCCAGCTGTTACGTACAATACATAACGTTTGGTGAAAATCTAGAGACATAGTTAAAATAACTGGATATACAATTTATACCCCGATCTGGCCCAACTACATGTATACAGAGATAGACAAAGTATCAGATATACAGATATGGACTTAGTCGGATGACTCAATTATTCTCTGATAAAACCCTAAAAGAGTTGCCACAAATACAACGAGAATTTAACATACCTTATAGGTTCTATCTGTATCTACAACTAAAGACATGCTATACAATCCAAGGAGAAACACGAGAATATTACACCTGCGCCAAAACACACAGCATCGCACGGAACTACAAATGGGGCGATATCCCTTCACTATAGAATTCTCACGGAAATACAACATAAAATCAGACCGCTACAACTATATGATAAATGGAAAAATGATATTGGAAACTTGACAGAGGAATAATGGGAGGAAGTGCTAAAAGACTTTCCAGAGCTGGCGGTGAGTGAGGCACATAGGGTATCTCAATTATACTTGCTTCCCAGGGTATATAGAACTCCAGTATTGTTGAAAAAAATGGGCTACCGAGCGGATGACAATTGCCCAAGATGCGATACACATAGATCTCATACACCTTATGCGGAACTGTCCAAGACTTAGAAGATATTGGACAGAAGTCATGGAATTAATTAATACTGTATTCCACTTAAATGTAGATATTTCACCACTGACGTGTATTTTAGGTTATGTTAAAATAATGCCTAGTATGATAAAGAAAAAAACTGTTATTATGCCTATCTTATACCAGGCGAGAAAATGTATTGCATATCATTGGATCGATCAGCAGCCTCCGCAGATACAGGAATGAGCGAACAGAGTGCATAATTTAGTGCAATTGGAAGGATATGCATACCAAAAGAGAGGTTCTAGTAAAAAAATTTGAAGCAAGGGTACTTTCACACTAGCGTTTTGGATTCCGTTTGTGAGATCCGTTTCAGGGCTCTCACAAACGGTCCAAAACGGATCAGTTAAGCCCCAATGCATTCTGAATGGATAAGGATCCGTTCAGAATGCATCAGTTCGGCTCCGTTCCGCTTCTATTCTGTTTTTGAGGCGGACACCAAAACGCAGCTTGCTTTATTTTGGTGTCCGCCTGAAGAGGCGGAGCCTAACGGATCCGTTTTTAATTACAATGTAAGTCAATGGGGACGGATCCGTTTTCAATGACACAATATGGTGCATTTAAAAACCGATCCGTTCCCCATTGACTTTCAGTGTAATTCAAAACGGATCGGTTTTGGACTTTGTCATTTTTCTTTAAAACTAACGCAAACGGATCCGTTCTGAACGGATCCAAACGTTTGCATTATAGGTGCGGATCCGTCTGTGCAAATAAACAGATGGATCCGCACCAACACAAGTGTGAAAGTAGCCTAATATGGTTTTCATGGATGAAACATAATATTAACTGAGGACATAATGAGATAGCAGGGTAAATCATACCAAAGGTACAGCTTGTTACTGCCTCAGGGTAGTATGAAAGATGGATGTGTGGCAGGTGTGCAAAGCTCTAATTCAGGAACATGACGGGCAACATGTAAGAAGTAGAAAGAATCAAAGAGACATGACAGGAGGAGCATATCGTCGGTGCACTTGATTAAAAGAGTCATGGAGGAAAAACGAAGAGGAGGACACAGAAGAAGGAATTTCCTTCAAAACTAGTATCAGTGACACACCGCTTGTGGAAAGTACACAGTTCTATTCAGGTAGGGCCCCAGCAACATACCTACCTGTAGGTGAACACACTTGTGTGCTAACATACAGGCAGCAGAGAAAACACAAACACAAGTGAATGTCTGAACTTTGGACTCAAGGAATTTCCAGGAAGGACAAAGAACAGTGTTTGCGCTACTTTTCCTTGGCTAAAGATCTTAGGAACTTTAACTAGACATCCAACAGTGTGACCACATAGAGTGCTCACAGTCCTGCCCCATAGATGGCGGTACATACACTACTCACAAAAAGTTAGGGATATTTGGGTTTCGGTTCACGCTCCAGTGATATTAGATCATGAAAGTCAGGCATTTAAGTAGAAGCAGCAATGGTGATTTTCTCATCTCAAACAATTTATTGACATAAAAGCCAACACCAGTGCTGGGTATACCCCCACAAAATGTCAATTAATTAATCACAGCTTGACAACGACGTCTCCTGCTGTTCACAAGTCGTCTTATTGTCTGGAGGCATGGTATCCCACTCTTCTTGAGGGGCGGCCCTCAGGTCAATAAGGTTCTGGGGTACAGAGTTATGAGCTTCTACACGGCAACTCAGCTGATCCCATAGGAGTTCAATGGGATTCAGGTCTAGAGAAAGGGCAGACCACTCCATTTGAGGTCCCCCAGTCTCCAGCAGCCGTTCCCTAATGATGTGACCTCGATGAGCTGGAGCATTGTGCTCCATGAAGATAAAATTAGGCCGGTGTTCTTCATGCAGAGGCACAATGACTGAATCAAAGATGTTATATTATATAAGTTATGTTATATAAGTAGTATGAGCTTGTCAATGTACCATTCACAAAGTGTAGGGCAGTTCGTTATTTTTTTTAAAATTTGTTTTCTTGGAGTATAATGGTACAAATAGCAAAGTACATGACATTAATCACATGGCAATAAGATAAAAACAAAACAAAAATAAAACAAAGCAAGGTACACAATACATGGTAGTATCTCCCTGTACGCAGCATGGTTTCTGACACGTATAAGACATTTTCCATACAGCAGTGATCGCGGCAACTCAGGGGTCTAGCCCCGAGGACGTATGGGTACAATAACAAGCAGAACTTGTGTTCAGGAGGCATGTGAAGGACATCAGCAATTAGATAACGTGCTTGTGGACGCACACCACTCCTCCCATACTTTCTGAAATTTCTGCGGGCACCCTCTATGTTTGTAAACCATCTTATCCAGATGTATGAGCTGATTGACTATCAGTTTCCACTGGTTTAAAGTGGGCGGTCTTTCGGTCATCCATCTGAGCGCGAACGACTTCCTAGCAAGAAATAAGGTTTCTTCTAAAAAATATCCTGTGATGATGAGACCATTGTACGTCGTCCACAATTTCCAGCACGCACATCTTGGGGCATGGAGGGACAGTCCCCGGTACTAGGTCAGATAAGAATGAGGTCACGGCTTGCCAAAAATTTCGGATGTACCCACACTTCCAAATCATGTGCCAGAAGTTGGCGTTGGCCTGAAGACATCTAAGACAGTTACCATTCTCCATTCTACCCATTTTAAATAACCTATATGTAGCTGTACCAGCTTATTGTTAACTGAAGGAGAAACTCTTGTAGGAGCCGCAAGGGCTTCAGCCCACTCCGCCTCTGAGAGCGAAGGAATACATACCCTCCATTTATCTTCCACAAGTAGTGGGGATGCGTTCATTTTAGCAGTTATGAGGTGCGTATAGATAGCCGATATAAGCCCCCTAGGGCCCTGTGTGGACAGCACTCCAATTAATGGATACTTGGAGATCTTTTTGGCCCCCCCTTGAAATTGTACTGAAAGGGCATGTCTGATCTGAAGAAATCTAAAAAACATATTCTGCGGGATTGCAAACCTTTCCTCCAGTTGGGAAAAGGACCGCAGAGCACCTCCCTCATTCAAATCTCCCAAAGTCTGGACCCCACATTCCTTACACAATGCCACCCCTTCATGTCTCTGCAGGTGAGGGAACATAGGGTCCTCCCACAAGGGCAATGCGTCTGGGGCGCTACCCAGACCTGGTGGGCCAATCTATGTAATGGAAGGGCACGACCGGAAAACAAGCTAATATTTTCCAGCACCGGCCATAAGGAGTTAATCTGCAGGAAATGTTGCAGGTAAAAATCTGCATTGGGGAGAGACAACTAGGATACCCAGGTTGAGAGGTAGCGTAACTGTCCTGCCAGGAAGTACAAAAGTAAGTCAGGAAGCGCCACTCCCCCCTAAAGTTTGGGTCTCTGTAGAGTCCGGAGCGCCAGCTTCCTTCTAGCTTTCCCAAAATAAAGGCAGACATCTTATAGTGAAGATGATCAAAGAATCGTTGAGGAAAGGTCGTACTAGCATGCTCCAGTATATACAGAGCTTTAGGGAGTAGCACCATTTTTATGAGGTTTAGACGACCCATAATTGAAATAGGGAGTGACTGCCATGACGCGAATTTCCCAGAGAATGTAGAGATTAGAGATTCAGTATTCAAAGTATAGGCTAAGGGGCGGGGGGGGGGGGGGGGTCCCTGGTTATTTATTATGATACCTAGGTATTTTAATCGGTCTACAACTGGTAGATTCTAATATGTCGCAGGCCAATTTGTGGGCATAAGGGCCATCAGGGCCGACTTGGACCAGTTGATGTGTAGTCCGGAAAATCGGCCAAAGCCTTCTATCAGCTCAATCGCTCTGGGAGACAGAGTGATGTACCCTGTCCATGAAAAGAATCAGATCGTCGGCATATAATCCAACTCTGTCCTCCCTGCCTCCCAGGGTCACCCCGCTGTAGACCTCATCCTGTCGCAGCCTAAGAGCTAAATGCTCTATTGCAACTGCAAACAGAAGCGGCGACAGGGAGCACCCCTGCCGGGTTCCCCTACCAAGATTGAACTGTCCTGAATGAGAGCCGTTCACAAGGATATTCTCTTTAGGTTGCCTATACAGCATATGGACCCATGAGGCAAACCCTGGGCCAAAACCAAAGCAGCTCAGCACTTCCAGTAAATATGGCCACTCTACCGAATCAAAGGCCTTGGTCGTGTCCAAGGAGGCCAAAGCCCATAATTTACTCAGGGCCCCACCGACCTGTTATCACCTGCACCCTCCTAATATTAGTGGAAGTAGACCTCCCTGGTATGAATCCAGACTGATCCGGGTGTACAATAGATGTTATGACTCTATTCAACCTACTGGCAATTATTTTCGTGAGCACTTTATAGTCCAGGTTTAATAAGGAAAAGGGCCTGTATGACCCACACTCCAAAGGATCCTTGTCTGGTTTAAAGATCACCACTATGGTGGTATCGTAGAATGAATCTGGCAATCTCTGTTGTTGCTTCGCCGATTGCAGCATGTTTTTCAATCTAGGGGCCAAAATATCTATGTATCTATTGTACACCTCGATCGGTATGCCATCAGGTCCGGGTGCCTTCCCTGTTGCGATTCCCCTTATAGCCTCTTGTATCTCCTCCAACGTAATGTCTCTCTCCAGCAACTCCCTATCCTCGTCACTTAGCCGGGGGTGTATCACCTCCTGCAAATATGTCCTCAGCTCTTGGGTGGAGTAATGTGCCGCTGATCTATACAAATTCTGGTAAAACTCTTGGAATCTGGCAAGAATGCCTGGTAGCGATTCTAGTATCCCACCATCCGCACCGCGAATACGTAAAACCGGGGGTGCTGAGGAGTTGTTCCGGGCAATGTGTGTACTTTACCTGCCTGGTTCCCTAACTCAAAGGACTGCTGCTTAAGAAAGAACAGCTTAGGATCGCTTTTCTCTTGCAAGTGCTGCATGTACTGTCTACCCTTGAGGAGCCACTCTAACCTGTTGGATTCAGTGGGGTCATTAGTAAAGTTTCTCTCAGCCTCCCTACACGAGGTCTGAAGCTCCTCCTCTCCACGATGGGCCTCTCTCTTAATTAATGCCATGGATGATTTAATGCATCCCCTCCAATAGGCTTTTAACGTTTCCCACATTAACAGCTCATCTAGTACATCGCCCTGGACCTCAAAAAACATACGGAGTTGATCCGTAATCCGAACATTGGACTCCATGAGGGTAAGCCAGAATGGATATATGCGCATCTTGTTCCCCCTCACCACTTCTCCCAGCAATGAGAACCTTGCCAACAATGGTGCATGGTCAGAAGGCCCCTGCGGGCAACACTCTATACTCTCCAGTTCTGTTAAATGCGTTACCCAGAAGGTAGTCTAGCCTAGATAAGGCTCCCCTAGAGGGGGTCAAACAAGAGTATTGTACCGTCAGGGGATTTCTTTCGCGCCACAGGTCCAGCCATCCCATCTCGGAAGCCACTTTGAAGAGCACGGAGGCTGAGGAAACCACCACTCCATCCCCAGGGGCGCTCCGGACACAATCTACGTCAGGGTTCATTAGCATATAAAAATTTCCCATACATAGCAATCTTACATTCGGGTATTGTGCTACAAAATCCACCACAACCTGCAGCACCGATACACTGGCTGATGGAGGGTTATATACATTAATCACGACATATGGGGTGCAATTGATATGTGCAAACACAAATATATAGCATCCATCAGGATCAACTACAAGCCTCTGTGTCTCCCAACACAAACAGCAGTGTACAAGCACAGTAACACTCCTAGAATATGAGTTCCCATATGTGTTGGCGCTCCACTGAACCCAGGGCTTCTTAATTCTGTTGCCAGTCTCAGGCGTCAAATGGGTCTCTTGCAGGCCGAGGATATGCGGAGCATACCGGCGCACATGTGAAAACACAGCAATCCTCTTTCTAGGTCCGCCCGGTCCTCGCACGTTCCATGACATGACCGTTAACCCCGTCATCTTAACTTAAACACAATAAGTTGCATAAGCATTACCCATTTAAATGGTACAGTAAAGCAATCGCCCCCGCATCCCGCTCCACAGATTTGCCACGTCCACCGCAAACAAATATTAAAGCACCACCATGAGATACATACATACAAAAAAACAGCAAACAGAAGGGACATTGCAAAAACACACTGGGCAGACGTAAAGTCTGCGTCAAACATGGCTGTATACTCGGGGACCTGCACGGTGTATTTAGATGTTATCCCAGTGCCATATGATGTTAAACAGCCGTATAACATCCAAAAAAAAGGGTGCAGGAAATAAACATTATGTATAACTAAAGGCCCCGCATGTCTCAGATGAGCAGCCCAAGGCCTCATACAATACCCACGGTCCTCGTCTGGAAGCGATGTCCGGCAGTAAACTGGTAAGTACCGTCCTCATATCAGACAGGTTCATATAGGTGAGGACGAGTCCAGGGGTCCCGAACAAACAAAACAAAGGAAGTGGATCAGCGTCCCGGCCTGCTGGCTATCAACTCGTCAGCCTCCCTCGGGACAGTGAAGAATATGGATTTCCCGCCGTCCACAAACCGAAGTCGAGCAGTATACGCCATGGAATATTGGATATTCAGCTCTCGGAGCTCTCTCTTAATGAAGACAAAAGTAGATATCTTTTTCTGGAGCTTTGCCGAAAAGTCGGGGAACAGTGAGATTCTCGAATTGTTGTAGGATATGTCTGGTGCAGATCTAGCCAGACTGAGTAGCAGATCCTTATCTTTCCAGTTTAGAAGTCTGGCTAGCAGAGGCCTAGGAGGGGCACCTGGAGGTGAAGGTCTAGCCGGAACCCTATGTGCCCTATCCACTGCATATGTCGCCGAAAACGTGGCCTCTGGGAACGTGGTCTTGAACTATCTTTCTATTAAGGCTACTGGATCCGAGCCTTCCGGTAAGCCGAGGATTCGCACATTATTTCGTCTGGATCTGTTCTCCAGATCATCACATTTCTGCTGCCACAATTGCACCATTTTCTCAAGATCTGTCAATTTGACCTGCATGGGTCGGGTGATGTCCTCCAAGTCGGAGACTCTGCTCTCAGTCTGTCTCGCCCTCTCTCTCAGCTGCTGCACGTCGTGTGTGAGGAGGCCAAGATCCAACTTCACCTCCTCGATTTTACTTGTGAGGGAGGTCTGGCACATGGTGATGGCAGCTATTAGTTGTTCGTGGGCCACCTTATGTGAGAGTTCAGGCTTATCATCGCTGGGGGAGTCTTGCTGCGAGACCGCGTTGCCACGTGTTGCTGGGGCGCCATGCTGGCCCTCAGCTCTGGCGAACTCCTTAAGCCGCTCCGCCGCAGCCAGCGACTTGCTGGGGCTCATTTTCTTCCTGCGGGTTGATCCCCTTCTCTTCTGCACCTGCCACTCTATGTTTGCGGCTGTTAGTTAGTCAGGATGGAGCAGGATTACTAGCGGGACTCGGAGCTGCACTCAGATGCGTGCGCTCATGCCGACAGTGGACCACGGCCACCCCCTAGGGCAGTTAGTTATTGACAAAATACACCAGCCCACACAGTAACACCACCAAAGGCTTGTCTGGTCACAACAGTGGCTGATGCATAGCGCACACAATGAAGCGGTCATCAGTGTGGAATGTGACCAAAGGACGTCCACTTCTAGGCCTTTCTGTGATTCTTCCAGTCTCTCTGTATCTCTGTTACAACCTGCTGGTGACACTCTGTGACACTCTAAGCTCAGTGGCCACTTCCGTCTGAGAACATCCTGCTTGAAGCCTTGCAACGGCGAGCAGCAATTGTTTGGTGTCGTCTTGGTCTCATGATGTCAAAATGTAAACAGCATGATGAGGAGGACTCTGTAAATACCAATTCTAATTGAACCAGGCAATTTATTGGGTGATTCATGGATCAAACACCTGTTGTGAATTTTGACATTAAGCTCGTGTTGCCTTGTTAGAGAACAGCAAGTTGTGCAAAAAATACTGAAACAGTTGGACACGTGCAATCAAACGCTTAGAAAAGGTCACAATAAGTTCACCAGTAAAGATTAGAGTGCGTTTTAGGTTCATCCTGAAATTTCACCCACAAACCAAATATCCCTAACTTTTTGTGAGTAGTGTAACTGATGCCGAGAGTGGCTAAAAACGAGACCAAGCCCTTTTTCTTCATGCAGTGCTCAGGACAAGGCTACTTACCTAGTATTAAAGTAAGGAGCTCTGTCTGTAGAGTTACATGCATGGATGTGGTGGCAAAAAAATCAACGATCCATCTTAGCCTTCCTCTCCTTCAGCACTGGTCTGCGATCTAAAGGTTTTTTTTAGCCTGGAAATCTTGCTGGAATCAGGAAAGGTCAGACATCCGCCATCCCCTTCGATCAGCTGTTTTCAGCAGCCGCCAATGCCACAATATGAAACAGTGGACACACCTGGAAGTAGAAGGCTCCATCCACTGAGCCGTCTTATTACAGCTCATCTTCCGTCTAAGTGAGTGGCTCGGTCCACTATTTAGTTTGAAAACATCTGATCAGTGGGGGTGTAAAGTGTCGGACTCTAACCAAGCTATCCTTGGGGTAGGTCATCAATACCTCCAAACTAGAAAACCCCTTTAAGAGCATTTATATTGCAGTGTGGGCACCTTTTGTCTGAAATGTGTTATTATACGGGTTGTATCAGACTAGAAATACATGATAGAGATTTTTCTGTAGAAAGAAACCAGAAGTCAAGTCCCAGCACAGTCTGGTGATGGAGAAATAAGCAGCAGTCCTGATCTCTTACCGTGGTTTCCGCGAATATCTATCCAGGTTGTTTTTTCCAATATCCGTGACTTTTTGAGAGCAGACTGTTAAATCTGCCACTCGTCCTCAAATTGGTCTGCGCCCAGCTTGTCCTTAGTTTTGCCACCTGTAAGATCACCTGCAATAAAACGATAACGTGTGAGATTCGCAGCTTCTCGCTGATCTCAGTAGGACCAGCGCCTCCTGAAAACATGCAGCAGGACACACTAGCTGGGACATCTTACAGGGGTTCCAGTTCTTGGACGCTCAAGTGATCATTCCTTTCTTAGGTCTTTATACCAGAAAAACCACAAAGAATAAGGGGCATATTTATTAAGACCAATGTTTTAGATGTCAGTCTTAAAGGGGTTTTCCCATCTCAGACAATGGGGGGTATATCGCTAGGATATACCCCCATTGTCTTATAGGTGCAAGTCCCACCGTTGGGACCTGCACCTATATCGAGATCGGAGCTCTGAATATGTTGGAGGGCGTACTGTGCATGTTCAGCCGCCCTCTTCATTTTCTATGGGGCCACCGAAAATAGCTGAGCGCTGGCTCGGCTATTTCCCTCGGGCCCATAGAAGTGAATAGGAGCGGTGGCCGATCACGCGTGGTGCGCTCCCATTCACTTCTATGGGGAGCCGGCTTGGTGGTGGCCGGACAGGAGTCCTCCAGCTATCACCTTGCGTGGCTCTGTTCCCGATATAGGTGAGGGTCCCAGAGGTGGGTCCCACACCTATAAGACAATGGGAGCATATCCTAGCGATATGCCCCCATTGTCTATGATGAGTCAACCCCTTTAATAAAGCCCTATACCTGGAGGTCGATCCGCCGGAGTTACGAAGAGGCGCTGGTCTCTACATAACTTCAGTGGATACTCCGCCAGTTCTAAGTGTAAGACAGTTTCCTTGCCATCTTAGGGCTCTTTCACACTAGCGTTTTTGTTTTCCGGCATAGAGATCCGTCGTCGGGTCTCTATGCCGGAAAAATCCTGATCAGGATTATCCCAATGCATTCTGAATGGAGAGAAATCCGTTCAGGATGTCTTCAGTTCAGGACCGGAACGTTGTTTGGCCGGAGAAAATACCGCAGCATGCTGCGCTTTTTGTTCCGTCCAAAAATCCTGAACACTTGCCGCAAGGCCGGATCCGGAATTAATGCTCATTGAAAGGCATTAATCTGGATCCGGCCTTAAGCTAAACGTCGTTTCGGCACATCGCCGGATCCGCCGTTTAGCTTTTTGTCAATGGTTACCATGGCAGCCAGGACGCTAAAGTCCTGTTGTCATGGTAAAGTGTAGTGGGGAGCGGGGGAGCAGTATACTTACCATCCGTGCGGCTCCCGGGGCGCTCCAGAGTGACGTCAGGGCACCCTACACGCATGGATCACATGATCCATGCGCATGGGGCGCTCTGACGTCATTCTGGAGTGCCCCGGGAGCCGTACGGATTGTAAGTATACCGCTCCCCACTACTACTATGGCAACCAGGACTTTAATAGTGTCCTGGCTGCCATAGTAACCTGAAAGCATTTCGAAGACTGATCAGAATCCTGATCAGTCGTCTAATGCTTTCAGGCGACTTGCGTTCTGACGGATCCGGCGGGACGGAAGTGCCTGCCGGATCCCCAGAACGCAAGTGTGAAAGAGGCCTTAGGGGCCACTTTCACACAAACATTTTTTTTTTGCCAGTGTACAGACCTTTTTTTGCGTTCTGTATACGGTCCGTATACGGAACCTTTCATTTCTATGGTTCCGCAAAAAAAACTGAAGTGTTTCCGTGTGCATTCCGTTTCCGTATTTCCGTTCTGTGCAAAGATAGAACATGTCCTATTCTTGCCCGCAAATCATGATCCGTGGCTCCATTCAAGTCATTGGGTCCTTAAAAAAAACGTAACGCATACGGAAATGCATCCGTATGTCTTTCGTATCATTTCCTTTGTTTGCGGAACCCTCTATTGAAAATTTTAACCCAGCCCAATCTTTTCAATGTAATTACTGTATGTGCCATATGGAAAAATTGAACGGAAACATGGCACCCGAAACAAAAAACGGATCCAATAAAAACGGCCTGCAAAACACTGAAAAAGCCATACGGTCGTGTGAAAGAGGCCTTACATTTAGACCTTTTTTGCTACACCTGAAACAGGCTCCACTTCTTCCTATAGCAAAAAAAAAACAGGAGGAGTGTGGATATATTGGAGGTCATTTACTCACACAAGTTTAGCATAAAAAAAACACATGCGACAAATGCTTTTACGTAGTCCTCATCACTGGGGACTGGGGTATCAGGTCCGGCAAATTCACATTCAAATTCAACATTCACGCCTGCTTCCAAGCATAAAGGATTTCGGAAATCTACCCCAGTCCCAAGTGTGTGGACCACCGGAGGATGCGCCTCATTTATGATGCCGCCTGCTCCTCGCCATAAATGAGGTGCATCCTATGGCAGCGGGAATGAAAGGTGGGCATAAAACACCAGTCTTTGATAAATGACCCCCACTGTGTGGAGAATCTGCAGATACAGCACCGGGCAAGTGACTTTTTTTTAGCTCCAGGCCATTGTTTTCTATCTCAGTCCCATAGGAGAGCACTATAGTCAGCCACTCGTCAGAAATGGCAGATAACAGAGAGCAGCAGCCACAGCACGGCAGCTCAGGTGTCCTCCACATCATAAGCAGCCTATAGAGATACCTGCACTGCCCAGGAGAACCGCCTCAGGTCTTCTGTGACATGTCTGGCCTGTGGCTGAGCCCTCTGCTGCTGGCCACCTTCAGCATCCTGACCTGATAGCCAGAGGAGGCAACATGCTGGCCCCGCCCTACTCCGGGCAACTTTCGCTTCCACCGCCCTGTCTACGTAACCATAGAGTACACGTCTTGTCTAGCCGTTATGTCAACGCAGTAAAACACTATTGGAGGACCATAGTTCAGAAAACGTGCACCATAGAGGAGTTGCAGACCAGACATGTCAGTCTTGTCTGTTCCTCATATCGATGGTGCAAAATGCTGTGGGAGGACCATAGGTTTCCTCATACATTACCAGCAGCTCCCTGCCCCAGTGTAATGTGGACATTCTGAGACTTGTAGTCCAACACATGCCTCCAACTGAATTTACTAGAAACATTAATAAACTGCCTAACCAGCTAGTCAGTGTCCTGTACAGGCCGACAGCCGCTCTAGGGCATACAGCACTAGTGAGGGAAGCGGCTGCACCAGTAGACACTGCCGGAAGGCGCGGCTGACGTAAACCACACCCGCGGAGGCTCCAGTGCTGCACGTCGTGTGTTGTTATGAAGCTGGAGGAGGGCTGGAGTCAGTGAAGATGGAGGAGGCTGAGGGAGAGCGAGAGGATCAGGAGCTGAGCAGTCTGGTGAGGGCTCACCTCATGTACTGCGTTATTACTGCGGCAGGACGTGCGTGTGCATGGTGACTGAGATAGAAGACATATGTGCTGTGCCAGGAATGAGACAGAAGACATGTATGTGCAGTGACAGGGATGAGACGGAAGACATGTATGTGCTGTGACAGGGATGAGACAGAAGACATGTATGTGCTGTGACAGGGATTAGATAGAAGACATGTATGTGCTGTGACAGGGATTAGATAGAAGACATGTATGTGCTGTGACAGGGATTAGATATAAACCATGTATGTGCTGTGACAGGGATGAGACAGAAGTCATGTATGTGCTGTGTCAGGGATTAGACAGAAGACATGTATGTGCTGTGTCAGGGATTAGACAGAAGACATGTATGTGCTGTGACAGAGATGAGACAGAAGACATGTATGTGCTGTGTCAGGGATTAGATAGAAGACATGTATGTGCTGTGACAGAGATTAGATAGAAGACATGTATGTGCTGTGACAGGGATGAGACAGAAGACATGTATGTGCTGTGTCAGGGATGAGACAGAAGACGTATGTGCAGTGACAGGGATGAGACAGAAGACATGTATGTGCTGTGACAGAGATGAGACAGAAGACATGTATGTGCTGTGTCAGGGATTAGATAGAAGACATGTATGTGCGGTGACAGGGATTAGATAGAAGACATGTATGTGCTGTGACAGAGATTAGATAGAAGACATGTATGTGCTGTGACAGGGATGAGACAGAAGACATGTATGTGCTGTGTCAGGGATGAGACAGAAGACGTATGTGCAGTGACAGGGATTCGACAGAAGACATGTATGTGCTGTGTCAGGGATTAGATAGAAGACATGTATGTGCTGTGACAGAGATTAGATAGAAGACATGTATGTGCTGTGACAGGGATGAGACAGAAGACATGTATGTGCTGTGTCAGGGATGAGACAGAAGACGTATGTGCAGTGACAGGGATGAGACAGAAGACATGTATGTGCTGTGTCAGGGATTCGACAGAAGACATGTATGTGCTGTGTCAGGGATTAGATAGAAGACATGTATGTGCGGTGACAGGGATTAGATAGAAGACATGTATGTGCGGAGACAGGGATGAGACAGAAGTCATGTATGTGCTGTGACAGGGATTAGACAGAAGACATGTATGTGCTGTGACAGGGAAGAGACAGAAGACATGTATGTGCTGTGACAGGGAAGAGACGGAAGACATGTATGTGCTGTGACAGGGATGAGACAGAAGACATGTATGTGCTGTGACAGGGATTAGACAGAAGACATGTATGTGCTGTGACAGGGATGAGACAGAAGACATGTATGTGCTGTGACAGGGATTAGACAGAAGACATGTATGTGCTGTGACAGGGATGAGACAGAAGACATGTATGTGCTGTGACAGGGATTAGACAGAAGACATGTATGTGCTGTGACAGGGATTAGACAGAAGACATGTATGTGCTGTGACAGGGATGAGACAGAAGACATGTATGTCCTGTGACAGAGATGAGACAGAAGACATGTATGACCTGTGACAGGGATGAGACAGAAGACATGTATGTGCGGTGACAGAGATGAGACAGAAGACATGTATGTGCTGTGACAGAGATGAGACAGAAGACATGTATGTGCGGCGACAGGGATGAGACAGAAGACATGTATGTGCGGTGACAGAGATGAGACAGAAGGCATGTATGTGCTGTGACAGGGATTAGATAGAAGACATGTATGTGCTGTGACAGGGATGAGACAGAAGACATGTATGTGATGTG
This sequence comes from Bufotes viridis, assembly GCA_033119425.1. NCBI lineage: Eukaryota > Metazoa > Chordata > Amphibia > Anura > Bufonidae > Bufotes > Bufotes viridis. The sequence goes on from CM065599.1 coordinate 27,062,668, forward strand.
ACAGGGATGAGACAGAAGACATGTATGTGCTGTGACAGGGATGAGACAGAAGACATGTATGTGCTGTGACAGGGATTAGATAGAAGACATGTATGTGCTGTGACAGGGATTAGACAGAAGACATGTATGTGCTGTGACAGGGATTAGATAGAAGACATGTATGTGCTGTGACAGGGATTAGATAGAAGACATGTATGTGCGTTAACAGGGATTAGATAGAAGACATGTATGTGCTGTGTCAGGGATTAGATAGAAGACATGTATGTGCTGTGACAGAGATTAGATAGAAGACATGTATGTGCTGTGACAGGGATTAGATAGAAGACATGTATGTGCGTTAACAGGGATTAGATAGAAGACATGTATGTGCTGTGACAGAGATGAGACAGAAGACATGTATGTGCTGTGACAGGGATGAGACAGAAGACATGTATGTGCTGTGACAGGGATGAGACAGAAGACATGTATGTGCTGTGACAGGGATGAGACAGAAGACATGTATGTGCTGTGACAGGGATGAGACAGAAGACATGTATGTGCTGTGACAGGGATGAGACAGAAGACATGTATGTCCTGTGACAGGGATGAGACAGAAGACATGTATGTCCTGTGACAGGGATGAGACAGAAGACATGTATGTGCAGTGACAGAGAAGAGACAGAAGACATGTATGTGCTGTGACAGGGATGAGACAGAAGACATGTATGTGCTGTGACAGGGATGAGACAGAAGACATGTATGTCCTGTGACAGGGATGAGACAGAAGACATGTATGTCCTGTGACAGGGATGAGACAGAAGACATGTATGTGCTGTGACAGGGATGAGACAGAAGACATGTATGTGCTGTGACAGGGATTAGATAGAAGACATGTATGTGCAGTGACAGAGAAGAGACAGAAGACATGTATGTGCAGTGACAGAGAAGAGACAGAAGACATGTATGTGCTGTGCCAGGAATGAGACAGAAGACACGTATGTTGATGTTAGTTGTGTAATTACTTTGTGTTGATGACGGGGATCATGTTATCACGTATGTGATGTGCAATTATTTATCACTGTTTTTTGCTTTGTAAATTCCCCCAAACCTTCCATGTCCCTTCTGCACCCACAAGAACTGGTTGGACATCGCGTGTCCATGTAACCGGCCCCGCGGTCTGCCGTCAGCTGTGGCGGAGCGGGCAGGAGCTCAATGAGTCTCATTCTTACCTGTGTTGGTAGAGGTGGCGCTGTTCTTGTAGCACTGCCCGTCTACACTCAGGAGCTTTATAATCTATTATAGTAGACTGCGTGTGCCTGATTGAAAATGATAAAAAAATTACTTTTATTCAGATTATGAAAATATAGTCTTATCGGGAAGGTAATAACTTAGAGTGTAAGCGGGATGGAGTAGCCTGGTCACTATTTCTTATGGTTGAGGCGAGGATTAAAAAATAGCTGGCGGTTTCTCCCGACTGTCTATAGCCTGTAGCTGCTTTCCCTAAGTCCCTAGTCTCAGGTAGGGGAAGCCTAGCATGGCGGTATGTCGGAGCACTCGCCCTGAAAAGAGTAACCCCCCCGCCTCAGGATACCTCGGACCTGGTCTTCATTTCCCCTGCTGTTACTAAGTTGCTATTGCTGGATTGCTTCTACGCGTTTCGTCTAGTGAATAGGTCTCTTCAGGAAGCGATATGTCTGGTCTTCAGCAAATAGTGAGCGCGACGTTCACTTCCTGGATTCGGCTGGGCGGGCTCAAACTGCTTGTTTGATGTCTTCTCCCGGTCGGGCTGTGCGCTGTCTTCAACGCACACGCCGCTGCTGCGCGTGCGCCATGGTGACTTCTTCCTGGCCTGTATAGTACAGAGCTGGCGTGCACGTTCGTGGCTCTGCACCTTACTGGCTAGGAAGAAGTCATCTTGGCGCATGCGCAGCGGCGTGCGCGTTCAGGACATCGTGTGGCCCGGCCAGGAGAAAATCTTCAGTCTAATGCGCAAGCGCGGCCATGGGATTCGACAGGCAAGAGGCGGCCGTAACCAGGGGAGACAAAAGACAATCAGGTAAGAGGGGACTAATTTTCTCAAAAAGGGTGGGAATTGAAATGTATTTACAAAAATGATCACTTTCAAATCATTAACAGATTTGATCAGGGCTCGACAAATCCCAGGCGCCAGGTCGCCTGGGTATTTGTCAGCCCCTTCTCTCAGGGCCGGCGCGGACTAGGAGCGCCGGCCCCCTTCATGCTGCAGCCGCCCGAGCGCTCTATATAGAGCCTCAGGCGGCTGCAGCACTGCCCTCTCCTCCGGACCCCTCTGCCCTCTCCTCCGGACCCCTCTGCCCTCTCCTCCGGACCCCTCTGCCCTCTCCTCCGGACCCCTCTGCCCTCCCCTCCGGACCCTGTAATCCTTGTAAGGGTTTCCACATGTCATGGCGGCCGCAAGTGGCGATCACTTAGACGCTGGCAGCATCTGACGTGTCATATAACCTATTGAAGAGGGGAAGCATTATGGGGGGCCCTATATATTTGCACATTATGGGGGGCACTATGGAGAACAGGGGAAGGAACACTATGGGGGCATCTACTGGGGGCCCTATGTACTGGCATGCATTATTGGGGGGCTCTATGGAGAAGTGGGGGGGGAGCACTATGGGGGCATCTATTGGGGGCTTTATGATGCGGCTCCGCCTGGCTCCTAACTTTTTTAGTTGGCTCCTAGATTCCAAAGAAATTTGTCAAGCCCTGGATTTGATCATTGTGATGGGAATACCCCTTTTAAGGCAGTGGCAGTGTAGTAACCAAATGACCCTACTTATAAAGGTCTAGTGCCTCCCATTCTATGTGCGTCAGCATGCGGGGGCGGATCTGAGAGTATAATCTACCCCACTGCCGTGGAGCGGTTGTGACGTTCAAAGGGGCGGATCTGTCCTCCTGCCCTGTGCGTGGACATGAGTGAGTGGGCGGGGGCGGATCTGTCCTCCTGGCCTGTGCGTGGACATGAGTGAGTGGGCGGGGGCGGATCTGTCCTCCTGCCCTGTGCGTGGACATGAGTGAGTGGGCGGGGGCGGATCTGTCCTCCTGCCCTGTGCGTGGACATGAGTGGGCGGGCGGGGGAAGATCTGTCCTCCTGCCCTGTGCGTGGACATGAGTGGGCGGGCGGGGGAAGATCTGTCCTCCTGCCCTGTGCGTGGACATGAGTGGGTGAGCGGGGGCGGATCTGTCCTGCCCTGTGCGTGGACATGAGTGGGCGGGCGGGGGCGGATCTGTCCTCCTGCCCTCTGCGTGGACATGAGTGGGCGGGCGGGGGAAGATCTGTCCTCCTGTCCTGTGTGTGGACATGAGTGGGTGAGCGGGGGCAGATCTGTCTTCCTGCCCTGTGCGTGGACATGAGCGGGTGGGCGGGGGTGGATCTGTCCTCCTGCCCTGTGCGTGGACATAAGTGGGCGGGCGGGGGCGGATCTGACCTCCTGCCCTGTGCGTGGACATGAGCCGGTGGAAGAGGGCGGATCTGTCCTCCTGCCCTGTGCGTGGACATGAGTGAGTGGGCGGGGGCGGATCTGTCCTCCTGCCCTGTGCGTGGACATGAGTGAGTGGGCGGGGGCGGATCTGTCCTCCTGCCATGTGTGTGGACATGAGTGAGTGGGTGGGCGGGCGCGGATCCCGGAGTGACGTCTCTCCCTACGATCTCGCTCCCCGCCCCTGCCACAGGGCAGATGTGACGCTTCAGGGGGCGGGACTGTTGCCATGGGGACCTTCCGATGCGTCCCCGGCCGGTATCGCTGCTGTCAGCTTCGCCTTTGATCAACTCAGCAGGGCGAGTCTGTATGATGGGTGGCGAAGAAGTGTTTTCATGGACGGTTCGCGGAAATGATCGCTCAGATAAGCAGAGAAGCATGACATCTCGTTTATCTACATCAGGCATCCTCAAACTGTGGCCCTCCAGCTGTTTTAAAACTACAACTCCCACAATGCCCTGCTGTAGACTGATACCTGTAGGCTGTTTGGGCATGCTGGGAGTTGTAGTTTTGCAACAGCTGGAGGGCCGCAGTTTGAGGATGCCTGATCTACATTGTACCCAGAGTCTGTTACAGCTCCATGTACACGGTGTAGGGACATTGTATAATACTGCAGTCTATATTACAGGGAGTACAGCCCCCATAGCTATTATATCAATATAAGGCACCCTGATTTTAAGTAAGAAAGAAGGGGTTTGGGGGGGTGGGGGTGGGGGATTTATTAATATCAGATAGATCTTAATATTAAGAGAGGAAAAGATACATGAGTACCATATCTGAGCCTGAGTCTAATGGACGCTACATTGTGCTCAGTAGACCCTCCCGTTGTCTGACAGTTAATGAAATCCTTGATTCGGTATACTTATAGCCTTACTTGGCTACGGCCACACACTTGAACATGCCTATTGGGCGTCCTGTTAGCCACCCTCCTTCTCTTACTGACTATGGGCTAATCTGTCCCGCAGACTATGTCCTTTCCTGTACGTAATCTGGGGGTAAGGCCCGATGACGTCCGGATAGGAATGTTCAAGTGTGTGGCCGCAGCCAAGTAAGGCTATAAGTATACCGAATCAAGGATTTCATTAATTGTCAGACAACGGGAGGGTCTACCGAGCACAATGTAGCGTCCATTAGACTCAGGCTCAGATATGGTACTCATGTATCTTTTCCTCTCTTTATATTAAGATCTATCTGATATTAATAAATCCCCCCCCCAAACCCCTTCTTTTTTTCTTACTTAAAATCAGGGTGCCTTATATTGATATAATAGCTATGGGGGCTGTACTCCCTGTAATATAGACTGCAGTATTATACAATGTCCCTACACCGTGTACATGGAGCTATAACAGACTCTGGGTACAATGTAGATAAACGAGATGTCATGCTTCTCTGCTTATCTGAGCGATCATTTCCGCTAACCGTCCATGAAAACACTTCTTCGCCACCCATCATACAGACTCGCCCTGCTGAGTTGATCAAAGGCGAAGCTGACAGCAGAGATACCGGCCGGGAAAGCGTCGGAAGGTCCCCATGGCAACAGTCCTTCCCCCTGAAGCGTCACATCCGCCCTGTGGCAGGGGTGGGGAGCGCGATCGTAGGGAGAGACGTCACTCCGGGATCCACCCCCGCCCACCCACTCATGTCCACGCACATGGCAGGAGGACAGATCCGCCCCGCCCGCTCACTCATGTCCACGCACAGGGCAGGAGGACAGATCCGCCCCCACCCACCCACTCTTGTCCCTGCACAGGGCAGGAGGACAGATCCGCCCCCGCCCACCCTCTCATGTCTACGCACAGGGCAGGAGGACAGATCTGCCCCCGCCCGCCCACTCATGTCCACGCACATGGCAGGAGGACAGATCCGCCCCCGCCCACCCACTCATGTCAACGCACATGGCAGGAGGACAGATCCGCCCCCGCCCGCTCACTCATGTCCACGCACAGGGCAGGAGGACAGATCCGCCCCCACCCACCCACTCTTGTCCCTGCACAGGGCAGGAGGACAGATCTGCCCCCTTGAACGTCACAACCGCTCTACGGCAGTGGGGTAGATTATACTCTCAGATCCGCCCCGCCTGCTGACGCACATGGACTGGGAGGCGCTAGACCTCTATAAAGAAGGTCATTTGGTTACTACACTGCCACTGCCTTAACCTATTTGCTGAAGACCAGACATATCGCTTCCTGAAGAGACCTATTCACTAGACGAAACGCGTAGAAGCAATCCAGCAATAGCAACTTAGTAACAGCAGGGGAAATGAAGACCAAGTCCGAGGTATCCTGAGGCGGGGGGTCGCTCTTTTCAGGGCGAGTGCTCCAACATACCGCCATGCTAGGCTTCCCCTACCTGAGACTAGGGACTTAGGGAAAGCAGCTACAGGCTATAGACAGTCGGGAGAAACCGCCAGCTATTTTTTAATCCTCGCCTCAACCATAAGAAATAGTGACCAGGCTACTCCATCCCACTTACACTCTAAGTTATTACCTTCCCGATAAGACTATATTTTCATAATCTGAATAAAAGTTATTTTTTATCATTTTCAATAAGGCACACGCAGTCTACTATAATAAGTTTCATTTTTAGGTCCAGATTCTTGTGTGAAGAATGTGCCCCTCATATGTGATGATATGTACTGCAGATGTGTGTTTTATACAGTGATCGGATGGCAGGGCAGCCACATATTTAGAAGCCACACAGCTTTCATACCTCAGGCGATGACCATACTAATCTGCTAGCAATATAATCTTGGTGGTGATACACAGTCGTGATGTAACTATAGGAGTCTCAGCCCTTCCGACTGGGCCCACAAGCTAGTAGGGCCTGCAAAACCCCCTCTCCATACTTGTATGATCTCCATTTTGATTTCTGGCATCCAAAGAGCCATAAATGTGAGATACTGGAGTGGAGGAGACAGGGGAGGAAAATCTATGATACTGAGTATCCCCCCTCTGCTGTCAGAATGGAGATCATTAACATTTTAATGCCAAAAGTAGCAATAGGTCAATAAATAGTCAATGGTGGGAAGCTGTGGAGAAAAATGCAGACTGGCGGCTGCAAGGGTTATACTTATAGCACATGTTTATATGGCGGAGAAAACTGAGCTGTACAGGAGATTATAATCCACCTCTACGGCTACTTAGAGTGGTGGTGGTCTGTGCGTGTACCCAGTAACTAATGTGAGACCCATATCAGGACCCAAGTTGATTAAAATTGGATATTCATGCACTGGCTGATACCAGAGGACACCTGCTTGCATAGAAATGCACAAAAAAGAACAACGTGGTATACAAGTTCCTCCCTCTATACCACACCTTAAATGCTGCGGTCTTTATTTGGGACGCAGACGCCAATCACAGCAGATGTAACTGTACTGTAATCACTGGCGGCTCAATGTTCACTTAAAAGGGATTATCCCATGAATAATGTAAAAATGAAAATCAGACATCATATAGTACATGACAATCTCTTTCTAACAAAGCTAGAACCAGCCCTGTACCTCACATGGATCCAGAGATCTCCCCACTCCTTGTTCTGCTAGATTTATATCAAGCTGACAGCTCAATGGGAGTGTCCTTTCTGCTGTAGTTCAGGGAGCGTGTTCATTCTGCTGCAGTTCTCGCCCTAGGATGAAACTGAGCATGTGCGGCCATCTCAGTGAGCAGGTAAAAGAAATAAGAAAAAAAACAAGCAGCAGGTGGCGCTATACAGATAGATTTTATCGAATAACTCAGTGGCTATGCTACATTTTTAATTACATGCAATTACAAAAATATTCAGATCCAGGTGCTGGTTTGAAAAATGCTGAATATTTTTGTTTAAAGGGTGCATTCACTCAGTGTGGTGGTTGCGACACGGCCGCTCTGAGGTCGAGTACAGGCTGCAGTCGGCCATAATTAAACTAATGAGTTAGGCTACTTTCACACTAGCTTTTTTACTTTCCAGCGTAGAGATCTGTCGTCGAGGCTCTACGCCGGAAAACTACTGATCAGGATTATTCCCATGCATTCTGAATGGAGAGAAATCTAGTCAGGATGTCATCCGTTCAGTACCCATCTGCGGACTTTCCTCCGGCCAAAAATCCAGAGGACTTGCCATAACGCCGGATCCGAAATGAATGCCCATTGAAGTGATTTAATCCGGATCCGGAATTAAGCTAAATGTCGCTTCGTCGCATCACCGGATCCGATGTTTAGCTCTGCGCATGCACAGCAGAAGTTCTGATCGGGGCCCCAGTGTAAGCTAGGGCTCCGATCGGTTACCATGGCTGCCAGGACGCTACTGAAGTCCTGGCTGCCATAGTAAGTACTCCGCAGCAGTGTACTTACCTGCTCTCCGGCCCCCGAGTGCTCCTTCATGACGTCACAGGTAGGGCGGCGCATTGATCTGCACTGCGGGGACCTGTGACGTCATGAAGGAGCGCCCGGGGAGCGCAGCGCAGGTAAGTACACTGCTGCGGAGTACCCATGGCAGCCAGGACTTCAGTAGCGTCATTGCTGCCATGGTAACCTGAAAGCATTTCTAAGACTGATCAGGATCCTGATCCTGCTTTCAGGCGACTTGCATTCTGACGGTTCGAGCGGGCCTAAGGTGCCTGCCAGATCCTCAGAACGCAAGTGTGAAAGCACCCTTAGTGAATCTGCATTGTTAATGGCCACGTGGCCATTAACAATGCAGACTGACTAGACTAGGGGTGCCCAACCGGCAGCCCTCCAGCTGTTGCAAAACTGCAACTCCCGGCATGCTGTGAAGTTGTAGCTTTGCAACAGCTGGAGGGCTGTAAGTTGCCCATCCCTGGACTAAACAATGCGGTCTTCATTAGTTTAATTTGTGCCCGCTTGTACAGCCACGCGGTGCCCGTCCTCAGCGCTGCTGCCGTGTGGTCGCCCCCTTAGAGGCCAGGCGAGTTGCTGGCAAGCGTGAGGAGAAGTTATGCTGGGGGCCCAAGCTGAAGGTTTGCACTGGGACCCACCAGCCGTTAGTTACACCCCCTGTACACATGTATAATGTATAAATGTACCAGGCTGGCATCCTGCTTTTATTGTTGGCATCAAGGTTTCCTGTTGCAGACTCCTTCCCCGGGCACAGCGCCGCAGACAATGGGATGGTACATTTAGCTTCTTAATTTGTTTACATTGTACAGAGAGCTGCGGGCTCTGGGACTCTTAAAGGGCCACACAACCCAACATAGACATTGTGTTCTGTATTTTCAAGTTTGATCCATGCTGTGATCAAATTCTGTCTCGTGTGTTCAGTGCATGGGAGAACACCGTTAGGGTATGTTCACACGTGGCAGATTTATTGCAGAGAGGAATGGAACATCTGCAGAATTGTCTGCGCAAAGCCACCACGTGTGAACATACCTTTAGACAGTGACTGCTGTTGCCACATACATAAACCTGATTGATGTAAAAAATGAAAATCAGACATGACAATCTCTTTCTAACAAACCTAGTCCTGCACCTCACATGGATCCAGAGATCTCCCCATTTATTGCTTCAATTGCTCTGCTAGATTTATTTCAAAATGGCGGGTTAGGAGTGTGTCCTTACTCAGCGGACGTGTTCTTTCTGCTGCAGCTCTTTTCCTGTAACTGTCACAGGTTCCAACAGAACATATGGCTGGTGGCAGTTGAAGATTTAAACTGAGCGCGTGCGACCACCTCAATGAGGTGGACAGGGAATAAGGAAAAGCACAAACGGCAGGTGGCGATATACAGATACATTTTTATTGATAGCTCACTGGCTATACTAATTTTTTGATTACATTCAATTACAAAAGTATTCAGATCCAGGTGCTGGTTTGAAAAATGTAGAATGTGACTTGTGGGACGACCCCTTTAATTTCTTCCTGCACTATGACGCATATTGATGTCATGGTAAGTGGTTCTAGCGGTATTCTTGTCTTAGCATATCTACAGAAGTTACCATAAATGTCTCCTAGGCGCAGGAGCCACCTCTGGGACTAGCAACTATCTTCAGGATGGGATGTCATCTGGTGAAGCTTCTAGCACATCCAGGCAAAAATTTAATGGAGAGGTGGCCACGTTCTACAGCCATACTCGGCTGTTTCTGTAACTCCCTTAGAAGTTGGACATGCATGACCACGACTAAATCCATTCTCTGCCTGAATGTGGCACTCGATGGCCATATCACGAGGCGTAACAAGTGTTGGAGGACCCCCAGTCTGGAGCTAAGGGTACTTTTACACTTGCGGCAGGACGGATCCGGCAAGTACCCATGTGCTGCAGTGCTGCCGCTCCGTCCCCATTGACTATAATGGGGCAGGGGGCGGAGCTACGGCGCAGCACGGCCAGAGATCGCCGGACTAAAAGTCCTGCATGTCCGACTTTTAGTCCGGCGATCTCCGGCCGTGCAGTGCCGTGCTGCGCCGTAGCCCCGCCCCATTATAGTCAATGGGGACGGAGTGGCAGCACGGCCACTTGCGGCAGGCTGAATAGCCTGCCGGATCCGTCCTGCCGCAAGTGTAAAAGTACCCTAGGTGCAGGTCCCAGAGGACACACAGCTATCAGTGATTTGTGGCATGTTCTCTGGTGAGATTATCCTTTTAAAGGCTATGTACACCTTTGGGAATTTTTTTTTTTTATTATTATCATTGTACTCCTTTGAGCTAAAAATCTTTTTTTTTTTTCAATTGAAATTTTTTTCTTTATAAAAAATATTGAGCCCCTTTCTCTGTGCAGCCTTGAGATTCTCTAGTAGAAGGATCTGTGTTTTTACTTTGTTCTGTCAGACAGCTCAGCTGATGGCTCCTTATGTCTGATCTCTGACCTTATAAACACTCATTATAGCTCAATCCTTTTCTTACTGATAAGAATGTGACTTAAGTAAGTATTTTTGAGCTACTAATAATTTAGAGATATAATTTATTAGAAGACCGGCACTAAGTGCAAGTATGATTCACACCTGTTAACCCTTTGTGACAGAATGGCTGAAATTTTTTAATAAAGACCAATTGAAAAAATGATTTTTAGCCCAAAATTAGTAAAATGCAATCATAAAAACCATAGCTTTTTTTAATTCTTATTTTTCCTGCGGCACCATCGGTGTATGCCAGAGAGCTGCAACTAGTGTGGTCCTGATTGGTGGTAAATTCTCTTTTGTTAAAGTTTGGTAGATCTGTGAAAGGGTTAACTTGTAATGTGAAGAACAGGCCTGGCTTATGCTGCAGGTACATTACCAATTAGCACCATGGACAAAGCAGCACTGCAGGCGTCTGCATGAAAACATTAGCTCTTTGACAAAGAGCAGAGAACCAGACGTCTACGTCTGTGAACGGGCAGAGGTTACTGAGCACAATTAATATCTCATAATTATAATGAGGGGTAGGATAATTGTGTTACCAATAAAATATTGCGTAGAGCGTGCATGTTCCTCACCTGTTCCTTCACCAACTTTCCCACATGAGGACTGTACACAAGCGTGTATCAGCTCCATGTATAAACCCTTACAAAAACAAGAGATACCCAGGGACAGAGTTGGAGGAGGGCATGTTTGTTTGCTGAAGGGGGAGAGGGTGGAAGCGACACCTTTGCCTAAGACAGTGTATTTCGATACTGAACCTTTTCCCCAGATGTAACCCTAGCGGCAACTCTGATTGAGCCTATACTGGAAGATCAATACAGAATGGTTGTCTAAACTTCAAACCATATTAAAAAAAAATACAATAAATTGCAAAAATGTTTAGTTTATAAATGTGGATTAATTTGAATGAGTGTGTTTTATAGAATACCCCTAAAAGGCGTCTGTCAGCAGATTTGTACCTATGACACCGGCTGACCTGTTACATGTGCACTTGGCAGCTGAAGACATCTGTGTTGGTCCCATGTTCCTATGTGCCCGCATTGCTGAAAATAATAAACTACTAATATATGCAAATGAGCCTCTAGGAGCAACAGGGGCGTTACCATTACACCTAGAGGCTCTGCTCTCTCTGCAACAGAAGTGTCCTTTCCACTTTGACAGGGCCAGTCAGTGAAAACATCATTACGCCTGACCCTGTCACTCAAAGTGTAGAGGACGCGGCAGTTGCAGAGAGAGCAGAGCCTCTAGGTGTAATGGTAACGCCCCTGTTGCTCCTAGAGGCTCATTTGCATATATTAGTACTTTATTATTTTCAGCAATGCGGACACATATGAACATGGGACCAACACAGATGTCTTCAGCTGCCAAGCGCACATGTAACAGGTCAGCCAGTGTCATAGGCAGGGCTGTGGAGTCGGTAGATAAATTTTCCGACTCCTCAGATTTTGAAACTTCCGACTCCTCTGTATTTAATATGCAAATACGAAGCTGTTCCACCAAGTTCTTCTAATCTCCTCTAGCACAGAGAGGTAGTTGAGCAGAAGCTGCTGCCTTCTCCTTTGTGTGCTGATCTTCTGCTGAAGATAGAGCAGTGGGAGGATCCAGGAAGGGGCAGGGAAAGGGGCATTTATTTTAAAACATGATTTTCCTAGTAGAATCCCATAGTCATGTTTAAAATTTAAGCTAACAATCTGAGTTTACATGTTTTATAGCCTTAGCTGAATGATAGCAGTTTTTCAAATGGTTTACAGCTTCAGTCTTGAACTATTGACTCTCCATTCCCTTCACTTATCCAAGTGACTCCAGTCCTTAATCAGTTATCAGTGAGAGGCTAGGATAACCATGGGTTCCCTGTAACAGCAGACCACAAGACAATGGAAAGTGTAAGTATTGCTGCTCCTTAAAGGGACACTGACAGGCTGATTTTCCAGCTAAAGATATATATATACTGGTATTCATCAGAGAATTAGGAATAAAACTATACTAATGTTACCCCCAGTTAAGCTGTACTTGTGTTTAAAAAACATTTTAATCTGTATGCAAATTCACTATCTTTGTGCCCAATGGGGCAGCGTCTCCTGCGGCTTTGTGCCCAGCTGCGCCCGAAGTACAGCTTCCCATCGCTGTTCCCCTCGTTATTATTCACTGCACTGGCCTCTTTTTTCAAGCTAGCCGAACGCTGAATTCCTGCGCAGGCGCACGTGTAGAGTGCTGGCAGCAGCCTCGTCTGGCTATGCTGAGGCTGTGCCAGCTTTCTCTCTTCCTCCTCGCTACCTAGTCCTGTCTGGTGCTGCCAGTACTCTACATGTGCGCCTGCCCCCTTGGGCACAAAGGTAGAGAATTTGCATATTGATTAAAACGTTTTTAAACACAAGTAAACCTCAACTGGGGGTAACAGTCGTCTAGTTGTATTCCTAATCCTCTGATGAATACCAGCAGATATATCAGCCTGTCAGTGTCCCTTTAACTGCATAGTAAAGCATATGAAAATCATGCTTCTTCACCTTCACTTAACGTCTTTGTTTAGCGGTAACGTGACGCACTGCATGCACTGGCCTTTATTCTTACAGTAGAGAAGTAATTAATTATAACTTTATCTGAATTGGGACATTTAAACTTGCTTTTTTTTATCCCAATTTTTTTTTTATTCCAATTTAAATCTAGTAGGAGTCGGTCCATTTTTTGCCGACTCCGACTCCAGGTACCCAAAATTGCCTCCGACTCCTCGACTCCGACTCCACAGCCCTGGTCATAGGGACAAATCTGCTGACAGATGCCCTTCAAGATATTAGATTATCGAAATGAAGGGCTTATCTACAGGGACAAGAAGCAGAGTGACTGAGAAGAGAAGCCGTCATGAGATATCATGGGAAATCTCATTGTGGCCAGCGGCTGCTGGTCCTTGCCCTCTTCTCTAGCATGTCCATTCCTCTGACCCCCAATTAGGAAATTGCAAAGAAAGTGTAAAGCACCGTTGAGGATGTCCAGCTTTTTGGCCAAGAAATCAATCATTGTGTCAAAGCTCAGGAACTTCTTCAGGTCAGCATTTATGAATCATGTTATAGGCTAGGACAAGGGAGAGAGGAGACCAACCTTCAAAGTAGGTTATATTAATACCACAGCTATGAATTAGGATGATGTTACTGCTGATCAGAGGTGTGCACATAATGAGGGTCTCACCATACCAGCAGACTTGCTCCAGGAAGAAAAACAACAAATAAGCCTCTACAACCAAGGGACGTTGCTGAATGCATAGACAATTCTGTTAGCAAAAAGTTAGGTGGGTCTGATAAAAGCATAAAAACAAGATGAATAGCAAGTTACACTTTGCTGTGGAGTCTTACTGCCCAGAATTCATCAGCTACTAACATGAAACTGAAGGAAAATGCAGTGTGCAGCACGTGACAGCCATTGTCTCCAGCAATGTATCCACAAACATAGTCGACTGCTCTGTATGACAAGTGTTGGTGTCACTGTCGATTCCATGTGCCCAAATACAAAACAGAGCGAGGTCTTAGCCCTAATTCACACGTCCGTAGTGTGTTTTGCGGAAACACGGATCCGCAAAACACGGACGGCTGCAATGTGCATTCCGCATTTTGCGGACCGCACATTGCTGGCACTATATAGAGAATGCCTTTTCTTGTCCGCAATTGCGGACAAGAATAGGACATGTTCAATTTTTTTACGGAAACGTGGATGCGGAAATGCGGATGCGGACATCACATAGTGTGCTGTCCACATCCATTCCTGCCCCTTTGAAATGAATGGGTCTGCAACCCTTCCACAAAATTGCGGATGGGATGCGGATTAATTTTGCGGACGAGTGAATTAGGCCTTAGAGTTTGGACAACCAGCAGATTAGGATGCCACCATGCGTCAATGATATAGTGGACACTAGCTTCATGTCAGGATCAGACACTTCAAGAAGAAGAGGCAGATTCAAGACTCCGTTCTATTCCCAATAATGGACATTGCATATACTAGACTTTCTGCTGTATCAAGTGGCAGATTCCAGGCTTGGTCTCGGTTCTCACCAGTCAACATGACATTTACTGAACTTTCCATAGTTAGATATAGTCCTAGAAATAGTGAGTTATCTGTTGCCTCAAAAGGTAGATTCTGGACTGTGTCTCAATCACCTCTGGATATGACATTTACAGAATTTTCTGGAGTTTTATCCATGACACAAGGATTTAGGAGCTGCATCAAGAGACTGATTCCTGGCTCGGTCTCTGTTCTCACTAATGGACACGAGTTCTGAAGTAAGATATATTCATGGAACAAGTGAGTTATCTGCTGTATCAAGCATTAATTTCTAGGCCTGCTCTTTGTCCTTACTGATATATTGGACATTTACTGGACTTTCTACAATCCATTCACAGAGCAAGTGAATATTCTACTGCAGCTTTCTCATTTTGTAAGCTGGCTTTATAAATCCTTCCCCAGGGGAAGGGCAGTTTTTCAGCCATGGTTCCTTGGAGTTTTCCTCAACTAAGGATTTTTCCTTGCCTGATTGTTGAAGAGCGATTGTTTGTGAGTCAGGGCCGGACTATCATCAGTTTCATGGCTAGGCTACTGCCCTGATAAAAAAAAAGGCAGTAGATTATATAGTAAACAATGTGTCTGAGTCTCTTAATATAGATCATTATAAGCAGCTTGTTGTTTGTAATATTATTTAATAGGGACTGCAAAACTTTATGTTGACAACCAGACCAAACCTTGGAACCGACATGAAGAAAATGGTAATGGGCAGGACTGGATTTTCCTATAGACATATATGTAAGCAGGGGTTTGCATTTTATGGGCATTATAAAAGTCATTATGAATGTTAGCACCGCACCCATGGAAGCTGATAAGACTTGTGTCCTACATTTTTGGAGAATTTGTAACTGGATGTCAAAATCAGCACAACCTCTGTGAACTGAATTAAAATTTATGACACGTTAGGTAGGGAATAGTGCAGCCCTAAACTGCATCCAGAACACTTTCCCTACCTATTGGGACGATCCACCCTAAATAGCGGCCCCCAACTGGACGACGGTCCTGTACAGATGTGCTGTGGTAGGATGTAGCTGAGAGCCAAGGACTCCTGTCTGAGCCCATTCTACTCAGCTGAAATCACTCCATAGCACTTCGGTCCAGGAGTAGCAATGTGCTATACAGAGAGCTCCTGCATTTTCAGACGTTTTAGAGCGGTGAGACATCTTTGTGTGTGTGTGTTTTTTTAGGAGGCTTTGGCTTCTGGACGCTCTGACGTGCTGCTTTCTGTAAACTGATAAAGTCCTGTAGATTGTGCACTTTTATTGTTTGATATGTTTACAGGAAAAGTGATTAATGTATATTGGTATATTAATGTTGGGTGTTCCGCAGCTGGGAAGGACCTCCACCAATCACCAAAATGGGGGTCCCAAACTGTATTTCTGTCACGGACGTTCCCGTGCCAGGTGATCAGTGAAATTGGCAACACGTGGTTTTATAGCTTCAGTCTTGTTGTGGATGGCTGGTGTCTGGATCTCGGCGGAGTTCCTGTGCTTCCATAGCCATTTGAAGTTAAGTGTCTTCTTCCCCTTTTGTTTATTGTTTGGGTTTTCTTGTGTTGCTCTTTTCCCTGTCATTTGTGTTTAGGCCTGAGTTAGGACTTTAGGTTACTGTGTATGAACTCGCCTACCTCTGGGGTCAGTTCATACTTGCAGTCAGTCAGGACTTTGATTAGGGTTTCTCTAGGAGGTGACCTGCTCCTTTCGCTAGTTTCCAGGCCTTATCCCCTCGCCCCTTTCCCGCCTACGTTCATTGTGTGTTTCCCTCCTACACCGAAGTGTGTCAATTTCTCTAGAAAAAAAAGTGTTTCCAGTCAACAGCTCCTATGCAGACATATAAGTTTCCATGGTAACAGACAACAAACTATGTTGTCTGACCCAGGAATCATACTCGTTTCCATTTTTTTTTTCCCACTAATTCTGACAAATTTTTACATTACTAAGGGTCCTTTCACACTGGCATTTTTGTTTTCCGGCATAGAGTTCCGTCCTCGGCGCTCTATGCCGGAAAAATCCTGATCAGGATTATCCCAATGCATTCTGAATGGAGAGAAATCTGTTCAGGATGTCTTCAGTTCAGGACCGGAACGTTTTTTGGACGCAGCAAATACCGCAGCATGCTGCGCTTTTTGTTCCGTCCAAAAATCCAGAACACTTACCGCAAGGCCGGATCCGGAATTAATGCCCATTGAAAGGCATTAATCCTGATCCGGCCTTAAGCTTCACGTTGTTTCGGCGCATCGCCGGATCCGACGTTTAGCTTTTTCTCAATGGTTACTATGGCAGCCAGGACGCTAAAGTCCTGGTTGCCATGGTAAAGTGTAGTGGGGAGCGGGGGAGCAGTATACTTACCATCCGTGCGGCTCCCGGGGCGCTCCAGAGTGACGTCAGAGCGCCCTACACGCATGGATCATGTGATTGCATGGATCACGTGATCCATGCGCATGGGGCGCTGTGACGTCATTCTGGAGCGCCCCGGGAGCCGCACGGACTGTAAGTATACCGCTCCCCTGCTCCCCACTACTACTATGGCAACCAGGACTTTAATAGCGTCCTAGCTGCCATAGTAACCTCAAAGCATTTCGAAGACTGATCAGGATCCTGATCAGTCTTCTAATGCTTTCAGGCGACTTGCGTTCTGATGGATCCGGCGGGACGGAAGTGCCTGCCGGATCCTCAGAATGCAAGTGTGAAAGGACCCTAAAAATGTTGAAGTAAAGACAGGTGGAATACAGGGGTAGACTACAAAGAGGAGACCTGTATGTATGGGATAGGAGGTGCAGTTTCAGGGTATGTTCACACGTCTAAAATCTGCCACTGACTGGTAGACATTTTTGTAGTAGCAGATGAAAAATGCTTGAGAAGAGACACTTAGAAGCAGATTACATTGTGGATTCCATAAAAGTCAATGGGAAAGCAGAAAAACTTTACTCAAAAACGATTTTAAAAACTCCACCAAAACTGCATCCAAATTACACTTCTGCCACCAAAATCGCCCTGTTTTCAGCTACTGATTCTGCTACGTTTTTTTTCTGCTGCAGATTTTAGCCATGTAAACATACCCTGAAAATGATAGTAGGTTTTCGGTTAAAGGTGTGATCCTTAAAAAAGTTTTTAGCCGAAGAATGTATGATTGCTTGGGTCTTTACTGCTGGGACCCCAGTTGAAGACTAGAATGGGGGTCCTGAGTCCTCGCTCCGGGTGAGTTAGAATTGTGCAGTGGTTATATTTGTGTACTGCTGCTCCATTCATTCTTCATGGGACTGATGAAGATAGCTGAATACTCTACTGGGCCATCTCCATCAGTCCCATAGACCTTCAGTGAAGCAGTAGAGCGTAAGCATGACTACCTCTCCATCCAAACTCCTCCGGGAATGGCGGCTTAGGACACCCACTGTATTGATCATGGGGTTCCCAGCAGTGGATAGGCGATAAATGTTTTTGCAGATCTGCTTCTTTTATATTACCCATGCCTTTTCAATCAACTTCTGTCTTTAGCTCCAAAAAATGCACCAAAAACTTAATGCGTGATCCCAGGCTTACTCATTTTTGGTTCGCTCTAGGAGAACTTGTATGCCTTCTTTTGAATTTGTTCTTTTTAGTTTTGGAAATACAGACCGGGTGAACTCTTTGTGTCAGTTGGCTTTTTTCCAAAACTTGCATTCTCACGCCCCATACATTTCTTCCCTAGAATTTCTAAAACATTAATTTAGCTGCATGTAAAACCACTGTGTGGAAAGGATGTCCTCCACCAGATGACCTATTCTCATCCCAGGAGAGAAAATCGGTTCAGTTAGTGCTAACCTGTTAAAGGGGTTGTCCGGTTTCTGAGCTGAACCCAGACATACCCTCATTTTCACCCAGGCAGGTCCTTGGCAAGGCAAGGGCTTCTTTGTTTATGTTTTTACACTGCTAGACGGAGGCTTCCGCCTAGCAGTGTATTCGGTGACGTCATCGGCTCTGATGGGCGAGCTTTATCGCTGCCCTAACCGTTTTACAGGCTAGGGCAACGCTAAGGTTGCTTTCACACTTGTGTTTTTGTTTTTCGGCGTAGAGATCAGTCGTTGTGTCTCTACGCCGGAAAGAAACTGATCAGGATTATCCCCATGCATTCTGAATGGAGAGAAATCCGTTCAGGATGCATCAGGATGTCTTCCGTTCAGTATTGTAAAGTTTTTTGGACGTTGACAAAACCGCAGCATGCTGCGGATTTGTCTCCTTCCAAAAACCCGGAAGACTTGCCGTAACGCCGGATCCAGAATTAATGCCCATTAAAGTGCATTAATCCGGATCCGGAATTAAGCTAAACGTCGCTTTGGCGCATCGCCGGATCCGATGTTTTGCCCTGCGCATGCGCAGCAGCAGTTCCAATCGGGGCCCCAGTGTAAGCTGGGGCTCTGATCGGTTACCATGGCAGCAAGGATGCTACTGAAGTCCTGGCTGCCATGGTAAGTACTCCGCAGCAGTGTACTTACCTGCGCAGCAGCCCCCGGGCGCTCCTTCATGACGCCACAGGTCCGGGCGGCACATTGAACTATGCGCCGCGGGGACCTGTGACGTCATAAAGAAGCGCCTGACGGCCGCAGCGCAGGTAAGTACACTGCTGCGGAGTACTTACCATGGCAGCCAGGACTTCAGTAGCGTCCTGGCTGCCATGGTAACCTGAAAGTATTTCGAAGACTGATCAGGATTCTGATCAGTCTTCAAATGCTTTCAGGCGACTTGCGTTCTGACACATTCCCCATGGAGAGCCCTGTACGTCACCGGAACTCCTAAAAATGCCTTTGTCCGGCCCTGGGCAAAGGAGAGCATCGGAAATGCTCCACTACTCATATCACAGGGCCCGCCTGTGTGAAAATGTGGGTTTGTCCGGGTTCAGCTCTGTACAATAGAAAAAAGTGTAAGTCAAACTCAAACATGTGCCACCACCTCAGCATTCACAGCCGGCCACTACTGGTGCGGGTTCTTGAAACAGTAGCAGGTCCTTAGAGCAAGATATGCCATAAATGTACCATTATGTCGTATATAGTGGGAGACAGTTATATCATTGCTTTTTTATTCAATTCTTGTTTTTCAACACCAGTGGTAGAAAAGTGCATGTCAGTGCAATATATTCATCAGTGCAACGTTTCGAGCTCTTTGGTGGGAGCCCTTTATCCAGCTGTGGAGACCCTCAGCCGTGGTGCTTGTGGCATTTATGCCATAAATGTACCGGATGAGGATATTGTTTTAACTCTGGCTCTAACTCTGTGCATGGAGTTATGCACCAGAACAGAGGGCATTAGCCAGTGTAAAGATGAATGAAAGGGGTTTTCCCATCAACCACATTTATCCTTTCTTAAAAAAATAAAGATCTGATGAGCCAATCTGACGAAATCCCTGTTGATCAGCCAATATACCTGAAGGAAGATTCAAGTGGCCAAACGCATTGCAGGGAAAGTGTTGCATTGCATGACTCTTTGCATGGCATTTTACTGACGGAGGGGGTCCTGAGCAGGGAACCTACTTAGTGATTTATACAGTGGATACAGTGCCCCATTATCAGGCGCCAGACAGCGCACTCGTTCTGAAGCACTGTTCTCTCTATATGCAAATCGCGCACTTTGGAGGCTGCTAATGAAATTGCTTCACTAGCAGCCACGGAAATGTGCAGACACAGTATTGTCTGTGCCATCAATTAAACTAGGAGCCACCACCTCCCTGTGCAGCAGATAGTTCAGGGCTAGGGATCAGCGTCAGCCTTGAACTTCTGATTTGAGACAACTTCTTAAATCATTACATTTTAACTTCCTGCGGCCACCACTAGAGGGAGCTTTATCCATAATGATTTATACAGGGCCATGTGGATTAGCCTCCTACTGGTTACAGAACAGAGTTCTTCATTTTCCATTACATGCCTGTATATTGCAATGCATTCTTTGGTTACAGAGGACTACAAAAGCATTTACCACATTAACCCATTAAGGCTACTTTCATACCAGCGTTTTTGCTGGATCCATCATGGATCAGCAAAAACGCTTCCATTACTGATAATACAACCGCCTGCATCCGTTATGATCCAATCCACTTGTATTATCTTTAACATAGCCTAGACAGAACCGTCATGAACTCCGTTGAAAGTCAGCGTTTTCTACTGTGACGCACCACATCGTAGACAGAAAAACGCTGCTTGCGATGGGGACGCAACCAAACGTAACAGAATGCATTCTGGTGCACTCCATTTTGTTCAGTTCAGTTTTGTTCCCATTGACAATGAATGGGGAAAAACTGAAGCGTTTTCTCCCGCTATTGAGATCCTATGATGGATATCAATAGCGGAAAGGGAAAGCGCAAGTGTGAAAGTAGCCTTAGGGTACTTTTACACTAGCGTTAAAGTTTTCCGGTATTGAGTTCCGTCACAGGGGCTCAATATCGGAAAAAAACACTTCAGTTCTATCCTAATGCATTGTGAATGGAAAACAATCCGTTCAGTATACATCAGGATGTCTTCAGTTCAGTCCCTCTTACGGTATTTTGCCGCAGCATGCTACGATATTTTCCCTGGCCAAAATTCAGGAACACTTGTCGGAATGCCGGATTAATTTCCATTGAAATGTATTAATGCCATATCCGGTACCAAGTGTTGGTAACGCATGCGCAGACCTTTAAATCTGTGAAAAGAATAAATACCGGATCCGTTTTCCGGATGACACTGGAGAGACTGATCTGGTATTGCAATGCATTTGTTAGACGGATCCGGAAACAAATGCTATCCGTTTGCATACTGATTTCAGGATTCGGCAGGCAGTTCCGGCAACAAATCCTCTAAGGCAAGTGTAAAAGTACCCTTAGATATCAAAATGCAGCACCAAAGAGCAGGTAAAAAACATATGTACCAAGTTGTCTACCTTTAATAACCTATAAATCCAATTTCTCAATTAAATAAAAAATAATTATATTCTTCAGAGTTCTATTCAGGTAAGGAATGTGTTCTCATGTGAGCTTTTCTCGTTTCTACAGTTCTTGGACAGTACAGTGGATTTTGCCTCAACCTTCCACCAGCTTGTGGCAAAGTACGCCCCCACCCTATACACAAATGGCCTCCATTCTCAAGTGGGCAATCAGGAGCAGTTATTTCAAGCAAGTATCCTAACACTCATAGAGTGGTACCTGTTTGGAGAGGACCCCAAATCCTTTATGGAGAAATTAAGTGAGAGTGAAGCACCTCCTCTATGCGGTAAGGTGTTTCGGAGTGGAGAGACCACCTACTCTTGCAGGTAGGCTATTCTTTTGGCCTTTATATCTTAAAGGGGTTTTCTACTGATTGATGTGAAAAAAAAGAGAATCAGACATCATATAGTCCATTGCAATCATCTTTCTAACAAAGCTAGAACCAGCCCTGTACCTCACATAGATCCAGATATATCCCCATTCATTGCTTCAGTTGCTCTACTAGATTTATTTCAAGCTGTCAGTGGGCGTGTCCTTTCTCAAAATTTGATCTGCGGGGGTCTGACACCCGGTACCCCCACCGATCAGGTGGGGCTTTCACGTGAGCGCTGCTTCCTCCTCATTACACTGCTCGTTGTCTCGGCAGTGCAGCGTCATCGCAAGTACTTGCTCCATTCACTTGAACGCAGCGAGTACTTGTAATGACACTACACCGCTGCTCCAGAGGAGACGGCGCTCAGTGTACTGAACAGGACGCAGCACTCTCTCCGGATTGCGCCTTCTTTAAGGAGTTAATCCCTGCTCACGTCATGTTTGTCTGGGCCATATGCCAGATGGATATGTGTGTCCAGCAAAATAAAGCTTGGAGATGAATATTATAATGGCTTCAAGCATATGGCATAAAATTGCACGATATGTGTTTCTGTCTGTCTAAAAAATAAAATCTAATTATGAGATACAAAAGTTTTCTGAAACGATATATACGCGTCTTTTCATGAATCTGTTTGAGGTCTTAAAAAAACCAGATACAGATAAGGCCATACATAAAGTTACTACTTCTAGGTCAGCTATGTGTACACAGTATGTGCCCACAAGGGCGGGTTTATCTCGCCTGCAGTGCAGACTCATTTATTAAACTGCCATTCATATGACAATAGAATGCATACGTTATGTTGTGTCACATTTATTCGCTGTAAAAGTCTGCACACAGTATTGTAGTTACTAAGCTAAGGGGGTGAATATTAACATTGACAGGTGCTTTCTGGGATCAGAATGTATGTCATTGATTTTTTTATCTATCAATGTCTTCATATATATTATGTCTAAATGCTTTCCTAACCGGCTGGTCCCTAAAACCTGCCACTGCACGTGGACAACACAGTAGCGGTGATAGAAGATTGATGTCATATCTAGTGGCTCCACTGGTTTACATATGGCACAGCAGGCAGCACAGCTATGAGACACTATATACGGTAGATTAGTATGTTTGAAAAATGACTTGGTTACAATATTTCTTATTAATCCCTAATAAAATATCTGTTAAAGTGTCCTGGGTCTTCTCTTATTGTATTTTATTGGTATATACAATTTGTATACGTGTTGTCTTTTTCTCTTTAGGGACTGTGCCATTGATCCAACCTGTGTTCTGTGCATGGACTGCTTTCAGAACAGTGTTCACAAAAATCACCGGTACAAGGTATGTACTATGTCACCAGTGTACGTCATCATAGATGGGTAGATCGAAATGCTCTCTCTGTGAAGGAGCACAACGTCACTCACTGAAAAATGCTAACCTATCTCCTTACAGATGCACTCCTCAATGGGAGGGGGCTTCTGTGATTGTGGTGACACAGAAGCTTGGAAGTCTGGTCCATACTGCAAAATCCATGAGCCTGGTGCTTCAGATCAGGTGAGATATTAATAACTGGATGCATCTATTTGCCTATTTAAACATATCGTAATTCTTAGAAGACCTTTTCACTTTTGCTTGAAAACCCTTATGGCGTCTTTTGCCAAGGAAAATGTGCAGCGAGTTATTCTTGTAGTAAACAAAGCCTTCGGCTCATGTGCCGGTCTGCTGTTCAGAGGCCCGTGCTCACAACCGTAGTTTTGGTCCACAGCTGACCTGCACTTTTTGCTGACCAGATACAGTCCCATTTTTTCCCAGTTGGGCCAACGTGTGTTGTCCGCATTCATATTTCCGTTCCGCCGTCCTGCAAAAAAGATAGAACATGTCCTATTCCTGTCCGTTTTGCGGCCAAGAATAGGCATTTCTAGCTTAGGGAGGCATGTACAGAATGGGAAAATGTGGAACGCACACAGCTGGTAGCCCTGTTTTTGCGGACTGTGCATGAGACCTTATTCAGCTCTTGCACTAACCGTATCAAACATGATCAAAACGAGCAGTCTGGGGCTTATAGTTTTTATTTAGTTTTTGGGTAGCATCCAGATTAGCAACCAGATTTTTGGATGCATGGTAGTATCTACTAGTCTCTCAAGTTACAATATTAATTGGTTCCAGGATGACCATTGTATGTTGAAACCATAACGAGTAATCGGTTCCAAAGTCCCAAAATGTCATTCAAGATAAGAGAAAATCAGGATTTAAGAAAAATAATCAGATAATTAAACGGGTTGTCCGGGCTATTACTATTGTTGACCTATCCTGAGGCTAGGTCACCAATATCAGATCAGCGGGGGTCCGACACCCTGCACTCCTGCCGATCAGCTGTATGAGGAGATGGCAGTGCGCACTGTGCCGTCTCCCGTCTCTCTTTCTGCTCGCTGCTGCTTTGCCATAGACCTAGAACCTATACTGAGGGTAGGTCATCAATATTAAATGCCCAGACAACCCCTTTAAGACAGATAAAACAAGTCATTACATATAACACTCAGGAATAGCTGCTACTAATACAACCAGTACAGCTATTTTACCAGAGAAGTGGACTTGATTGGTTGGATCGGAGTCTGAGACATTGTATGTTGACTCCATTTTCAACTTACGATGCGTCAGAAAAGACCATTGAATGTTGAAAATATTGTATCCTGAGGCCATTGTAACCTGAGGCATCGCTGTATATAGGAGAAAATGTGTGTAAGTTCTGACATAGTTGTCCCATCTGTACATTTATGACATATCTACAGGATATGCTTTAAATGTCCGATAGGTGTGGGTCATACCTTTGGTACTGATTCAATCTCTAAAGCAGGGCACCGTCCTGCACCGCTGGGAATGTGATAATGTTCAAATTCTTGGACCCCCAAAAATGAGAATTAAAGGGGTTAACAGCCCCCCCATGTGTCGGGCCCCTCACAGGTAATATACTTACCCTGCTCCCTGCGCCGCTCCTGGTCCCCGAAAACATCCGGTGTTGGGGGAGCAGCCAATGGCAGGCAGGGACGGGGACGAGCCTCCCTAGTGTCACCCACGTTGCTAGGGAGGCTCGTCCCCATTGATACCAATGAAAACTACAAGTTGTCCCTCAAAAATCAAGCCCTCACACAGCTTCGTAGAAAGAGAAATAAAAAAAAAGTTATGGGTCTTGAGATGCAGTGATGCAAAAACATTTTCTTATTTTTAACAAATGGTTTAACTTCTCCCATAGAAGCGAATGGAGAGCCAAGGCATGCGTGCGCTTGGCTATTTCTCGCTCGTATCATTGGGGGACACAGAAGACCATGGGTATAGCTCTGACATGACCATGGCCCACAAGAAAAAGATCTTGAGGGAGAGAAAGGGGGGCTCAGGCAAAGTGGGGCCAGCAGGGGATGTAGGAATATACTTACCCAGATGGTTTCTGCCCACCCTGATTCCAGCAGTGTCACCTTCCTCAGTGTGCTGCCCCTTGGGGAGGGTGGCGGATACACTGGTAACAGGGGGCGACTTCTGGAAGTGGCAGCAAGGTGACACTGCGGCTGGCGGGTAACAGAGGATTTGAGATCCACTGTTCCTCCTTGTCTTCCAGAGGTAGGCAACAAGCAGCGGGCTTGAGGACCCACTGGTCTCCCCCCTCTGGTGTGGGGAAAACAGGTTGTTAGAGCCCACCTGTAGCCCAGACCTGAAAAACAAAAAAGGAAAAATCAGACCAGCAGGAAAACATGTCTGCCTCCTACAGACACTAAGCTCAGTGTCTGCAGGAGGGGTATAGCTGAGAGGAGGAGATAACACCTTTTTGCTTAGTGTCGCCTCCTAGTGGCAACAGCTATACTCATGGTCTTCTGTGTCGCCCAATGAACTCAGCGAGAAAAGGATTTTACAGGTAAGCACAGAAAATCCTATTTTCCAAAACTACCATAGATGTGAATGGAGAGCGCACCGCATAAGAGCGGTCAGCTCTCCATTCACCTCTATGGGAGTTTCGGAAATAACCGAACCGGCGCTTGGCTACTTTTGTCACACCTATAGAAGACAATGTATTATAACTTGGGTTTCTCTTAACCTTTCAGGATACTGGATTTCGATTAACGGAAGAGCTTTTATCCCAGACTAGGAAAGTGTTTCCCGTTGTCATACAGTACATTGTCGACCTGCTTATCTGGGAGGAACAGAAGAGTCTGCCGGCCTATCTGAATATGGGGTAATACATAGAGCTGTTATGTTCTGCTGTACCTTTACTGTCATTTAGGTTGTAGTTTATAGTATCATTGCATGCTATTACTGTTATATATGTTCTAGCGCTCATCTGCTCTTCCATAGCGATGCCTTACAAGTACTCTGAAACCATATGTGCTGTATCCAGGGATGTATACTTATGGCTTTCACAGTAATTTTCCAGCCTGATTATTAATAGAGTAGAAATCACGCAGTTTGTATGTAGCAGACTTGGGGTGCAGGATAATATATGAGAACTAAAGAACAGTTAAATAAATATTTCCATCTTCAGATCCACAAATAGAATAAAGCAGTATGGCACTCGCCATAAAAATATCTTCTCTTATTTATTTCACACTGTGCAAAAACAGGACGGGAGGAAAGAAGCACAAGTGGCCTACGGCCGTTTCGCGTCAACCGATGCGATCTCATAGCCTTTGTCCTTCTGCATATCTACCTCTTGGACAAGCACCTATCTGTATATTGGGGCCCCCACCCTCTGTAGCCTGGATGTGGCAGCCAGAGTCAGGCGGAACTATAAAAACAGCATAGCGGGCTGTGTTACATGGTAATTATGGAAACAGCACAGCCCCCTTGGCTCTTTTTGTAGTTCCGCCTACCACATTTACGCTGGAGGAGGTTGGAAAGGGGACCATCCTCAGATGAGAATACTCCTTTAAGTTTTCCCTGGTCACTGCTTTCTATAGATGTGTTATTCCATGTCTAGGAAGATACGCAACCGCCAGACATATCTGGTGCCACATAAAACCAAGGGGAATACAGGGTTGACAGGTACAAATACAACTTTTTGGATCCTAGTGTCCGGGGACTGCAGTTTTCCAGGCCCCATCTATACCAGCTTTATTTACTGAATGGTCCTGACCAACTATGTTGCTCCTCCGCAGCCCAAGCAAATCAGACCGTTACTACTGCGTGCTGTACAGCGATGAACACCACTCCAATGATCACTTTATCTACAGTCTGCAGAGATCCCTGGGCTGTGACATAAAGGAGGCCCAGGCAATTACCAATGCGGCTGAGAGAGAGGTCAGTGAATGTTTTCTTCTAATTTTATACATTAAAGGGCATCTGTCAGCAGATTTGTACCTATGACATTGGCTGACTTGTTACATGTGCACTTGGCATGTGTGTTGGTCCCATGTTCATATGTGCCCGCATTGCTGAGAAAAATTATATTTTACTATATGCAAATGAGCCTCTAGGAGCAACGGAGGCGTTACCATTACACCTAGAGGTTCTGCTCTCTCTGTGTCTACCGCACCCTCTCTACTTTCATTGACAAAGCCAGGCATGATGATGTTTACACTGCCTGTCCTGTCAATCAGAGTGCAGAGGGCTTGGCAGTTGCAGAGAGAGCAGAGCCTCTAGGTGTATTGGTAACGCCCCCATTGCTCCTAGAGGCTCATTTGTATATTTTAAAACTTCATTTTTCTCAGCAATGTCGGCACATATGGACATGGGACCAACACAGATGTCTTCAGCTGCCAAGAGAATGTGTGTAACAGGTCAGCCAGTGTCATAGGGACAAATCTGCTGACAGATGCTCTGTAAAAGGGGTTTCTCACCATCGAAGACATTCCTGGCTTATCCATAGAATATACACTCAGCGTTGGGTCACGTTGGTCAGACCTCTGCTGCATGCTAGAACAAAGTGAATGCATTTCTTGGAAAGCACTGTGCTTGTTTGCCTCCTGTAATCCCTGATCACCTTTTTCCAGGTGCCTAGTCAATAGCCATCCATGCAGCCTCCCGATGAGAGCTCGGCAGACCAATATGATCACTGCCAGTCACATGTTAGTGGCTTATCTTATGAATAGATCATAAACGTCTTTGATGATGAGACAGCCCCTTTAATATGGGGACTACAGCAGTCAGACCCCCACTGATTGGACAATGGCGACATATCATATGCAACTAATCTCTTGGATAACACAACCTTTTTAATGCTGTATCCAGTCTCACATACAGCTGCTTAGTTGTTCTTGGTTATAATGCCTGATAATCCTGCAAAGTACCATTTAACCTCTTGAACTCCTGAAACAGGGCCGTACAACTATTAAAGAAGGCACTTTAGAAGAATGTCAAGAAATTGCAGAAAAGCTCAAGGTAATCACTATTTATTAATACTTGTTTTAGTTTGTAATGTAATTGTAATTTTTTATTTATTTAAATTTTTATGTTACAGATACACAGATGTAGAACAGATACATTTATCATATATATTGCAGCTAAGTTTATTATTTCTGTGCTCAACTCCCTTCTTACTAACCTACCAAATGTTTGAAGTAGTGCACAGTTGGTAGTGAATATACTTGCAGGATCAGATGACACAGGGGCTATCCCATTCTATAAACTAATGGTGTATTGTTAGCTCATGCCTTGACTTTTATGTACACCAAGCACTGGAATGAAGGGAACGCAGCACTAGCTTAGTTTTCCCTGCACAGTAGCGCTCCTGGCCACTTGTTTGTGCAGGAAATTGCAGTCACCCCATTCACTCATGGAACAATGCATCAGTTTTTTGCTGAAGGCATGCACAGTGCCGCTATACTGGGGAATAAACTCCGGGATCCCAATCAATCAAGAGTGGGGGATGCAGGGCTGGTTTAGGGTGCTTTCACAGGGGCGGAGCTACGACGCAGTATGGCAGTGCACGGCAGTTATCGCCATATTAAAAAGTCGGACATGCAGTACTTTTAGTCCGGTGTTCCGTTATTTTTCCCTACCCGTTAACTGTCCATACCCTCGTCATTTCCGGTTCTGACACAGCCGCACCAGAAGTGACGTTTGCGGGTGTGGAAGGAGGTGTGTCACGCTGCTCGCTTACTGAGTGGCTGAGTAAGAGTCGGCGCAGGTGAGCGCAGCTAACTGTGAACACGCCTAGGGTAGGGAAAACTCACGGCCAGTTGCGCATGCGCCGAGGGTAGATAATGGCTAAGGAGCTGTCCTTTGAAAGCTCGTTAGCGATTAGCTGGTGGGTTCTCGGACAGTGTAATGGGCCCTTAAGGGTAGATCATTTTGCAATGCTCACTAGTAGACCCTAGATGCCACAGCCAAGGTCTAATGGGATCTTTTTTACTGAGCAATTGTATCTTAGTCAAAAAATGCTAAATGTAATCAGTAGACTGTTCACATCAGGAAATTTATTCATCTGGTGGTTTGCAGTTAATAGCAGGGGAACTATTAAAAAGTAATAAAAATCAGTTTACTATGATAGTCTCACAGATCGCACTATGCAGGGTTCATCCCACAGATTTCTTACTGAATGCACAGTTTCCAGTGGAAAAGTAAATCTGAAAATGCTCCCAATGATTTGTCATGAATCCTGAATTTCCCCCCGATTCCAAACAAAGCGTGTCTTTTACCTGTTTGGCTGCCCCTGATGGTGGTTTCCTATGATACAATTGGGCTTTGTAGATATATTGACCATCATGATGTTAGATTAAATAAAATTTAGTGAGCAGCACAAATGCAGCTCAGTAAGGTTCACATTGATCACTGCCAAATGGGGACTCCTATAATCTAGCTAGGCACGGGATTCTTTTTTTCTCATGTTCTCTTTCTTGTACTGCCAGTGGTATTTTTATATAAATATATTTTATGTGTTTTTTGTTTTATTTCAGACATATTCTGAAAATGTGTCTTTGCGGCCTCTACGTGTTGAAGTTCTTAGTTTTCTTGTAATGGCACATCAAACGTCTGCATGCCGTCTTGGCATCTGGTTGAACAAGCTTTTGGCCTACTCAAGTAAGCTTGTACATGCCGCCCACCCACAGTGCTTGACTAACTTAAAGGGGTTGTCCAGGTTCAGAGCTGAACCCGGACCCATCCCTATCTTCACCCCTCCGGCTTCCCTGACATGAGCATCCGGGCATTTCATGCTCTAATGGTGTCCCTTGCCCTGCGTTTCACAGGCTAGGGCAGCGCTTAAGCCCGCCCATCAGTGCCAGTGATGTCACAGGGCTCACTGCTGGGCGGAAGCCTCCGCCTAGCAGTCCGTATGGAGAGCCCGGTACATCACTGGATCTCCTAAAATGCTTTTGCCCTGCACGATTCAGCACAGGTCAAAGAAGAGCATTGGAGTATGAGGTGCTCCGATGCTCATGTCAGGGGGTCAGAGGGGTTAAGATAGGGATATGTCCGGGTTCAGCTTTGAACCCGGACAACCCCATTTAACTTTCCAAACTTTCACCACCGTTCTGTCTGAAGTGTAACTATTACTGTCATTGAAGAGGTTGTCCAAGATTTTCATATTGAGGCTGCGCTCTGGTGAGTGCTGCGACCTCTTCCTAGACCAGTGACGTCACGTTCATCAGTCACATAGCCTAGGCGCAACTCAGTCCCATTCAAGTTAAAGGGCCTGGGTTGCAATACCAAGCGTAGCTACTATCCATTGGATGGCACTGGGCTTGGTAAGCTGCAAGGCGTGCTGCAGCCTCCTCAAATCCTGAGGATACATCAATATTAAACACATGGACAACCCCTTTAATCCATCAAAAAAATAAACTGCTAATACACCTCTTTTGATTTTAGGTGACTTTCGTCAGATCTTCTGTCAGGTGTGCTTGGAGCCACAAACAACCACCCTGAAAGAGCAGTGCCATGTCAGTTTGTTTATCCTTAGTGACGCCAAACTTCATAAAGGTAAGTGTTTTGTTTGTACAGTATGTTAATTTATTTCATGAAGTTAAAGGGGTTATCCAACACCTATAATGGCCCCCAAAATGTCCGGGACTTTATATAGGTTATACCTACCCCGACACCCACGTCGCTCCTGATACCCGCACGGCCGTCGCTGCATCTGCCCTTCACCTGTATGAGGTGCCAAGGTATTTTGGGGGGCATTATATGGGTTGGATAAAAATAAAGCCATCTGTGACCAATTTGATCATCAACATGTACATACAGGTTGCAGGAGAGGATTTTGTTGGTGGTGATGACCTTCCAATTTGTGTATTTAGGTGGATGACATGATATAGTGACTGAAATGGATACAGATGGGAGGGAAGTGACAGCAGAAGGAGCAGGGGTTCCTAGCAAAAAGTGATTGGGGCTCTGGCCAACAAACAAAGGGAGGGAATGGGAATGAGGTAAATAGGAAGGATGTTGTTCAGCGTGTGTCCGTTGTAGTACAGAACAGTAATGTGATGACTTCCAGCTATCAAGGATCAAAGCTTTACTGCTATAAAACAGTAGAGGATCTGTCACCACAAAAGGCAGTGCAATCTGCAGGCAGCATATAGGCAGTTATAGAGCAGGAGATGCTGAGAGGATTGATATGTATGTTTTGTGGGAAAAGATTCAGTAGTACTATGTATTTAATACATTTGTATCTCTCCTCTTTCTGGCTTTATTGTACACGGGGGAGGTGTTATCGGTGTCTGATAGCATGTCAGTCACTGATAGTTGTACATGGCGAGGTGTTTTCAGTGATTGATAGTATTCTCTGTGTAAGTGTGTATACACAGATAGCTGTCAGTCACTGATAGCTGTACACGGGGGAGGTGTTATCAGTGATTGATAGTATTCTCTGTGTAAGTGTGTATACAGAGATCGCTGTCAGTCACTGATAGCTGTACACAGGGGAGGTGTTATCAGTGATTGATAGTATTCTCTGTGTAAGTGTGTATACAGAGATAGCTGTCAGTCACTGATGGTTGTACACAGGGAGGTGTTATCAGTGATTGATAGCATTCTCTGTGTGAGTATACAGAGATAGCTGTCAGTCACTGATAGTTGTACACAGGGAGGTGTTATCAGTGATTGATAGTATTCTCTGTGTAAGTGTGTATACAGAGATAGCTGTCAGTCACTGATAGCTGTACACAGGAGAGGTGTTATCAGTGATTGATAGCATTCTCTGTGTAAGTGTGTATACAGAGATAGCTGTCAGTCACTGATAGCTGTACACGGGGAGGTGTTATCAGTGATTGATAGTATTCTCTCTGTAAGTATGTATACAGAAATAGCTGTCAGTCACTGATAGTTGTACACAGGGGAGCTGTTATCAGTGATTGATAGCATTCCCTATGTAAGTGTGTATACAGATATAGCTGTCAGTCACTGATAGTTGTACACAGGGGAGGTGTTATCAGTGATTGATAGTATTCTCTGTGTAAGTGTGTATACAGAGATAGCTATCAGTCACTAACACCCCCTTTGAACAAAAAAATCAGAAAGAGTAAAGGGTTAAATGTAAACATTACAAGTTTTACTGACTCTTTCCCACAATTAATATACATCAATTTGCTCAGTTTCTCTTGCTCTATAACACGCTGCCTACAGATTGTATTGCCATTCGTGGTGACAGATCCTCTTTAAAGGTGGTGTCCAAGATTTTACTATTGGTGGCCTGTACTCTGAAAACTACTCCACACCACTTTAGTAAAGAATGAGGGTAGTGGGAGGAAATGCACAAGTCTCCTCAGGTAGGCTAAAAGTAGTAATGAAAAGGTTTTTAAGTAGACGAAGCAGACTCAAATTTAATATTAACACCAAGCCCGGCCACCAGCACATGTTTGTCTCAGTCCCAGACAATCCTTTTAATTTCTCTAATTCCATTGTTTCCAGGCTTCAGGAAAGTGCTTCATGATCTGATCTTCAGCAGTTTTTTCATGGAGATGGAGTACAAGAAATTATTTGCCATTGAGTTTGTGAAGGTAATTTGTAGTGAATCTGAGAAAAAAATATTTTTGTTATGTAGTATCTTTTCAGAAAATGGTAAATGTTTTCTTTGTATTAAATGACATGTCCAATGTATAGAGATAAAGCATAATCACTTTTTTAACGTTTCAGTTGTCTCTGCAAGCTGTTATGCTACTTTCACACCAACGTTTCTGCTGAATCCGTCATGGATCAGCAAAAACGCCTCTATTCTGATAATGCAACCGCCTGCATCCATTATGAACGGATCCGGTTGTATTATGTCTTATATAGCCATGACAGATCCATCATGAACACCATTGAAAGTCAATAGGGGATGGTTCCGTTATTCTGTCCACGATGGGGACACAACCAAGCGGTGCGTCCGTTTTGTTCAGTTCAGTTATGTCCCCATTGACCATGAATGGGGACAAAACAGATCCGTTTTCCCCCCACTA
Source organism: Bufotes viridis (assembly GCA_033119425.1). NCBI lineage: Eukaryota > Metazoa > Chordata > Amphibia > Anura > Bufonidae > Bufotes > Bufotes viridis. Next base: position 27,095,662 of record CM065599.1, read on the forward strand.
TTGAGATCCTATGACGAATCTTAATAGCGGAAAAGGGAAAGCGCAAGTGTGAAAGTAGCCCTAACCACCTAATGGTCCATTCAGACGTCCGCATTTTGCGCACCGCACATGGCCGGCACTATAATTGAAATGCCTTTTCTTGTCCGGGGCTGTGGACAAGAATAGGACATGTTCTATTTTTTTGTGGGGCTGCGAAACAGAAGTGCGGATGCGGACAGCACACAGTGTGCTGTCCACATTTCTTGCGGCCCAATTGAAAATGAATGAGTCCGGACCCATTCTGCAAAATTGCAGAACAGATGCGGACCCATTTTACGGACGTGTGAATGGACCCTAAAACTGTTTTGCCTGAGTCCCGCTTGGGCAGTGGGAAAAGTAGCTAACTGGAAGGGGAGGTCTGCTTTAGATGCTGCTTTCTCCTGAATGGTAGCAGCTAGAAACATGCAACTGGTCTTGTTTGAAAGCTGACATTCCAGGCTTTCATACAAGACAGTATAAACAATGACAGCTAAAGACCAAGCAACAGAGGAGAAATCGCTGTTTGAAATCGGGTTGGGAATAATCCTGGGTAAAACATGCTTTTACTTTTAATTTCAGCTGCATTCACTGCATCCCGATTTCTATCAGTGATATCTTCCCCTGTACTGAACATATTGCTGTCAATGTCCGCTTTCAAACAAGACCAGTTGCATGTTTCTAGCTGCTTCCATTCAGTAGATAGCAGCATCTAAAGCATGCCGAAAGCATGCACAGGCGTAATTCTTCTGACTGCTGGTTTGCCATACAGCCTAGCAGTTGCTTTGTGACATGGAAAAAAACTTACACTCTAGGGTGAAAACTCTCACCTTTACTGATACATTGCAACAAACCCCCAGCAAAGTAGAGAGGTTTTTGCTTCTGATGTAGATAGTGTAGCAAATCCACAATTGTAAACAGCATTAGATTAGCATCACTTAATAATCTTCTGTTCCAAAGTATCCTATTAGCTTGTATGCAGTGCTAGGAAAGACTTGAAAACTTTTGCGCAATAGAAGTTCAGGGAAAGAGCATTAGAAGTGTACTGAGGGGATAGGGAGGAATTATTCCACAGTATTGAAGCAGAACAGGGTTCAGTAAGGGAGTGTACAGCCTGGGTAATAGGAACAATCCTATTACACATTGCTGCACTGACTGTGGTTCTAAATTGCCATTATACAGCTTCTCATTTCAGGTTTGCAATACCTCTGTAATTCCAGCAAACCGTTCTTGTTATTGGGGTCTCATTAGCCCTTGCGTGGTTCAGTTATATATAAGTTCTAAAACCTTTTTTTTGTCGTGTATTAGTGGGGGGGGGGGGGCTTATTAGCCATTGTATGTTGAAGTGAGAAAATTACAGCCCTTTTTGGCGTGTATTAGTGGCAGAAAAAAATTTATTTGCAGTTAACGGCCACAGCTATATGTTCTAAAGTCTTTTTTTGGCGTGTATTAGTGGGGAAAAAGAAAAAGGGGCTTAGTAACCGTTGTGTGGTAAAGTGAGAAAATTACAGCCCTTTTGGGCATGTATTAGTGGCAAAAAAAAAGTATTATTTGCCGTTCACGGCCGCAGTTATATGTTCTAAAGTCTTTTTTTGGCGTGTATTAGTGGGGAAAAAGGGCTTATTAGCCGTTGTGCGGTGAAGTGAGAAAATTACAGCTTTTTTTGGCGTATATTAGTGGCAAAAAAATATTATTTGCCATTCAGCGGTGAAGTTCCATTGTACTACAGCCATTTACGGGGTGTATTAATAGGATAGATACTTACGTCCTATTAGCCGTTCTGCGGTGAATTGTGATTGTTATATTTCTTTTTTTGGGGTATATTAATAGGAAAAAAAAATACGTCTTATTAGCCGGTCTGCAGTGAACCGACATTGTTATACAGCAATTGTTGGGGTGTATTAATGGGAAAAATAAGTACGTGTTATTAGCCATTCTGCGGTGAATTTACATTGTCATACAGCCATTGTTGGTGTTTATTAATAGAAAAAATAGGTACTTATTAGCTGGTCTGCAGTTAACCGACATTGTTATACAGCCATTGTTGGGGTGTATTAATGGGAAAAATAAGTACTTGTTATTAGCCGTTCTGCAGCGAATTTACATTGTCATTCAGTGGTGAAATTTGTTTGTGATACAGCCTTTTTTGGGAAAAGTGTTTGATGATGGAGACTTTCTTCTGTAGGGACTGAGTAATTACATGGATTAGCCATTAAGTGGTGAAATTTGTTTGTGATACAGCCTTTTTTGGGAAAATTGGTCGGTAGCTGTACTACTGGCTCTACACCATGTTAGACCCTTGCTACTGGTCCAAAATGGGGGCCTTTTTTACACCCGCTGAAAGGGAGGACAAACTGAACTACTATAGAGACATCCTATGTAGTCGGCCGCTGCCTATCTGCGTCTGCGCCATCGTCCATCCTCTCGCAGGTCTGACTCTGCGCTCATGTTCGACTGCCATGGCCGCTTGGGGGTGGGGGGGGGGTACTAGTACCAGCTCCATCAGCACCAGCCTATGTCTAGAGTCGCTGATGAGCAGCTTTCTTCATCCTCATAGTTAAGAAACTATTCAACAGCAGCTAGACATAGAGCAGAACCTGAACCAGCAGGTGGGGGCATACTTGGAGTGCACCCTGCCACCTGTCATCGAAGATCCGCTGGACTACGGGGCAGCCAAACTGGATTTGTGGCTGCAACTGACCGAGTTTGCCCTGGAAAAGCTGTCCTTCCTGGCCAGTACTGTGGCATCAGAGCTGGTGTTTAGTACGGCGGGGGCCATAGTATCCCCAAGGAGAACTCGTCTGTCCACCCAAAATGTGGAGAGACTGACTTTGTCAAGATTAATCAGGCGTAGATCAGCTAGGATTTCCACCCACCAATGCCTGATGCATCAGATTAGATCATCCATGCTGCCTCACCCAAACCTTGACAAAAGAGACCAGTTTCTTCTGGCTACCTGCCTCAGCTACTATTCTGATGCTGCCACCTGCCTGATGCCACACATTTGATGCCAAGTTATCCTTCTAACACCCTCCATCGTCAGTGGGTACTGTTATGGCCACCCACCTCCACACTCTGTCACTGGGTCACTTTGTGAAAAATCAAACAGTGATCAGCCGGCACTCCGTTCCAAAGCGTGGTGCACGTGTCAGAGATAGCAATCTCAGCATATGTGTAAGGAAAGACCGGCACTCACTTGATCTTCGTATTCTTATGATGCTTTTATTAGTCACATATAGGATTCTGTGACGCGTGTGTTTCGGCTCACAATCTGAGCCTTCCTCAAACAGGTATCCAATAAAAAAAAAAATTGGATACCTGATTGGATACCTGTTTGAGGAAGGCTCAGATTGTGAGCCGAAACGCACGTGTCACAGAGTCCTATATGTGACTAATAAAAGCATCATAAGAATACGAAGATCAAGTGGGTCACTCTGTGGTCTCCTCATGCTGCTGCCACCTCCACACTATGTCACCTTGCCACTCTGTGGCCTCCTCATGCTGCTGCCACCTCCACACTATGTCACCTAGCCGCTCTGTGGCCTCCTCATGCTGCTGCTACCTCCACACTATGTCACCTTGACACTCTGTGGCCTCCTCATGCTGCTGCCACCTCACCACTATGTCACTGGGCCACTCTGTGGACTTCTCAAGCTGTTCTGCCATGCTCCTCACTCCATGACTGGGCCACCATTTTGCCTTTTTGGCCTGGATGACATCACCATTTATTTGACTCTTCTTCTGAGCTGTCAGAAGGAAGAAAAAATTAGATGTACAACGGATCCTGTCTGTGTAGCAGCTGTAAGGCCTGTATGGTCCCATCAGAATTGGCTTATGATTTGGTAGCCAATGCCAGGTGTGGGTACAAAACACAGAAGACATGCAAATATTCCATTCACGTGTCATCTCTGTTTTGGATCCACTCCTGTTTTTTTTTTGGCATTAGCAATACTGATGGATTACTGACCAAATGCTGACCGAGTGAAGGCGGATGCTCAACAGAGGATCCATTTTTTGAGGGTTATTGTTTTCACGGATCAGAGGAAGAGCAAAATAAATAATCAGTGACGTCAACACAAACTTACTGCTGACACCCTCTACACTCTGTCGGGGGGCTCTACTTGTATAAGCGTTTAATAGAACAGGTTCTGTAGACACATATGTGGATCCAGCTGACGAGGGTGTAAAAGGAGTGCGCTTCTTCTTGACGCTAACATCAACCTGTAAGGCTGAGTTCATACTTGAGTTATTTGGTCAGTTTTGGCCTCGTGACTGCCCAAATAAGTGAAGTGTGCAGTGATTGTAAGAGCGACGCCTGTCCTCTGCATGTCATACTGACTCACCGTATTATTTCACTACCACAGCAAACTCCCTATGCATGTTACTGCAAGACACAGTGTTCTACACCACTATACAGGCTCTCTGCAGCCAGGAAATAGCTGCTTTTTAAAGCGATTCGCCACAAATAAATTCGGATCGAATCATTTTGGAAAATTCGGCGCAGCGGCCAAATCGAATTTTGGAAAAATCCGCTCATCTCTAGTCTCCATCTTGACAAAAATGTGCACTTTTCCTATGCATGGTATGAGAATTGGCAGCAAAAGAGCTATAGTTGTTGGTGGCACATTAGGATGGTACTGTGACCTGTTAGACTCATTGTCCACCAGCACGCAGTATACATGATAATGTGAGCATGACTTTCTTTCCTTTGACTTCTTTCTTCGGACAATTGCGACATAATAAAGTTTCTCTTTTTAGCGTTATAAGAAAGTTCAAAAGGAATACATGGATGATGAGCGAGACAGAAGCATCTCCGTCACAGCCATTTCAGTGCAAGTGTTCACTGTTCCCACTCTGGTATGTAGGAAAAGTCTGGTATCACCCATTTTGTATATACATGGGAAGATAGATTATAATTCTGTATATACAGGATGAAAAATAATCGCTTTTACGTAGTGTCACAAGGCTAACACATCATATGTACAATTAGAAATAAAAAGTTTCAGCTTTTTTTTTTTTAAAGTATCCGCTCGACTCTTGTCTACAGGCCGTGTTGTGCAGCAGCAGTATGGGCTTGCAGTAACAGACACAGCCAATAGAAAAGAGTGGCGCTGTTTCTGTCAGAAAAATAAGACCTTTTCCTTATCCTGGATACCCCTTTAACCTCTACACTTTTCTACCTCCAGTTTGCAAATAATTTTATTTTACAAAGTATCAACAATATCAAAGGACCATGTTAAACCTTTTTGTTAGGATGGTCCTCTGATAAATGACCACATGGATTCCTGTTATTCGGACCCCTAGTGATCAGCTGTTATTTGTATGGATTCCTAAGCAATGTTTGTTCAATTTCCCTACAGAAGGGATGCTCAACCAGCGGCCCTCCAGCTGTTACAAAACTACAACTCCCAGAGTGCCCTAATAGCTGTAGGCTTCCCAGGCATGCTGGGAATTGTAGCTTTGCAAGAGCTGGAGGGCCGCAGGTTGAGCATGCCTGCCCTACAGCATCACCACATTGGGTTGTCCATATAATGTATGGATGTGCCCGGTACTCCAGTGTTGGAAATGGCTTCTGATCCATTTAACAGAGGAGGCTCCTGAGCGGGGCACCTTCTCTGTCATGTCAGGATTCCCCTATAGGGTATATCTGCTGAAAAGAACCCCTTTAATATAGGTAACATAGACAGAAGTAAGAGGAAGAAATGCATAGAAATAAGTTACCTTACATCTACAAGGTGTTTTCTTACAGGCTCGGCTGCTCATTGAAGAACAGAGTGTAATCAGAGTGATCACTGAGACCCTGCTGGAGGTCCTTCCCGAGTATCTAGACCCTGAAAACAAGTTTAACTTTCAGGGGTACAGCCAGGATAGATTCTGCAGAGTGTACGCCATCATCTTTGACCTCAAGTAAGTTTCTGTTTTTTTCCTGTTTAATCCACACAGGTACATTGAAGTGTTGAATCAATTCTGTCCACAAATGAGCACCATCTTGCAGTTTTACAGTCTGTATTGTAGCCCATTCTCATCCACTGCAACATTCACTATTCTGCTAGTTGCTTATTTGAAGTTTATCTACTCAGATTTCTCTTGGAATTCTTGGTGTAGTTTTTAGGCCAGGCAATGTACAGTAATCTAAAGGAATGTAGGTGTAGCAGTGTTATAGTCACCTGGCGTAGGGATGTGTCTATCAAAATACTTGTCTGATTCCAAGTGCAACCAGCAGAACTGTGAATACAGCTCTGGGGTATAATACAGGATATAACTCTTGTTTCAGTACAAAATACGTTTCGTAATCTTTTTACGGACATGTAACGTGTATTTCGGGTGGTGTGGGGCAGGGGAGAATAGCTATTGGCTATCAAATGTGTATGGCCAGCCTACCATTTTCAAAAATTCTGATTCAGAACTTCAGTTTCCTAAATCTTTAACCACCTTTTTTTAATATGTGTAACATTTTCTTCTACTACTGCTGATATTGTCTATTACAGTATGTGCTTAATTTTCTATTTCTTAGGTATATTCTTATTTGTAAACCTACTTCATGGACAGAGAAACTAAAAGAAAAATTTGTAGAGGGATTTCAATCTTTATTGCGGGTTTTGTCTTGTATGCAGGTAATCTCACCAGCTTCTTTTATTTTTGTTTTCTTTTACAATTACAATTTTGTAACTTTTTTTCTACACTTAGGGGCACATTTATTAAGACCGGCATTTTAGACGCCGGGCTTAATAACCCCTAAGCTGGCGGTGGATCCGCCGAAGTTAAGAAGAGTTTTATGGGTTTTGTTTTTACGGCGTTCACTTTGCGGTAAAACTGACCTGTTACTTTTATTCTCTGGGTCAGTATGATTACACCATTACCGCATATGTATAGTTTTTTTCCGTTTTAACACTGAAAAATTTTTTGGGGAAAAAAACATTTTTTTCTTTGCATCGCCATATTCTGACCCCCATAACCTTTTTTTATTTTTATATCTAGGGAGCTATGTGAGGGCTCTTTTTCTGTGGGGCGATCTTTACATTGATACCATTTTGGGGTGTATATGACCTTTTGATCACTTAAAAAAAAAAAAAAAAAAAACTGTGGTACGTGAAGCAACCAAAAGAAATGCCAATTTGTTATTTTGACCTTTTTTTATCCATTTCCCGTATGGGATAAATATTTTTATATTTTAATAGGGTAGGTCACACACTTCTGATCTTTGGGGGTCCTATTCCCTCCACACCCACCAATCAGCTGTTGGAAGGGGCTGCAGTGCTGCTGCAAGTGCTGTGGCCTCCTCCTCTAGCTGTGACATCACTTTTATTGGTCACATGGCCTTTCTACAGCTAAATCCCTATCAAGTCAATGGGATAGCGCTGTAACATAAGGAACAACCACAACACTTGATATACCATGAAAAGGCTGAAGTACTCATCCAAGTGCCACGACCCTTCTTGGAAGTAACACCCCCACTGATTAGATATTGAAGACCTAACTCCAGGAAACCCCCTTTAACAGCATAACGTAAATGTATTCTTGAAAGTCCCCAAAATGCTACTTTAACTTTAGTCTGTCTTTTGCCCAGGGCATGGAGGCAGTAAGCCGAATGATAGGACAGCATGTTGAGATGGATTCTGACTGGGAGGCTGCGATAGCCATGCAGATGCAGCTGAAGAACGTACTGACGTTAATCCAGGAGTGGTGTGCCAGCAATGTAAGGGCATTTCCGGTTCTTCAGTTTGTAGTAAATGTATCTTTGTATAATAAGAATTCACAAGTAATTACTCCCACTCCATTTTGGCTCATAGCTTTTAGACATATACCCTGGAATGTGTATACCTGGTACTACTGCACTGCCTTATGTATCGCTATCTGATCTGTGCTTTTGAGCTTTATTTTTGCATATATAGTAGATACTCTCTCTCCTCCTCTATTCCTTGCTATCTCTCCCTCTATATAATATATATATATATATTCTGTATTAAAGGAAGATGTATTGCTGAAGACCTACAAGGATTGTCATCGCAGTGTCCTTCAGAGCTTTAAACCAGCAGCCTCTCCGCAGAAGACACTTGTGGAGATGTGTGGTCATTCCTATCAAAGTTATCCATTTAGAGTCTCTAGGGACCCTGTCAGCATACATCTGCCCCTCTCCCGGATGTTGGCAGGTGAGCACAATGTTTCCTGTCATTCCCTGTGGAGATGTTTGATATTTTACATATACATCAGTTGCTATTAACAATTCTCGTGTTAATCATGTTTTATTGCAGGTTTACATTCACAAATGAGTAAAACGGGTCTCATCACAAAACTGCCAGAACTTATTTCCCCTGTGAGTATTACTGGTCACTTATTATAAATGGTAAATCACTTCTCTTAAGGATATACGGTAGTTATTTGATTTTAGCTGCTGTTTTAGTTTCACATATGGCACCTTAGTGAAGAACTGTGCTGTGAAGTCTAGACGTGTATAACTGTATAAATGTAATATATGTGTCTGTGCAAAATATGTTTTTTTTTAACAAAAAAAAGTGTTAATTATGGGTACTTTCACACTAGCGTTAAAGTTTTCCAGTATTGAGTACTCAATACCGGGAAAAAATGATCAGTTTTGTCCCAATGCATTCTGAATGGAAAGCAATCCGTTCAGGATGCATCAGGATAATTCCGGAACACTTGCCTGAATGCCGGATCCGGCATTAATTTCCATTGAAATGTATTAATGCCGGATCCGGTATCAAGTGTTCCGGTAAAACGGATCCGGTTTCCAGGTCTACGCATGTGCAGACCTTTAAAAATTTAAAAAATAATAAATACCGGATCCAGTATTGCAATGCATTTGTCAGACTGATCAGGATCCTGATCAGTCTGCAAATGACATGCGTTTGTATACAGTTTTCCTGATCAGGCAGGCAGTTCAGGCAACTGAACTGCCTGCCGGAATCAAGCAACGCAAGTGTGAAAGTACCCTTTGACTAATGCTATTAAAGGGAATCTGTTACCAGGAAATTCACTGTTAAACCAGGCACCATGCCTTGTAGGGCTAGCTCAGCTGATCTTATATCTTTTAATCCACGGACAGCACACGTACCCATTCATTTTAAAGTGTGTATTCACACATTCGTGTTTTTGCACGGTCTGTGGGTCCATGGTTTTAGCACGGAAGCCTGCCTTATTTTTGTCCGTGTTTACAGTTCTCACGCCCATTATAGTCTAATGATTCGTGAAAAACACAGACCCAACATGGATGTCATCTGTGTTTCACTGACCATTTATAGGAGATGCCCCGAAAATTAATTTTCAGCTGTGCTGGGGCAGTGGAACACAGATGACACACGGAGAGCAAAAAACGGACCAAACACACATTCTTCACATAAATCTTCACAGATGAATCACTGACCATCTTATCACAAATTTCATAATGGACATGTGAATAAGGTCTAGTTCTGGAGAAGTACTTTTATTCCATATGGAAATGAACAGTTAAAGGGGTTGCCTGAGATTTTAACCCCTTCCTGACATGCTCTGTACGTGTACGGCGTAGTCGGAAGTGAGTTCCCGACCAGCGCCATGTATGCACGGCGCACTGATTGGGTGGGCGCAGGGGCTGTGCTTGCTGGATAAGTGATAGGGGCCTGGCGGTTACTGACAGCCGGCGAATGCTGACTGCCACATCTAAAGGTTTACCAATATGTAAGGCTGGGTCCCATATAGCAGTTTACGTCCACATTTATTGCGTTTCCGTACCCAGTAGAACCCACCTAACAATTTAAGGAGCGTGGTATGTCTTAAAAGGCACAAGCTGAGCACAACATATTGGGCACTGAAATGCCATATCTGTAGACAACTTGCAATTTTCATTTTGCACTGTCCCCTGCTCATTAATTTCTGCAAAATACCTGTTGTGTCAAAATAATCACTTTTAAAGGGCTTCTGTCATCAGGAACATGGTTATTAAACTGGCTGACTTCAGACATGTGCCATTGTCGGCTGGAGCTAACAGAGTTTATAGCTTCTTTCTATGTGTCTCCGTTTTTGTGAAAAGTAAACTTTTATTTTATGCAACTGAGCCTCTAGGAGCAAAATGGGGTGTTGACCCTACTCCTAGAGGCTCGGCTCTCCTTCCTCTGGCCACGCCCTCATCATGTTGATTGACAGGATCAGACAGGAGGACTTAAACACTACCTGGTCCTGACAATCACAATGTTGAGAGCGTGGCCAGAGGAAGGTAACCGGAGCCTCTGAGAGTAGGGGCAACACCCCATTGTGTCTAGAGGCTCATTTGCATAAAATAAAAGTTTATTTTTCACAAAAACGGAGGCAAATAGAAAGAAGGGACAAAGACTATTAGCTTCAGCTGACATTAGGACATGTCTAAAGTCAGCCAGTTTACTAACCATGTTCTTGATGACAGAAGCCCTTTAACCCCTTGATGGGTGGAGTTTCCAAAATAGGGTCACTTATTGGGAGTTTTCACTGTGCGGGTCCTCAAAGTCTCTGCAAAGGTGATGTAGATTAATCTCGGACAACCAAAGGCATGCCCAAGTCACTTAGTGCACCCTTGCACCTCCTGCTTCCTCTCCCAGTCGCACTCTCTCCTTGATTGGCAGGGAAGACTATGCAGGAACCTGACCTTGTGAGTGAAGGAGAGGGAGGAAGGGAGGATCTGCATGCTGGTTACCACTAATTGTCAGACTTCACCTGTACTTGTTTGAAACAATAACTAGTGCAGCTGGAGCCCAGCAAATACTGCTTGTGGATCATGCATTGTATATGGGCATTCATAGATCATGTCTATTTGTGTAATAATGACGTAATGTTTCTGTATTCTGATCAGGATGACTTCCAGATGGAACTTCTCATTGAAAGTCCATTGCAATGTCTGGTGCTTGCTGGTCAAGTAGCAGCTGAGATGTGGAAGAGAAATGGCCTCACAATATTAAGCCAGGTACAAAGAAGTGGGGAAAATGCTTCATTCAGCATATGATTACACTCACAGAACTATAGATGTTTTGCCTTGTGACCATATTCCGTAACTTCACAGAACGGGCTTACCTTATTGCTCTTCATACTTTGCACTGTGCCGCCGTAATCCTCGTCCACCAGCTTCTCTGGTTGATTGGGCAGTACTAAGTGATACATGCTTGTAATTCAATAAACACGAGAATAGGTTGGCTCCTGTGCTTGCCTTCCTTTTGTTGGCCAGCAGAGAGGTGGCCGGGACTCCTGTGTGTGCTCTACAAATGTGTACTTCTAGTAACCCAACCAGGAACATAGAGAAGATTGTAGTAGCACAATGAAGTGCCTTTTGCGCTGTGGCATTAGAAGAATTTTATCTCTCTAACTTTTTAGTCCAACCAGACTGTCTGTTACTCTGCTTTAATTCTTCTTGCTCCGTTCTATGGAAACAGTAGGCTTAAAAAGCACACCAAATGCTTAAGATATCTTCTTTATTAACTTTAACTTTTCTTCATTTATAAGGATAGGATAGAAGTATCATAGAACATAACCTGCCCGCAAGCCGTGAATATATTAATAGATTGAATAATATCTTACGGTCTGAAAGAGGAATATACCTGAAAAGGAAATGTCCACATAAGTTTGGGTCTATTTGGATGCGCTGGTTAACTGACCCAAGCATGATATCACAGGCGCTTGCGGAAGACTGTCTTAGGCCTTATTCACACATCCGCAAGTGTTTTGCGGATCCACGAGCCGCGGATCCGCAAAACACGGACACACCGGCAATGTGCATTCCGCATTTTTGCGGACCGCACATTGCCCGAACTCCATAGAAAATGCCTCTTCTTGTCCGCAATTGCGGACAAGAATAGGACATGCTCTATTTTTTTGCGGAGCCGCGGACCGGAAGATCGGCGGCGCGCTCCGCAAAATCGGATGCGGAGAGCACAGTGTGTGCTCTCCGCATCGTTCCCGGCCCCATTCACAGTCAATGGGTCCGCATGTATTCCGCAAAATTGCGGAATACATGCGGACTACATTGCGGATGTGTGAATAGGGCCTTAGGGACCAAATCTCTGGGATTGGGAGGCTGCAGTAACCTTTGCCTGGTGACCTGATGCTAGAAGAAGTAAGGGTGAAAGAGGGGGTTTTATGAATCTACAAAGGGGGGTCTTGAAGCAACAGTAGAGATATCGGATGGGTTTTACATATAGTAGAAATGTGAGGACTCAATTTACAGGGATGGTCGTCTCACCGTTTAATCACCGAGGGGGGTGGTGGGGGGGAGTTTAGGGTTGCTGGTGTATTAATATTAGATTCGGGGTAAAGTTCGGTCTCCAAATATGAAAAATAAAAGAAAAAGTATGAGTGTATACGAGGAAAACAGAAATGCAATATATTGTATTGTGTAAACATATACATGCTGATGTATAATGATTTATTAATGATTGCAATGTTGTACTCTCAATAAAAATGACACTGATTAAAAAGGATAGGAGTATCGCTTAAAAAATTTTTTTGAAGCTGTCATGCAGCTGATATTGGAAAGCGTCTAGCTCCTGTTAGAATATCTAAATAAGCTTATGATTTTATGTTCTGGTGGGTCTCATATTGTATAAGTGCTTCAAACTAATTTTATCTGCTGTGTTCCTTTTAGGTTTTCTACTATCAGGATGTGAAATGCAGGGAAGAGATGTATGATAAAGACATTGTGATGTTGCAGGTATTTGCATACTATCCATGAAGTGCTAATTCCAATAATTTGCTGTATATAGCCTCCACCTGTTAAAAAATTACAGAGAATGTGCACTTTAAGGTACTTTCACACTAGCGTTTTTCTTTTCCGGCATTGAGTTCCGTCAAAGGGGCCCAATACCGGAAAAGAACTGATCGGTTATATCCTAATGCATTCTGAATGGAGAGAAATCTGTTCAGGATGCATCAGGATGTCTTCAGTTCAGTCACTGAATGGCGTTTTGGACGGAGATAATACCGCAGCATGCTGCGGTATTATCTCTGTCCAAAATGCCGGATCAGTTGCCGGAGAGACGGATCCGACAAGCGGAGAGACAGATCCGTTCTTGCAATGCATTTGTGAGGAACTGCGACAACGGAACTGCTTGCCGGATCACTCTGCCGCAAGTGTGAAAGTAGCCTTAAGCTGTTCCAGGTTCTTCTACTGACTGTAGGTTAGCAAGACAACTGATTTTTCTATAACTTCAGACTACAGCTTCTGCTCATAACACAGGGGGAGTAGTATTCTGAATCCACTTCCAGCGATTGTCTTAAATGGTTGTCTCCCTTCAGCAAATGTCATTTATCATGTAGAGTGATAAAGGGGAGATGTTACATAGAGAAAGTTACTACAAGGCACTTACTAATGTATTGTGATTGTCCATATTGCCTCCTTTGATGGCTTGATTATTTTTTCATCACATTATACACTGCTCGTATCCAAGTGTAATGACCACTGCAGCAGCTCATATACAGGGTGTAAAGGCTGGCGCATTTTCCTATAGTGTGCAAGCACGACCACTGCTGCTAGATTGCAGGTTGGTTGTAACCATGGAAACGAGCAGTGTATAATGTGATAGAAAAATGAATCCAGCCAGCAAAGGAGGCAATATGGACAATCACAGTACATTAGTAAGTGCCTTGTATTAACTTTCTCTACATGATGCCATTTGCTGAAGTGAGACAAACCCCTGGGGTTGTCTGCTTTTTTTTTTATATTGATGACCTATCCTCAGGTTGGATCGGCGAGGGTTCTATTCCTCACACCCTTGCTGATCAGCTGTTTGAAGAGCGCTGCCTTCTCTTCACTGTTCACCTGCTCGCCGTCACAACAACATGCCTTCGCTTCAAACAGCTGATCGGTGGCGATGCCAGGTGTCGGACCCCCGCCAATGTGATATTGATGACCAATCCTGAGGATAGGTCATCAGTATAAAAAACAGACAAGCCTTTTAATGCCTGCTATTGGAGATCAGCACTGTGTTCTCTATAGAGCAAGCAGCCAGTGGGTTGTGATGTCATTCACCAATGTGTGAACACTCATTCCACACTGCCGTTTCCACTGTGGATGTTGTACCGCCTCGCCTGGTGGATGAAATCCCTCTCAATTATGGGGTCCCTGTGTATATGAGATACATGTCTTTAATTTTAAATAGTGACTGATCTTGGAAACCTCTGCTGTAGCACATGATTTGTTTGCTTGGGTATGTTCCCTGTTCAGCCATCTGTACAATGTGTTTTATGTACAGTTGCTTTCATGAAAGTTGTGTTTTCTTTATAGGCTTGATATGTATGTGTGACATATAGTATGGATGTGCTTGCTTACAAAGTTCATTGCACAATGCAAAAATATTTATTTTTATAAAAACCAATGATTTACTGTATAGGAAACATTTCTACTATTTCTACTTTTTTTTAGTATGTAATGCATTTACATTTTCCCTTTTAGATTGGGGCATCATACATGGATCCAAATAGTTTCCTGCTAATGGTGCTGGACAGATATGAGCTTGTAGAGGCTTTGTCTAAAGTTTCTATGCCATCCAAAGACTTGGTAAGACTTTTGACTCCTTTGTCAGACAATCAGCGCTGAACAGTTTGTTGGTGAAAGGGGTTTTTCAGGACATAGATATTGATGACCTATCCTCAGTACACCCCGCAAACCACCGATCAGCTTTTTTGGCCAGGGGCCGGTGATGTATACTATACATTGGATAGAAGGCTTTGTCCACTATGTCATTTCCTTTGTCGGAGTGCAGTACCCCAGCATGGTTGCTATACAGTGCACATAGCCTTGTGCTTCCAGGCTTGCAGAAGGTGTGGGTGCAGGGTGTCGGCCCCCACCTGATATTTAGGACCGATCCTTAGAATAGACCATCAGTGTCTATGGAACAGAAAACTACTTTAAATGAATATTCGTAAAAATTACAGACAATTGACTATAGACTTGTGACCCCAAAACGTCACTGACAGTCTCAGTGCTATTAACAGCATTGTGTTAATGTTAATAGTAAGTTATGGGGCTACATTAACCCGATTGAAGGTCAAAATAGTGTCCTTTTGGATCCAGTCTGCTGTCCGGTATGTGTCAGTTTATCTTGAGGCTACTCTATACCTTACAGTGAAATAAATATTAATATATATATATATATATATATATATATATATATAAATCCAAAAATAGAAGCAGCACACCGTAGTAGTGAAGAAGATGGTGAACCTTTTTTATTCCCCTTGCAACGTTTCAACTGCACAATGCAGTCTTTCTCAAGCATACAAAATGGTGTCAAGAGCGGTATAAATACCCACAGTGCATAACAGTATAATTAATGACAATTAAGTGAAAACATCATATAAAACATGATACACAATACACAAAAAAGTGTCTTTGAAAAAATAGTGTGTGTATAATTAGGCAATATATAATATATCAGGACCAGATTATTCTACATTGTATTCAGTAGTGTGCAAATATAACCATAAAGTGCATAAGTGCTTCATTGACAAAAATAAAAACACCTGTGTGCATATGAATATCTTAGTTGATAAAACCTACACAGAAGGAGGATGTATGGCGGCATAGTGAGCGTCCTCTTTAGGTTACTGCGCAGGCTCCCAAGGACGTGGAACGGCATGGTGAACGCCAGCGTCCCCTGATGTCATTCAGATCACGGGATCCCATGCGATCCCCCTACCAACCAGGGACGTCAAACATTCCACAAGTGCAGGGCGATGCCTCAAGTACAGTAGCTGGCGTGTCAGAGCTCTCGGCATCACATGACATATATATATATTTGGTTGTTTTTTTAAATGGGAGCCTATTAATGATGCCTCTACAGTGGTATACGTGGTAAGTATTCCCAGCATACTACAAAGGCTGAAAATGTGATATGAACAGGGTCTTAAATCAGTTGAGATGTAGGATGGATTCCCATACAAATGGCCATGTATTTATTTTATTTTTTTTAAAGCCTAACTTTTCACTAGTTTCAGTGTTCCCAGGGCTTATCTGTATTTCCTGGATTATTACTGAAAATGTGGTCTTGGTGTTTCCCATGAAGTGCTGCGTCCTCTCCCACAAGTCCCCAGCCAGGTGCCACCTCTGTCATCTGTTCTACTCAGGACCCCTGGGTACTGACATCCATGCACATTCCCTGGTTCAACCCACACAGTAAAGTGCTCAGACCCTCTCTCTGAATTTCTGTTACAGTTAAGTTGCTGTCTAATGTAGAGCTGGAATAGCTTTGGTTAATGAATTGACAAGTAAGGCTAGAATGCTGGATGTAGGGGCAGAATATGTACATGGAGGTCAGCACGATCTGTGCTGTTAGCTCCTGTGCAGGGCTGGTCCTAGGTAGAGGCAGCAGCACAAGCAGCCACGCATGCACTGGCTCTGCTCCTGTGCAATGAAGACAGCACAGATGGTGAGTGGCCAGTGCCTGCAAGGGAAAAGGTAGCAGCGGCACAAATCACTTAGTTCTTTGAGATCGCTGCACCCCCAACCCCCTCGGGCAAGCACTAAATACTACTGACATATATGCATTACTGAACATGGTGCTCAGCCTCCTCTTGCTTTTTATGGGCTTTGTTGAAATCAGTGGAGCCCATAGAAGTCTATGGACCTGATCAAGCATGCTCAATAAGAAGCAAATATCAGGAGCAGGAAGTGAAAGTGCATCCTGATCACGAGCGGGCAAAGGAAAGCACTGCACAGACTGGAACATGGACAGGATGCAGCAGCAGGACGAAATTCTGATTGACAGGTCACTTCCTAGATTGGGGACATTGGATACAGGTAAATTTGCAACTCTGCAGTGGAATAATATTTTTATTACAGATATATCACAGAGTTGTTTGACTTAAATAATATTTAAGGTTAATAGGAAAACCCTTTCAACTAACCACTTTGTCTCTTTAAGTGGCCAAACTGATAGACTGTTACGTTGGGTACAAGGGTTGATTTTGCAGTGTATGAATGCCACCCCCTTTCCTCAAGGAACCCCTGCAATAAGCCTCTCACATTGTTTAAGATTTGCTAGGAGTGCATGCAGGACGTCTCCGCTCAAAAATCATGTTCTGAGCGGACACCGAACAGAGCCCATTATAGTCTATGGGATCTTTAGGCTCCGTTCGGGCTCAGTTAGGTCTCCGCTTATCTGCAGAATCCGTCCTTTCCGTTCTCCTGGTCCGTAACGGAGTCGGAGAAGGGAAAGGGGAAACGGTGATGTGAATGAAGCCTAAGCTTGTAACAAGTTGGGAAAGATTTAGAAAAGATTCATCATTATTTATGCTGTCCTACAATTGTCAAGCATTATTGTCACTAGTGTTCTCCTATACCTGTTTCCTCATTGTATAAATCCTATCATGGCTGGAATTTTTTATTTATTTATTAATGGATTGTAGGATCGAGTACAACTAGAATGGTATCATTTGTGTCAAGTTCTAAGTACACAGATTCTGAACATTTATACTTTGCTTAATGTGATCTATCTCTTATATATATATTTTTTTAAATCAGATAATTTTTATTGAAGTAAAAGCAAAAACAAATATTTTCAATAAATACAATAACAAAATCCCCCACACCCCGAACATTGTAGGAGATGAGCAGCAAATCTAACATATTAGTCAGATATAGCAGAATATGTGCATTACATAAGGTACAGTAATGGGTTCAACAACGGAGACATCGACAGACCCGTATCGCCAATTCCCTAGACACATTAACCAAGATGTTTCTTATATTTATAGGACCAGGCGAGGCAGTGGAACAGTCTAATTGAGGAAATGCTACACGTTCTCATTTGCATTATTGGTAAGAACCTGTCCGTTTTGTGGCAAAGCAACCAAGACGGGAAGGTGAAAAATGTTGGATTTATGTGCAAAATGTGCTGCGAAACATAGCAGCCTATGAAATATTTACTCTGAAGATGTAGCTTGTGATAGGAGCATAAACTTATTTTCAAGTTAATATGCTGATTGAATGTATCATTAGTAATTGAGCGAATGTCAGAGAGAGCCTATTGCCATCTAAGACATTGGAATTATTGTCAGTATTTGTAAATTGTAACATTTAGGGTCCATCCACACAACAGTAAGTGTTTTGCGGTCCGCAAAAAATGGGTACCAGCCGGCATTTTGTGGAACGCAAACGGCCAGCTCTATGATAGAAATGCTTATTCTTGTCTGCAATCGCAGACAAGAATAGGATATGCTCTGTCTTTTTTGTGTCTAGATGTTGTTCTGGGCTGGATTTCATGTGGACTGGGGGATAGGTTTGGTAGTGGGATCTGCCAGTCCACACCCTTCCACTACATGTATTGTCTTTTGCCGGAGGTGATCGCAGGCCTGCTGGTGTAATCAAGGAGGGATAAAACAACCCTCTGTATATGACTTGGAGGGAGAAAAGGCTGAGGAAGCCTGAGAGAGAGGGAAGCCAGGATGGGCTTTGTAAAGCCTAAAGTTTGGGGGGCCCAGCGACGCCTACGGATAGAGTGTCGCACGGTCAGAGTCGGCAGGACTTCTGGAACATCTCCCCCCAAGGGTGCTGGTGGGGTCACAGCCTGGAGGCTGCTGGACCGTATATGGCTTAGGAAGCCGGATCTAATCCCGTGTGTGAACAGCGCTCTATAGGTGAGGTAGCGACAACACGTGTATTAGGTAGAGCCCAGATGGGCAGGTGTTTATTTTCGATGTTTGTGTGTGATAGTGCTGAAGTGCCAAAATACCTTTTGGACTTGAACCCCATTGTCAGAGGAGAAGTCTGTGATTGCGACCCCCTGAGAGAGAGCGATCCCTTACAATATATATGCGCATAAAATTTTTTTAAAAAAAATATATATATATATACTGAAGAATTTTTGTGACTACGCATGCAGTCAATATGTTTAAATACATTTCTTTTATATCATTATAAATTCTTCTACAGGTGAACGGTATATGCCGGGTGTCAGCAATGTTACCAAAGAGGAATGCATGATGAGAGAAATTATCCATCTCTTGTGTAGTGAACCCATGGCTCACAGTGCCATTGCTAAAGCATTGCCAGAAACTGTAAGTATAGCTCCTGCTATAAATCCCACAATGCCAAAGTAAAGAAAGAAGGAGCATTGCCACATGTGAATTTGTACCTGGAGATATCATCATTTAAAAAAAACTCAGTAGATGTGTTTTCTTAAATCCAATGGTTTCTTGTTCCCACAAGTACACTATTGGAAGGGCAGGATATTATTTTGCATTCTTCATCCTGTTTTGGCTAGATACCCTACAGAATACATAATACTATAATATAATACTGAATAATAGGATTTTTTGTCTTACCTGTAAAATCATTTTCTCTCTGAGTTCATTGGGCGACACAGAAGACCATGAGTATAGCTGCTGCCACTAGGAGGCGACACTAAGCAAAGCAAGTGTTATCTCCTCCTCTCAGCTATACCCCTCCTGCAGACACTGAGCTCATCAGTTTGTACAAATGCAATAGGAGCGGCCAGGAGAAGCCAACAGAAAACAATAAGGAAGAAAACCAGAGATGGGTCATAATCAAGAACCAGAAGGACCCATCTAGGAGAACCAGCAATGTACATACAGGGTGGGAGCTGTGTCCCCCAATGAACTCAGAGAGAAAAGGATTTTACGGGTAAGCACAAAAAATATTTATTTTTCGCTCGTATCGTTAGGGGACACAGAAGACCATGGGATGTTAAAGAGCAGTACCATGGGGAGGAAACAAGACCAGAATGAATCCAGGAGCCGGTAATAAGACCCCGCACAGAGATGCAGAGATAAGACACACCAGAAACCATGAAAAGGGACAGGAAGACCAATTCCCCGGAAGGCCAGCCAGAGAGCGGCTGAATACGCAGTGGCTCCGGCTGGGCAGAAGAAAGAACAGCCCAGTTAATATAAGTCACGGCTTAGAGACTTCAGAAGAAGTGGAGAGCACACCGAATATCCACAAGATGGACAAGAATGAAGACAAGTCAGTCACCAGAAGCAACGGAGCGAAGATACAGGAGAGAAATACGTAGCTTGGATCCAGAAGGCTGCTAAGGAATGATGCCCATGGATAAAAACCCCAGGAAAAAAACACTCAGTGGAATACTGATTGGAAGAAGACGAACTGAAAATGACGTCTGGATATCAAGGGCCAAAGAACTGCAGATGTGACAAAACTTGCCCCCCCCCCATGGAGGAAGAAGTAGGGATGCCCTAAGGCAAAGGCCCCACACACCATACTAGACTAAGGCAAAGGCCCCACACACCATACTAGACTGCAAGAAGAGAAGAACACTCCAGCAGGACCATGACGAACAAGTCAGGGCTAGAGAACCTGGAAGACAAAAAAAATTGGGGAGCAACCTGACAGGGAAAGGATCAAAAACATCTCCTTCAGACCTACGGCCAAGGGGGTTTCTTCATAAGAATGTTCCACCAGGAAAACGCCAATGTGGTAAGCAGAGGCATGTAGAGGAGGACCTTAAATTCCAGAACAAGAGAGGAGAGAAGCCGTCTGATACTCCATGGAAGAATGCCTGAATGCCACAAAGCTCCAGAAAAAAACAGGTAAAAGAACCAACACCACTCATGAAGGCACCCCACATCAGAAAGGGGGCATACGAGAACCCAATGGCTATGAACACTGGCCGAGCAGGCAGTAACAGTATGTGGGGGAGCGCAACTACTCGCCCTGCGGAAGAGGAGAAGCAGCCTATGCGGCTTAGTAGAAAATCAGCACTTAGGGGTGACAACAAGGGCAGTACGACCAGAGGAGAGACTCCACCTGAAAATGAGGACAACAGCAATAGCCACCTCAGAAGAGAGCCCAGTAAGCCCTTTCCTCATCACAGTAGTACTGAGGCAAGGAAGGGGTCAAGCAGAAGGAAGGGGCGGAGCTTATTGGGCAGCTGGTGGGGCGAAGGCATGGGTGCGAAATTTTTGTGCTCTGAAAATATAGATCCCGCCCCCGAAACCCGGTAGGAGATGCGGGCTAGTAGGCCGCAGAGCCCGGGCCTCGAGTACAGGCGGGGCCGACCGGAAGAACTTCCTGTTGAGGCGGTGATGTACGGAGAGAGCAGAGTGCACTTGAGGCCCTGGAGCGGGCGTACCTATGCCCCAAGTAGAAAAGCTGCGACCTCCCAAGGAGAAATGCGACCGCCGGCACTGGCTCACAGGGCGTGGATGGGGCCTGGGACCGAGGCGGTGAGTTACCAGATACAGGGGCCAAGGTCTAGACTCTAGAGTAACAACATATATTCCTGTGTTTACTTAGAGAACACAGGAGAAGGGGGGTCAGGTACAGGGGGGGCCAGCAGGGGAGGTAGGTAATATACTTACCCGGACGGTTTCTGCCCACCCTGAATTCAGCAGTGTCACCTTCCTCACTGTGCTGCCCCTTGGGGAGGGCGGCTACACGGGGGACTTCCAGAAGTAGTAGCCAAGGTGACACTGTAGCTGGCGGGTCACAGCGGATTTGAGATCCACTGTTCCTCCTTGTCTTCCAAAGGTAGGGAACGAGCAGCGGGCTTGAGGACCCACGGGTCTCCCCCCTCAAGTGTGGGAAAAACAGGTGGTGAGAGCCCACCTGCAGCCCGGACCTGAAAAATAAAACAAAAAGAAAAAACTTTGGCAGACCTGCAGAAAAAATGTCTGCCTCCTACAGACACGAAGCTAAAACTGATTAGCTCAGTGTCTGCAGGAGGGGTATAGCTGAGAGGAGAGTCAAACACTTTTTTTTGCTTAGTGTCGCCCTCTAGTGGCAGCAGCTATACCCATGGTATTCTGTGTTCCCCAATGATACGAGCGAGAAATACTAATATCTTTTGATATCAGTTGCAGTGGTTACATGTAAAACACTCCTTTAAATCCTATTATTCTTTTTGTATATTTGCAGGAGAATACCGACGTCTGCTTGGATGTTCTTATCAACAAAGTGGCTACTTTTAAGTAAGTGTTATATGTGATTGTTAAATCTGTTGAATAGTTTTACGCCATATATTTAAGGGAATCCATATAACTAAAGTATGTTCGCTGGGCGTATTTCTCCATCTTCCACTGAATCCGCAGGATTTTCAGTTGTATATGCTGCAGATGCGAGTGCGGGTTTAGTCCCATCGGTTGGGGCTACTCTCCGTGAAGCCCATAGTCATGGCAAGAATTGACACGTGCATTCCTTTTATTTTATTTTTACTGAAACATCTTCTAAACTACTGCGTGGATTCTATTGAGAAACAATAGGAGGCAGAAATCTGAATGGATAATTCTCTGTGTAAACATACCCGAAACATAATCCTTACCTAAAACTAGTCCTTAGTCTTTTTTGAATATCTCTAATAGTTTGAGATCAACCTGAGATACTTGTATGGCAACAGGCAAGGTAAATACTAAGAATGAGACAGATCTTGCTCAGAAAGTGAGCTAGCATGCAGAGGTGACATTGGTAATAATTAGAGGAACTGCTTCTGCAACTCCTCTTTACACCAGTGTTGAGAGACTGCTTTCCCTTTGCACATGGTTATTGGTTTTGAAATCTTGGAGTCTGTTTGCTGATATCTTTTATGTCTCAATAGCAATGGTGTATAAGAGATGTGGTTGGCTTAAAGGGGTTCTCTCACTTCAGCAAATTTATCATGTAGCCAAAGTTAATACAAGCCACTTACTAATGTATTGCCCATATTTCCTCCTTTGCTGGCTGGATTCGGTTTCCATTGCATTGCACTGCTCGTTTCCAGGGTTTCCAACCGCCTTGCAATGCAGCAGAGGTGGCCTTGCTTGCACACTATACGAAAAAGTGCCAGCCTCTCTGGTGGCTTTGACCGAGGGAATGTGCATAGGCCCACACTTTTTCATAGAGTATGCAAGCAAGGTTACTGATCGGGGAAATTATGGAGAAGGAATGTTCCTAGAAACATTTGTTTTCTGTAATTGTCCTATGTAAAGGTGCCGCTCATCACCCCATGGCAAACAGCAAACAGTCAATCATTGAGTGAAATTACAGTGGACGCCAAAATCATTGTTCTCGGGCAGAAGATTGTGTTGTGTGAACAGAGATCATTGAATCTGAAGCTGCCCAGAAACATTGAATCTGTATGGAAACAAGCGATCGCTCATCCTCATACATCGGAGGGGCATTGCTAAATATACATGCAACTCTCCCCTTGGCTTATGATCAGTCAATGATTGGGAATGAACGGTTCATTTCTTTACAGGCTTCAGGCCAACTCAAAATTGACTGAGCAGTCTAATGTTATGTGCAATTGAAGAAACTTGGAGGACAGCTAGGTACAGATTTAATAAAGCCCTGCACTGGCGGTGGATCCGCTGCTTCCTTGCTGTCTTACATTTAGACTATTTTCTGCACCTAAAACAGGCGTAGAAAATGGTGAATGAGTTGAGCCTGCCGGCAGGTCTTCTACCCTGCCCACGGCACGCCCACCTTTCAAGACCTGGCGTGAGCAGAGAAAAGTCGCAGATTGGACCTTTGCGCCACAATCTGCGCGATAAATTTGCCTAATTTAGGCGTATTTCTGTTTAATAAATGACCCCCTATATACTGAGAAGGCAACTATATCAAACTTCCATGACTAAACAGAGCAGGGGGGCCTTCAGAATCACCTTTGAGTCACATACAATGCATTAATGCATCAAATAGTCTTCAAGCATGGCTAACTTTGCATCAAATGTTCCTTTTCTTTTAGAAAGCCAGGGGTATCAGGACATGGAGTTTATGAACTGAAGGATGAATATCTTGACCAATTCAATGTGTTCTTCTATCATTACACCAAAACCCAACGCAGTAAGGTAAAAAAGACGCTGACTGATGTTTAAATAGTTTTGATTCATCAATAAGAAATGGCAGGTGTGGGTTAATGGGCTTTGCATTAATTTAACAAGCCTGTGTGACTGATTTTGCACAGCGCTATGTAAGTAGTGCATAATTATAGCAGTTGTCCACTTTGGACTTTACCTTTTTGTTATACGGGTTCCCTTGTGATAAGCTAATCATGGGCCTCCAGCATTCAGCTCTAGTGTGTGAGGGTATTTAGCAGCTAGCGTTTAGTGTCTCTGCAGCGCCCCCACAGGAGAATTGAAGCATAACACAGTGCACAGAGAAATCAAAGGACTGTACATTTGAGGCATGGACATTTTAAGTTCTTGACCAAGGGAAGAAAATATGATAAAATAATAAAATATGCAATATTGCTTTTCCATTACCACCTCTTTGGTAGAGATGACATCACGTTGACAACAAGTGACCGCTACAGCCAATCACTGACCTTGGTGGTAAAACATTGAAGTGACGCAATGGTCAGGTGAACCAATGTCATTGTGGAGCCCGAGATTAGCTTCTTTAACATGAAGCTAGTGCTACTGATATATATTAATACACAGATCTGTATTTTGTTGGTTGATAGTTCGACTTCAGTAGTTAAAAAATAAAAATAAAGTAGTAAAACATTTTTATCACTTACAGGCTGAGCACACACAGAAAAAACGGCGGAAACAAGAAAATAGCTCTGAAGGTAAGCCTGTCAGCTCTCAATGTCAGCTAACTAAGCCGGATATATATGTTCCATAGTAATTTACATTTATTTGTGTATGAATTTGCTCTTGGTCTGTACAGCGTTACCACCTCCACCCCCTCCAGAATTTACTCCAGCTTTCCAGAATGTCAGTAACCTGCTGTGCTGTGATGTGATGATGCACCTTCTCCGCACTATCGTACAGAGGGCAGCAACACAGGATGCAATCTTGTGGACTGAAGGCATGATACAAATGGTACAGTATTGTTCATATGTTGCTATTATCCCTACCAACAGGAGTATATTATAGGCAGGGTAAAAGGGGCAATTGCACAGGGCCTCCGCCACCTAAGAACCATCATCTCCCAGTTCCTTCCAACTCTTCCTAGAGTTCCCCAGCAAGCTTAGTGGAAAACATTAGATTGTTGATGAATCCACATTTGCTGACAATTGTCCTAGGGCTATGGCCAGTTTAAAGAAGTTGTACAACCTCAAACAAATGTTTAGCGAGCGATAATAAAGGGGGGAAAAACCACATTCACCTACAGAATGGCGCTCTGTTCCAGAGGAGAGGCTCCCATCCTCAATGCTTCCATCTGTAGTCATGTGCACCGCTGCGTCATTCACATTGTAGACTGCTGTAGTAACTGTGGTTCTTAAAGGGGTTTTACCAACTTAGAAAATAATGGTTTATCACTATGATATTGCTTTTACTTTATGAATAATGTGGGTCTGACCTCTCGGGCCCCCACGACCCTGAGAATGCTTAGTTAGCACTTCATCCTCTTCTGGGCTTAGCAGTGAGGGGCACGTGTACTGGGCACAGATAGGTAGGGATGGAGATCTTGCATTCCCTTTCCCTCTCCTGTCCTCTGCTGCTTTAAGTTACAACAGCCAGAGCTTCTTCCCTGCTGTTGTAATTTGACCCCGCAGCATCTCTTTGGGAGATACAGAGCAGGAGACAGAAAGCGTCCTCTGCTCTGCTCACCACGACTGAGTTAACATCAGCGCTGTTGTTCACCTCCATCATAGGAGCAGAACAACAAAAATAACTGAATTTTTGCATCTGGTACAAAAAGTTTCCAGACCGACCACATTCAATACCATAAGGCCCTGCATTTTACTGGACAAGAGTACAGCTTGTTGCATTATTATGTCTGATGCATTGATTGAATGCGACGGAAGTCCATAACCAGGGGAGGATTGGCCATAGATCTTGCAGAGAAATTTCCTGGTCGGCCTATGCCAAGTGGGCCGCCTGAGCCTTCCTCACTGCAGGCCAGTGGAAGTTTTTGGGCAGTATTTTGTGATTGAATGTGGTATTTGGCTCTGTTGGGTGATATAATGTGCCACAATATGGTATTGCTGGCCCTGCCTTCCATCAATTTGGACCCGACTACAAAACAGACCCACTTTTAGTATTTTTTCCAGGGCCACTTTAAGTTCCACTTTGCCCCTATCCATAACAGAGCCTCCAATGCAGAAGTGAATGAGCCATTATGTGTAAACAGACCTGTATGTTCTTCCGTTCATTTATTTGCCAAATATATAGCCTGTGTTCATTGTATATTTTTTATATCATTGTAGGCGCTTCATATTGTAGCTCTGGGTTTGATAGAAGAAAAACGTCAGCTACAGAAGGCTGCTGAGGAGGAAGTAACATTTGATTTCTATCACAAGGCATCACGTAAGTAAGATGGTATTCTAAGTACATGGGGAGGAATTTACCAAGGATTACTTTTCTAACTCCAGTCGTGATCTATATCGGTGGTGTAAGATGTGCTTTTACTTGCTGTCTTAGGTTTTGGCACATAGGTATTCTTCTTGTGCACTAAAATAGAGCTGTTCAAACCTAAATTTTGCAGTTCAAACCTAAATTTATATTTGAATAGGGTGCATATAATGGTACCACATGTGTTTGATGAAATAAATTCATATTTCAGTAGGGTGCATATAATGGTACCACATGTGTTTGATGAAATAAATTCATATTTCAGTAGGGTGCATATAATGGTACCACATTTGTTTGATGAAATATTCTTGTACTAGCAGGAATTGGAAGTTCAGATGTGAATGCCTCAAGTCTCGTGACTGTGCTAGAGAAGCTGAAAGCTGTGCCGCAACTGGAGGCCCAGAAGGACATGATAAGCTGGGTATGGCAGGTAAGGACAGCGGTATATTGCATTTCTAGTGTAGCTCAATCAGTATGTGATCATGAACTATCATGTTATAGTAGATAAACTGGCATGGTTGTAGTAGTAGTAGTAGTAGTAGTAGTAGTAATCATACAGTTGAAAGTCTTAATACACATTAGATGAATGTCGTCCAAACCTGCTGATTTCGGCAGGGCTGGCCAACCATATGATGTGTGTAAGAGTGTCTTGATTCTCCCCCAGCAGCAAATGTCAGGGTAAAGAAGGATCAGAATTAGGTATTAACATTTAGTTCTTGAGGAAGATCATCCTCCGCCAGAGGTGTCTAGCTGCAGCCTATTTCCCTTTCCCTATTGAGATCACTTGCACAAATGTGAATGTATATAAGGTAAAGAGGAGTCAGAAATTAATAATCGACAGCCAAGCGATCATTAGGCCAACAGCTATCTAATCTGTATGGCCTGTTTATGGTTGGTGCACCTAAAACATCGCTAGGACTTTGTGACTGTGGTCACATTTGAGAAGCTATGCTCACTTCCATTAACCTGATGTCTACACTGCCTACATTATTCAAGTTAACCAAATCTGTAGGGTGGAGGATCCATCGTTCTTCCCATCTGATGCCATTCTTATAGGTTTTGGACGCTTTATGGTTAGATTGTACAAGTGTTTATGAAATAGGCAACTAATATACAGTAATTCAGTACTACTGATGGATGTGGTGGGTTACATGACCCCCAGTCTCTGTCCATTCTCAGGACAGTAGTAGTGTGCCATCCACACTTAACTTGGGTATTACTTCTAATAAGGGTATATTAGTCAGTTGTCATTTCACTTATATTTGTACTAACTATTCCTTTATGCTAGAAATAAGCATAAATACGTGTTCCTGATCAGCCTGGGGGCTGATCGGCTGTTTGAAGAGGAGACAGCGCTCCATGCGAACACTGCTTACTCTTCGTTACACTGCCCATCATCTCCCTTGCAGCCGCGTAGTGTAATTACAAGTTTTCACTCCACTTAAGTGAATGGAGCAAGTACTTGTAATTACATTGCACTTGTGAGACAACGGGCAGTGTAATGAACAGGAAGCTACGCCCACATGGAGCTCCGCCTCCTCTTGAACCAGCTATCCGGCAGGGGTGCCGGGTGTATGCTGCCTGCACAACTCTTTTAAGGGACATACCTTGAAAAATATCTTAATTCACTCATAGAAAGAAAGGTTTAGAACCAAACTCTCAATGGTAAATTGTTTCTGTAATACTGTAGTTTATATCTTTTTATGTTTCATAGGCCTCACAGTGTATTTATAGGGACAGTTTTGGTTTATCACTTTACTAATGGTATTTTTTGTAGTTAAATTTTAATGAGCTTTTGTTGTTCTAGTTGTTGGAGTCTGTGAAAAGACTACGTGAGAAATCTGGGCAGACAGCAATCGCTATGTCCTCATCTGATGCTGGTAAAGTGGATGAGGTAAGCTGCGAAAGCTTAATGTCTTTTTTATTTCATCATTTAAGATATTAGGGCACTTTTTAGACACTGGTCTTAATAAGCCCCTGCGCGGAGATCGATCGCCAGAAAGTATGTAGAGGCACCGACCTCTACATAACTTTGGCGCATCCACCACTAATTCTAAATGTATGATAGCTTCCTTGCTGTCTTACATTTAGACCATTGTCTACACCTAAACCAGACATAGGCCCGTCTCCATCCTTGCACACGTCTCTACCCCCTTTTATAGACCTGGAGTGAGCGGGGAAGAAGTTGCAGATTCTGCCACAACATGTGTGGAACAGAATTTTTGCCAGATACAATCCACAAAAGTGGCGTAAATCTGTTTGTAAATTAGCCCCATTGTGTCTATACCTATACTGAAAGAGGTCATTTAAACACAGTAGAATGCATGGTCAGGTTTTTTGTAGCCGTTCTCCTATCTGAATTGATAAAGCCCCTGAATGCAGAACCCACTCTAATAACACAGCATGGCTTAAAGGTATATGAAAATTCGGGTTATAAACTAAGAGGGACGTAAGAGTGATACGGAACTGAATGGAGAGCTACTGGGCAGACAAGAAATACAATGAATGTGGCTAGCTTTTTAAAGGTTTACCTGTTTTATATGAACTAAACTGCACTCATTTATCCTTTTACCTATGTGGGTAACCAATTTCCTATCTGCTCTTAGGGACAGAGCGCCCAAGACAAAGAGAAAAGAAAACGTAAGGCAGAAGCAGCAAGACTTCACCGCCAGAAGATCATGGCACAGATGTCTGCTATGCAAAAGAATTTCATTGAAACAAACAAACTTTTATATGACACCACTCAGGAAGCACAGGCGACCTCCATTCCCATGGAGGAGAAGTGAGATATTTCATTTGCTAAGC
The DNA here is from genome assembly GCA_033119425.1 of Bufotes viridis. NCBI lineage: Eukaryota > Metazoa > Chordata > Amphibia > Anura > Bufonidae > Bufotes > Bufotes viridis. The sequence continues at coordinate 27,124,693 of CM065599.1, forward strand.
CATTAGAAGACGTTTGAACTATATTTAAAGGGGCTGACTACTGACTCATTCCATTAGCTAAGCCAGCCTCACTATCTGTCATGACTGATGCAGAGACAGAGAAAGGGGGGAAACAGCTTGGAATTCAGAATCAAAGTATACTTGTTAATTCCCCTTTAATATTGTTAGGAAATTTCATAATGAGCAATTTCCTTATCGAAATTACATATTAAAATAGCTTTTCTTATAAGTAGAAGAGTTTTCAGTAATAAGTAAGCATTCCTCAGTAACAACAAAGGCTTTAATTTATTTTGAGCATGGAAAAAGTCTGTATATAATGCATTAGTAATTAAGCCGTCACCCAATTAGCAGGTTCCGCAATAAAAAGCAGTAGCGTTGATCTGAGCTGACAGTGGTGTACATAAAAGCAGGGGGGGTCCCATAGCATGGACAAAATCAGGGCCACCATTATGCTCCCAGGTTTTCCTGCTCACGACAGAGGTGCCTGGTGTTTGTTCTCCTCACCACACAATTTCCATAACCCTTGAGCCAATTTTCCACCCATTGCTTGCTAATAATACAGAGAGGGGAGTCATGCACAATAGCTAATAGCATGGCTCCAACCCGGGTGGACTGATTTAAAGGCCCCCATGTCAGCCACGTAGTCTGCCTCTATGGTGCATTCTTCTCTGGAGGCTTCTATACAGTAGCTTTTTACTGCAGGGTGAGGAGAGTAGTCATCCCTTGACACAATGAAACCAAACCTTTCATGAAAGGCAGGAAGTTTTTTTTAATCATGTTGACAGCATGAACAGCACATTTATAATTTTCCACTAGACACAATCTATAAAAGTAGGGATACTTTACAGGTAGACGGCCCGTAAATGTTGTATAATTTTTTTTGGCTACCATCTGTAATGTATTGAATTGTTCGGTTTAGTTCATTTACAGTTGTCGGAGGTTCCAGAATTGCTTTGGGTCCCAAGCGTGGGCCATCTGTGCCTGAAAAAGAAGTCCTGACTTGCATCCTTTGCCAGGAGGAACAAGAAGTGCGGCTAGACAGATCTACTATGGTGCTGACTGCCTTTGTGCAAAAATCTACCGCCTTGTCACAGTCCCGAGGCATTGCTTTCATACACTCAGGTGGTATGTATTTTCACAGTGATAACATGCACTAACGAAGTGTCAAATGCATTTTCTTTCCACACAGTGTGAATGAGGTTTTGGAAATACTATTCACTTGCACTGTACTGTAGCTTGCTGCCAATTTTCGATGTGGATTCTATATGGGAGTTCCACACGGAGTCAACATAGTGCTACAGTTTAGTTCACAGCAGTGAGATGGGATGATCAGCAATGGCTAGTGGGACCAACAGTGTCAAACATGGTTGTTCAAACTGGACAGCAGGCAACACAGTTGAGTTTGGGCTTGCAAATCAATGAATTGTAGCATAATGCAGTTGTATGATAGATTACCGTATTTTTTGCCCTAAAAGACGCACTTTTTTCCCTCAAAATGGGATGGGGGGAAATGTCAGTCGGCAACACGCACTGCTGTGTCCTGCGCACAGCATGAGCACGTCAGTGCGCTCTGTGACCCCACAATTTGCGGCTTCAAGTCACAGCACAGAGCGGCAGGAAGAGCGCTGGATCTCAGGAGCGGCAGCGGCGTCCGGAGCAGGAGATGTGAGTTGACCTTTTTTTTTTTTTTTTCTCTGATCTAAGGTCTGATTCACATGGGGGACTTATTAACATGGAGGTGTGATTGGAGAGGTCTTAACACATTGGGGGTCTGATTGGAGGTCTGATCTGAGGACTTATTGGAGTTCTCATAAATATTAGGGGTCTAATCTGAGGTCCCATTGGGCATCTGATCTGAGGTGTTAATAGGGGTCTTATTAACATTAGGGGTCTGATCTAAGGTCTGATTGTGGGTCTTATTAAAATTGGTAATCTGTTCTTAGTTCTGATTAACATTGGGTGTCTGATTGGAGGTCTGATGAGAAAATTTTTTTTCTTATTTTCCTCCTCTAAAACCGAGGTGCGTCTTATAGGGCGAAAAATACGGTATGTCTCTGTTGACATCAAATTTGACAGGAAGAACAGCACTGCATGCTGGAACCGCAATGGAACTATAGGATCTTATGATTAGTCAATTGAGAGGGTATGCAAATGAGCTCTTAGCAAGCTCTGCCTTTAATGCTGCCAGATGTATGCAGCTATCCTATAAGTCAATGTTTGACCTTTAAAAAGGCCTTGAGACATGACTTGGGTATAATTAAGCCAACATCTCATCTGCAGACCGCTGTTTCAGGGTGAATGCTCCTCATCACTGCAGAGCAGACTGTACTGGCTTAACTCGATGCTAGGTCAGGATTTAAGACTCCTCATGTCGTTTAGGCGCTCTCCATGAGATATTTTATTCCCCAAATATAAGTCAGTTGGGCATTGTTGGTATTTGTCATTCAGTATGTGGCAGTGACACACTGTATGTGTGAACATAGCCTTACCGAAAGAAATGTGCATTATTTTTAATGACTGTATGTGTTACTATAAAATTATTAGGAATCACAAGTGAACATTGTAGTACTTTTCAACTATTTTTAAGTGAAAAAATGTTTTAGTTTTGTTTTTTTGTACTGTGCAAACCATGCAATTTCCTGAAATTAATTATTATGAATGTTTTATCATTGTCAGAAACATATAATCCACTATTCACCAGCCCCGAATTGTCTTGTGGAACCCACACAGGGAGCTGTGGCCATGTGATGCATGTCACCTGCTGGCAGAAGTAAGTCGATTTCCACCAGCTTTATAGCTTATTTACACAGTCAGTGTTCAGTCAGTGATTTCCATCAGTGATTTTGAGCCAAAACCAGGTGCGGCTCTAAACACAGAACAGGTGCAGATCTTTCCCTCATACCTTATGTCTGTGGAGGCTCCAATCCTGGTTTTAGCTCACAATCACTGATGGAAATCACTGACTAAACACTGACGTGTGAATAATGCTTTAATAAAATGACAAAACATAGGGGGATTAGGAAGACAAAGTGAATTGAATGTGGCACAATCCTATACGGTTCTCCATTCTGAGCCATTTACATTTTCTCAACTTAACAGTCTTTTCTCCAGGGCTGGGGAGTCGGTAAGCCAAAGTCCTGCATTTGATCACACTCTCCATGACTCCTTTATAAATGGCCAATAATGTAGTATTAACAAATGTACTGTAGTAAAATGGTAACATCAGGCTTTTTCTTATTGACGTAAGTAATCAGGCTACTTATATAGACCTTAAACCATATTTATTGGAGTGCAATTTGTGAAATTCCTTTTTTTAATTTTTTTTATTCCTCTAAATAAATATGCAATTAACTATGCATTTAATAACTGGAAACACTGTTATACACTTCATAGTTTTAAGAAATATCTAAATTTGTACTCGGAAAAACTTGAAAAAGCGATATATGCCTCTACAATGGAAAAAATCATATTTACCTTCTACCTGCCAACCTGGTCCTGTGCACTGGCTCCAGTTAGTTTGTCTTCCAGTCTGTGGCTTGTTTACCTTCTCGCTGGCATGGTCCTCTGCTCTGCCACAGCCAATGACTGTATTCAGCGGTGAAGTTTCCACAAGAGACACATTACCGCTGAAGCCAGTTATTGGCTGCAGCAGAGTAACAACAATATAAACAAGCCGCAGACCAGAAAATGGACACATGGGAGCCAGCACATAGGATCAGAGCAGCAGGGATTAGCTAAGTATGATTCTTTCCGTAGCAGGGGCAAGCTCCAATGAAAAGTTAATTATTCCAAAACAACCCCTTTAATGGTGTCTTCCCATTCTGTCTAGCAGTTCTGAGATGCCGGTCATGCCCAGTAGTGAACTTCCTCCCCTGGTCTTCAGTAATAAATGTACAGCACAATTTCAGGCATTGTAACAAAAGGCCTTGGAGCAGCATGAAGATGCCATAATTAGTATAAGGGAGAGGAGAGAACACAAGAGAGGTGAAAATTTATTATCGCCACTAGAACACCTTGCTGATCACTGTTTCTAGTATAAGGACAGGAGGGATGCAAGCTGATTATCTATCGCCACTAGAACACCCTGCTTATCATTGATTATAGTATAAGGGACAGGAGAGAACACAGCAGAGGTGAGAATTGATTATCTATCACCACTAGTACACCCTGCTTATCACTGAATATAGTATAAGGACAGGAGAGGTGAGAACTGATTATCTATCACCACTAGAGCACCCTGGTTATCACTGAATATAGTATAAGGACAGGAGAGAACATTGGAGAGGTGAGAACTGATTATCTATCACCACTAGACCACCCTGCTTATCACTGTGTATAGTATAAGAACAGAGAGAACACAGGAGAGGTGAGAACTGATTATCTATCACCACTAGAACACCCTGCTTGTCACTGATTATAGTATAGGGACAGGAGAGAACACGCGAGAGGTGAGAACTGATTATCTATCACCACTAGAGCACCCTGCTTATCAGTGATTATAGTATAGGGACAGGAGAGAACACGCGAGAGGTGAGAACTGATTATCTATCACCACTAGAACACCCTGCTTATCACTGATTATAGTATAGGGACAGGAGAGAACACAGGAGAGGTGAGAACTGATTATCTATCACCACTAGAACACCCTGCTTGTCACTGATTATAGTATAGGGACAGGAGAGGTGAGAACTGATTATCTATCACCACTAGAACACCCTGCTTATCACTGATTATAGTATAGGGACAGGAGAGAACACGCGAGAGGTGAGAACTGATTATCTATCACTAGTAGAACCTTCTGCTTATCACTGATTATAGTATAGGGACAGGAGAGAACATTGGAGAGGTGAGAACACCCTGCTTTATCACGGTGCTGGGTAAATAAGTGCCTTAGATTGCTAGAACTTAAAATATATTTATAAAATATTTAAAAACTCTTTCAAATTATATGAAAATTAATGAGACTATTAATACCAGATAATCTTTTAAAGCTGGAGTCGTACATTTCAACCAACTCTGATGCTCCCTAAAACTAGCTTAAACTCTGACTCCACAGCCCTGCTTTTCTCAGTACATGGTGTATATGTAAAATTGTTGGTTTAGCAAGGTAGTACATTTAATATGGACGCACATATAAATAAAAATAAGTAGTTATTCACATGACTGTGTTAGTTTGCTATCAGTTTTTAAAACTGCACACCTACCTGTACAGGTCAGTGGAGCTATTTGTGCATCCATTTTTTTTAATTGCTTCCATGTGCCCAATTCGAGATCCATTTTTGTGGATCAGAATATCCCTTCCTATTGATGGGAGTGAAAAATAATGGAATGAACTTGGTATCCTTTTTAAAAAACTAATTTTTTGGGCAGATGGAAAATGTTATTCCCCAAACATTTAAAAAGTGGAGCTTGCTCAACATATCACATTAAGTTATATAAGTTAATACTGATCTCTGATCCTCTAGGTTTTTTGAGGCCATGCAAGTGAACATACAACACCATCTTCATGGAGATATGATCTATGACCTTGGAAATGGAGAATATTTATGCCCTTTGTGCAAATGTCACTGCAACTCCGTTATTCCCATCATTCCAATTGTGGCAGAGCAAGTTAACAGGTGATTGTGCTCTTTGTGTAAGGCTTGTGATAGTCCTCTTCATAGGCATTCTGTGCTCTAGTTAAAGGGGTTGTTCCCGAGTGAATAATAATTTACTCCCGTTATATACTTGCTATGGCACCTATGTACAAAAGGATCCAGCCTGTCTGACTGATCTACTTTGCCTGTGTGACCACCCGCACTCACATTTTCTAACAGAATAAATGAATATATGTTAATAGGACATATCTTTAATTAGGTATCAGGGACACACATAGGGGGATGTTTTTTTTGTTGCCCAGAATCTCCCTGATTGTTAGTCTCTTCTCCTGTACAACAAAGTGACCTTGCTACATTGGAGAGGAGTGAGGAGGCGCCTGTACAATAGCATCGATATGAGAGGGGTGGGAGGACGCCGAGTCTGGGCAGAAAGGCCGCTCTGAGCCACAGTAACAGAGCCGCCCCCTGCCATTGACTCACCCTCCTGCTGCCCCTCTTATAGAGATACTGCTGTACAGGAGTCTACTCACTCCTTTGCAATGTAGCACTTCAGAGGTGACATGTTACTTCTTGGAAGCAGAAAAATTGAGTTTTGATGGATACTTGTAATTGAGATACCATTTGTAATCTCTTTCAATATTGTCGAGCCTCGATTTACTTTTGTCACATAATTTTACTTATCTCTTTTGAATAAATTAATATTTTAAGGTTACCAAATATTAGAGAGTGCCCTTCTTTTTCTTTTTGCTGTTACATACGATTTTTTAGATTGGGTAACGGCTCGTTTGCCGTGCTGCGGCCGACCCTTCATTATAGTGAATGGAGCCGGAGCGGACTTCCATCAGCACGGTGGACTTGCGGTAGCACGGATCCAGTAGGCTGTTCCCCTGACAGAACAGCCGGCCGGAAAAGGCTAAAGTAGCCTAGTACTTAAAAACAACCTGTTTTCAACTAGTAACATGCTACAGATTTTTCTGCTATTTGAACATACCCTTAAAATTGAGAGAAAAGGCCTGAGCGGGGTCTGCTAGGAGATGAATTCCAAAATATTTCATAACTGGATATTAATCTTGAAATGACTGATCCTACTGTACCTATCATTGTCACGGCGAGGCCTTCTCCAGGAGAAGAGAGATATAGAAGAAGGTCACCTGCGAATAAGGATAGTTTGTGTTCTTTCCCAGCGAGATTTTATACTGGTGTTTTTTACGCCACATTTCCACAATATCCACTGGGTTTTATGTTACAAATTCCGTAGTGGTCTGTACAAAAAAAAAAGTCAGAAATAGCATTTGTACAACAATTGCAGTAACTATTCACATTAAAAGAACTGCAGCGTTCATAATACATCTCCCAATGTTATCAGATGTAGATTTACACTCCTTGAAAAAATAAAATACTGCACCGAGAAGGAGTTGTTTGAATGGAGTTCTTTATTGGGGAAAACTGCACAGTTGAAAGGAGGCTGTAGGACCCTTTTGGGTGCCGCTAGCTTGGATAGAAGATGAGATATGGTTGGTCATGGTTCTGTATGGTATTTTGTGGCACATTTGCCCACAGATGTTGCAGCTGGGCCTGTAGATCCTGCACACTCGTATGGCGTCCCAGCTGGTCCCATTGGCGATAAATCTGGTCACCGGGCATGCAGAGGAAGTATGCAACCCTTGTGTGTGGGCAGGCATTATCCCGCTTAGAAATGTCAATCGGAAGCCCTGCCATGACATTGACATTTCTATCTGGGTGGTTTTTTTTTGTTTTCTTTTGACAGTGAGAGTATGTGGGCCTAGCCATATTGATCTGTATGTGCTATAAGACCCAATAACCTTAGTCAACCTCGTTGCAGACAGTCTTGCCAATAGTCAGGCATAAAGTGTGTATCAATCACAGGAGATCCTCTATAGAATTCATGAAAACAATTTAAACATGCAAACCATACCTCGCGCTGGCTGAAAACCCTGAGTCCTTCTTCCTTTGTCCTATTAACTTTATTATATATAATCTCTCTCTTTCTGCAGTGCTGATGCCGAATCATTGGGAGAGGTTCTGTCATTGTCTCGCTGGTTGGATGTTGTTGGGACCAGGATATCGGGTTACAACCTAAAAATCTCAAAAGGTTACTTTTATTGTTTTTTTTTACTTTTTCAGCTGTATACATAGCTAAATTCCAGCTGAATGTTTACTACACGATTTTTATCCTGAAATAAGTTGTCCTCACTTCTACAAGTGTTGTATTCTATCCACTTTCCAGTATCCACCATACATGTAGACGTGGCACCCACTCAGGAGTCGAGCAGGCACCATAATTTGTGGGTGACTGCAACTCTGATCACGGACATTGAACCCCTCAGATGCTATGGTCAAGGCTACTGCTGGTAACTGAGTGGCTCCCTGCGATGAAATTGTGAGAGCTATTCAGTTGCTATGGCAGTTTTGAACCTTATGAAGGCTGCCAGGTCTGCCATAGCCAAGTTTCTATTCCTGTGTTCTGTAGGAACACAGCAACCTTTCTGTAGACTGCAATGATAAACCACTGCAGTCTATGGTCGAAGGGCTCTGATGATCGCATGTCTGAGTCCCCTAGAGGAGCTAAACATATATAATATATAAAAAAAAGTGAATCATCCCTTTCCCCATTTTATAAAATAAAAAAATAAACATAATTTGTAAAGTAAGAGAACGCAGCGGCAATAGTACAACTGATAGGCTTGAAATTCAGTGGTGCTCAGTGGCAAGCAATAGTACATGGAACATCCACAAAAAGGAAACAGCTCTTACACTGCTCTGTAGATGTAAATATAAAAAATGTTATGGGTATCAGAATATGGCAATGCAAAAAATTCTTTACTTTCTTCATAGTTTTTTTTTTTTTGTTGTTGTTTAGATGCCGTTATAGGAAGAGGGCTATAACAGCATCTAGACACAGGCTGGGGCTACGAGTACTCTGTGAACCTTTGCATAAATGTTTAAATAGTATTCCTGTTCTTACTTCCCATCCTCTTATTCTTCCACTCCTTAACCCGTTAGTGACTGCCAATACGCCTTTTTAAGGTGGTCACTAATGGCGGCCTAGTCAAAGCGCTGCATGGGAGCACTGCTTCTTCTCTAACAAGCTGGGCTACAATGTTTAACCCGTTAGATTCCACTGCCAATAGCAACCGCGCCATCTTAGCAGTTTACAGGGAGGGAACTCCCTCTGTCCAGTATAGCTACGCCTGCAAATAAAAATTTGCGGGGTCCCAATAGGCTAGTTTCACACCTGCATCTGGCTGTTCAGGCAAGCTTTTTCAGCAGAGAATGCTGGGTATTGCCGGACAAAAAAGCTGCATGCAGCGGTTTTTGCCTGGCCGATTTCTGGCATATTTGCCGGGTAGAGGCCAGATCTCTGTCGGACCCCATTATAGTCAATAGGGTCTGGCGGGCAGGCAGCAGTATCCAGCAATGCTGGATCCAGAGAATTCCAGCAGGCTATTCTATGCAGGAACCACAGCCGCAGGTGTAAAAATAGCCTTAGGGGTGCAGGCACACAGTGCAGTTCTGACATGCATTCAGGATGCAGTTTTCAATTTATGGTTCAATCATATTTTATTGAAGCAAGGTTTTAGATAGACAAATACAGCCAGATGCAACCAGGCAAAGTCAAAAGCAGGACATGGTGATACTGCAGTTTTCAATTTAGCCAGTTTAGCAGCGTCATTAAACCCTGTTGTTCTGCATTATGAGATGCTTTAAGTAATTTCAGCTTGCTACAATAAAAAACTGCATCCTGAATGCATCTGAGTGTTCCAGCACTCTTAGCATGGTAGCCTGGGGCCTAATGAATGCCCGGGTCTGCTTGCAGTGTATGCCCAATTGCCCATCAGGCTGTGCCTTTCTGGTAAAGCCTAATGGTGCCTGTCAGTATAGCACTGACAATATAATACACTATACTGCATATGCTGTACAGTGTATTATAGTAGCAATCAAAAGATCACCTGTTAAAGGCCCCTTACAGGAATAGCAAATAGTTAAAAAAAAGTTAAATAACGTTTTATTAAATAAAAAAAATCTCCAAGTTAAAAAATGCACCTTTTTCCATTGAAAAAATAGCAAAACGGGACAGTGGAGAGCCAGACAAACATACCTTTTGTAAAACTTTTATTATCAGGAATAGTGTGAATATGAAGTTTTATTTTGCCAGGCTCTGCTCCTGCAAGTGCCAAAGAGACGTGGCTTTACGGAAGTGCTCTCTGAATTCAGCTGCTTTACAGCCCCTGCCCTTTTCTTTGAGTGACAGCTGTAGCACCCAACCAGGAGACCACTACAGCTGTCAGCAGAGTGGCTGAGAAGCATCTCAATGCAGAGCGAAGCACCAAAGCACTAAATTGTATCTTTTAAAAAGGCTGTCTCATGAGGATAACCTGTCCATACACACTGTAGCATAAAGAGACATCATAGAGAAGCTCTCGACCCCTGTCTATGAGCCCAAAAAAATTATGGTGAGCGCATTGTTTTGGTTGGTACGATAAAATGTCATCCGTACATGAATGGGTATTTTTTTTTTATGGCCAGCTTAAGACTGGAAAAACTCTGTGTTGTGATTATAGATGCTAATTATGACATCTCATCCTTTTCTAATAGGGGAAAAGTCATTGTCACCTCAATTTCTTAAAAGTGAAAGCAGTCAAAGTTATGAGTTCAGATCCATCCTGAGCTTTGGGGTACAGTCACCGTAAGTGTTTCAAGAATGTTTTCTCATTTCCTAACCAATCCATGCACTCATCAGTTCCAAAAGATAGAGATTTCATAAAGCAAGAAGGACAGATGCATTTCGTCAGAAGTAGCGTCTGTCCTCTGCCCAAGATGGACGCATAACAATGGTTATATCTATGGGCAGCTACATGAGACCCCATTATAAATAGCTTATCGAACTTAACACATGGCTTGCTGGAAGATTTAAATACAAATAGAAAGGAGTGAATCTACAGGTATACATCAAATGGCAACCATATAGTTTAATCCTCGTCTGTGGATGCATTGAATGTAACAATCGGCACTGTTGGTCATGGCACCCTGGCACTGCAGCCTACAATGTATTACAAACATTAATCATTTGACTGTTCTTTTTTATTTTTCAAAGGGTTACTGAGTTTCCAGAAAACTTTTTCAAAGACTTTTCAAAAGTTTTTATCGGTGGAGGTCTGAGTGCTTAGATCCCGACCCATTGCTAGAACGAGGCGAGAGAAGCGCTCACATATCGCTCTCTCTCTCTCTGCTGCAGGTGACAAAGCGAGTGAGGAGAGCGCTTCTCTGTCCTTGTGGAGATCAGTGGAGATCTGAGCACTTAGACTCCCACCGATCAAAACTTTTGATATGTCTCTGAAAAAGTTTTCTAATAACTCAGTGACCCTTTAAATAATTCTTTATTACATTTTCTTATACATGGCCATAATGCTATCAAAATACACAATCCCAGTCTCACCCCATCACCCACCCAATCAGGTAGAAAGATGGAAAATAAATGTATCCATTATTTCCTATTAAAGATGACTCTTATAGTCTAGAAGTCTCACCCAGAGTTTTCTGATCTTATAGAGTTTATTATGAGCTTTATATCCCTCGCCATCTTCCCCAGTTTTCTATTACACTCTGCTGCTTTTATCCATTCCCTTATTATGGAAGCCGTATTCTGCAGACTTCAACTATTTCACAATTAATAACTACTCTTGAAAAAATATTCTAGTTAAATCCTGATTTTGATATTAATTTAGTCTCATATTTTTAATGGCCCCTAAAATACAAACTACAAATCTATACTTAATTAAATATTTAGTGAACCCATTGCACAATTTCAGTCCAATAGCTAAATAATTTAGGACAGTGCCGAAGCAGAGATTGTCCCAGCATTAAAGGGGTGGTCTCACTTCAGCAAATAGCATTTATCATGTAGACAAAGTGAATATAAGGCACCTACTAATGTATTGTGATTGTCCATATTGCCTCCTTTGCTGGCTTGATTCATTTTTCCATCACATTATAAATTGCTAAATTTCCAGAGATTACGACCACCCTCTAATCCAGCAGCGGTGGTCATGCTTGCACACTATAGGTAAAAGCACTGGACTGTGGGAGTGTGCATAGGCATGCGGTGCAGCAGCTCCCATCCTGGCCATGGTATATCTGCACTGCAGCGGTGGTCATAACCCCTGGAAACGAGCAGTGTATAATGTGATGGAAAAATGAATCCAGCCAGCAAAGGAGACAATATGGATGATCACATTACATTAGGAAGTGCCTTTCCCTACATGATAAATGCTATTTGCTGAAGTGAGACAACCCCTTTAACTCCTCCATAAAATAAGCTTTTTCTCAATGCTGTTCTTCAAATTTTAGGGATTGTGGTGCTTTCTTTCTAAAATAATCTTGCTTACATTTTTCCAGGCTGAACTATTCTGCTAGCACAAAAGAAATACTGGCGCATTTTGCTGAAACTGTCTACTGTGTAGGTCTGAACGTTCCACCTAATGGAATCGACCCGCGTGTGCCCATGATGACCTGGAATACCTGTGCATTTACCGTACAGTCTATAGGTAAGGATGTGATAACCATTGACGTACAACAAATCCCGAAATTGGCACGTGTGTTACAATGTGAGTTGTTTTCTTACAGAGAGTTTACTAAGGAATGAAGACAAACCTTTGTTTGGTTCCCTGCAGAACCGGCAGGTAAGGGTGAATGAAAAGATGGGGTTAAGGGAGTCGGACATTAGACAGCAGCTTCTCAATGCTTCCTGTCTCTTAAGAGCATTATCTCAGAGCATCAATGTTTAAGAAGCTTTTCTACCGTGGCTTATGCTGGCGTGACTTCCATTATGACCTTTTTATTATGACTGCATCAAGCTATACACCAGCAAGGCTGAAGTTAGAAGTTACTGGACTCTATAAGGAGCCGACTGGTGTGTATGCTTGCAGGACTGCTTTTACCAGTTTCAACACCATCATTAAAGGGCAGCTGTCACCTCTTCTGACGTCTGTTCTAGTAACTGCATGCATACCCGATGTAATAACAACTCTGGAGCATCTTTTCTTATGACTCTATCATGTGCCATTCCTGCATTATTCCTGCTAGAAGTTTACAAATTGCCAGCAGTCTGCAGTAAAGGTACTGCTGGGTGTTACCAGTAGCTGGTGTCTGACTCTGTCCAGTCAGTGCTACTGGTGTCAGACTGTGCAGGAACCCCCCTCTCTGGTAATACCCAGCAAACCCCCTCCGTTTGGTCCGGACCTGTAAAGGAAAGATGACTTACCTGCTTCCAGGCATGAGATCAGCTCCCCGCTCCTCGCCTCAGCCTGTGATGCTGCAATGGGATCCATCAATGCCAACATCCAGCTTATCTTATGTCATGACGTAGGTCCGGCAGAATGGGAGGTTTCTCAACCATGCCCGCACTCTTGCATAACCCCTTTAATTTGGAGTCAACTTATTCTGTATGGAGCACTAGTCTTTTAGTTCCTTCTGTATATTGGTAAAAATCCGAGTGGCTCTTTGCCACCAACAGTCAGTCTATATCTCCACATGCATCCAAGGGGTAAAGCTGTGCAGGTTACAGGGGAAGCAGTCGTAGCAAAGGCCCCTCTGCCACATAAGAAGGCATCAGTATTATAAATGGCACATGGTAGGATGGAGCCCTGCTACAGATTTTGCTTTGGAATCCAACAGCTGCTACATTTCTTATGGCCGCTTTGGTCAGTGATAAATTTTGTAAGAAAAAAAGTAAGAAAAAAATGGTCAGCACTCGCTTCGTTGCACGTTTGCACGGGATAGGACAAATACCACATTCAAAAACTGAAGCAATCCCAGCAAAACGTGACTTGATGCTCATTTAGGAATTTATTGCAAAGAAACAGTATGTCCCATATCTAGGACGCGTTTAGTTAGCAAGCCTTTTTCAACAGGTTGTTGAAAAAGGCTTGCTAGCCGAAACGTGTCCTGGATATGGGACATACCGTTTCTTTTGCAATAAATTCCTAAATGAGCATGAAGTCACGTTTTGCTGGGATTTCTTCAGTGATAAATTTTAGGCTGCTTTCAGATGGGCGATTGTGATCTGTGAATTACTCTTCCTATCACTGTCCTGTACTCACTGCATCATTTGAGTACAGGAGAGTAAACCCAAAGTCAGGTTGGAACTCACAATGAGTTTGACTCAGACTAGCTGCAGTTTGTTTGGGAACCCAGCCATCAGATGGAACCTGTTTCACGGACCACACTTTTCCTTCTAAAAGCAACCTTTTATTGAATATCCTTGTATGTTTAGCGTGTACCTTGGGAAAGCTCCCAACATTCACACTCAATATGCCCACAAGGTTATATTATCCAGGCATGGGCCAAAAGAGTGTAATTCTGTCCTCCGCCTGGTAGGCATGCATCAATATACCAAAAAAGATTATTGCATAGATTAGTAGACAAAGCCAGACAGAGGCAGAACCGACACTAAAACGTGACACTAAGTGTAATTATATGATATTGACATTCACAATGGGATTTGTTTTTCACTTTTTCACTTTCTTAAAGGGGCTGTCCCACAACGGATATTTCTCATTTATCCACTTTGGGACTGATGAAAACAACCAGAGCTGAACTCAGCTGTCTGTGTCAGACCCCTGGATAATGAATGGAGCCACACCGCATATGTGTGACCACCGCTGCATTCAAGCTCCGCACTGCGCTCGTGCAGTAAGGTGGAACATGGGGCACAAGACCCCCGTGATCATGGAAGCCCCACCAATCAGACATTTATCACCTGTCCTGTGTACAGGTGATAAATGTCCTTAGTAGGATAACGCCTTTAAGAGTCGGCAGCTATGTTGATTTTGCCCCTGAATAAGCATTGTGTCATATATCCTGACTTAGGACTATATGTGATGACGAGTGTACTTTTTATATTAATGTTTTTTCTACTTTATTGATTTTCCAGTATTGCCTTCTATAACCTTTATGCTTCTTCCAGAATTCTGATCTTAAAGCCTTAGTGAAATTTGCTGAAGCACAAAGAGTCACGTGTCATCAAACTACAATACAGAGCCATCTTGTGCAGTTACTTGCAGGTGGGTTGTTCTTTCACCTTTATATACAAAGCTGTGCTTAGTTATATACCTGTCACTAGATATTTACCTTGTGAGGGGCGGGGCCTGACGGTACATGGAGTAGGACGCACGTCTCTTGAGCTCCGGCCGAGATCCTGACATACAGCCTGTTACAGCTACACCAGACCTGTCTGTTTTGGTCACTGACCTCCGGTATCTGCAGTGGGCACGAGGCGCTCATAATCTCCGGCCAGATGCCTGCTAAAAGGGGGAAAACACCGCTTCGTCCGGAGCGGGAGGAGCGGAATCAAGATGGCGCCGACGGGGAGACTCATGTAGAAGCGCTGATGGCGGTGAGTCAGGACATCGCCACGCGCCTTGAAAAATTTGCCCATAACTCTCAGAAGAGCACGCTGAGAGAGTGGGGGATACAGCAGAGGCTCCTTCGGCTCCTGGAGAGTTGACTACGGGACTGACTAGCTGTCCGGGCGCACTCCACCAGAGCCCGGTCCCCATATTTTATCCTGTGTGGAGGACAGTGTAATCCTTACTAACAGTGGCCCAGAGACTGAGGCATCAGAACCCACTCTGAAAGACATCATGGCAGCAATTGCTTGCTGCAATGTCACACTTAAAAGCATGAATACACATTTTGGGAGCCTCAAGGAGGACATCTCCATAATTCGCCATGACCTACATAAAGTGGCGGAACGTACCACTGAGGTGGAGCGGAGGGTGTCTGATTTAGAAGACGGAGTTCGACCTCTTCAGGAAACTGTTAAAAGATCTGCTAAAGATATCATGGCGCTGTACGCGAAAACCGACGATCTTGAAAACCGTTCGCGCTGAAATAATTTACGACTGGTGGGGATACCGGAGAAGACGGAAGGGCCGAATCCCACCGATTTTGTTGAAAAATGGATAGCCGATAAGTTCCGTGAAAGCGGCCTTTCTACACTATATGCTATTGAGCGGGCACACCGGGTACCCACTAGACCGCTACCCCTGGACGCCCGCCCCGTCCGATCCTGGCTAAAGTCCTGCACTATAGGGACAGAGACGTCATATTAAAAGCCTCTAGGAATCATCCGGATCTTGTTATTAATGGGGCTCCTGTTTCCATTTTTCCTGATTATTCCTCTGATGTCCAGAAGAGGAGAGCCCGTTTGTGGATATTAAAAGACGGCTACGTGAATTGCAAGTCCAATATTCCATGCTCTTTCCAGCCAGGTTGCGGGTGGTGGCGTTTGGATCGGCGCTGTTTTTTGAGGAACCTGAAGCTGCGCTACAGTGGTTAGACAAAAATGAACGTCAATTGAAAAATTCCGCTGGTGACACTTGAATTGTCTGATTGTTATTAATATGCCTTATGTCCTTCATACAAGTGGACAGTTGTGTTATATCTGCAGTTGTTAACCTTTACTAGATGTCTTAGGCCTGGCGCTAGAGACAGCTTGAGTAAAGCGTGAACTTTGTTCACACTCACTAGTGCTATGTTGGTCCCTTGTTCTGGTTCAAGTGGGACTGTAACTTACTCCAAAACCTGTTGGGCCTGTTTTTGTTTTTAGCCCTGGGTAACGCTAACTTTATCGCTTTTGTTATTCATGTTTTATGTTCTTCAAGATGGGTGGGGGGTTTTCGTCGGTGTTGGCCAACTGCTAGAGACCTTTGATCCAGGGTACTGTCTGGCTATACATATGCCTTATCGGCTATTATATGTCTGGGAACGTTGCAATGGGGTCGACAGTTAAAGTGATTAGCTGGAATGTGAGGGGATTGTCGGACGACACTAAGCGTTCAGGTATTTTTCATTATCTAATGCGGTTCCAACCTGCAATATGCTGTTTGCAAGAAACTCACATGACCAAGCAAAAAGTGCACTTATTACGTAAAGCATGGGTGGGTTATTCTGCTCACTCCGTCTTCTCCTCATATTCCAGGGGGTCAGTATCTTAATACATAAGCATATTAGGTTTGAATGTCTGAATGAACTGATTGACCCAGAAGGCAGATATGTGTGCATCCATTGCAGAATACAGGGGGTTACTTTAATGTTGGTGTCGATTTATATTCCTCCTCCTTACTCTTCAGTGCCTGTGCGTTTGGTGCTGGAGTTTTTGGCGAAATACCCGGATCTACCAGCTATAATTGTGGGGGATTTTAATAATGTTTTAAATGAAACTATGGATAGGTGTCACGTATCGGCAAGAACAGGTAGCAACTCTGAGACTCCGTTCAGTAGGTTACTACGGGAAGTGGGACTGATAGACGCATGGAGAGCGATTCATCCTGTACTCAGACAGTATTCGTGTTGTTCATCTACGTATAGGTCTCTTTCACGGATCGATCTAGGTCTGGTAAATGCCCTCTTGCTTCCGCATGTTCGGAGGCCAGAGTACTTGCCCAGAACTCTGTCGGACCATTCTGTCTTCAGTGTAGAATTGGAGCTGTCGGTGAGGGCCAGACCGGGGACTAGGACCTGGCGATTTAATGCATTTTGGTTGCCACTATTAGGAGATGCCTCTGATATACACGGCGCTTTAAAGGAGTATTTTCAGCACAATGAGGGTTCAGCTTCTGTGCACACAGTGTGGGAAGCTATGAAGGCCTTTCTCAGGGGAACCTTGATAAAATCCATTAGTAAAGTTAAGTCCAAATCCAAGGACAGTGACATACGGATGCATGATGTTATGAAAAATGCAGAGGCGGCCTTCGTAGCTTCCCCATCCCCGGAAAACAGTACCCGGCTAAAAATGGCGCAGGAAGACCTGAGATGTCACCTCTTGCAGGTAGCTGAGAGGAAACGTTTTTCTACAAGCAGCAGTTTTTGCCGAGGGGAGCAAGCAGGACATATGCTATCTATGATATCGAAGGCGCAGCAGGGTTCCTCATGCATTTCGGGGCTACTGAATTCTGCGGGTGTTCTACAGAGAGATACCACTGGGATTTTGAGTATTCTAGGCGAGTTCTATTCTTCTCTCTATTCCTCTAAAATGTCCTGTACAGATGTAGATATCGACAGATTTTTGCAGGGCCTTAATCTCCCTCGTTTATCACAGGAAGACAGCTTACTTCTAGACGCCCGTTACAACTAGAGGAATTGCAGGTGGCACTGGGCTCCATGGCTAACAACAAGGCACCAGGTCTGGATGGCCTCCCGTGGAGATCTACAGGAGTTCTCTGATATATTGCTGCCTGAAATGTTGAAAGTGTTCAACTATTCCTTTGAATTGGGTAGCTTGTCACCATCCATGCAGGAGGCATTGATTGTGGTTATTCCCAAGCCAGGTAAGGACCCACTGTTCCCCGAATCTTATAGACCCATTTCCTTGCTGTCAACGGACGTTAAGGTGCTGGCGAAGGTCTTGGCCAACCGTCTATCTCGTGTGATACTGTCTATTATACACTCAGACCAGACCGGCTTTATGCCTCAGAAGTCTACGTCCATTAATGTTAGAAGGGTATTTGCCAGTCTACAAGTACCAGCAGACAATATAGGTGACAGGGCTATATTCTCCTTGGACGCGGCCAAGGCCTTTGACAGCATTGAATGGCGGTTTCTGTGGCGCACCTTGACATACATGGGATTTGGTGATACATTTATAGCTTGGGTCCAAGTGCTATATAGTAATCCGAAGGCAAGTGTCAGAGCTAATGGGGAGGTGTCAGGGCAGTTCCATCTACAAAGAGGAACACGTCAGGGATGCCCCCTGTCACCCCTACTATTTGCGATCGCAATAGAGCCGTTGGCAGCGGCAATACGTAATTCCTCAGATGTTCATGGATTTTCTTATGGCACGGTACAAAATAAGGTAGCAATGTATGCTGACGATACTTTGCTTTTCTTGGGGGACACAAATTCATCCCTAGAGGCAGCTATGAATCTAATAGATAAATTTGGCCGACTATCTGGCCTACTGATAAACTGGAACAAATCTGCCTTGATGCTAGTTGATGGGCAACCTAAATCACAAGTAATAATTAATAGAGATATCCCTTGTGTGGAAACATTCAAATACCTGGGCATTAGTATTTCTCCCAGACTTAGGGACTTTGAAAGATTGAACCTTGACCCTCTGCTGATCAAATTTAGGCTCAAAGTTAAGGCATGGTGTAAATTGTATCTTTCAGTGGCGGGTAGGGCGAACCTCCTCAAAATGATATTAATGCCTCAGCTTTTATATATTCTCCACAATTCCCGGTCTGGCTCCCGAAAAGGCAATTTGATAAGATCAACTCCATATTTAGAGAGCTAATCTGGCGCAAAGGCCAACCCCGAATCAAATTAGAAACTCTCCAATACCTGAAGACAGAAGGGGGTCTGGCCGTCCCAAACCCATGGCTATATTATTTGGCTGCTCAGAGTCAACATTTTAAAGGCTGGTTGGATTCTGATGGTAGGGATATGACTAGTCAGATACTTACTGCTGGTGTGGGGGCCGAGATCTCCTATTAGTTTTGGAAGGGGAAGAAGCACGATTGAGAGATCAGCTGGGACCGTTAGGACTTGTAATGCACAATACCTGGTTTAAGATTAAACAACTGCGACAGGTTGCAGGACCCACGGTGTTCGCTCCTCTCTGGCGAAATCCAGTATTGTCTGAGTTTTGTGCACTACAGGGCTTTGAGGAGTGGAGTAGGAGAGGGATACGGAGGATAGGGCAGGTATTGGAAGGTGATATTTTTGTGTCTTTCACTACTTTACAAGACACCTATGGAGTACCCAAGAACCACTTTTACAAGTATTTACAGATACGTCACGCATATGATACTATGGTCCGTAATGGCCTCAAGATCCATAAACAGGACTGGGCCCTGCAGCTCATTATTTCAAAAGGGGATAAAAAGGGGTAATCTCGGCGATCTACAAAGTGCTGTTGGACGGCTTTCTGGTATCTCACCCACTGTCCAGGATGCGAGGATGGGAGCAGGATGTAGGGAGCATTCCTGCTGACCAGTGGTCGGATATATTGGAGGCGGTCCCTGTCTCCTCATTGAGCGAAGGTGGGAAACTCTCACAACTCTTCATCATTCACAGAGTATATAAGACGCCAGTATTTTTACACAAGATAGGATATCGATCGGACGCTAATTGTCCGCGTTGTGAGATGGAATCGGCGGATTTGATACACATGATGTGGAGTTGTGGGAATTTAAAAGTTTTTGGGGACAGGTGCTGCACGCTATACAAATAGCCTACACTGTGCATATACCGTCTGATCCCAAAGTTTGCATACTGGGCTACGTGTCAGAGCTGGGGGTGGACAATCTGCTTAAAGTGGCGATAGGCCGTTTGTTATATGTTGCGAGAAAACTAATAGCCATGCACTGGATACAGTGTGCTCCTCCAACCTTCAGTGAATTTATGGGTAAAGTTAACACCATGCTGGTATACGAGAAAATAATTTTCCAGAAAAGGGGATCCCCTAAAAAATTTGAAAAGCTATGGGAGCCGTGGAATCTGTTTAGGCGACAAAACAACGATTCCTGAAGAGGGTGGCCAACACCGATGAGGGAGGGAGAGGGAGTTGGGGGGGGGGGGTCAGGGGCGTTAATGTTTAAAAGCATTATGATTACCTTGATTATGCGAATATACTCAAACTTTGTCAATGCATATGAGTATGGAACACAGTTTTCTATTTGTATTTTATGACTTGTGATCGCATATTTTGCTGCTATATATTGATTTTATTTATCAATAAAAATGATTTGATTTAAAGATATTTACCTTGTCTAATGCTATATATCTCACCACTAATTAAAGAGGTTCTCCGGACTTTTTCATATTGATGACCTATCCTTAGGATAGGTCATCAATATCAAATTGGCGGGGTTCCGACACCTGGCACCCCCGCCGATCAGTGTATGAGTAGACAGTGCATTCATTGCCGTCTCCCGTCTCTCTTCCTGCTCTGCTGCTGTATGTCTATGGGACAGCAGCAGAGGACAGGAAGAGAGAAGGGAGATGGCACGTGCGCACAGCGCGCGCCATCTCCTCTGGGAGCTGATCGGCGGGGGTGCTAGGTGTAATGAGACACCAACTAAGGAAAGGATGAAGTGCTGAACTATTTTCTTTCTGCATTTACTGTTTCTTTAATGGATTTATTAGCTTTAAAGGGGTTTTCCGGGAGTTCTATACTAATGACCTATACTCTGGATAGATCATCAGTATCTGATCGTTGGGGCTCAGACACTAAGTACCCTCGCCGATCCTCTGTTTGAGAAGGCACTGTCACTCACAGTAGTGCCGCGGCCTTCTTCAGCTTTTCCTGGGCCATGCGATGTCACATTCATTGGTCACATGGCCTAGGCGCAGCTGGATGAACACAGATGCTATACAATGTACGGCGCTGGGCTTGGTTTACTGAGAGAAAGCCGCGACACTACTGCGAACGCCTTGTCTTTTGAAACAGTTGATCGGTGGGATTCCTGGGTGTCGGACCCACCAGTCAGATACCCAAGACCTGTGCTCACTCCAGATTCGGCTTGACAAAGGTCTAAATGTGACTGAAACGTTGCTGGAAAGAATCTAAATTTTTGATGCGTGCTGAGAACGATCTGCTTTTCTTATGTGGATTAACCCTTTTATTGTTTAATAAATGTGACTTACTTTGCATCAAGAAGTGTTCCACAAAATGTATCATATCACTATCCAGAGGAGAGGTCATCCGTATAAAATTCCCAGAAAACTCCTTTAACCGTTATGTTCAAAATTCAGCAACGCACTACTAGTTTCCCAGCATCTTAGTCGCTTTCTTTTGCATACTGGTAAGAGGTAGAGAAAATGAATTCTATATACAAAAAATGAATTTATTGTGTTAAGGAAAAAAAATTAAAATAAAACATAAAACGTATCCATTTTGTCAGAAATCCTACGTCTGTCATTTTCTGTTACTGAACTGAATCAGTAACTCTTGCTCTTTCATTCACAGTGTTCTTGCCTAATATAAAGCTTGAGGGAACGCCGTCCTTCCTGTCTGTGGATGTGTTCCATCTTCTGGTATGTTTTTCTATATTGACACAAGTAAAACATTTTGTAATAATATCAGCAGTATTACCCACCATGCATATCATTATGTATCTTCATATCAGTGCATAAGTCAGAACTGAAGCTTGTTTGTTTCTCGTCTTTTATCATAGGTGGGGTCAGTTTTGGCATTTCCATCTTTATACTGTGAAGAAGGTGTGGGGCTGCACCCATCGTCTTTAATCTCTTCTTACAACCATCTCTACCTCTTCCATCTGCTCACAATGACTCATATTCTACAAATCATCTTCTCATCAGCCACAGGTAAAGAGATAGACTGTACTGTACATCAATCTGAAATGGGTTTTCTCCATTTAGGGGAGCTGACAGCTTACTTATAGGTGAGGATCTGACTTCTAGGACCCCCATGTTCTGTAGACCAAAGGGGCTGCAACTGCTTTATCTTTTTCTCAGCACAGTACAACTCATCTCATGAACCAACCCTGCCCAGAGAACTGATATATAGTGTGAATTAGTTGCAGTTCCTGCACAGCTAGCGTTGCACAGTTGAAAAATTACGATGGACCAATGTTCTTAAAGCTGGATTAACATGGCCGGATGTTCCGACTGATTATCGGTAATGAACATTCCTATGAACACTCGTGACTGATAATCTGCCTCTCTAAAGGTGCTGCAGATCACCCGATGAATGAGCGAAATGCTCATTCATTGGGGAAACGATCTGAGGGGCGTAAACCTCAATCATCATTCCCGAGCAGTAGATTGTGTTGTCTAAACAGCATTCTACTTCCCAGGAAAAATGATTTTGTATGGGGACAAGCGATCACAGCAGCCATCACTCATCCTCATACTGTGGAGGTGATCCTTGCATATAAATACAGCTCTTCACCTCCACTTAACAAGCAGATGATTGTCGGGAAGGAGCTTTTCCTTCCCGACAATCGGCTGCTTCTTCCAGCATCTAAATGGTATTAATGGAACGCAAGCCAAAGTCAAGTGTTTAGGACATGGTTGAAATTAAATAAATCAAGAGAACTTTAGGGTCAGTGCATTTTTACTGCATAAATGTGTACTTTGTCTAAAAACAAAAATTCCCACATACAGAAACAATAGGTTTGCTCAAAAGGTAGATATCTCACCTGTTTCACGTCTTCTATATAAAGTATATAATGTTAATAATAATAACTAATTATCCTCAACATTCATACAATTTGTTCTTTTGTTCAATCTGTTGACAGACTGTGTGCCATCTGCCATGCCAGGTGACTGTGAAGAAGCTCATAGTGCAGCTGCCCTGTGTCAGGACCTTTCACTGCTCATTGACGGGTTAGTGTTCTGTTTAGACAGTGATGATACCAGAACAGAAGTGACTTGTATATGAATATGGTCGACAAGCAAAGCAAAAATGCCGTCTGGGCCAAAAGACACTGCATTAATTGGTTCTTGTCTGTCCAAAACCCGGCATTTATGCCGCAAAGTGGCCAGATCCCATTATAATCATAAGGCATCCGGCCGTGATCTGTTGAATCCGGCAATGTTGGATCATGCCAGCCTGCCGAAAACATTCACCAGAGATGTAAACGTGGCCTAACTCTGTGGGGTCTATAAAGTGAATTTATATATTTCAGTTTCTTTTCTTCTGGACATGGACTACAGTTCAGTAGATTGTATAAAGATGCCCCTATATCTTAGACAGCAGTCATCTTGGTCGAGCGTGCATGTGAAATCCAATATGCCTGACACTTTTTTTCCCCCACCATCAGCTATCCCACAGATAATCAGCCGGTCATGGTCAAATGGGCAGATTTGAAAATGAATTTCATTTCACAATAATTTTTAAATGGTTGTAGTTAGAGGTAGATGTTGAGGAGTTTTGGACAGATGCCTAGACCTTCAAATTCCATATCATTACAGCAAAGGACTGTGTTCAAAAGGGTTTTCTGGTACTTGAATGGGATCAGCACTGCAGTCACTCGGCCTAGCCACTGCACAGTTTATGGAGCTGTACAGTTCCTGTGCCTGGTTCTGGCACCAGAGCTTTGAAAACAGATGAATAATGGGGTGCCAGGTTTCAGACCCCAACCCATCTGATTTTAAAGGCAGTCTCTCACCTGGAAATTCGCTAGTAAACCAGACTCAATGCCTTGGGCTTGCTCAGCTGAATGTAATTGATACCTTTCTGTTAGTGATCCATTGCTTTATTCTGGAGAAAAAGTAGTTTCAGTCCATACGCAAATAAGCCTCTAAGTGCACTCTGTGCACCCTTGCTCCTCCTGCTTCCTCTGACAGCCCCTCCCTCTCCTTGGTTGACAGGGCCAGGTCCCTGCATAGTCGTCTTGCTTGTCCTTGTCAATCAAGAAGGAGTGGGTGGGGCTGGCCAAGAAAGTAGGTCAAGAAAGGGTGCACAAAGTAGCTTGGGCCCGCACTTGGTGCACTTAACCGCTCATTTGCACATTGATTAAAAGTAACTTTTCTCCTGAATGAAGCAATGGATCTCTAAGAGAAAGGTATTCTTAAATTCTACTGAGCTAGCCCTACAAGACATTGTGCCTGGTTTAATGGTGAATTTCCTGGTGACCCTTCCTAAGGATAGGTCATCAATAATAAAGTCCCAGAAAACGCCTTTAATTTGCCATTTTAACTTGATGGCAAGATACATTTGCAGAACTAAAAACACATCTCTTCTTTACACCTTTTTGGCTCTCATGCATATACGCTGTTCTATAGTTAAGTCACACATCACTTTTCACCCTTGTTCTAATGCTACTTTCACATCTGCGTTTTCAATTCTGCTATCATAGGATCTTCAATAGCAGATGAAAACACTTCAGATTTGTCCCCAGTCATTGTCAATGGGGATAAAATGGAACTGAACTAAACGGAATACACCAAAATTCATTCCGTTTCGCTTGGTTGCGCTCCCATCGCAGACAGAATAACTCTGCAAGCGTGTCAGCGATGTGGTGCGGAGCAAGATGGATCCGTCGTGACTCACAATGTAAGTCAATGGGGATGGATCCATTTTCTCTGACTCAATAGAAAACGTATCCGTCCTCCATTGACTTTCAATGGTGTTCATGACGTTTCCGTCATGGTTATATAAGACATAATACAAACGGATCCGTTCATGACGGATGCATGCGGTTGTATTATTGTAACAGAAGCGTTTTTGCAGATCCATGATAGATCCTCAAAAAACGCTAATGTGAAAGTAGCCTCATGCGTGTTCCATCACTTTAGTGGAGCATTTCAAGAAATTGAGTTTCATTTGATGCCAAAAATTTTAGAAAGTAATTTGTTTTGTTCCATGGATATGTTACAGCTTTGGAGCAGCTGATCTTCCAGGCTGGTATATCTGGGACTGCGTGAAGAAGGGTATTGCCCCTTACCTGCGGTGCTGTGCTCTGTTCTTCCACTATTTGCTGGGAGTGACTCCACCAGATGAGTTGAAGTCCTCATGTAAGCTTACTAAAGACGTCTAAATAATGTATATTGTGTCATAAAAGGTAACAAATACATTTAAATAGGAAGTATATATAAAGTTACCAATACTGATCAGCTAACATCTGCCCCCTTTATGTTTATGGGACATTGTGCAGGGGCTGTGAGGAGAGTAAGTCATGTGCAATACCAGCTTGCAATATTTCTTCTGTCTTTTCCACTATGGGGCATATATTGTGCATGATGTTGGTCTCCACAACTACAGATTTTCTCTACCATTGCTGAAGCCTGACACTAGACTTTAGTCTGTATTAATCTTACAGCTGTCACTTCAGTTCACCCAAAGGGCAGAAGGGCTCGATCCATGCAGTATCTTTAATTAGATTTGAAGTGAAGGGCTCTCTGAGTTGAAGTGTGCACTATCATGTCTGTGCTGTAACACTTAAAAGACGATCATCTTGCATGCTTAAAAATGACAATTGCAGGATGAACAAGTGTTTGCTTGTTTATCGGGCAATCGGCGGCCGTAATACGCTGCGAGATGATCGCTACCTAGCATTCGTACAAACACTCATTAACAATCATCGGGCAGAAAATCTGCACATATAATAAACCCTTTAGTCCCTCTAACTAATCTGCATATTAGACAATTAGAAATCAGGCAGCACACTCACATGAAAAATAGAGGTCTTTATTCACCCATGCTGAAAGCACGACGTTTCTGCTCTATACTGGAGTCTTTCTCAAGCCAATGATGATTATAATTTGGATTTTACCCATTTCTTTTACAGTGGCTCCAGAAGAGCAGCTGGAGGCTCTGTGTAGTTACCTCTGTCTCCCTACTAACTTACTTGTCCTTTTTCAAGAGTACTGGGACACTGTAAAACCACTTATTCAGAGGTACGATTTGTGCAGTATGTTTTAGCATGTGAGCAAAAGTTCTACATATGTTAAATATTTTTATTAAAGTGTAGTTACAAAGCGCCAGCAATAGTAATATTAGGATACTTTCAAACTAGCGCTTTAGTTTTCCGGTATTGAGATCCGTCATAGGGGCTCAATACCGGAAAAAAGCTGTTCAGTTTTGTCCCCATTCATTGTCAATGGGGACAAAACTGAACGGAATGCTCCAAAATGCATTCCGTTCCGTTTAGTTGCATTCCCATACAGAAGAGCAAACCTCAACATGTTGTAGTTTGCTTTCAGGCATGGGATGCAGAGCAAGACAGATCCGGCATGACCTCCAATGCAAGTCAATGGGGACAGGTCCGTTTTCTCTGCCACAATAAAAAAACGGATCCGTCCCCTATTAACTTTCAATGGAGTTCATGACAGATCCGTCTTGGCAATGTTAAAGATAATACAACCGGATCTGTTCATAATGGATGCAGATGGTTGTATTATCAGTAACAGAAGCGTTTTTGCTGAACCCTGCCAGATTCAGCAAAAACGCTAGTGTGAAAGTAGCTTTACATATGGTTCAGGTTACATAAGTTGTCTTCAAGCCAGAAGCCTGATGCCTACAATATAAGGTTCTGTGCACATTGCATTCAAACTTTCGATTTAGCATATGCACCAGGAAAAGCTCCCAGTGTATATGGTATATATTTCAAATATTCCCATCATGGAGGCCAAAATAGTGTCCTTTTGGCCTCCAGCCCAAGTCAGTAAGCCAGTACAAATGCTACTGTATGCCTGTGCAGTGATATATACTAGAGATTAGCGAGTTTCATATTTTTTAATTCTTTCACGCTTCGTTTGGTGGTAAAAGCAGAATTGTGTTTTGGATTCCGTTACCACAGACCATAACGCAGTTGTATGACTGAATGTCTTTAGAGGCATTCCGCTATTCATTCCGTCATAATAGAAGTCTATGGGCTGCAAAACGGATCCGTCCCGCTTCCGTCATGCAGGGGAGTCCTCACCGGACGGATCCGTTATGCAGGCCATAGACTTCTATTATGACGTAATGAATAACAGAATGCCTCTAAAGGAATTCCGTTATGCATTCCGTCATAGAATTGCGTTATGGTCTGTGGTAACGGAATCCATAACACAATTCTGCATTTACCACCAAACGAAGTGTGAACGAATTGTATTCAACTATGTCTCCATCCTGAGGATGCAGATATAGCAAAAGGCGGGACATGCAGGGGTCCAGGCAGCTGGATGCGGACCACGGTCCACCCGTTGAGTACTCCTGTTATAGAGGTAGAGGAGTTCAGCAGATTGATATATAGCTCGTGGGAAATGATTCTTTAAATCTCTGCCCTTTCTGAGCTCTGTTGCCCCAGCGGACTGTCTTGTCAGTGTCTGCATACAAACCTACACACTTAATGTTATCAATCACTGATAAGATGGTCCATTTAGGGGGCAGAGATTTAAATGTTTTACTGAATCTTTTCCCACAAAAATTTAATTGCACTTTTTGGTGTAATAGGTCATACATAATTACTTGTGGCTTCCTTTATTAGTTAGTGTTTTAAATTTTTTAAAATTTTTCTAAGCCACCGCAGAGACAACATGTAGAAAATACACAAATCTCAGCGCTGTGCCTGATAAGGTATTAGTAAAATTAGTACACCATCTGATCTCTGGCTGTAGCACACATTGCATGAACTATGAAGTATGACTGAACAGATTTAGTCACGTCAATTAAAAATCTGCAGCTGTCACAACTGTTTCTTTGTTCTCTAGGTGGGGATCTGATCCAGCTGTTCTTAGCGTCCTCGCTGGTAAAACAAGTGCAATCAGGTTAGACCACTGTTAGAACTATTTCACTAAGATTACAGCTTTGTCATAACTGGTTAACTTCTGTCCAGCTTTGAGAATTATTCTTTCATTTTGTGCCTGGTCATCTACTAACCCATATCTCCAAATTACTTATAGCTCACTAACACTTATTTAAGCCACTTTCTTATCAGTAAAATACGACTTAAGGTATAATGAGTAGAGTTGAGCGAACTTGTATTTTAAGTTCGGCGTCCAAAGTTCGGGTTGGGGTTATCGAAGAATCCCGTTATGGATTCCGCTACCGCGGACCATAACGGCATTTGGAATCCATAAGGGGATTCTCCAATGAACCCGACCCTTGGACAACACTAAGGACCTGGGGTGTTCAGAGTAGGGGGCGTGGCTCAGTACTGGATCACCTCATCCAATCCAGTGCTGAGCCACGCCCCCTGCACTGATCACATGACGGTGACGTCACCCCAGGTCCTTAGTGTTGTCCAAGGTTCGGGTTCTTTGAAGAATCCCCTTATGGATTCCAAATGCCGTTATGGTCCGTGGTAGCGGAATCCATAAAGGGATGCTTCGATAACCCGAACCCGAACTTTGGACGCCGAACTTAAAATACAAGTTCGCTCAATTCTAATAATAAGTATTTATAAGATCAGAGATAAGGAGCCATCACCCGAGCTGCCTGACAGAACACAGTAAAAACACAGAGTATGGTACTAGAGAATCCCAAGGCTATACAGAGAAAGGGGCTCAACATTTTTTAATAAAGACCAATTGAAAAAGATTTTTAGCTCATAATGAGTACAATGCAATAATAAAAGCAAATTGCCCTAAAGGCGTCCATAACCTTTAAAGGCATTTTTCACTTGAATGCTTTATGGCAAGTCAGTTGGATATGCCACAAAAGTGAGATTGGTGGAGACACATCCACCCATATTATTTTCTGTACATTTTAATACAATCATAATCAGTCAACCTTATTTTCAGGATTAGGGATGGTCCAAATGATTGTGCTCCAAATCAACCACACTTTTTTTTAGTAATGTACTGTGAGAAAAAACTGTAATGCATGCAGTACTACAGAGACAATACTTTACTAAGTCTCATGATTGCACCATATGGCAGCAGACCATATCAGTAAGTACTCAATGTGCTTCTGTACAGGGTCCATATGCATGGCTTTGATGCATGCAGGGACCCTAAGGTCGTTATGCAAAGAATCTGCATTGCAGAAAGCAGGTTTTTGGAGAATACTGTTCAAAAGATTTAGGCTTATGTGGAAATATGCTGCAAAGAGAGAATGCTTCAGATTTTTTATCAACGCAGCAAATTCAATGTAAATGAAGTAAAGATTAATCTAAATACAATCAATATTTGGTGTTACCACCCTTTGCCTTCAAAACAGCATCAGTTCTTCTAGCTACCCTTGCACACAGTTTTTGAAGGAACTCGGCAGAGGGGTTGTTCCAAACATCTTAGAGAACTAATCACAGATCTATGGATGTAGGCTTGCTCAGATCCTTCTGTCTCTTCATGTAATCCAGACAGTCTTAATGATGATTAGATTAGGGCTCTGTGAGGGACCATATCATCACTTCCGGGACTCTTTGTTCTTCTTTACACTGAAGATTAATGACATTGGCTGCATGTTTAGAGTCCTGACCAAATCCCCAACTCCGTTTGCTGAAATGCAGCCCCAAATTTACAAGGAATCTCCACCATGTGTCACTGTTGCCAGATTATTGTACCACTTGTACTACAGCTCCGTGATGGTATTGTACGATGGATGAGTATCTGTCTGTATATAGCTCTTTGGAAGAAGCACAAAGAATCACTTGAGGACCATAGCTAGTTTGCAGCAATTTTTACACACCTGTCTAAAACTTTTCGCATGGTACTGTAAAGGTAGATTTAGACAAGTAGATAATAGTTTAAAGGAACCTGTCATCAACCTTATGCTGAACTCACTGAGGGCAGCAAAAAAAAGTGACAGAAATGCTGATTTCAGCAGTGTGTCACTCATGAGCTAAAATTCAGTGGTTGCCGCGAATGATCATCACAACCATTGCAGCCCGGGCCTTGAAAAGAGTCACATCTACCTGAGAAGAGTCCTGGTTATTCATTATCTCCTGCTCTCACCCATCTTCTGATGATTGGCAGTTCTCTCCTAGAGAGAAAGGGAGAAAACTAGGTAGAAGACTGTCAGTTATCGCAGGAGAGCAGGAGATCAGGAATTCATGAATAACCAGGACCCTTCTCAGGTGGCCGTGACTCTTTTCTAGGCCCAGTCTGCAATGATTGTGATGTTGGTTCTCGGCAACCACTTACTTTTAACTTATAAATGACAGAGCGCTGAAATCAGCTCACCTGTCTCTACTTTATTCTGCTGTTAGTATGGGCAGCATAAAGGTGATGACAGATTCCCATTAAGTTCCACTGGAGAGCGTGGTATATGATAGGGTTGAGGTTTGACTTATCTATGAGTCACTTTTTATTTCTATTCTATGGCCAGTTCCATAATCCCACAACCATACTTGAATATTACAACCTATTTTAATGGCAGGAAGCATGACAGAATAATCGGAGGTGTCCTCCATTAAAATAATGATTATTGTTTGGCTTCTTAGTACTTTCACTATATCATAACTAAGATGATAAAATTGTAGCCTCTAAATGACAATAGTTTGGTACAGGACATTATGTAGAGAAGTTGTGTAAGCAGATTATGAGGCATCACACAGACCAGCGCTCTTCTGTTATACTGCAGGTACCCAAGGAATCTTAACACCTTAACAGAGCTGCCTGAAGATTACAGCATTCTGCTCAATCAAGCTTCCCATTTCAGGTACTGGATATAATACTTAATGTTTTCCAGATGCATTTTACTACATTGCCTACAGGTACACTTACATTAAAGTGGCTGTCCCACAAATAACACTTATCACCTACCCACAGGATTGGTCATCAATATATGATCGCTGGGGGTCCCTAAGTGTGAATGGAGCAGTGGTGCAAATTTGTAACCACTGATCCATTCACTTTTAGGGTACTGATGGTGATAGCTGAGTCCCAGGCAGTCCCGTGGAGGTGAATGGAGTGGTGGTCATGCATGCACACCACCACTTCATTCAGACAGGGGAGTCAGGGACTTTTGTTCTTGTGATCGCTTAGGGTACAAGTAATCTGTCCCCTAGGTGATCATGCATTTATCACCCCTGTTCTTGTGATTGCTGGGGGCCCCAGCGGTTGGACCCCCAGCAATCATACATTTATCACTTATCCGCAATGCAAAATGATGTGTAGGTATAAGCACTGAAATGGTAATTGGAGGTACAAAAGGTGACATTAGTTCAGACTCGGTACTCAAGAGGTGGGAGAGAGAAAGGATAAGCTCAAGACACAATCCCCCACACCTCTCGCACCGGGCCAGCTCAACGGATGGAGCGACACTCAGCCGTCTGATAGATAACAATAGCAGGCTTCTATTGACTGAACGAGTTTCGGGGATAAGGCCAAGCTCCCCTTCTTCAGGAGTAAAAACACAATCATACTGAGACCAGAGGCAAACATATTTATAAGGAAGTCCCGGATGCCATCACACAGATCAAAGGGAATTGATTGGTGGCCATAACAATGATGTAGAGCTGAAAGCCTGTTCGGACATGTTAACTCGTTAAATGGTTTGGCGTGTGGCCCAACATGGAACGCACGCTGGTTACTATATCTCATTTCCTGGCTCCTGTCCACCAACAGAATTTGACCGGAGTGGATAAAGCTGCTGGTGCGTTCCATACAAAAATTGGAGACATTAACAATATATATGTTGTTTTTTAGGTGCCCAAAATCCCAGGATGCTGAACGTAAACACCCAGTGATGTGTCTTCTGTGTGGGGCCATACTGTGCTCTCAGAACACTTGTTGTCAGGAGGTGGTCAATGGAGAGGAGCTGGGGGCTTGCACCGCACATGCATTGCACTGTGGAGCTGGAATCTGTATATTCCTCAAGTGAGTCATTGAATCTGACAAGATGCTATAAAAAACAACAGAAAAAAAGGAGTAACAGTAAGACTATCAGCATCAATTCTCAGATTTTGAATATTCATGGACGCAGGAGTGGTGGATTTTGTGGTTACACATATTATGTATTTTTCAGGATTAGAGAATGTAAAGTTGTGCTTACTGAAGTGAAAACAAGAGGCTGCTTGTACCCAGCGCCATATCTAGATGAATATGGAGAAACTGACCCTGGTTTAAAGTAAGAATTATCTTCTACATTCTCAAGCTATACTCACTATATGATTGTATCGATACAATATATTGGGCCCAACATATGCCTATTGGCGTCCTTTTGGTATATTTCAGGGCTATAGACATATTTTGTGTATTAAATAGCACAGTCAGCCTCTTTTCAATAAAGGGGATCTTGCAAGAAATGTATATCACGTCTTTTACAATAACAACAATAGAAGTCAGTGGGCAGTGAATGCACCCGTGCAATATAGCTGCATACATGTGGCCTATATGTCCATCATACAGTATGTCAGAAGATTTTTCCAATTTACATGCCGACAGTCTTAGGCCTCATGCATATGACTGTATTTTTGGTCCATTCCATTTATTTCTATGGGACCTAAAAAAAAAAACAGACAGCACAAGGATCTCATCCATGTTCTGTCTGCATCCGTTATATAGAACCTGTACTATTCATGTCCGTATTGTGGACAAGAATAGTCTTTTTGTATTTTTACAGTGGGTCCCAGGAAAATTGGGGGATGCACACAGACCCCATCCGTATTTTGCGGATCCATGGACCGCAAATTATATATGGTCATGTGCAAGAGGACCTACCTTAATTCTTCTTCTTTTATGAAATCTCTAATGCCTATGCAAACAATACTATATCACTGTCATGTAAAAACTAAAAAAGATAAAAATAGTAAAGATGCACACAGGTAATAGAACCGTCTAGTACAGGGGTGCACAACCTTTTCTGGTTGGGGGCCACATTGTCAGCCTGAATCAATTCCAAGGGCCGAAAATAAAACTTAAAGGGGTATTACCAACTGAAATACTATATTTATGGCATATTGAACATACAGTATATTTAAATGTCTAGTTACACTTCTAGTGGGAAAATACATGAAGGATACATGTGAGCAGCCTCAAGACAAAGACCTACATGTCTGTTACCAGATAGTTGGGGTCTGCACAGAATGGTATAGAGGGCTGTATGTGGCCCCTGGGCCACAGGTTGTGCACCCCTGGTCTAGTATAATATATGTAATTTTCTATTCTTATTTTCTCTATGATCCGTTGTGAAGACGTGGGAATCCACTACGACTCTCTCGTGAAAGATACCGAAAGCTGCACCTCATGTGGCAACAGCACTGCATCATTGAGGAAATTGCACGTAACTTGGAAATAAGCCAGACATTTTTTGGCTTCAATTGGAGTCTCCTTTAAATGTCTGTTTAGGTGCAATTGGTAAGAAGTACATGTATTACGTTTAACTTAAATAATGATTAAACCTAACATATTAGACACATATGGAGTCATTTATTAAGACCAGCGTTTTAGCCGCCGGTCTTAATAACCCTGCGCTGGTGCTTGATGCGCCGGTCTCTACATAACTTAGGCGCATTGACATGTCTAGTTTTGCACTGACTTTTGGATCTAAGCCAAACCCCTTGGATGATGAGTAGAAGTCCTATAGAGTAATTCAGGACATGGGCGTAGCTATAGGGGGTGCAGAGGTAGCAGTCGCTACCGGGCCCAGGAGCCTGAGGGGGCCCAAAGACCCTTATGCCGCATAAGAAGACACACAAGGCACTGAGGGAAGGGAGGCCCAAGCTGAACTCTTGAACCAGGGCCCATGAGCCATTAGCTACGCCCCTGATTCAGGACATAATGTTTGTTAAATTTAGAGCGTTACCATGATGAATTGCATTCTGTACATAGATCACAGTGACAGGTAAAGGAGTTTCCAACATCTTCATTGTAAAAAATTTTTTTATTTGGGATAAGGATAAAGGGGGTCATTTACTACCCAGAAATACGCCTGTATTAGGCGTATTTCTAGCGGAGATTTCTGCACAAAGGTCTTTTGCAGATCTAAAAAAGGCGTGGCAGGGAATTCATAATTTTACACCTGTTTTAGACGTAGAAAATGGTCTAAATGTAAGCCAGCAAGGGAGCTGGCTTACGTTTAGACTGGTGCAGGATACGCCAAAGTTACGTAGAGGCCTTCACCTATGCATAACAATCAGCAGATCCCCTGCCAGCTATAGGGGGTTACTTTTAGACCCCAGTCTTAATTAATGAACCCCAAAATGCAGGCACATACAAACCTTTCAAATTCCCTGTTTTTTCTGTGCCTTTATTCCATCGTCCCTCATGGACTTTCCTGCATTAGTGATGTGTTGTACCCACCATGTGACCATGACAGCCAGTCAGTGACGTACCACCCATATTCAGGTCTGCTTCAGGTGAGTTTCTTTCACCCTTATGATGTGAAGGCGTCCAGTGTATAAGACCAGGTACAGGTCGCCTTCATACCAAAGGTCTCTGCCCATGAGGACCTCCACAAAGACTATAAGCCTGCACCCTACCTCTTTTTTCATGCCTGATGAATTAATTGGAATTGTTGCATACTATACTATATTTAACATTCAAGCTGTGATTATTTAACTACAAAATGAACTCTTTTGAAGCGGATCTGAAGGGATTGCGGTTCTGTTTCTTATCATTAATGTTCTATGTGAATGGTGAAGTGGTCAGCCATGCTAGAATATACAGCACATCCACATTCATCATCACTGTCTGGTCACTGTTTGTGACGTCAGTGATTGGCTGTCACGGGTGAAGTAAAACACATATTTACTCTGACTAACTAAACAAGGGACACCAAGGAACCCTCGGCACAGCATTTTAAAGGCGAGTCCATGCCTGTTTTTGTACAAAGTTTTGAATCCACCCTTTAAAAGGGTTTTCTCATCAGAGACGACCCTTGTCAGAAATTCAGATGAAAACCCATCCATTTAATAAATGGATGGCCTGAGTCCACCAAAGCAAGAGCCCCTCCTTCGTAGAAGCTCTTCTACCTGACTCGTAGGCCTCATGCACTCGACCATATTTTCGGTGCGCATCCGATCTGCATTTTTTTGCGGATCGGATGCAGACCCATACATTTTAATGCGGGCAGCACACTGTTTTGCGTACAAGGATAGATCATTTCTACAGGAGCTAAAAAAGAAATGGCAGGATTCACTCGGCTGGGATCCATGTTGTGCGGATCTAAGATTTGCAGACCGCAAAAAGGATACGGTCATGTGCATAAGGCCTTAGGATGAGGTTCTGAGAATGGTTCTCCCTCTATATCCATATACCCTATGTGTAATAGGAGCTGGGTTGTTCCATTAAGTGTGCAAGGAAATCTAAATAGCCAGATATAAGGAATATATACTGTGTAAAACTGACTAGAATTGGATTATGTGATGTGAAAAATACCAATACCATTAAATCATTTTCAACCACAATAGATAGGGTTCTTGGGTGTGTGTACTTCCCTATGTTGTGGTATTTAAATCCTGATATCGTAACATGTCTCTTTCTTTTATAGGGACAAGCTTTAATGATCCCCCTTCACATCCCAATGACTGCAATGTATGCAAATATATTTTTTTACTTGGATAATGACAAAAATATAAGAGGATTCCCCACACCAACGGAAAGAGAAGTCGAGACATGCTGCATTATTAAACCGTGTTTTATATGTTTATGTCAGTTCTCATTTTATTAGTCCAGCGTTGCCAACTATACCTGGTTTGATAATGCAATTAATGGTTATTTTTTCATTTGTTTTTATTAAAAAAAAAAAAGGAATAAAGCTTTTGTTTGAAAACATATGCAATTTGCATTACTTCACAGTGAAGAAAACCTAAATGTTCTTCTAAGGTTCACATCGGAGGTAAATATAAAGGACTTAAATGCTTTATAATAATAATAAAGAGCCTTTAGATTGTTTATCCTGTTAGTTTCACATACGTCCGTAACCGCATATATATCCAGGCAACCGAGAGAGACATAGTGGGAGAGATTTATAAAAGCAAATGAAATCTGTTAAAGTCGGGCCTATAGACAGAGAATGGTCCCACTGGGTCACAGTTAGAATTGGTTCAAATGGGTTGTGCAGTGCTACAATATTGATCATCTATCCGCAGGTTGGGTCATCAATATCAGACTTCTGGCACCCCTACCGATCAGCTGTTTGAAGAGGTATCGGTGCTCATGCGGGTGCTGCTTCCCTTTCAAAATGACCTGCTCATCGTAGAGGCAGCACAGTGTAATTTCAACTGCTCGTCCCATTCAAGTGAATGGGATAAGCAACTGTACTTACACTGCGGCACTGCTGCAAAGGAGACGATGAGCAGGTGATTTTGAAGAGGAAGCAGTACCCGCATGAGCACCACTACCTCTTCATACAGCTGATCGGCAGGGAGTCGAAGGCATGTTTTGATCTCCACCTTAAAGGGGTTGTCCGGGATTCCCATAAAGAAATAAAAATGCCCCAAATCAGTCTTAAAATTTTGACAGCGATCGTTGCAGCTCTGTGCAGCAGTCACTAGCTCCTCTCTCCCCTGCCCAGCATCTACAGAGCTGGGGAATGGTAGTGCCAGGCTGGGCAGGAGAGAGAGGCACGGACAATACACAATGCTGAGGAGGGGCATGGCTAGAAGATGTGCAAGCTGAAGGCTATGAGGAGAGGGAAGTGTACACAGCAGCAGCACCGCCCTGCCTTGCTGAGGTCACGTCTACAGGGCTGTGCTGCACAGGAGGGAGAGGTAGCATAGGACTGTAGACGTGACGTCAGCAAGGAAAACAACAAGGTCACATAACTGCTTAGTAAAGAGGCTAAAGGGAGCAGAAAGGATAATAAAGTTATATTAGAGATTTGCTGCTCTGGCCAAGGCAAGTTTAAAGGGGAATAAAAGTCTAATCCCGGAAAACTCCTTTAAAATGGGGTAGGGACTTTGCAAAGGCTTGCTTTACATTTCCCTTCCACTATTTTTTTTTTTTATCTTGTTCTTCCTATGTTGATGGAATATAGCACAATCGTTTGACTGTCAGCAGTGGTCCTAAGGCTAAATTTGCTCATATTTTGTAGTTGCTAGACCTCAAAAAATAAGTTCGACTTGGTTGAACTCTCAGCGCAGAAAATGATAAAATGCATTTAAACAAATGTATTGTTGTCTTCCACCTGTGCCCTGTGTATAAAGACTGCATGCATGTTCTGTCTTATGCTAAAACCACATGCTGCATTGTCACAAGTCATATTATTTTTATTTTTTTAAGTTTTATTTTTTTAGGACTAAGATATTTCATCAATTTCAGATTGGTGGGGTCCGACACCTAACATCCCCACCGATCAGCTGTTAGCGGCAGCCGCTGTTCCAGGAAGTAAACAATGCCGGAACATCACAGCTCCATGCACTGTGTAGTGGCCATTCTCAGGTACTGCAGCTGGGCTCCCATTCAGATGAATGGTGGGGTGCCAGGAACTGGACCCCCACCAATCAGACCAAGATCATCAATATCTTAGTCCCGGAAAACCACTTTAACCCAAATCATTTTTATGTACTTTGGGTAGAACTCCACTAGGTGGGATTTAAAGGGGTTGTCTGGGACGGAAATATTGATGACTTATCCTCAGGATCAATATTTGTGGGGGCCCAACTCCTGGCACTCCAGCCAATCAGCTGATAGAAGGGGCTGCAGTACTAATGAGTGTGTTGCGGCCTCTTCTTAGTCTCGTGATGTCACGTCAATCAGTCACATGGGCTTTCTGCAGCTCAGTCCCATGCAAGTGAATGGAACTGAGCTATAATACCAAGTACAGCTGCTGTATATAATGGATGGTGCTGTGATTGGTATAGTCGAAGGTGATACAATGCTCGTCCAAGCACCGTGACCCCCGTCAAATGTCTTGTGGGGTCATCAATGATTCATTCCTGGACAACCCCTTTAAACATACAATAAAAACATAGAAGAACAGTTTTGTTCATATGTCACTTAAATCTGTTGTATGTAGGGATGCATCACTGCATGGATAGGCAGCTTTGCAATTTTGGAGCATGGGAAAATGTACCATCCCCTGAGAGTGTTGTAATGGCAGCCATATTTGTTTACCCTGTGTTAGTCCGGCGGTCTGTGCCAGCGCTGCCGCCATGCGCCGTGTTGACAAGCGTGGGCAGCAGGTAGCTTAACTATGGTATCTGTGTTCCATGCCAGAGTTTCAATCCTGCTGGAGACCTGTACTGGTGTTTGCGCTTGTATGGGTGTGTCTCTCTTAACCTATGAAGCAGCACGTACACGCCCTTTGTCTCACCAGCCTATGGCTGGATTGCAGGAGGTATTTAAAGGCGCTTCCTAACACAGGACGATGCCTGAGCAACCTCATGGTCTCTAGCTTCAAGTGCAAAGGTGTTTCTCTTGTCTGCTTCACTGTGTACTGGACTCTGCTTATTGAAGTCCTGGACTTTGCCTGTTTGCGCCTGCCTCTGACCTCGGATCTCGTTTATGGACTTTGCCTGTTTGCGCCTGCCTCTGACCTCGGATCTCGTTTATGGACTTTGCCTGTTTGCGCCTGCCTCTGACCTCGGATCTCGTTTATGGACTTTTCCTGTTTGCGCCTGCCTCTGACCTCGGGCCTCGTTTATGGACTTTGCCTGTTTGCGCCTGCCTCTGACCTCGGATCTCGTTTATGGACTTTGCCTGTTTGCGCCTGCCTCTGACCTCGGGCCTCGTTTATGGACTTTGCCTGTTAGCGCCTTCCTCTGACCTCGGATCTCGTTTATGGACTTTTCCTGTTTGCGCCTGCCTCTGACCTCGGGCCTCGTTTATGGACTTTGCCTGTTTGCGCCTTCCTCTGACCTCGGATCTCGTTTATGGACTTTGCCTGTTTGCGCTTGCCTCTGACTTCAGATCTCGTTTATGGACTTTGCCTGTTTGCCGCCTGCCTCTGACCTCGGATCTCGTTTATGGACTTTGCCTGTTTGCGTCTGCCTCTGACCTCGGATCTCGTTTATAGACTTTGTTTGTTTGCTGCCTGCCTCTGACCTCGGATCTCGTTTATGGACTTTGCCTGTTTGCCGCCTGCCTCTGACCTCGGATCTCGTTTATGGACTTTGTCTGTTTGCGCCTGCCTCTGACCTCGGATCTTGTTTATGGACTTTGCCTGTTGGCGCCTGCCTCTGACCTCGGATCTCGTTTATGGACTTTGCCTGTTTGCCGTCTGCCTCTGACCTCGGATCTCGTTTATGGACTTTGTTTGCTGCATGCCTCTGACCTTGGACTTCGCTTAGTGATCTTTCTTGATCGCTGCCTGTCCAGACCCGGATCCTCCTGGCCACGCCTGTCCCCTCGGTGCTTGCACCAGGTACTCTGACCGCCTGGTCAGCTGCCACTGACTCGGATATTGCTCTGGAGTAGCCCCTGGCAACTACCCTAACGGCTCAAGTCTATCCTCACCATCAGAGGCTCTAGTGAAGACCAGGTAGTTGCTTAGTCACGCCCCTCCAGAGTTATAGCCAGTCAGTGGCGCAGTGGGTTCACACCCGCTTGCATAACACCCTGAAATCGACATAACATAACAGCTGAAAAGAACTCATAGGGAACGCACACACATATATATACACATATATATAATTTTTATTTTATTTTTTTAGGGTTGAATCCTGTATCTTGTTGATCTGCTTCTAATAAATGGCTCTTAGATACCATAAAATAAAAGGTTTCGTGAATTAATGCTGTGTCTCCATAATTTTTCCTTTTATCATTTTCAAGATCAGCAAAAGGCAGTGTGGGCCGGAATGCTGTATAAACAATTGAGCTGGCGGTAATGAAGGCTGCAGTCATGTGACTTATCATGTGACAGGCATGTCCATAGCTTCTTCCCATGTGCGCACATATAGAATAGGTCAGAAGTGCTGCTATATCTACTGTGTGCTTGTGCACAAGCAGGGGAAACAATGAAAGCTGCTGCCAGTGTATACATGCACCCCTGTCCTAGAAAGGCCTTTTGCAGATCCAGAAGTGGTGTCCACCGATCTCCATACAACCTGGAGAGGTACATAGCTCTCTCCAGTCATCAATATGGGATTTACAAAAGTTGCCCAGACTCCCATTGAAGTGAATGGAGGGAGCCATGCCCATGTGTGGCCACCTCTCCAGTCATAACTTTTTTTTTTTTACAACATCTGAAAGACATTTATTAGAAACTGGAAAAATTCTTTATGTAGCGCTCAGCAGCTGTTACCCCATTTTGGTCCATACAATTACCCATCCTACTTGCCTGCCAAGCAGCCAGCCAACTCTCGTATCAGAACGACATTACCCATGCTGTAAAATGTAAAGCTGTTTATTGGTATCTATTATAATAATGTAATATGTACCTGCATTATAAATGCTTTTCCACCTGTAGTCTGCAGCCGCATATTCTGAAGGCATAGGGGTGGGCAACCTGCGGCACTCCAGCTGTTGTGAAACTACAATTCCCAGCATGCTCCATTTATTTCTATGAGAGTTCTGTGAAGAGCAGAGCAAGTTTGCATGCTGGGAGTTGTGGTTTCACAACAGCTGGAGTGCCGCAGTTTGCCCACCCCTGGCATAATGGTTTTTTGTTTTTTTTTGTTATTATTATTTATTCTATTGTAGCTTTGTATCATTGTTTGACTTAAATTTTTGAATTTTCTTTTATTTAAAGAATTACCGGTAGTTATTATTATACTAATGAGTCCACCCCTTGATAACTAAAATATGAAAATAAAATGTTTAGGCTTCTGGTTGGCATTGCATACTCATACTATATCCTAAATCAGGGATGCGCAGCCTGCGGCCCTCCAGCTGTTTCAAAACTACAACTCCCAGCATGCCTTTATATCTGTAGTCTGTCTGGGCATGCTGGGAGTTTTAGTTTTGCAACAGCTGGAGGGCCTCAGGATGGGCATCCCTGTCCTATATCTATGAATCAGCTTTCATTGTCCCAACTCATGTTTTCTTTACTTTTATGGGTTCCGCTCATTATTCTATGTTAATTTCCTGAATTAGACATTTACTTCCGTGTCGTGTCACTCTTTATGTTTAAAGGAAATAAAAATGTAAGAACTTCTTGCTATAAAATAAAAAATGTAAGATAATATTTCTGTTGTTACATCTTTAACACGAGTGCGCTAGGTATTAGGACTTTTCAACAAGCCAAGTGCAATATGTGAACTCCACATAAACATGGCAGCCATTTTACCCAATATACCAATGTTGATTTATTCATTGAAAAGTTCAAAAACCAATAGCATGAAAGAAAATAGTAGGAACAGTATACACATCACAGTATTAATAATATACTTGGTAATAATTTACATGCTGTCATTTAGCTACAGTTACATAGTTTTGTGTTGTGCGTTTGTTTGGCCAGAAAATAGCCTAAAAAAAATAAGCTAACTGTCAGGTGTCTTGTAGCAGGTTTTTTAGGCTTTTTTAACCCCTACTGTGTGTCTTACTGCCTGGCATTTTTGCATGCCTTGCTTTTTTAAATAGGAAATTATGTACCCCCATCCCGTAATGTCACTTCCTCATTAGAGCAGTATGGGGAAAGTGCCATAAAAAATGCCACACACTGTTTATGGGACTCAAATGTCAAACAATGAGGGAGAAAAATTCCAGACCAAGAGCTTCTCCAATTAAAATAAAATGCCATTGACGCAAAAAAAATAAAAAACGCAACTCAAGGGTTAAAAAATTGCAATAAAACCTTGTTTGTGCTGCGTTTAATAACTTAAAATGTAATGTGAAAAAAGCCAGCCTATAGGTGTTGTCCAACCATCAAAAAAGGGTACTCGCCCTACTGATCCCCTGCCACTCCTGTTCCATCAGTTCACTGTCTGCTGTCAGTTTCTGCTTTTTCGGTCCCTCTTGAGTTGACTACCCAGCCAATCACTGTCTGAAATGATTTACCACTGCAGCCAGTGATTGCAATAGTTGTTTTTTTTTTTTTTGGTTTTTTGTTTTTAGCTTTAAAAGGGTTAGCCCATCTCGCACTTTGTTGGTATGTCGCTAAGATTTGCTACCAATATCCGATAGGTGTGGGTCCCATCTCTGGGACCCGCATCTACTCTGTAAAATGGGGCCCCCAAAGTGAATGAGAGCACACCACACGAGCAGCCACTCTCCATTCACTTCTATGGGAGTGCCGAAAATAGCTGAGTGCTGGCTACGCTCTCCATTCCCTTCTATGGGAGTTCTGGAAATGGCAAGGTTTGATCGCTCGGCTCTTTCAAAACTCCCATAGAAGTGAAAAAGAGCACACGTGCATGCACGGAGCGCTCTCCTTCACTTTGGTGTACCTGTTCTAGAGATAGATGTGGGTCCCAGAGGTGGGACAAAAACTACATAAAAAATTGCTTTTTTTTTTCACTTCATTTTCAAGATCTGCTTTTTTTTTTACGGTAACATGATGTGTGCAAGTAACGACCACTGATGTCCTCAGAGCTAACAAGGTGGGGTTAGAAAGAAGCAGAGGATGGAGAGTAATTACTGAATTCAGGATAAGATTACATACTGAGGGGGTCATTTACTGTCAGATATATGCCATTTCTGGCGTATATCTGGCACACACTGCAGCGGAAAGGCTATTTGCACCGCAATCTGCGACTTTTCCTCTCTCACGCCAGGTC
The DNA here is from genome assembly GCA_033119425.1 of Bufotes viridis. Classification (NCBI taxonomy): domain Eukaryota; kingdom Metazoa; phylum Chordata; class Amphibia; order Anura; family Bufonidae; genus Bufotes; species Bufotes viridis. The sequence continues at coordinate 27,167,249 of CM065599.1, forward strand.
TAAAAAAGGGGATGAGCCGGTAGGCCCATCTCATTCATCATTTTCTACTTCTATTTTAGGCATAGAAAATGGTCTAAATTTCGGTGGATCCACCACTAGCGCAGGGGGTTATTAAGACCAGGATCTAAAACGCCGGTCTTAATAAATGCCCCCCTGAGTTTCTTTATAAGGGTCATCTGCTATAGCAACCTTGTGCACATAGGTCATAGTAGCTGTATACATAAAATTATCTGATTCTTTTTTTTTTTTTTTCATCAAATCATTTTTATTGATGTTCCTGGTTTTGTACATAAACAAGAAATTTAAAAAAAAGAGACAGTAGCACAGTTTCATCTGTAAAGATCAATATATACCCAGTTGGGTACAGCAATTGTCAAAGACAGAACTTATACAAAAAGCTGACCCAAACCTCCCTCCCCTGAACCGCACCATACCACACCCATACCATCTCCCTTACTTTTCCGACCTGCAATAATATACAGCCTGCCACAGTTAAGTCCCGCAATCCAACAAAGCTAGCTATCACCATCTTATCTTTACCTACTAGTACTCCTCCCTATTTGATAGGAAAGAAGGCGTCTGGGTGGCAGTCCCGGAACCATCAACCACGGTCCCCATAGGGAGTCAAACTTTTTAATAGTGCCTCTTTTATAGTATACTCCTCTCTAGCCCTATTATCACATTCATACGTGCTATGAACTCCTCTTGGGTTGGTACGGTGTTACTAATCCAATATTTGGCTATTAATTTCCTAGCCTGATATAGTATTCCCTCTGAGGAATCATCTTATAGTAGGCCCAGTATACATATTAACGGTTCAGCCGAGAGTCTTATTTTATATACCTCAAAAATAACATCCAGAACTGCACTCCAGAAAGTGCCCAGGACAGTACATTCCCAAAACATATGCATTATATGCGCCTCAGGCAGTTAGATGTGTTACATATACCAACCTATGAAGGAACATGGGCGTCTTATGGACTCCATGTAGTCAAATATAGTTGTGTTAGTCTGTGCGTCTCACGCCATGATAACGAGGGGCTCACAGATAGCACCTCCGACCACTGTGAATCAGTTAAGGGACCCAGATCTCGAGAGCACTTCTCCCGTACTGATAATGGAAAACGTTCCTGGTGAAATGACAGCAGTAGTTTTTAAAAAACAGAGATCACCCCTTTAGTTTCTCCCCCTCTTCTAATTTGCTCTGCCAACCTAGAAGTATGTATGGAAATGATCTGATTATTATCATGTCTCATTGAAAAAGTTTTAAATTTTTATTTTTTTTTCGATGCATTTGAGGCAAGAAAAAACTGTTGCAAAGCAGTACATACAGTATCCTTCAAGGAAATGTATGTGTATTATTACTGCTGTGCATCTCGTAGAACTTGAAATAAATTGAATATAGAAAGATGTCTGATTGGAAAGAGCATGTATGAATATTCACCTTTCAATACAGTTTTCTTTTTATCTAAATAGGCTCAAAATTTTGTGCAAATTCTTTTCTTAATGTATCTTTATAACAACCAGAGCTCTAAATCTCCTGCATAGATACAGATTTAAAGGAAATCATTCTTCTGACGACCTCTATCATCTGCTAGCTTTGGAGCTTACTGTATAGTGTCATTTATTGAACACATCAATACTCCAGTATGCTGTGCTGAAGCTGGTCTTAAGCAGACCTCCAAGTTCTCCCCTGATGCTCCAATTCAAGGTACCCCAAGTGGTTAATATCCACGCGTGGAGAGGCTGTAAACTCATATACTTCATGGACTTTGTCTACAGTATGTAGGGTATTTGGAGCTTTGTGTGAGTGACGCAAAGCTCTGACTACTAATCAGCACAGATCTTTAGATCTCTAAGTTGAGAATGTCTCCATGTTGTAATATTAACCATGCAATGCCATCTCTTCCCTTAATTCTGATTGCATTAAGTAGGAATGACCATCTAGCTAAGTCTTCCTCGTGAGCCTGTCTATTTCTGTCACATAGCAGATGTTAATCCCTGACAATGTGCTTTCCTAATAGCCTTCTTGTCTTTGAAATCATCTCTGAAAATAAGGCCTTGTTCACACAAGAGTTTCTCTATACTTTTACTTAAAGGGCATCTGTCGGCAGATCTGTACCTATGACACTGGCTGACCTGTTACATGTGTGTTTGGCAGGTGAAGACATCTGTGTTGGTCCCATGTTCATATGTGCCTGCATTGTGGAGAAAAATGAAGTTTTAATATATGCAAATGAGCCTCTAGGAGCAACAGGGGTGTTGCTGTTACTCTTAGGCCTCTTTCACACGAGCGTGTCCGGATTAGGTCCGGATGCGTTGCGGATGCGTTCAGGGAAAACTGTGCGATTTCACAGGCAAAGCCATTCAGTTTTGCCTGCGATTGCGTTCAGTTGTTCAGTTTTTCCGCAGCGGATGCAATGCGTTTTGATGCGTTTTTCACGCGTGATAAAAAACTGAAGGTTTACAAACAACATCTCCTAGCAACCATCAGTGAAAAACGCAACGCACCCGCACCTGCTTGCGGATGCAATGCGTTTTTCACGCAGCCCCATTCACTTCTATGGGGCTAGGGCTGCATGAAAAACGCAGAATATAGAACATGCTGCGATTTTCACGCAACGCACAAGTGATGCGTGAAAAAAAACGCTCATGTACACAGACCCATTGAAATGAATGGGTCAGGATTCAGTGCGGGTGCTATGCGTTCACATCACGCATTGCACCCGCGCGGAAAACTCGCCCGTGTGAAAGGGGCCTTAGAGGTTCAGCTCTGCCTACAACTGCTGCACCTTCTCCACTTTGATTGACAGGGCCAGGCAGTAAAAACATCATCATGCCTGGTCCTGTCAATCAGAGTGGAGAGGGCGCAGCAGTTGCAGAGAGAGCAGAGCCTCTATGTGTAACGGTAACACCCTCATTGCTCCTAGAGGCTAATTCGCATTAATTATAATTTTTCTCAGCAATGCGGGACCAATATGAGCATGGGACCAACACAGATGACATTCTGGGTTTGCAACAAATTTTAGTTGCTAAATGATGACCAGATCTGACAATTGCTATTACTCTACTAGTCAATGTGTTGCACTTAGTAAATACTTGTATTCCCCATAAAGTGACAATTCTGGAGCATCTATTCTTAGAACGCTGTGTTTTACCCTTTATCTGTTATTCTTCCTGGAAATATTTTACAGTGACATGAGTACAGGTTTCTGATTCCTAGAATATAGCAAGCTGCCCTTTTAAAATAACTCATATTAACCAACACATTCATTTAAAAAAAAGTAACTCCAATACTCCATTTAAAGGAGTTGTGACAAGTTTACAAGTTATCCACAGGATACCGGATAACAAACCAATCGCTGGGGGTCCGACTGCTGGGAACCCCACCCATTCTGAGAATGGGTTTCCCGTTCCCCTAATCTGATGAAGCAGAAGGTTGGACATGCACGCTGCCGCTCCATTCATTCTTTATGAAACTGTCGAAAATAGCTGAGTACAGGACTGTTTTTTTTCCAGCGGTCCCACAGAGAATGAATGGAACGGAGAGGCACATACTTAACCTGTTGCTCCATCTGATTGGGGGAACTGGACCCCCATTCTCAGAATCAGTGGAGATCCCAGCTGTCGGACCTCCAGCGATCATTTAGGTATCCTCTATCCTGTTGATAACGTGCAAACTTGTCTCAACTCCTTAAATAAGTGCCTGTTATTACTTGATATTTACTGAATAAATGGACATATTCGCCCAAAGAATTCACCAAATATGCAGCATCCAGGAGTCTTGAAAAGCTGCACGATGACAGGTCATATATTCTAGACATTTCTTTACTTCAGGTTGAAATGCGCCTTATTTATTTTATATAACTTTGTATCTTTTAATTAAATGTTCAATTTGCATTTTCATCTAGTTATGTAAAGAGTCCATTAAACACCAAAATGACCAAAAATAGTCATAAGTATTAAAAAATATATATATAAAAAAAAAGACCTGTCACCACTCCTGATGCAAATACTGTTATTCCTTATAGAATAACAGTTCTGGAGCATCTTCTCAGAAAATTCTGCATTGTGTTGTTCTTCTGTTATTCCTCCTGAATGTTTATGAATACATTGACAAATGGGCCTCATCATTCTTCTTGTCAATGAGATGTCTCCATCCAAAGTCTGATACTGTCAGCATAGTTTAGATAGTGTCGAACTATGTACGGACACACCTCCAACTGGTAACACCCAATTGTCAGTGTACTCACACATTTCTAGAAAGAATAACAGATTAAAAACCCAACCCATAGAGCAAAGAAAAGATATTCTTAAAGTATTTACTAAAATAGACATGTCAGAAGTGCAGACATGTCATATTTGGGTAGATACAGCTTTACGGATTGAGGACAGATGGCCGTGAGTTACAGTAGAAAAGCAAGATCCGTGATAATCAGCGGATCACCAGGCAAGCTTCTATTTACAATGGTACTGTCTTTTTGAGACAACCCCTTTAATGTAAGGAGAGGGGTTGGCACACGTATTACTGTCTAATTTTTATAATAAAAATATATTAATATTTTATAATATTTAATTTTATCTACAGTACTTCAATCAAACTTGAAAGTAAAAATTGTGAAATGGTGAGAGAAGGCTAGATTTGTCCCTAGGCACAACCGATCAACAATCAATGATAACTTTTCAACTATCGTTGCTTATAGACATCAAAAAAGTTAAAAGAAGAAAGTAACGTAATTGGTAAAATGTATTAATGTATTGAAAGTGCAGAAACAACTTTTATAACCACCTTTTTATCAACATATAAAATAAATTCTATCATCTTTTTGTACAGCCCTTTGACCGCTATTATTGTAGTTAACTTTTTTAAAGACTTTTTCATCTTCTGTCCTTTATTTGTCCTTGGTATGGTAGTGATAATTCAATTTAAAAATCCATAAAAATATAACCATCAAAGTTACTTCCCAAGTACTTTATATTTTCTTTAGCCAAAACCAGTATTGTGGTCAGCTGTCTGTTGGAATGGAGCTTGGTGGAACGTTATCTGGTCCATAATCTGCTGTTGGGATGTCCATATTTGGGTCAGATTTTCCCGAAACGGTGGAAATCTGGTTGATTTTGCCAAGATTCTTGATAATTGTGAAATTATGTTTAGCAGTTTCCCTGCAGCTGTTTTCTAGTAACCATCCATCAGATTCCGACTCTGGGTCTCCCAATATCAAGACGTTCTGCATTGCAGTTTGAAGGTAACGTACACCAGTGAGCACTGAGAGCTGAGCAAGAAAGAGGAGAGGGTGATAAGTTAGGATGATAGTGCTATAAGTTAATACTACCTTTTTCTAAGCTGGCCTTAAAGGGGTTATGCTATGATTGATGTAAAAAAATAAAAATCAGACATTATATAGTACATAAAAATCTTTTTCTAACAAAGCTAGAACCAGCCCTGTACCTCACGTGGATTCATAGATCTCCTCATTCAATGCTCCAATTGTTCTGCTAGATTTATTTCAAGCTGGCAGCTCAGGGGTGCTTCCTTTCATCTGTAGCTCGTTCGCTGTAACTGAAACAGCTTCTAACAGTAGATACAGCACCTGACAGTTGAAGATTTAAACTGAGCATGTGCGACCAGCTCATTGAGGTGGACGGTGACATGAGAAAAAGAGCAAACTGCAGGTGGCGCTATACAGATACATTGACTTACTAAGTTTTTAATTATACACAAGTACAAAAGTATTCAGACCCAGGTGCTGGTTTGAAAAATGTAGAATATCTTTCATGGGACAACCCCTTTAAGGTGCCCCTACATCTTCAATAGTTGTCCCAACAGCTATTCTTCCAGACTACCCGATAGACGTGCCCACTCGTACAAGCAACAAAAGGAATTTCTTTCCTTTGACATTATCTGTTGGGGGACAGTTGGGAGGCACCCATACACATAAGATGGGCGGTCAGTCCTGCCAAAATCAGTGGGTTGAGCCGGCATTACTCTTATATGTATTTGCAACTTTAGATGTAATGAAAAACTCTCAGATAATGTTCTTACAGATGTGAATATAACTGTAAGGCATTTTTCCTTTTTTATTGGAAATGTATACATGTGTATATAATGTAAAATTGTATTGTGTTAAATGTGATGGCACATAGACTATACTGGTCATTGAGAGTAAGTAGATGCCATAATATGGAGAGATTTTGGTTGGGAAAACTCTTTAATATAATAGGTAAAATTAGCATTCTGGAACAATTGACAGCCTCCAGTTACATCTAAATTATTATTAAAAGTGCAGAAGCTCAAGTTACAAAGCTGCCATGGAGCTGTGGTAGGTAAGGCTTTTTTCACATTATATATACTGTATGTGGCCTCCATCTTACATATACACCACAATACAGTATGTACATTACAGAAGCACTCCCACAAAAAGTTTTATTCTCTGACCTGTTAGAAAGGTACATGATGTAAACTGTAGTGAAGGTCATTTTCTTACCGGCGACTGTATTTGTGAGTTATAACCTCCCTTCTGATCCTCAGCTGTGTCGTGTGACCAGCACTCTGCATCTCCAAATAACAGCATCCTATGTATGGACAGGAAGCCAGTTTCTGTATCTATTCCTATAGGAGCCTCCGTATCAGTCTCATAAACTAATAGAGGAGTAACTGACTTCCTGTCCTGTGTCAGTTGGAGATCAGAGTGTTGGTCACATGACATAGCTGAGGCTCAGAAGGGAGGTTGTAACTCAGAAATACAGTCCCTAGTAAGAAAATTACCTTCACTACAGTTTACATCATGTACATTTCTAACAGGCTTCTGTCTAGATATAATGTCTGTATGGAAATTGGTCGACAGATATGCCAAGTGCATATTGTGGCTCGACTATGTGGACCCCTTTTAAATGTTTTCATATAACAAAAGGTGTTTGTGTCATCACTATAAGATATAGACATAAATTAGGTAAGTATTGGTGCTATATTTCTTCTGCATGAAGCATCAATGGTCTAGTCCTTGCTGCAGTGTCTTTCTACAGCCACGAGGAGAAAGCAGAGCAAGAACCAGTCCATTGGTGCTACATTTAGAAACAAAAATGCAGTACATTTTTTTATATTATTGAAAATGGGATGCATACTCTAAGAAATATCATCTTTCCAATTATATTGTAGTGCTTTTTCTGCCTTGCATTACCTCAAAGAGCCAGACCAAAAGCACAGTGAGACCAATCGAGTGCATGAGGTTGTCATAATACTCCAGGAGAGCCTGTCTGCAGCCCCGGATCCAGATGTTCAGCTCTTCTGAGAGATAGTCATAGTTATAGTGAGCTGAGTTGTTAGTAATCTGATATTGGATGCAGGGCCGGGGAGAGTTGGGGTTACAGCAGCTGAAGGGAACACCATCCAGTAAATATTTTCCATCCACGTTGCTTTTGAAACGGCTGCAAAAGACCAAAAATACCAGAAAACATTAGTGGTTGTCCTCACCTGGTGTTCACAGGAACAGGTCATCCAGGCACAGGTAAGCAGCAAGTAGTACTGCAACGAGGCTCTACTAGCCAGCCAATCAGTCCATTTACTGCAGCAATACAGGTGTTTTACCAATGAAATGCCCATTGTGATTGGCTGGATCTTCCAGGCAATCGCATATACTGCTGATCTGCTGGCCCAGGAAAGTCCATGGTATATTAAAAATATTGTAATCTGAGGCCCCTGTAACTGGAGCGCTAATCATCTATATTAGGTATGACGGTATGGACATCTAACAAGATCAGCTTATCTCTAAGGCCCCTTTCACACGAGTGAGTTTTCCGCGCGGGTGCAATGCGTGACGTGAATGCAGAGCACCCGCACTGAATCCTGACCCATTCATTTCAATAGGGCTGTGTACATGAGCGCTTTTTTTCATGCATCAGTTCCGCGTTACGTGAAAAACGCATGTTCTATATTCTGCGTTTTTCACGCAGCCCTGGCCCTATAGAAGTGAATGGAGCTTCAGTAAAAAACGCATAGAATCCGCAAGCAAGTGCGGATGCAATGCGTTTTTTACTGATGGTTGCGAAGAGATGTTGTTTGTAAATCTATCAGTTTTTTATCACGCGTGTGAAAAAAGCATCAAAACGTATTGCACCCGCGCGGAAAGAACTGAACACAATCGCAGATAAAACTGACTGAACTTGCTTGCAAAATGGTGCGAGTTTCACTGAACGCACCCTGAACGCAGACGGAGCCAATCCGTTACGCTCGTGTGAAAGAGGCCTAAGTGTGGAAGCCTTGTCTGGTGTGTAACTTTATAATACTGGTGTTACCCATTTGGAAGAAACTGGATTTACATCTCAAAGACAGTCAGTCGTGGTCCCGAAGGTATTGCAGTTGTATAGTATTGTGGTTTTATCATTTTATTGTACAGGTCAAAAATTATAAGGGTTCCATGTTTTAATTGCCTTGAAATGTGCTGACCATGTAAAGAAAGGGATATTGTAACATACATCAGTTCTAAGCAGTTTGCAAGAGAAGATTGTATTTGTAAGATGATTGCTTAGGGTGCTTTCACACTTGCGTTCTGAGGATCCGGCAGGCACTTACGGCCCGCCGGATCTGTCAGAACGCAAGTCGCCTGAAAGCATTTGAAGACTAATCAGGATCCTAATCAGTCTTCGAAATGCTTTCAGGTTACCATGGCAGCCAGTACTCCACAGCAGTGTACTTAACTGTGCTGCGGCCGCTGGGTGCTCCTTCATGACGTCACAGGTCCCTGCAGCGCATAGATCAAAGCGCTGCCCGGACCTGTGGCGTCATGAAGGAGCGCCCGGGGGCTGCAGCGCAGTTAAGTACACTGCTGCGGAGTACTTACCATGGCAGCCAGGACTTCAGTAGAGTCTTGGCTGCCATGGTAACCGATCGGAGCCCCAGCTTACACTGGGGCCCCGATCGGAACTGCTGCTGCGCATGCACAGAGCTAAACGTCGGATCCGGCGATGCGCCGAAACTACGTTTAGCTTAGTTCCGGATTAATGCACTTCAATGGGCATTAATTCCGGATCCGGCGTTACGGCAAGTCTTCCGGATTTTTGGACGGAGACAAATCGGCAGCATGCTGCGGTTTTGTCAACGTCCAAAAAACGTTACAATACTGAATGGAAGACATCCTGATGCATCCTGAATGGATTACTCTCCATTCAGAATGCATGGGGATAATCCTGATCAGTTTCTTTCCGGTGTAGAGACCCGACGACAGATCTCTACGTAGTAAAAACGCAAGTGTGAAAGCACCCTTACACCTTCTGCAAGGACACACTACCTGGAAAAGATGCATGGACATATATTTTGGTCTCAAGTTCTTCTGCACTGCCGGAGGATGCGCTAAATTTAGGTAGAGGGGCAGGCCTCCACATAACTTTGGCGCTTCATCTGGCAGGTCGTGCAACAGCCTTAAAGGGGTTTTCCGAGACTTTATAACCAATGACCTATGCTGTGGATAGGTCATTAGTATCTGATCGGACCCTGCCAATCAGCTGTTTAAGAAGGCAACGGCGCTCATAGTAGCTCTTTGGCCTTCTCTCCGCTTTTTCTAGGCCAATGACGACACATTCATCGGTCACGTAGCCTAAGAGCAGCTCACCCCCGTAGAAGTGAATGGGGCTGAGTGCAATACTAAGCACAGATGCTTTACAGCAGGGATGCCCAACCTGCAGCCCTCCAGCTGTTGCAAAACTACAACTCCCAGCTTGCCTGGATATCCTACAGCTACTAGGGCATGCTGGGAGTTGTAGTTTTGCAATAGCTGGAGGGCTGCAGGTTGGGCATCCCTGCTATCCAGGATAGGTCATCAGTTATAAAATCTTGGAAAACCCTTTTAGTTGTATGCCAGCATTCTTGCTGACTTGGTTTTAATCCATTTTCCACGCCAAAACTCTGCGTGGAAAATGATAAATGACCTGGCCTTCCTGCTTCCATGCCACACCGTCTTTTCTCGGCACTTTGGAAAAAAGGCTTGTGACAAAATTTAGAACCTATTTATGCTACTTCTGTGGTGTAAATAGATTAGTAAATTTCCCCCTTCATGTATATATCCTGTCCTATGCCTGGACAATTTTCCATTGTAGTGTAAGGGCTCTTTTACATAGGCCAAGACTTGGGACAATTATTGGAAATGAACATTCATTCGAATGTCCGTTCCCAATAATTGGTGTAAAGATGACGCTAATAACCTGACAAATGAGCAAAGGCTGATTTGTTGGGTGATTGCATTTTCATGCAGCACCAAGTTACACCCTGTGTAATAAAGGAACGATCATTCATCCCCACACATCACAGATCATTGCTGCATGTAAATGCAGCTAACGAGCAGGCTGTGATTGGTAATGAATTGCCTCATTCTACCTCATTGCTTGCTCTGTTGTCCCGTGTAAAAGGGCCCTAAGCAAATACACTGTAAGAAACTAGTGGTTAGAGTGGCATGGATAAGAGAATGCACTCAGGAACCTCTCTAATAAGAAACAGAAAACCACTCCTGATCATGTGCCCTGCTTATTACAAATGAGCTCTGACAACTGTACTGTATCTAAAACAATCTGTGCCCATGTGTGATCATATCATGACCAGGGCAGATTTTTATATTTTGGAAGTAAACAGATTATTTCACTGAAAACCAGCAAGCAATAATCTATCTTGAAAATGGTGAGGACAATAATCTATGGTTTGCCATGCACCAAACATTTGTTTGGCATCCTCTATTTTTCCTGACTCCTCCATATATGCATGCTCAGGGAGAGTGCAATAAGTCACTGCTAGACAGTTCTGGCGGTGGCTAACCCCTCGTTAAAATACAAAATGCCCAATTCTTCTTTCCACCGACAAATGCTATCGAGCATTAGCGGCCATTCCTGTTGTATGTGTGTGTATGGATGCCTTAAAGGGGTTGTCCGCATTTTTCTTACTGATGATCCGGGGTGTTGCACCCCTGCTGATCAGATGCGGGTGACCTATTCAAAGGATAGACCACCAGTAAGAAAAAGGCAGACAAGCCCTTTAAGGGTTGAACGCTAAATTCCTAATGGGCAGAGATAGCTGTCAGTCACTGATAGCTGTACATGGGAAGGTGTTATCAGTGATTGATAACATTCTCTGTGTAATTGTGTATACAGAGATAGCCTGATAGCTATATACAAGGAGATGTTATGTGTAATTGATAGCATTCTATGTGTAAATGTGTATACAGAGATAGCTCTCAGTCACTGATACTTGTACATGGCGGAGGTGTTATCAGTGATAGTATTCTCTGTGTAAGTGTGTATACAGAGATAGCGGTCAGTCGCTGATAGCTGTACACAGAGGAGGTGTTATCAGTGATTGATAGCATTTTCTGTGTAAATGTTTATACAGAGATAGATGTCAGTCGCTGATAGCTGTACACTGATAGCTGTACACTGATAGCTGCTGATAGCTGTACACTGATAGCTGTACACAGGAAGTGATTGATAGCATTCTCTGTGTATTATACAGAGATAGATGTCAGTCACTGATAGTTGTACACGGAGGGGTGTTAACAGTGAATTGCATTCTCTGTGTAAGTGTGTATACAGAGATAGCTGTCATTCACTGAACACTGGACACGTGCCCCCCTCCCATCCTCCCAAAAGATATGAATACAACTGCATTCATAAAGACAACTTTTATAACACAGCAAGCTTACTGTAGATACCGCAGCTCAGTTCTGTGTAACTTAGTATACCTGTAATAATACAGTCACCAAACAATGGTCAGGTACTACTTCTACACAGTGAAAAATGTACATAGTTACATCCAGTGACCCAAAATTAATGTCTTCTCTCCCAATGCCTCTCTGAGTGCCCCTACAAAATTACATTGCCCCGTGTGTCTCCACAAAATAATAGTGCTCTTACATACTAGTAATTCCCCCATTGTGCCTCATTTGTGCCCCAAGTAATAGTATCCTCTTTTACATGTGCATTGCTGTATATCACAAGAAATTAGAAATAGGCCAAGCCCAGTGGTCAACTGCCTTGTCCACTCTGAACAGATCTGAACATCGTAATCCTTTTGTGCTTTTCACCCTTGCTCTCTTGATAATAAATTGTTCCATTGCAGGGCACTGGCGGTTGCATCGCTGGGCCACGTGAAAGAGCAGAGGTCCCATAGTTAAGGAAATGCCAGTGTCGTGACAGATCCTGGTGGTCCCGTGGATCATGACAAGGATGCTCTGCCTCAGTGGGGCAATTGGTAAGATTACAAGTCCCTGCTACTCTCCTGCTGGGCCCAGTTAGCATTAGTGTGGGATGGTGGCCTGTGGACCTCCCTGGTTTTTGGGTCTAGTTGCAATTTTGAATGCTGTGACCTGTATGCCACTGTTGGAGACATTTATCTTCTAATGGGGGAAATAAATAATGTTTCCAATGCAGACAGAGCATCATAAATTACTGGCTACTATTAAGGCATACGGATGTCTTAGAGATGGGATCCCCACTTAGGACCCACCTCCTCTATCAGCCAGAGCAGAGAAGTGCTATAAGCAGCAGCTCTCGCCCTTCTGGATTACGAATGGCTGCCATATAATATCACATTTCCCATGCACAAATAAAGGTGATAATAAGGTGTTGACAAGACATCTGTACTTACTCTACGGTCTCTTTGGAACTCATATCCAGGTAACGTACAGATATCCACTGGATTTCAAACCAGTCCCGGAAACCATTGTTCCCACAACACTGGAATTCAATTTGAAGTAAGTCTATTGCCGTTTTTAAGAAACAACGTCCAGGGATGTCTGTGTCCTTGTAATACCTCAAAGCATCTTTGAGTCCACGATACAGGGCAGACTCCAGCTCATTTCTCATCGTATAGCACATAATGGCTCCAGCAAAGACGCAAAATGTAAAGAAAAATGTGCAGATTATATAGGGTAACATAAACAGCTTCCATCTAGAAAACTTATTGGCGTCCGAACAGTCATAACAGATCTTTCCACCAAAGAAGTTAATGATGCAAGCTATGGTGCCTACCGCGATGAGCATGTTGGGAACAGATTGGATATTTCCACTTAACATGAACTCACTACGTTTCTTGATTTCAATTTTCAAATAGAGACCAAGGCTAAAAATAATGAGTCCGGTCACCACAGAGATCCAGTTAAGAATCCATAAGACTTGAGCTAATTTTCCCCTTCTTGTCTTAGAGAATTTTACTTTAAGAACCGCCATCTTGTATTCAAGAAATGTAATGCAGGTAAGCGGTTGTCTTCACACTATAGAAACATAATAGCAGAGATATGTGATATTGTTATACAAGGTTGTTAAAATGTTATCATAGCGGAATAACAAATGGTGCCTATTATTTCCTTTCATATTTACCTCTATAGACACGTCCCTTAGGCCACTTTTACACAGTCGGTGTTTGATCAGTGATTGAGCCAAAACCAAGAGTGAAGGCTACATAGAGATAAGGTATAATAGAAAGATTAGCACCTGTTCTGTTTCTGACCTGTGCATGGTTTTGGCTCACAAACTGGAAATATCCACATAGCTGTCGCTCCCATGAGCGGTTTCTATCTATTAGACGGTTATAGCATATCCTGTGGATATACCATAATTCTCCAAGTTTGCAATAAAGGGGTTCTCTGGGAATACAGATTTTTCAGCAAGTACCTACAGTTTGCCTCTGTAAACAGCAGATTCATATTTCTCTGCTCGCTACCCAGGTGCAGACTGGGAACTTATAGTGGCCACAGAAAAATACTAAAAATGACCCAATTTTGTAGTTGGGTCCAAATTGATGGAAGGCAGGGCCAGCATTACCATATTGTATACATTACACCACCCCAACAGAGCCAAATGCAACAGTCCATCACAAAATACTGCCAGCAGCACAAAATACATCCCCAAAAACTTCCACTGGCCGACCAAGAGGAGAGCCCAGGTGGCCCCCTGGGCATCGGCCCACCGAGGAATTTCCCGTTTGTTTTCTTTCGGCACTGCAAGCTGTGTTGCAGCCATTGACTGGCTTCAGCTGTGATGTGGCCAGAAGCAGCACATCACATCACTGCTGAAGCCAGTCATTGGCTGCAGCAGAGCATGGAACCATGCCTATGCAGCACCAGAAGAAAACAAGTCAGGGACCAGAATATGGACACAGCAGAGGACTGGAGCGATGGGTAGCAAGTAAGTATTAATCTTCTGTTTACAGAAGTAGGCTGTGGGCACTTGCTGAAAAATCAGTATTCCTGGAGCACCTTTAATGGCAAGCACAAAATAACATGCAGTGGAGGTAGATGAAACCAAAGCAGGATACACTTACTGGTATATCATAAATATGAATATAGTCCAAATGTGTGTGGAGTTCCAAAGCAAATTATTCTGATGCCCACCATCTATACACCCACTTATAATAGCACGGTTAGCATTTAACCCTCATGACATATAATCAATAAGATTGAACACATAGTGAACCCATGAGTAAGAGAAATAACTCTAGTGGCAAGTGATTGATTCCAAAGTCAGCTTTCTATAGGTTATCTTCTGTTGGACTTTTGGGGATCATTATTATGTTAGAGGCAGGCCACCAAAGGCTAAGCTGGTGGGACAGTCCACCCTACTTAGGAGAGAGCGCCCTGCTCATAAACATTTATAATCTACTGTAGGAGGAGTAGATACAACAGCCAGGGAACACCACAAACATTGGACAAGAATTTTCCATATTGGACAAAGCAGTTATACAGTAAATTAGACAATAAAGAGAACACATTTTCATAAGGGCTAAAAAATTTCATTTTATAGCAAAGTAATATATTTTTTTGTCTTATAAAACATAAGAACATTTATTTTAGAGTGAAAACATAGTAGCAGCATTAAGGCTACTGTCACATCAGCATTAGCCGGGTCCGGCAGGCTATTCCGGCAGCATGCTGTGGTTTTTGTCCGACCGCTCGGCATGTTTGCTGTGACCTACTTCCTGCAGCACACATGGGCTAGCGTTAGTACGAATCCGGCAGGCTGTTCCCCTGCCGGACCCTGCTAACGTTAATGTGAAAGTAGCCGAACTCTCTTGCTTTCCCTGATATGAAATGATATATCGCCAAACGAAATGCCATTTAACTCCTGGTTATCAAGGACCACGTATGATCTTGTGAAATACAGTGAACGCTACGTTTGTAGGATTATGTAAATGATGGGTAACATAGTGGTCGCAGCATTTTTCTCATATAATTACAGTGCAATGGTCTAAAGTTCCAGTCCTATTGATTTGTTAAGACTGTGAATTAGAAGTAGTTTTGGAGACATTGCAATTTTGATTATTACAACTTAGTGCTTCGCTTGTTGTCGACGATATATACTGATTCGTTAAGGCCCCTTTACACAACTGGATAACCATTTAAAAAATCATAAAATTGAGCAAAAGTGATCAATAATCGAGGAGTGTAAAAGCATTGAGTGATCGAAGGACAAGCTATAATAGTTTAGTTTGTCATTCTCGCGATCGCTGATGTAGACATTGAAACCATCGCTCACTGTCCAGGTATCATATACAGCACATACGACTCCACAGCGGTGTTTGCCTGACAAATGATTTATTACATGATCACACTTACACATTTTTAAACGATACTCTGAACATCTAAAGGGTGTGAATGTTACCAACTCGAATCAATTATCTGCCCTTATAAAGGGGCCTTTACGCTCTTGGGGTTCAATATAATTAAGTTAAGCAGGCCATACGTTTTTTTATTTTTTGTTCATTAATTTATGCTGCTTTCCATTCAATTCATATTGAATATCATTATATATTTAGTAGGCAAAGATATCACTGTCTTAGTCTCGGGATCCCGCTGAGGACTGTGTTTGTTTACGAAGTGGTGACTTTCTAGGGAACGATCCCCACATTCTTTAAAGACAGTGATAGTTAAAAACTTCTGGTTGCAGCAGACTTCTGATATACTTCTGATAATCAGTGACATTTTTGATAGATGTCTAGCTGTGTGCCTCCTCGAAGGAGCAAAATTTCTGGCAGTGGAACACTGTCCTTGTTTGTATGTTTGTTTTTCCAACAAAGTTTTGAAAATTAATAAAAACAGTTTAAAAAAAAAAAGTTAAGCAGGTCATACATTTGAGATAGCTGTTGGATGTAGCTTGTTTATCGGACTGTCCCATGACTTTACCATTTAGGCTGGTGTCACACGCAACTTTTTGTGGCTTTTTTTTTTAGCCAAAGCCAGAAGTGGGTTGGAAGGGAATGAGAACTATAAAGTAGGACTTGTACTTCTCCTTCTTGCTGGATCCATTTATGGCTTTAGCTAAAAAAAAAAACTGCATCAAAAAGTTGGATGTGATACCACTCTACACATGCAAGCTCGTTGGGTTGTTGAGAGGGTCCCATACACAATAATCAGCCAATCACACCAAAATCAGCGGGATAGGCTGACTTTTACCTAATGTGTATGCCCAACTTTATGGGACAGTTTCAGATGACATGATAATACTGCCCTATTATAGACCTAGTGCAGGTAAGTACAAATGTGACATGACAGAGAGATAGATTGATAGATATGAGATAGACTGGAGCTCAAAAGACAAATCAAGAGCCAGATCGAGTGTTAGATAGATTACGACATAGATCGATCAGGACATAGTGAGATCGAGACATAGATAGAATGAGAGAGAGATAGATGTAGACAGATGAAGAGATAGATAGATAGATATGAGATAGATCGAAAGATGAGATCGATCGAGAGACAGAATGAAATGATTTTCAACCAGTTAGCGCCAGGCTATGTCTACACTTACCTGTATTGCGTTACCTTTCAGGAAGTGAATACCTGTTACATGTATCCTGAGCAATGTGCTCCAGGTTATGCACTGGATTGGAGTCTAAGTGATAGTAGGCTAATGTGGTTCCGCCAAGGTTTGGGAAGATTCTTTTTGTCAGCAGGAGCAGAAAACATAAGATGAAGATTTGCCGAGTGAAGAGTCTTGCTGCAGTAATCCCTGCTGGACTAATAATGGCTTACAGATTTAATTGTGCTCCTTCTGGTAGATGCTGCAAAGCACTTTACTAAATAGGATATACGAGAGGCAATGGCATTTCTGTGATGTTAGCTGTTGCTTTACTGAAAAGTTTTTGTACCATTCTAAACACATAAATATTCGGGTGCATTCCAAGAACTTAGTCGGTGAGGTGACATACATCATAATATTTTTAGATCTACTGTATATGGTTCTGTGTAACATGGTCAGTTTTTGGTGTGTGGCTCTTGACCCTAACATGGCACTCCACGCAAAGATGGCACAGTAACGGTGGCAGACGCAGCACAGGTCCAAGAAACAGTCTTTGTTGACCTCAGACTGCAACTCACGGTACAGGTTCTGTGTAGAACTTCCGTGAGCCTGGCACTGACTTGGTTTCTGATCCCCTTCAAAGGCATGGCTTCTACCCACACTCTGTACAAGAATACGCTGGATGTGGTCTGTAAGAAATCGTCGAGTTATGTCGTATGTGTATAAATCATTGTTATCATAGTTTATCATGTATGTGCCACATTTCAGTTGTATATAACCAAACAGTATGCTTAGGCGCATCTTTGGTCACAAGCGTCAGGGTTTTCGGCTTTAGGAAACCTACATAATTTTCTATTGGTTAATAGGATTAATATTTCATATTCACGTTTGGTATGCCTGTGTTGATAAAACTATCTTTCATAACTTGCTGGTCATATTATCCTTCGCAGAGATTTAGAATTAGAATTATGCCATAAAACTTTCCACGTTTTGTAGGACAAAGTATAGCATAAAGCATGTGGCCTAGCAAGAAAGGGTTGTGATTTTGATGTAAATAGTGCGTGGCTTCAGTTGCACCAAAATGCACAAATTTTTGTTGCAAACCAAGCCAACTAATAGGTGGTGTAAAGTTAGAGAAGATTGTCCAAAGATGCACCAAATGTATCATCTAGCATGAGCCACTGTGTTAAATCTGACCCATCTTTAGTGTGTTATTGTAAACTGTGCAAGC
Organism: Bufotes viridis; assembly: GCA_033119425.1. Lineage (NCBI taxonomy): Eukaryota > Metazoa > Chordata > Amphibia > Anura > Bufonidae > Bufotes > Bufotes viridis. Next base: position 27,185,250 of record CM065599.1, read on the forward strand.
CATACTAAGCGGGTAATGTATCAAGATGTGACTTTCCCTTTTTTTACTTAAATGGTTGACTGGTTCATAGCTTCTTTTTCTTTTTTTTTTGCAACATTTACATTTGTTGCTCTAAAAACCTATGCATTTTTCAGTCTATTTTTTATTTGAAAAATTATTTTTATTGGATTTTTGACAATACATCATAACAACAATGTGTACAACATGTGCAAGACAGTAAGATTGCATTTACAAAGAGTGTTACTGCATGTACAAACAACATCTTCAATGCGGGAGAATGGTCATAGTTGAATCGCGGATGATAATCAGTGATGTAATATTCATAATACAATCTTAGTACACAAATAAAAGAAGAACTAAATAGGGACAGGTCGGGGGAGAAGGATTGGAGGGGAAGGTTGGGGGGGGGGGGCTAGTACTGCATCTCGGGTCCCATCGGATGATGGGTTAGTATAATTTCTACAGAGGGTCTGAGTAGAGAGTAAGATCGGAATTACTAACAGTTGTTACTTAAACCTAGTGTTTTCCTTTTAACACTGTTATGTATTATCTTTCTGCGCTAGGAAGCTGGGAACCCTCGAAATTTCTGCCAAGGCTGCCATATTGCTGCAAATTTTTTTGTGGTGTACGCTTTTCCCAGTGCGCCAATTGTTCTAGACGGTATAGATGATCTCCCCTGTTGGTCCAATGTTGAATTGAGTGGGGGTCTGTCTGCTTCCTGCAGGTAGCTATTAACAGTCTGGCAGTAGCTAGTAAAATCCGACAGGTTTTTATACCAAATAAACACATTTTTGGAGTTACTGGAATCGTTGTTTTACAAAGGTTAGACAACAATGTGCAAATCTCAGTCCAGTATACTGAAAGTTTAGGACAAGTCCACTATAAATGACCTTAGGAGCCTATATCGTTGTTACATCTCCAACAAATGGGGCAGACATCTGGGAACATTTGATGTAGACGTTGTGGTGTGTACTGCCATTGAGTCAATATTTTATAGCTGTTTTCCTGCAGCTTGACACGCCTGGACACCCTGGTGGTGCCAGAAAGTATGAAACTGTAAATTGGATCTTCAACTCTTGTTCCCAAGAGGAAATAAAGGAGTATTTTTTAGGACTCATAAGACATAATAAAAAGTTATATAATTTAGAGATCTTCTTTTTCGGTTCTGTACTTTGTAGTGGCAGTGTCTCAAAGACTGAGAGCTCTGTAGAAACTGGGGAAGCTACTTGTTTTTTTTTTACTAAAATGTAGAATGTGGCCTATTTGAAAGGTAAATAGGCACGCTACTAATGGGTTTTCTCTTAGGCTCGTAAAGGATGGAATAATCAAACAGTGTAATAACTAGCTTTTTACTGTTCGTAAAGGATGGAATATCATCATCAGGGCAAACAGACAAAAGGGGGACATTTAATGATTTTGCTGCATCAGTCAGCTTTGCTCAAAAAGGTCGGTGAGGATGCACAGAGAACATCTTGTATTTGCATAAGGGTCATGTAATGTGGTGCTAAGCTAAATAGGAACTTAGAATCAATCCAAATCCTCACTGTATAGTGGGTTAGTGCATTAGTAGTACAAAGCATTGTACGAACTAGAGAGCGGTCTAAGAATAAAATGGATCGCAGGGGAATGTTTGACATGGCATCCTCCATGGAAATGTCTATTCGCCCCGGGGGGAACAAAGCCAGTCTAAACACCTAGTGCATACAATTGCCTTATCGTAAGTATATAGGTCAGGGATCCCCACACCTCCTTTTTTGGGTAGTTGAATGAGATATTTATGAGGTAACCTGGGTTTCCTCCCACCCCATAAGAAGGATGTAAAAACATCCTGTAGACGTTTGAAAAATGCTCGCGGAATGGGATTGATAGAGCTTGCAAATAATGTAGCTCCTTTTTCAGTCTAAAGTCTAATCATATTTATTACAAAGCCTCCATCAGTTTGTACACTACCAGGGGACTGTAGTACAAAGATTAGCAATGATAAATCTGGCTTAAAATGCAGCTCTGCCTACAAAACATTCGGATGCTACTTAGTAACTGCAAACGGCCAGGCGTGGAGCAAAACACCATCAAAATAGCACAAATACATCACAAATATGGTGCAAATCCTTATTCCACCAACAAAACAAGAAACATCACTCCACTTTTCTGGCACAGTGAATTTAATACATTACCCACTAAGTTTATACTGTTAAATATTATAAAGGATAAGTAAACCGGTCCCAGTGTTCCTCAAGCAATAGAAATGTTTAAATGGCATGTTTTTCAAATGTTAATTAATGAAACTAATAATATACTTGTTAAGCAGTAGGTGTTGAACCGAACAGATTTGACTTGGGGCAACTACTAAGGCTAGTTCCCGACGAGGGCGTACCTTCCGGGAAACACACTCCGTGTGTGCAGGTTATTTCCCAGCCTGAACACTGCTCCTGTACCATGGATTCACAGTATTACGCCTCATTCACACAGTCAGTGTTCGGTTAGTAATTTCCATCAGTGATTTTGAGCAGTTCAATAAAGAACAAGTGAAAATATTTCCCTTATACCTTATGTCTGTGGAGGCTCCAATCCTGCCTTTGGCTCACAATCACTGATGGAAATCAGTGACTGAAGGCTTTATAATGGTTTTTAATGCAGTGGGTTCTTGCCCGAATTGTACTGATGACATTATATGACTACAATTCACTACCGCTGAGGTCAGGCACGAGCATACAACATAAGAAATCATTATTATGCTATGAGTACGCTTCACAGGAGCAGCATTCAGGATGAGAAATACCGATTACACACTGAGCATGTTGTCCAGAATTAACATGCTTGCCTGAAATTAGCCTAAGGGCTCATGCACACGACTGTATGTATTTTTGGTCCGCAAAAAAACGGATCCACCAAAAATACGGGCCACGTCCATGTGCATTCCATATTTTTCATAACGGAACGTCCAGCCCCTAATAGAACAGTACTATACTTGTCCGTGATGCAGACAGTAATAAGACGTGTTCTAGTTTTTTGCGGAACGGACACGAAGTAACTTTTATGCTGACCCTTTGAAATGAATTGTTCCACATACGCTCATAGATCATAGTCAGTATGGAAATCAGGCAGAGGTTGGGTCAAGCAGCAAACAGTCAAATCTGAGAAAAAGGCAGAAGTCGGTTCACCTTTGCAGCATACTACCTGACTAGAACCTATTGCTCAGGCACCCTCCTTTAGGGGAAGGTGTCTTACGTACCCCAAAGTGGCCAACCATTAGTTGGTGAAAAGTAACGTGTGTTCTGGCCCTTCAAAAGCCATGGGGAGTGTGAGCACACCCTATGGCCAAAGCGAGAGAGGCTTATTCAGCAAGTAGGCTGCAGCCTGCTTGGAGGGACAGAGCTACCCTGGTGGCTGGGCCCAATAAGAAGGAGAGGAGAATGGGAGGCTGAGTGCCAGAGCAGGTGAGTAGAGCAGCAGCAGCCTCAGGCCGCCGTTGTAATAATACTTTACAGTAATTCTGAAAACTTTACAGATGATCTGATAACAGTGGCGGTGTTGTGATCGAGGGGATGGCTGTCTGTCTCAGTTCATTAGCTAAGTCAGCCTCCTTCTTTCTCTCTGCATCTGCCTTGGACTGAGCCAGAGAGCCATTCCCTTAGTCATATTATCAACAAACAGTGAGGAAAGTCTCTGCTGTGTTGGAACATCAGAGCTTACAAAGGAAACTCTACTTTCAGGACCACGGGACTGGCACTGAAATTGAGTCATGCTTAAAGGCTTTAGAATGAAAGTGCATTAGTGTTACTCATATGTCCAAAATCCAGAAGGGCTCTTCCATATCTCCTGTCCGCGGACTTCGGACCAGGTTTTCTGCACTGTGGAGCCTAAAGATGATGTCTTTGGTGGCAGGTTGGAAACCACTCCCAGGTATGCAGACTTTTCCAAATTGTAGGTTTTAGTGTTGAGCAAATCGAGCTTCGGATCATAGATGGAGACCTGTCTTCATACAGCATTAAAATATTTTGCCTTCGTGGAGGGAAAATTAGTTTCACCCGAAGTTGCATAAGACTTCCGTGAATTAATTTGGTATTCATTTCTGCAGCTTTAAAAACATTTAAAATAAGCAATCCAAAGTCAGGTTTGGTGCCGAGATACCAGCCGGTAACAAACCCGACTTCTGATTCTGAAATGTAAATGTTCTTAAAGATGTAGAAATAAATCAATATATATCACTGCACAACTCCTTTAACATCAATGGGTATGTGTGCTGTCTGTGGAAAGGCAGTAATGCAGACCGCGGACATCTGAGAAGGCTAAGACCCAGAAGTGTGTGCTTCCAGGTCAGGCGCACTTTCCCTGGCAGAGATCGGGAAAGCGCCCTGTTCTAATAATGAGCCGGAGCCTGTACTAAGCTTACAGGCTCATTATTAGTATATCCCAGGTCAGGCCAGCAGGTGGCAGCGCTGAACTGGGGCATATCAATTTCTACATAGTTTATAAGGGCCGAAAAAAAAGATATCTGTCCATCCAGTTCAGCCTGTCATCCTGCAAGTTGATCCAAGTTGAAACAAAAAAAAACAAAACTGTGAGGTAGAAGCCAATTTTCCCCACTTAAGGGGAAAAAAAATTCCTTCCCGACTCCAATCAGGCAATCGGAATAACTCCCTGGATCAACAACCCCTCTCTAGTAGCTGTAGCCTGTAATATTATTACACTCCAGAAATCCATCCAGGCCACTTTTGAATTCCTTTATTGTACTCACCATCACCACCTCCTCAGGCAGAGAGTTCCATAGTCTCACTGCTCTTACCGTGAAGAATCCTTTTATATGTTTGTGTACAAATCTTCTTTCCTCCAGACGCAGAGGATGTCCCCTCGTCACAGTCACAGTCCTGAGGATAAATAGATGATGGGACAGATCTCTGTACTGACCCCTGATATATTTATACATAGTTATTAGATCTCCCCTCAGTCGTCTTTTTTCTAAAGTGAATAACCCTAATTTTGATAATCTTTCAGGGTACTGTAGTTGCCCCATTCCAGTTATTACTTTAGTTGCCCTCCTCTGAACCCTCTCCAGCTCTGCTATGTCTGCCTTGTTCACAGGAGCCCAGAACTGTACACAGCACCCCATGTGTGGTCTGACTAGTGATTTGTAAAGTGGTAGGACTATGTTCTCATCACGGGCATCTATGCCTCTTTTGATGCAACCCATTATCTTATTGGCCTTGGCAGCAGCTGCCTGACACTAGTTTCTACAGCTTAGTTTGCAGTTCAATAAAATTTCTAGGTCCTTTTCCATGTTAGTGTTAACGAGTGTTTTACCATTTAGTATGTACGGGGGACTTGCATTATTTCTTCCCATGTGCATAACCTTACAGTGTTAAACCTCATCTGCCATTTCTCTGCCCAAGCCTCCAATCTATCCAGATCCCTCTGTAGCAGTATACTGTCATCTTCCGTGTCAATTACTTTAAGTTCACACAGTTTAGTGTCATCTGCAAAAATTTATATTTTACTGTGCAAGCCTTCTACAAGATCATTAATAAATATATTGAAAATATTAGGGCCCAATACTGACCCCTGAGGTACCCCACTAGTGACAGTGACCCAATCTGATTGTGTACCATTATTTAACCGCCCTCTGTTTTATATCACTGAGCCAGTTACTTACCCACTTACAGACATTTTCTCCTAGTCCAAGCATCCTCATTTTATATACTAACCTTTCATGCGGTACAGTGTCAAATGCTTTGGAGAAGTCCAGATATACGACATCCATTGATTCGCCGCTGTCAAGTCTAGAACTTGCCTCCTCATAGAAACTGATTAAATTAGTTTGACATGACCGATCCCTCATGAAGCCATGCTGATATGGCGTTATTTGCTTATTTTCATTGAGGTACTCCAAGATAGCATCTCTTAGAAAACCTTCAAACAGTTTACCAACAACAAATGTTAAACTTACCGGCCTATAGTTTCTGGGCTCTGTTTATGGACCCTTTTTGAATATTGGCACCACATTTGCTATGCGCTAATCCTGTGGAACACTCCCTGTCAGTATAGAGTCCTTAAATATCAGAAATAAGGGTCTGGCTATGACATTACTTAATTTTCTTAGGATAAGGGGGTGTATGCCATCTGGTCCTGGAAATTTGTCTATTTTAGGCTAAATGCACACGACAGTTGTTTTTTGCTGTCCGCAAATCGGGATCCGCAAAAAAAACTGATGGTCCATCAGTTTTTTTTGGAGGATTCCTTTGTTTTCACAGATCCCCTGTAATAAATGCCTATCCTCGTCCGCAAATGAGAAAAAAGTAGGACATGCACTACTTTTTTTGCTGAAGGGAAACACGGACAACGGACGCGGAACACAAACGGATGAACGGTCAGCATTTTTTTGCTGACCCATTGAAATGAATGGGTTCCTGTCCTATCCGCAAAAAAAACTGAAACGGAAGCCGAGAAAAACAACTGTCGTGTGCATTTAGCCTTAATCTTTTTAAGACACCACTGTACTTCTTCCTGGGTCAGACAGGGCACTTTTATTGGGGAATTTACTTTTACATTCTGCATTTCATCTGATAGTTTATTTTCCTCAGTGAATACAGTGGAGAAAAAAATATTTAATAGCTTTGCTTTCTCCTCGCTCTCTGCAACTCCCCCCTCATTACTCTGTAGAGGGCTGACACCTTTAGATTTATACTTTATTCCATTTATATAATGAAGAAAATTTTAGGGTTAGTTTTGCTCTCTTTGGCAATTAATCTCTCGGTCTCTAGTTTGGCTGCTTTTATTAGTTTTTTTACATATTCTATTTTTTTCCTTTTAGTTTTTCAGTTCTTCCTCACTATCCTCCTGTTTTAGTGATTTAAATGCTTTCTTTTTGTCATTTATTGCTTTCTTTACAGTTCTGTTTATCCACATTGTTTTTTCTTGTTCCGTAACCTTTTATTTCCATAAGGTATGTACATCTCACAATTAGATTTTAGGATGCTTTTAAAAATTTCCTATTTTGTGGCAGTATTATTTATAATTTCTGTATAGAATAATGGAGCAAATTCCATTATTCTGTACAATGTGCATTCTGATGATAGCAAGTTGTGGTCCACTTGGAGACTTAACAAAAAGTAAAATAAAAAAGTTTAGAAAAATATTAAAGAAAATAAAAAATATAAGAATTCTACCCCCCCCCCCCTGTTCCCCAAAATTAAAATAAATAATAATAAAAAATAACATCTGTGCAAAAAAGGCTGTACTATTAAAATATAAAAAAGTTATCCCATAACGGTGAATGGCCCAACTAAAAAAAAAAAAAAGCCGATTTGCCATATTTTTCATCATATGATCTCCCAAAAAATGTAATAAAAAAGGATCAAAAAGTCATACACACCGTAAAATGGTACTCAAAAACGACAGATCATCCCGCAGAAAGTGTGCCTCCACACATCTCCGTAGACATAACTATAAAAAAGTTATAGGGGTCAGAAAATGGCGATGAAAATATATATATATTTTTTTTTTCAGTATTAAAACACAAGAAAAACTATACATATGTGGTATCACCGTAATCATATTGACCTGGAGAATGAATAGCACAAGTCAGTTTTACCACATAGTAAACGCCATATAAAAAAAACGTAGAACTGTGGCAGACTTGCGTTTTTTTTTTCAATTCCACCCCATTTGGAATTTATTTCCTGCTTCCCACTACATCCTATGCAACATTAAATGGTGACATTAGAAAGTGCAACTTGTCCCGCAAAAAAACAAGCCCTCATACGGCTATGTGAATGGAAAAATAAAAAATCTATGGCTCTGGAAAGGCAGGGAGAGATTAACGAAAATGCAAAGACAGAAAATCGCCACATCAGGAAAGGGTTAAACAAGTTTTAACATGGCTAAATGTGATGTAAATCAAATGGTAATTCTGTGCCATTTTTGCACTACTGATACCTGCCTGACCCTTTTACTTTATGCTTAACTTTTTCATAGGATGATTTCACATCCATCAGACCTCACTTCATGATCATTGCAAACATTAAAGGGGCTGTGTCACTTCAGCAAATAGCATGTATCATGTAGAGAAAGTTACTACAAGGCACTTACTAATGTATTGTGATTGTCCATATTGCCTCCTTTGCTGGCTGGATATATTTTTCCATCACATTATACACTGTTTATTTCCATGGATACAACCACTCTGCAATCCTGAAGTGGTGGCCGTGCTTGTGCACTACAAAAGCACCAGCCTATGTGCGTTCCCGCAATCTCGGCCACCAGAGAGACTGGCGCTTTCTCCTATAGTGTGCAAGCATGGCCACCGCTGGTGGATTGGAGGGTGGTCGTAACCATAGACAAATGTGATGGAAAAATGAATCCAGCCAGCAAAGGAGGCAATATGGACAATCACAATACATTAGTAAGTGCCTTGTATTCACTTTCTATACATAATAAAGGCCATTTGCTGAATTAAGACAACCCCTTTAACGTCTGCGGCTGCCCCTATGTGAGGACCTTCATGCTAACATAATGTCATACATGACTTTTATTACATGGAACAACATGGTACAATATGGAGCAGAGAGGGCATGCAAGAAAATCAGCAGAATGTCCGCTGTAGGTTGTTTCCTGAGCATATATGTGATGATAAATACTTAATATGCTAAAAATGACACGTGAATGTAGTTTGTGAAGCCCCATTGATATGCATCTTTCTTTGTTGCAGATTTGGTGTGGAATAAGCAATGTGTTGACCTCTTACGCCTGACTTGACAGAACTTCGCCAGCAGGTGGTGCCAGATATTAGGGTTAATAGCCATGATGCAGATATTACACCTTTCTATACTTTTATCATTATCTTCGTTTAGAATTTTTTTTCTGAATATGTCAAGTTAACACAATCTTGGATTACTAAACACTACAGGGCACATTTATTAAGAGGTGCCGGCCTCCTCATAACTTTGTCGGATTCTCTGACAGTTCTAAATGTAAGACGGCTTCCGAGCTGTCTAAGGGTACTTTCACACTTGCGGCAGAGGATTCGGATCCGGCAAACTGTATGTAAACGCATGTCATCTTTTCTGACTGATCAGGCATTGTTATTGCAATGCCAGATCTGTTTTTCCCGGTGTCATCCGGTAAAACGGATCTGGCATTTATTTTATTTCACATTTTTAGAGGTCTGCGCATGCGCAAAACAGAATGTCGGATCCGTCGTTGCGGTATTTTTAATGCACTAATGCAAGTCAATAGGAATTAATGCCGGATCTGGCATTCCGGCATGTATTCCGGTATTTTGGACAGAGATAAAACCGCAGCATGCTGCGGTATTTCCTCCGTCCAAAACGACTGACAGTGACTGAACTGATGAATACTGAACGGATTTCTCTCCATTCAGAATGCATGGGGATGTGACTGATCAGTTTTTTCCGGCATAGAGCCCCGACGACGGAACGCTATGCTGGAAAAGAATAACGCTAGTGTGAAAGTACCCTTACACTTAGACCTTTTTCCACACCTGAAACAGGCGTAGAAAATAATAAATCAGACGGGCCGGCCCTTCCCCTTCCCAGGAAAAATTGCAGATAGTGGCGCAACTAGCCATTGCGCCGCCATCTGCTCCTGAAATATGCCTAATATAGGCGTATTTCAGTATAATAAATGATCCCCTATATGCAGACAGTCTCACCTCTCTGTACTTTTCATGCAGTGAAAAATACAGAATCCCCTTCACATACACCATGATTGAATGGGCAGTACTTGTCTATGGGTCCAGCCCTGCAGACATAAAAGGGCAGTGTCCTAAAGAATGGAAAGTGTGGCGTACACCATTATGTACACAATTATTGAATGTATGTGCACTATAGCTGTCACTGTTTTTGGTTCTATGATTTTGTCAGTGTATGGCACTATATGGTTACTGTATGGCTATGCGGGCACTGCACAGATACATGTATTATAACACTGTATTACATAGGTATTGCATTCTTTTGCAATACTGTGCAGCACGTTGATTGGTATTATTCAGTAGATATGCTGGTATTACGTATTGTGAATTGAGCATATGGCACTTTGATGTCAGCAATATATGGGAATAATATTTGCATTCTGTGGGACAGCGTTATTTGGTTTGCTTATGTATACATTTCTCCATCTACGTTTCCTACCCTATTGCATGTGCGAAGCATCCAGGCCAGTGGAGAGGATTTCAGCCCCTTACCTTCTGGTCCAGGCATACTTTTCGGCCATGAGGTTATTATTCAATTTGCATACGTCTACGTGGCGACATTTGTCGTGTGACAAACTGTACAACTACACTGCGGCGTGTTGTGCGACATTTAAGTTGCCGTAATGTTGTGCGACATGTGACGTACTGCGACTGTGACAGGACAGACACTCAAAAGTCCAACTTCAATGGATCTTTGTGTGATTTGTCGTGTCGCATGTTGCAGTGCAATACCATACATAGACTGTCATTTTTAAAAATGACGCGCAACATTACTGCGACTCAATTTCATCATGTAGACGTTCCCTAAGGCTACAAGTTACATTTTTTAAAGATACCCAGGTCAGCACCATTATGTATATAGTTTTTTTTATGCTTTACTACTTTTTTTCTTTGGAAAAAACTTTGAAAAGAAATTGCTATGTGTCACCATATTCTGACACACAACGTTTTTATATTTACAGCTACAAAGCTGTGAGAATGTGTTTTGTTTTTTGCGGGGCAAGCTATAGTTTTTATTGGTTCCATTTATTGGTCCATACAATTTTTTTTTTTTACAGTAATCTTTATTGCAGTTTTTTGTATAATTTTCCAGTTTTTTTTTTCAAACATACCATTGTACAAAAAAAGCCAAGGCTATTAGAGCATAATGATCAAGAAATGGTCAGCAAAAACAGTGCTCACGTTATATTGTTGAACTATCGAAAAATCTTTTAGTAGGGGCCAGTAAGGCCACCGAGATAATGGGTACATACTTCTTTTTCGTCAACATTTATAAAAAAAAATTACGGGGATGAGATGTTAATTCTGGCATTTTGATTTTTTCCATTATAGCATTCGTTGTGCCAGATAATTACTTTTATATTTTAATAGTTCAGACATTTTGTAATGCAACAATATTATTTTATTTATTTATTTTTTATTATTTTTAGTTAAAAAAAATGGGAAAGGGGGATGAATTTTAAATATATATATATACACAGTGGAGCTTAAAAGTTTGTGAACTCTTTCAGAAGATAACTAAAAAATATTAGACATGGTGATCTATTTATTGAAGAAAATTATCCAATATCACATGTCTGTGTGTGCCAAAAGTATGTGAAGCATGTGAGCTAACGTTCATGAGTCCGCCATCGGGAGAACCCTGAACAATAATCATGTGCATGGCAGGATTGCAAGGAGAAAACCACTGCTTCCCAAAAAGAACATTGCATCCTGTCTGCAGTTTGCTAAAGATCATCTGGACATGCTAGAAGGCTATTGAAACATTGGGGCACGTTAATTAAGACCGGCATTTTAGATGTTGGTCTTAATAAGCCCCATGCCTGGCAGTGGATCTGCCGGAGTAACAAAGAGGTGCCGGCCCCTCCATAACTTCAGTGAATCCTCCGCTACTTCTAAATGTAAGACAGCTTCCTAGCTGTCTTACATATAGACCATTTTCTACGCCTAAAACAGGCGTAGAAAACTGTAAATGGGACGAGCCTACCAGCCTGTCCCCATCCCCATCCGTTTATTTAGACCTGGCGTGCGCTGGGAGAAGTTGCAGATTGCGGCGCAAAGGACTTCCTGCGATAACCACCGTAACCAGGAAATGTAAGTATATCTTCTTTTTTATTTTGAGAATCAGGTTAGGGTTGCTTAAAATACGTATACATTGAATGTACCAAAAAGGTGCCGCAAGATGTCTCCGAGGGGGCTGTCCCCGAGTTTAGGAAACGCCTACCTTTTGCATACATTGAAGAAAAAAGGAGTATAAACTGATTCAGATAAATGAACAATATTGAAATGCCAAGAAATAAATACATCCGCTGAAGAACCATCATTGATAAGGCTAGTTTCACACTAGCAGCAGACTTCTCCGGCAGGGTAAACAGCCTGTCGGATCCATGCTGCCGCTAGTGCACATGTGCCCCTGGACTACCGCATTGACTATAATGGGGGTGGGCCGGAGTTCCGGCGGCAACACGGCAAACATGCCGAGAGGTCACTGGAATAAAAGTATGACATCTTCACCCGCTGAAACAGCCAGAGTTCCTTGCCACTAGTGTGAAACTAGCCTAAGACAATCAATTAGATGTTTGAAAACTTCTTGAAAAGATATCAGAGCCGTGGTAGTCATGTGGACACCGAACTGCAGTCACATGATCAGACTCCGGCGTCTCTTATCGTAACGAGATGCGTTGCATAGTGTGTCCTGTGATTCCAAACTCACGGCTAGGTAAGTGATCTAGAAGGCATGTTCCAACAGTCACATGACCCCATAGTTGGTAGGAGACAATGTGTGTTCTCTGCGGTCCTATGGTGATGGGAAATGCTGGAAACTCCATCGTGGTTGCAAACTTGTGATCATGTGACTGGATGGATAGCGTAACTGGACTGGATGGATAAGAGGTAGCTGGGCGGTTTTCATGGATATGAGACGATAAGGTGTATTACCACAGAGGGCTCAAGCTACATGTCACATGATCGCAGCTTGCGGTCACGTGACTGAAGGCCCAGCAGTTCCCATGGAAAACGGACGCTACATTGTATAAACGGTCACTGATTGGATTACTGATTGGCACCTCATTTATTGGCTACATATGTAGATAAGGACGGGTTTTGTGTGTACTAATAGGACGGCGGACATTTTAGTTCTTCTAATGATTGCTCCCCAGACAAAACGAGCCATTATAATTGATGAAAGGTATTTGGGAATATATTTATAATATTTATAATGAAGTAATATTTACGTATTTTCATTCTCGCAAGACGGCATCATCTATCCGCCTGCTGATAGGACCCTGGGCGGACCAAGTGTAAGGCCGGACATCCTATTGGACTAAATGTTTATCACCTCCTATGACGTAATGTGTTGGGATGGACTGGGGTTTCTTTCAAGTCGGTCTATGAGGTGGTTTATACCTCGTTAGAGGCGTTTGGCTCCAAGTCTGCCCGTTACCCCTGAGGAAGCCAGGTCACTGGCGAAACATGTCCGGGGGGGCAGGTTTAGGTTTTAGATGTGTGCACCTGAGTACAGTTCAGTTTGGCTCCATGAATCAGCATGTTAGTGGATTGCAAATAGTGTTGAGCGAACTTGTGTTTTAAGTTCGGCGTCCAAAGTTCGGGTTTTCGAAGTATTCCGTTATGGATTCCAAATTCCGTTATGGTCCGTGGTAGCGGAATCCATAACGGCCCGTTATAGATTCCGCTACCACGGACCATAACGGAATTTGGAATCCATAACGGGAGTCTTCGATAACCCGACGCCGAACTTAAAAAAACAAGTTCGCTCAACACTAATTGCAAATAGTCCAGATCCTTCAGTGGGTCAGTGAGGTTACTGGGCTGGCAGCACCGATGCTATACAGTGGACAGAGTGCACATCTCCACCCTGGGCATTAACTGGAAAACAAAACTGTACTCGGAGAACAGTTATTTTAAAACACTTTATTTAGAGCTCACAGTTTTTTACACATACTAATAAAAGTTATATTTTAGCTATCAGACAATTGTTAATCTGGTTCAAATTAGGTAATAAGTCCCAGTGGCTAAGTGATAAGTGGTTGCTATGGTAACAACTAGTTTTCTATTTGTCAGTTTAGGTAATGAGGGTCCAATATGCGTACTACTTGATTCCGCCGCAAATCAGAAGAAACTACATTTCCCGACAAGCACTCGCACGCATGCGCAGTTGGATTGTGACTCTTCTCCCAGGTAACCGCAATCTCCATTCAACTTTAGGCATTCGCTAGGAGTGCCGAGGGGGGAAGGGCTTGTGGTGGGCGTGTCGCTACCAGTGCTTCCCCCCACGTGATTGACAGCGCCTCCTCTCTTTTAGTCTGCCATCATTTCCCCCTGTGACCAATTAGAGCCGGGAAATCAGTTGCGAGGGGCGGAGACGTTTGTCAGAATGAAGGCGTGGTATCGCCCAGCATGCTAGGTTTTGTCTTGCTTGTGTTGGTAGGGTAGCTTGTGACGTCGCGGTGCTGCAGTGATGGAGAGTGGGGGGAGCAGCCGGTGACCGTGGGGGTAGGGGGGGGGGATAGTGGCGGCGGCGAGGCTCGGGACTGACGGGTAACGGTTCGTCTGTCACAGTATGGCGGTGCATCACGTTACTGTTACCGGTGGATAGAGGTGACCTGAAGATCTCTTTTTATATTGAACGTGGAGAACCCCCCTATTTCCTAGATGAGTGGAAGGGTATGCTGAATGTCAGCCCTGGGATCCAGATTGTACCATTGAGGTAAGCGGGGGTGCTGCTGGGCATTGGGTTGTGTGGTGTATGTGTGACCCTGCAGTGTGGTACATGGTGACAGAGGCTCCTCAGCATCTATGTGGAGCCACAAATCCTGTGTGTACTACCTGTCTGTACACACAGCACATCCCCATTCATACTTCATTGTGTCTCACTGCACACACACAATATTAATATCACATGCTCATTTTTTTCCCCATATATTCATTAGAAGGGGGTCATTAACACGATCGGACCAAAAGTGACAGATCATGGTGTCCATCACGCTGTGTCAATGGGCATTTTGTATCTGTCTGATGTCTGGATCATAGTGATCGTCGCCCGCAGATCTCGATCCGGTCCTTGACCAGCGTTCCTTTTTATCTGCCCTCAATTTCCGTCTTGTGTTTTGTTCTTATTATGAAATAATTTAAAAAAAAATTACTAGAAAATCGCCCTCAAATTCCTGAGAATGAATTATTGGGTTATGGGGCTTATAGACGCCCAAATCCTCAAGTGCAATCCCGGCGAGGTGTAGAAGAGGGACGCAAAAATGTGATCAGCCTGTATACACACATAGTAGGGAGGGGCCCACCAATCTGCCATTTCTTTATTGTACCGGCGGCTCTGCCCCTCCTCCCCTGTCATTACTGAACATGACATTAGTCAGGGGCCCCCATGGAGAAGAGAATCCCTATGGTAAAGCCAGGCTTTTCTTTTTTTTTTTTTCAATGGAAACCTTCTTGTCCGATAATGCCGGGTTTGATCGCATCCGATTTCTCGCCATTCTGCTATTGTCCTCCACGGTTTACACTTGTAAAATGGGAATTTATTTTCTGCTGCTTAGAACGGTATTTGTTCTTTCAAATCCTATTTCACCTGATGATATTTAGAATAGAGGTCCTAGGGCAGCAATGCTGGGGGTTGTAGTTGGGGTTTTGATTTTTGCCTATAGTGTGTGTGTGTCCGTCTGTCTCTCGTGTGTGTGTGTGTATATATATATAATTTTAATGATTATCTTTATTTGTACGCCAACATATTCCGCAGCGCTTTACATACAATCAGGGGTTTCAAGTACAAACAGAGTCATAAATAACATAGCAGAAAACAGGTCAACAATTATAGGGTTATCGAACCCCCAAAATGCCCGAGCCCCTCATACAGGTTATACTTACCCCACTCCGCGGCACCCGCGTTGGTCCTGATGCCCATGATGCTAGGAAGGCTCATTCCTGTTGCAGCCTGCTACTAGGGATGAGCGAACTTCTGTTTTCAAGTTTGGCGTACAAGGTTCGGAACGGAATTCTTAGATCACTCGAAAACAGTAGTTCGCTAAACACAACCTGCTATGTAAGTATAACCTGCATGAGGGGTCCGGGCATTTTGGGGGGCATTATAGGGGTGGGATAACCCCTTTAAAACAAGAGGAATGAGGGCCCTGCTCGCAAGAGCTTACAATCTGACAGGGATGACACCAGGGGCGTAGCTATAGGGGGTGCAGAGGTAGCAGTCGCTACCGGGCCCAGGAGCCTGAGGGGGCCCAAAGACCCTTATGCCACATAAGAAGACACACAAAGCACTGAGGGAAGGGGGGCCCCAAGCTGAACTCTTGCACCAGGGCCCATGAGCCGTTTGCTATGCCCCTGGGTGACGTCCAAAGTTCGGGTTATCGAAGCATCCCGTTATGGATTCCGCTACCACGGACCATAACGGCATTTGGAATTCTTCAATGAACCCAAACCTTGGACAACCCTAAGGACCTGGGGTGACGTCACTGTCATGTGATCAGTGCAGGGGGGTAGCCTACGACCTCTTATCCAATCCAATACTGAGCCACGCCCCCTGCACTTATCACATGACTGTGACGTCACCCCAGGTCCTTAGGCTGGGTTCACACTTAAGCGTTTTACAGCTAATTCCTACGCGCTGTAAAACGCTCAACAGGCGAAAACCCTTGTTTCCCTATGGGCATGGTTCTCACCTGAGCGTTTTACGCCCTAAACGCCCTACGCCCAAAGAAGTACGGGAGCTTCTTTGGGGCGTTTTGTCGCGTGTATTGTGATTGACGCCAGAGTGGTCAATCACACGAACGCGCGTACAACGCGCGTTTCCTATTTCCAAAAACGTGCTGTAATACGCTCAAGTTGAACCCGGCCTTAGTGTTGTCCAAGGTTCGGGTTCTTTGAAGAATCCCCTTATGGATTCCAAATGCCGTTATGGTCCGTGGTAGCGGAATCCATAACTGGATGCTTGGATAACCTGAACTTTGGACGCCGAACTTAAAACACAAGTTCGCTCAACTCTACTTCCTATCAGTCTGTCTATGGAGTGTGGGAGGAAACCCAGGCAAACACAGGGAGGACCTACAAACATATATAACATTTTCTCCTTTGCTATACTTTATAAATGACCGGTAACTGGAACCAAGTCTGCCCCAATACCCTGTGTATAATGTGCACTGACAGAGGCATGATATATGTGCATGTAACCTACATGGCCTATGTACTGTATGTCTAATACCTTATGGATACCGATCCTGCAGGCCGGTGTATGTAGCTCCCCTTTTCTCCAGTGCAGCAGACCTACCCAACACATTAGATAGCCATCCCCTCCTCATTGCGGAGTAGAATTAACCCCTTGATTTCTCTGCACGCTGGAAGTACACACCCATCGGGGCTGTGCTCCGGGAAGGTTACACCATGTGCACGTGAAGGCTGGTTCCATCAGGGAAGAGCTCTGCGGTGGGAGCCATGCTGGTTATTACTGAGCAGCTAACCTTCTGGGTGTGTGCGAGGGATGACCAGCCACTCTCACTGCACATGCTTAGGTCGCTCCGCTCTTTCTTCTTGTATTAAAAAATCATTGCTAGATGTCAATTCAGGGCCTTTTACTAATCAGGTTAGATGACAGTATATCTAAATCAGTGGCGTATATAGACGAGCGTGAGCGGATTAGGTCCGGATGCGTTTAGTGAAAACTGCGGGATTTTGCAAGCAAGTACATTCAGCTTTGTTTGTGATCGCGTTCAGTTTTTATCGCCTGGGTGCAATGCGATTTAATACGTTTTGCACGCGCGTGATAAAAAAACTCAATGTTTACAAACAACATCTCTTGGCAACCATCCGTGAAAAAATTGCTTGCGGATGCGATTTTCAAACGGCCCCATTCACTTTTATGGGGCCAGCGTTGCGTGATATTCGCAGGCTATAGAACATGCTGCGATTTTCATGCAACGCACAAGTGATGCGTGAAAACCATCGCTCATGTACACAGACCCTTTTAAATGAATGGGTCTGGATTCACCTCACACATCGCCCCGCGTGGAAAACTCGCTCGTGTGATTGGGGCCCCTTAGCAAGGATCAAACCCTTGGGCCATTTTTCCACTATCTCATTTGCTAAAAGGTGTTCCTTGCATCCTCAAACTGCGGCCTTCCAGCTGTTGTAAAACTACAACTCCCACAATGCCCTGCTGTAGGCTGATACCTGTAGGCTGTTCGGGCATGCTGGGAGTTGTAGTTTTGCAACAGCTGGAGGACTGCAGGTTGAGGATGCCTGCTTTAGAGGGTAGAGTCCTGACCAAGTTTTCACTCCCAGTAGAAGAGGAGATGATCCCAACTAAGGCCTCTTGCACACAACCATTTTTTTTTTTCTATTTACGTTCTGTTTTTTTTGCGTTCCATATAGGGTTGTTTCGGGTATCGAAACTTTTCTCTGGTATCGAGCTCGATACCAGGATTAGTATTTTATCGATACTGGGCTCCGCTACTGCACAGCCCAGTATCAGAGAACGTTGCTGCGCCGGTCTCAGCGCGGCCATGTTCTCCTCGGCAGCACAGGGAGAAGGAGGCAGTCTCTCCCACCCCCTGTGCTGCTTCCACCAATAGAGCGAGAGGGGCGGGGCAGGGTCACTGGCCACCAATGAGGAGTGACTTTTACTATACAGATGCAGGCAGAAGAAGCTCATTGCCGGCACCTGCCTGTGACCGGGCGCTGCGATCCGCGGCAGTTAACCCCTCAGGTGCGGCACCTGAGGGGTTAAGTGCCGCGGATCGCAGTGCCCGGTCACAGGCAGGTGCCGGCAATGAGCTTCTTCTGCCTGCATCTGTATAGTAAAGTCACTCCTCATTGGTGGCCAGTCGCCCTCCCAGTATTAGACATTGGCCAATGTCCCCCCTTTCCCCATTAATAAATACATTGGTGGCCAGTGCGCTCCCCCATTCCTCCCTCCCCCCCAGTATTAAAAGCATTGGTGGCAGTGGCCACAGAGTCCCCTCACCTCCTCCTCATTGGTGGCAGTGGCAGTGATCGGAGCCCCATCAGTGTAATGCTGGGGCTCCGATCGGTTACCATGGCAACCAGGACGCTACTGAAGTCCTGACTGCCATGGTCAGCTCCCTGCTGCTGTGTGCACAGGGCAGCAGGGAGAGGGCGAGATCCTATTCACCCTGATAGAGCTCTATTAGGGTGAATAGGATGAAAATGATTCCAGGTTGTAGCCCATAAGGGGGAAAATAGTTAATAAATAAACTGTAAAAGAAAAAAAAAAAAAAAAAGTTAAAAAGTACACCAAAATATTAAGTATAAATTTTACATATAAAATATATAAACAATAAATAAAATATTACATATCGCTACGTCTCTAGTCCAAACTATTAAAAAAATCCTCTTAAGCGGTGAACACCCAGAAAAAAAAAACTGCACAATTCGCCATTTTAGTTTAGTCGCCTTGTCCCCCCCAAAAATAGGATCGGACTGTTGTATTATTGGCCGGACGTTCCATAAAATGAGTAATGCACGCGGCTTTTTTTGGCATTTTTTTTTTTTTTTTGCGTGGTATCGAGTATCGCAATACTTTTTTTATGGTATCGATACCGAATCAAAATTTTGGTACCGAAACAACTCTAGCTCCATATACGGAACCATTCATTTCTACGGATCCGCAAAAAAACTAGAAGGTTCTCCATATGCCTTCCGTTTCCGTATTTCTGTTCCTTTAAATAGAACATGTCCTATTGTCCGCATAATGGACAAGTATAGTAATGTTCTATCAGGGGCCAGCTGTTCCGTTTCACAAAAAATGGAATGCACACGTGATTCAAATGATCTTTTTACAGTTAGTTTTTTTTGCAGAATTCTGTAAATTATAAAAAATCAAATAGAAACTGAATAGATTAGAAAAATAGTTGTTTACAGTTCACTCGCTTTTTGGAAATGGTTTCCCCCATTTTTATAAATATGTTTTATCATCATTACTTTTATTAGCATGTTGTTTTTGTGATTTTTTAGGTGAGAATAGAAAGATGCGCATGACCCTTTCTTTTTATATCTTGTTTTGGAGACAGTCCTTAGAGTAAATGCAGTCGATGCTGGTTCCATAACGCAGCGCTGGCGGCTGGTAGGCTGGAGATTTCAGGCGTTGTGAGTCAGATTTCTGCAGACGGTGCTGCTCGTTGTGATTTTTCGCAAGCCCCTGTATTATGTAACACGTCCAATATATATCCACCCACCTTGTAGATGCGTAGTATAGTAACAGCATGGAGCATCTTGGGTGGTAAGATTCCTAGTGATCAGAAGCCTGAAGATTGAAGATGGTCTTTCTATGGTATTTCCAAGTTTTGGTCTCTGGTTACTTAAAGGGGTTCTGCACTTTGTTTAAACTGATGATCTATCTTCTGGATAGATCATCAGCATCTGATCGGCAGAGGTCTGACACTCGGGACCCCCGCCAATCAGCTGTTTGAGAAGGTAGCGGCGCTCCAGATAAATTGCCAGAGGCAGCCGGCTGTGCCTGCACACTCCATTTATATTTGGGCATAACACAGTCTTGGGCTCTGTTCGTACTTGTGTCGTAGGCTCCTACAGTAGAGTCTGCTGGCTGGTTGTTTCTGGCATGTGAAATTATAAGCTGCAACCACTATGGAAGTGTGAACAGAGGCCTAGATGTCAGCTTCCCCCATGCAGCTAAGCTGAAAATCATGGTGACATCCATAGCTGCTGCCAAGATTTGGGAGTGTCGTCTTATTCAGCCTTCATATCATCCATACCAGTGGTGCCCAACCACTTTTCGTCTGAGGGCCACACTAGACATAGTATAAATTTTGCGGGCCAGAACCAGGTAGCTTTGCCAGAAAGAAATGCAAGTACTGTGAGGGGAAACGTGTGAGCATTACTACTGTGAAGGGGCAAATATCTGGGCAGGGGGCGTATCTAGGAATTTTTATTGTGAAGGGGGCACATCTGGGCATTGCCCCTGTAAAGGGGGCACATCTGGGCATTGCCCCTGTAAAGGGGGCACATCTGGGCATTGCCCCTGTAAAGGGGGCACATCTGGGCATTGCCCCTGTAAAGGGGGCACATCTGGGCATTGCCCTGTAAAGGGGGCACATCTGGGCATTGCCCCTGTAAAGGGGCACATCTGGGCATTGCCCCTGTAAAGGGCACATCTGGGCATTGCCCCTGTAAAGGGCACATCTGGGCATTGCCCCTGTAAAGGGGGCACATCTGGGCATTGCCCCTGTAAAGGGGGCACATCTGGGCATTGCCCCTGTAAAGGGGGCACATCTGGGCATTGCCCCTGTAAAGGGGGCACATCTGGGCATTGCCCCTGTAAAGGGGGCACATCTGGGCATTGCCCCTGTAAAGGGGGCACATCTGGGCATTGCCCCTGTAAAGGGGGCACATCTCTGGAGATAGCAAGACAAAGGCGTGGAATGCAGGAAACCCTCTCTAGAAATGCCTTGTGGTGCAATATTATGAGTCCTCTCCCCCTCTCCTCATCCTGAGCAGCACCCCAAGCGGCCCACACGGGCACCAGACATAGTATTCACATATTAAGAAATAGGCTCCGGTCCAATCACTTCCACCATTACCACACCTCGCCAGTCACATCCTCCATAGACCTCCTGCTCCCATCTGGCTCGTCCTCACCTTCTCCTTCGACGTGCTCTGATGCCTGGCTGAGAGTCCAGAAGGGGTCTGTACGGGCGGGTGTGGGGAGATGGGGTCTTCAGCAGTGGCATATCTAGAGTTCTATGGGCCCCAGGGCAAACTTTGAATTGTGCCCCCGCCCACTGTAGGGGCCGGGGGTGGTGGTTAGGTTACGTAACTAACTGGGCAGTGCTGCGCCGCCGGCAGGCACAGAGGCCGGGCCCGATCCGACTGGCCATTAAACCATTAAAAGCACTTGCGCCACAAAACTAATAGTATTGCAACCGTGTGCAAGCACAGGCCGCATGACACAGCTTCGTGGGCCGGATGTGGCCTGCGGGCCGTCCGTGGGTTGGACATCACTGATCTAAAGTGACTCTCCCACTGGACAACAAAATGCAATATGGTGCTGCACTCTATACAGTCCACTTTTGGGGTTGTAATGCCCAAACAAGGTGGATTACTCCCCAATCTTTAATCGAGAATTTTATTCCAAAAAACGTGTAGCACTGCAGACACCTCAGACATCTATCTTTAGAATGGAGCCCGCAAAGTGAAGGAGGGTGCACCACACATGCGCGGCAGTCCTCTATTCATTCCTATGGCAGCGGCAGCCCCAAGGAAGGGAATGGGAAGTGCACTGCAGCCACCGCTCCATTCACTTCTATGGGGCTGACAGAAATAGCCGAGCCAGCTCTCGCCTATTGTCAGTGCTCCCATAGGAATGAATGGAGGGTGGCTGCTCATGTGCGGTGCGCCCTCCTTCACTTTGCAGACTCTGTTATAAAGACAGGTGCGGGTCCCAGAGGTAAGACCTGCACCTATTAGACATTGGGGGTATATCCTAATAATATGCTCCCAATGTCTGAGGTGAGACAACCCCTTTAATTCCCTTTCTTGTTCTGTGTTCAGCTGTTTGACTAATGAGCGCATCAGCCCTCCTCTATATGCTGGGCTGCTTGTTCTCCTCCTTGCCTGAGCAATAGATTCCTTTTGGTTTCATTTGCTTGCTAGGCCCTGCAAAAGAGCTAATCCATCTGTACCAATTTCTTCCTGTTTCCTGGATCCTGACAGTTCGCCGTACGTACCCTGAGCTACCTGCATTTTTTTTTTTAAAGATGGCATGCTATATGTGCCATTTATGTGGCACTGTTTGAAATTTTATCTCATTTTCTCATTTTTCATTGCATTTTTCTTTTTTGCAATGAAAAATGCCGAATCCAGATGTTAAACGTTTGCCATTAGTAAAATATAAAGCACCATACAAACATGGGAAAACCGCACACATTCCGCAACACGTGCAGGTAGCCTAAGGCTAGTTCTACACGACGACTTGTGTCGCGCGACACATAGGGCCAGCTACACTGCAACATTTTGTCGCACGACAATTTTTTATAATGGTAGTCTATGGTGTCACATTGTGACATGCTGCGACTTCGGCTCGACAATCGCAGAAAAATCCATTTCGAATGGATTTTTTGCGAGCGTCGCAGTCGCAGCATGTTGCAATGCGACACCATAGACTACCATTATAAAAATTGTCACGCAACATTAATGCGATATAAGGTCGCGCAACAAATGTCAGCATTGTTTCTGATGTTCCCATACTTCCACGTCTTCCGTGTTTTATTGTTGTACTCGGCATAATGATTCCCTAATAAAATGATCATCCTATGAATATTACAATTGGATATAATAATTATTTTTCCTCTGTCGCCCACCTTCTGCAACGCTTGTTGCTAGGCAATGACCAGAACATATCAGTCCCATGTTCAGCAAATACAGCGGGTGAAAAAGAAAAAAAAATTATGGACTCCTCCAGACTTGTTTTATATGGCATTTACTGGTATATGCAAGTTTAGGAGATGAGACCGATGAGTTGAAGTTACAAACGTAAAGCTTTGGCGAATTTCATCCCTGGTAGAAATGTGAAGACAAAGCATTATTTTAAGGAGCAATTCCCTCGAAATTTCTTTTGACAGTGAACATCCTGCTTTACAAACCAGGTACAGACGGTGCGGTCCATTGACGGGGGTTCTCTTGTCCTAATTGCTGTCAACATTCCCCCAAAAAGTGACAGGGACAGTCATTTATCACACAGGAGGAAATGGTCAAAGAAATTCTGTCACTTCCGACCCCCTCTCCTCTCATACTGCAGAGATGAGTTAATCGCTTAAAGGGGTTTTTCCGGGACTTAGGCCTCTTGCACACAAACGTTTTTATTAGGGATCGACCGATATTGATTTTTTAGTGCCGATACCGATATTATGTGAACTTTCAGGCCGATAGCCGATATTTTCTGCCGATATTCTGAGCATTTTCATTTTTGAGAAAAAAAAAAATTCTAAACAAATCTGCTGAAAAGGAACATGTTTATGGTTAATGTTTAGCTTTTTTCGTAAATCTTTTCTATTTAGACTTAATATTTTGTTATATGTGTTTTTTTTTTAAACTTCACAATCCCTTTAATGTATATGTATGTGATACAATAAGGTCGGGTGTGCACACTTGAAGAATATGACTTTAGGAGTAATTACCATATCGCAGTATAGTGACTGCGCAGCCTGAGTGAATGGTGGGTAGTGGTATGGGCCGGCTCACTCAAATTCCTGCAGCAGGAGGACAGCAAGGCACTCTTACTGCAGTGCAGTGCACGCACACGTTCCTGCCACCAGCCGGAGCACTGAGCCCTGCAGAGTTAACGTGCGTACGCCACAGAGTAGCCTAAGTATGTAGTCCCGTCCGGGGGCGTTCCGGCCGGGCAGGCCCACACCCCCATTCTGCTGTACTCCCGCGAATCGCGATCCTCCTTACTTCTGGCAGAGCAAAGACAGGCAAATCATCTCTAACAGGTGCGCCAGTGTAGTGGACGCAATATCGGCGGTATCAGCAGTTTACATGCCGATACCGATACTTTGCAAAATTCTCAATATCGGCCGATAATATCGGCCATACCGATAATCGGTCGACCCCTAGTTTTTATTTCAGTTTACGTTCCGTTTTTTGCGTTTTGTATACGGAACCATTCATTTCAATAGATCTGCAAAAAAAAGGAAGGTACTCCGTATGCCTTCCGTTTCCATATTTCCGTTTTAACGTTCCGTTTAAAGATAGAACATGTCCTATTATTGTCCGCATAAGGGGCAAGGATAGTACAGTTCTATCAGGGGCGCAAAAAACGGAATGCACACGGATGTCATCCGTATTTTTTGCGGATCCGTTTTTTGCAGAATACTGAAAAAGCAATATGGTCATGTGCAAGAGGCCTTAGGCTACTTTCAAATCTTGGACACTGTGATTGACCGTCAGTTTCAGCAGACTGGAATCAGCCAGACACAAACTGCAACGTGCAGTGGTTTGTGTCCGGCGGATTCTCAGCATTTGCATCCGGCATCCGCCAGTTGCATCCGGCAGTGCTGGATCCAGAGAATTTCGGCAGGCTGTTCACTGCCAAACAACATGCCGCAGATGTGAAAGTAACCTTAGATATTGATGGCTTTTCCTCAGGATAGGTAATGAATATCAGATCAGTGGGGACCGACACCGGAAACTATGCGGTGGATGGAAGGCTCTGTACACCGTGTAGTTTCTGACACCAGCGTACTACAGCTCTGCTACCACTCACATGAAGGTGAGCGAGCTGCAGTACCTCAGAACAGCCACTACACAGTAGACAGAGCCTTGTGTTTCCACTGTGTAGTCTCTTTAGCTGGCAGCTCTCCGAAACAGCTGACCAGTGGGGTG